>JAXCLR010000081.1:25243177-25276930 GCA_035584095.1 Annona squamosa
GTGAGCTTGGAAGAGTGGAGTAGGGAAGGTTTGCCCGAACCACTATAAATCTTGTGTTCTGTTTCTTTTTACTGCTTTATTATAATTGCTCTCCATTTGATTTCACAAGGGGATTAATTTTGCAAAGGGTTAAGATTTTTAATTTATCAAAAAATTTTAAAGAACCCAATTCACCCCTCGCCTTTTGGGTTTAGCCATCAACTCGGGACCAACAGTTTGTTTGTTGTGAGATTAATCTTTTGATGATTTAGGATAGAGATGCATGAATTCTAAGTCTAATAGCTATAGATTTATCGTCTGTTGCAAGACTTTTTCAACTTTTGGTGGGGTCTTTTATATAAATATAAAAGAAATCATGTAATCCATCTCAATAAGTCAAAATTATATAGGGCTTGATAGTGCTGATAAATATAGCAGGTAGAATATTAGGCAAGTTTAACACAATAATAGTTTTCACTTGTTATTACTTATTAGGGCTAATCCTTGAAATGCACTTGAAGTTAACTCTTAACTCAAAAGCACTAATAAATGATCATACTAATAAGATGATGATTGACAATTTGTTGCTATGAATTGGAGGAATTGCACTAAGGATGGTTTATGTATATTTATTTTAAATCATGTAGGTAGAGACTTAGAGAATTGTCATTCCAAAACAGCTGCTCTTTTCATGTTGCGAGGAAATTGAAGTCAATATTTGGAAATACTGCTCTTGATTATTTGAAGTTTTGGTAAGGTACCGAAAACATTTTGCTTAACAATGGAATCCAATTGAAAATAGCAGGTTTTGGTTCAGATTTCAAAGATATTACTTGACAAAGCTCAGCTAGATTCACCAGCTTAGATTGACAGTTCAAGTAAGTTATTTGAGTTTGTTGTATTGGTTAATTTGTACATGATTAAAACCATATGAATACTAACACTTTAAAGTGGTTGGAGCATTCTTTTATACCAAGAATTCTTGATTAAAACTGTATGCTAAAACACCTCCAACCCAAACCTATTTATTTTCATAACAGAAAACTTGCTTTTCACATCCTATATGCCTTCTATCAAACACATGCCGGACAACCCAAGTTCATTCAAGTGATGCTTTGTTTTTTAACTAATGAAAATCAGTGTATAAAACCTTTTTAATACAAATTGTTATTCTAATTACCTAGTGACTTACCTTTTCTTTAGCATTGTATGTATTTTGTCTCACCATTTTCATCTTTTGATGACAGCCCATTTGTTTTATTTTTATTCTTGTTTTAAAATATTCTCATCTCTTTTCTCCATTCCTAAATAATTCCTACGTAAGCTTTCTTCCATTGCTATGAATTGTTGTTGATTTTGATGCTTTTTTATATATCGTAGAGATGGATAAAAGTTGGATGGAAGGGCCAACTAAGTTAAGTGACAAATATATGAATGAGGTTAAAGAATTCTTAGATTTTGCAAAACAACATAGGGGCAACAATGATAAAAAAATTTTGTCCATATTCTAAATGTAGCAATAGAATTCTAAAGTTGTTAGAAGAAGTAAGATTGGATTTGTTAATGCATAGAATGGCAACCTATTACAAAAAATGGGTGCATCATGGAGAAAGTTTTCCTTCGAGTGAGAAGTTCAATGAATATGATTTGATATTAGAATGTGATGATCAGGATGATGAAGAATATGAATTACCTGACTTGTTGAGCGAGATACATGATACTTCTGTTGCAAAAGGTTCAAATCATTCTCAAGATAGAGACAGAGAAAAGTTAAAAAAACTATTACATAAAGCACAACGTGAGTTATATCTCAGGTGTAACTTTACAAAACTTGATTTTCTTACTAAGTTGCTTCATTTGAAGGTAATAAACAGATGGAACAATAAATCATTTAATTCGTTGCTGGAGTTGCTAAGAGATGTTCTTCCAAAAGGAGATGTGTTGCCTAAATCCTACTATGATGCTAACAAAATCTTAGAGATTGATCAATACATGGTTGTCAATATGAGAAGCAACAGAAGATTGATAGAATGTTAGAAAGAATTTTTACTATTGGTACAATGTTTCAATCCTCTTCTTCAGGTAGATTTAGATCAATTGAGTTTTTAAATCCTGTTGTTATTTATTTTGATTATTGATTTTTAATATTTGACTCATCTATTCAAGTTAGAGAATTACACTGCTCTTTTGGTGATGTGAGGAAATTGAAGTCAAAGATTTGAAGAATGTGGACATTGATTGATATTGCAGTTGATTTAATCGTTGGATATAATTTTGTTTTTAGATTTCCTTTTTTTCCAAAGTTCATGGACACATGCTTTTAGATCATTGGACATTACAATGTGGACATATGCTTTAAGATTTGTTGATGAAAATAGGTTAGATTTATTTTGGTTTGATCCTTTGTGCTTCGGTTCCTTGCATATGTAAGACTTAAAACTATTTTCATGAGAATTTCTAATTCAGCTTAAGGTATTGATTCTAAATCCTTTGCTATAAAGGGCAACTTCCTTCCATTGACCTATTATTTTTATTTCAAAACATGATAGAAATAATTTCATTTTCTCAAAACAGTTGATTGAGGCGATACCAATTAATGTATGATTTTTCCATTGTAACAGGCCATACGAATTAAGGATCCCTTGGTTTTATCAAAGATTCATCAAACATACAAAGTTGGCTACATCAAGGTTTGCAATTTCACTTAGATTTTGAGCCACTAATATTTTGAGCCACCAATCAATTTGATTCAAGATGTCATTTTACCAATAATATTTTTAATGTGAACTCAGGAAATCTTACTGTTATCAATTTGATTTAGGAAGTCATTCTACCAAGGATATTGGATGAGTATACAGTCACAATTCTCAATTCTATCATTCATGGAAATAATGCTATGCTGAGACCCCAACTCAGTCATTGACATTTTGGGTAGGGTAGTTTTTTACCTATCAAAATTGTGACTTGCATTGTTTCTACCATAGGTCTTGGTCAGATGCTTAATTTGTATTTGTTGGATGGTGATCTTCCAAATGCTGCAATATATTGAATTTGCTGCTAAAGAATGCAAATGGCATATCAACAGTCAGTCGACATATAAGCGAGTTAATCAGAGAAGGTAAGGACATCATTGAAATTAATATTGTTAAAACTAGACTAAATGGGCTGTGACTGAGGACCAGTCATACTCTAGTTGATTGGTTCGACCCATATAACTGAAAGAATCATCCATTTAAACCAAAAAAAGTGGGCATCGCTTGGGCAACAACTTCAACCTCCAATCTAGTTTTAACTACACTTATTGAAATCTGGTTAATGTTTTTTAGTCTATATAGTGAACCTTTCAATCTACTGAAAATGCAGGACAGATATCGTTATAGTTTTTCCTCAACCAAGATCCAGACCTTCTTAGGACGCATGTCATTCAGCAGGAGGGCAATTTGCTTCTTGGACTTCTGGAGAAATCAGCCTTATTTTTATTATTTTGTCTTTGATTAGACTAGGATAAAGCAATGTAATTTTGTTGGATTTTTTTAGTTGATGGATATTCATTTGTAAATAGAGATTGTAAAAATTTTTCATGTTAATAAAATTATTTTTGCATTTAGTATCATTTATATATATATTTTAAAGCTCATGTCAGGTTGTCACTTGTATTTTTTTGTAATTTTCAAAATATCGGCAAATGCAACCAAAGTTTCGTTGCAATTAACCAGTCAAACTGGGCAGCACTAGCAACGAAATTTTTTCTTTAAAACTTGCTGCTGTTGCCTAAATGCGACAGTCTTTTGGCAACGAGTAGCAACAAAATTTTGTTAATCACATAAAATCATCTATATTTATTTACGATGCAAAAAAATCATATGTATTATATATTATATATTTTCTAAAAAATTAACAATTGTATATTCACTTCTAAAAAAATGCCTATTCTTTACGAAATGCTTGTTTTCAGTGAAATAATTTTTTGTAGTATGACAAAACAACTGTTGTCAACCAACATATATAACCTTAGATTTAAAAGAAGTTATGAATAAAATAAAATAAAAGGGTTGCATGGAGTCTCCATACAGCCTAGCTGTATTAAATAATAGCTATGTTTCAAGAACAAGGATTGGTTGTTGGTGAAGATAAAGAAGGTGCATTCGCACAATTCGCAAGTTAATTGTTATTCGGCAGCAGTATCCATTAATTAGCATGCTGACTAATATAGCATACTAACCAATACTTTAAACTGTCATTGCGAAGATAATTTGCACACTATTTAATCTGCGCCTAAAGATAAAAAGGTTCAACTTCTATGTAAAATCACAAAACTCATTTTGACTATGGAATCAAAATCCAAGTTTTGCTTTATGAAACTCTTTTTCAATGTAGTTTTTTGTTTTGAGTGGTGTTTCTTTAAACAAAAAAATATTTTAAACTTCAGTTTTTCATTCTCCATAACTATTATATTTTTAGTTATTTTTTTATTTCTTCCTATACCAATTCGTTACTTTTCAATCATTTTACAAAATTATTCATACATTTAACTTATATATTTTAATATTATTCTCTTTATTTCTCATCATTACCTTTAATTATTATATCATGTCATTTTCTCCCACTTTAAAAACTTTTATACTAAAATTTTTTTTTATCAAAAGTTATGCTTGATGGAAAATTTATTTGATCTATTTTATTATTATTATTTACATTATCATAAAAACTTTTAATTATTTATATTATCGTACATTAGCCTCATCTACAAATGTACAAAATTAATGGAATGATATAGTTTAATACTATATATCAATTTTAAAACCATATTTTCAACATCTAAGCCATGTAGAATATCATGAGTATATAGATAAATTATTCTACAAAGCATATTACGTTCTAATATATATATATATATGGGTATAAGCATTGTTCATAATTTACACATAAATTTATATAACTTTTAACGAGTGTGTGCAAAATGTGTCCATGTATTTAATTTGCACACCTATCGTGATGAGTGATGGTATCGCTACTTAACTGAGAGCAAATGTAGAATCAAGTAGTGTTGACATTATTAGGTAGACTAAAGTAGTGTTGACATCATTACGTACTGACAATCATGTTTATTGGATTACGGATTACACTAAGTAGTATGCTATTATACATACGGGGCCTGATCATTTTAGACCCGTCTGGAACACTTTTTTTTTTCTTTTTCAATTTTTCTACAGAATTGTTATTTTAATTATGTTAAATTTATAAATTAACTTGTGTATATATTTATTTTGAATTTTAAAATATAGGGGTATTTTTGTCTTATATTTAAAAATCTAAAATAAATATATATATACACATCTCCAAAATGTGTAAAAATTAATTTATAGATTAAACATAACTAGAATAATAGTTTTTCAAAAAAATTTTGGAAAAAAACAAAAAAAGATCATTTTACCATACGTATTTATCATATCAACCGTATAGCCTGCTCTATATTACTATACATTGTCAGCGTGCCCTAAAATTAACATTATCCTAATTGAATTTTAATCTTATACACTTGGGTGTACTTAGTTTTGTTGCGTGTTGTTGCAAATACCTATTTTTAATATTATTTTTTGAAATGTTTTTTACACAACTATTAATATAGGTGTATTTAATATATGTATCAATTTTTACTATTTTTGAACATTTTAAAAATGTCACTAATCTTTAAAAATTCAAAATAAATATCTAAAAGTATCCAAAAATGATAAAAATTAATACACAGGTTAAATACACTTAGATTAATAATTATATAAAAAATTTAAATATATATATATATAAGTATTTGCACTCGGGGCACCCGATGCGTTGGATCCGTTTCCATCCTTAATTCGCGTACAAGCTCTGCCAGGCGAAGAACAAGAATAAGTCTCGTCGTATGTCGTATCGAGATCGAGAGAGAGAGAGAGAGAAGTCTTTTTGGTTCTGGCCGTTACAGAACCGGCTCATCACGTTGGCCTCGCTCCATGCAAATATGCAATGCGTTGCATGCTATCATCTTGTAAGTCACGACAGAAGAAGCGGAAACGCACTAACGCAGCTCCATAGCTTTTTTCCTTCTACATAAACGCGTGCCATCTTGTTCTCTATCCCTGCCATCAATCAACCACAGGAAATAAACTCTTTTCATTTCTCACTAAATTAAAATGGGTTTTGATCACCGTGCAGGAATAAAGCGAATTCAGTTCATGATCTGGGTTGTCGTTTTCCAGTGCTGTGCTGCTGCAGCTGCTGCTGGTGCAAGCAGCTGCCAAATAGATGAAAGTGGCGGGAGGAACGAGCTGCAGCCAAGCTTTATGCATGGCAACAGCTATGCATCTGGCGTCGGAAAAGGCGATACTGCGGCCGCCGGTGGAGGAAAACGCAACGGGAAGATGGGAAGAAGGCACGGTTGTAGTGTGGTAGGAGTTAAAAGCGAAGGAGGTGGTTATGGAATGGGTGGTGGTAGCAGCTACAGTGCCGGAGGAATAGGTGGAGGAGTAGGATTTGGAGGGAGCGTAGGATTGGGCGGAGCACCCGTAGTCGGTGGTAGCGGTGGGTTGGGTGCTGGTGCCGGTTTTGGAGTGGGCGGCTGTAGTAGTGGTGATGGAACCAGAGGTTCTTCTTATGGCATGGAAGATGAAAAGAGACAGAGCATGAAGGAGAACAGGAAGCAAGAGCAGCTTTTCCCCTAGTCCGGTTGCTGTTTTGCTGCATGTGGTGATTCCTGATTAGTGTGCTTGGTTGGTATTTTGCCTGTCAGTAGTTGTAGTGTTGGTTTATTGCAGGTTGGTAGGGGATGATCATTAAATATTTCTGGATAAATATATACACTTCAATTTTCATTTACAACGAAGCACCAGTGGTCTAGTGGTAGAATAGTACCCTGCCACGGTACAGACCCGGGTTCGATTCCCGGCTGGTGCATGTTTTTAATGTTGAATTTATAAATTTACAAGCCTCTTTTTAAAGTGAAAATTTATAGGCCTCTTAGACATGGAACCATGCATTGAAGAAAAATAGATAGTAGTCAAGAGCAGAGGCACAAATAGCCTATGAAAATGATTTCTTTGTCTCGCAAATGGTCTATGAATCACTATCTCAGACCATCTCTGGTCAATGCGTTTACACCAACATCGTGAAACCCACTAATCAAACATTACAAATATACAAATTCTACAAAAATAATAATATACAAGGAGTTGGCAACAGACAAGATATGGATGACTGTGTGATCTTGAGATTCCCGATAACACCAGATTTAGGAATTTGGAGGGTGCTTGCAAGTCCTACAATTGCAACATAGACAGATCCTGTACAAGAATCCAACCATGTGAGTTTTTAGTAATCACTTTTTCACTGGACAGGCATAAGTTGTTTGTTTTGGTAGAGCTTATCTGAATTGATAAGCAGCTAAAGTCAAATAAAATTATTTAGTATATGTGAGTGGCTTAAAATTATTAAACTACATTTGATTTGGTTAAAGCAGAACTGTTGAAAGCAAGCAAGAACCACACATGCACTGGGTAGGAAATCAAAGCAGGCATATTTGCAGAAAATAAACCTCCCCAAGTTGACTTTTGAACGGCTCATGCTGATGTCCGTATCTATCTCCCTTATGTCAACACCACGTCACCACCACCGTCTAGCTCGGCATCGGTGAATGTCAGTGCTTTTTGAAGCTTTTTATGAGAGAAAACCTCTACTTCGGCCATGAAAGTAGCAGTCACAGGCCGATGGTCAGAAAGCTTCTGCTCCACTCTCTTGTATTTTAAAAGCCTCATATCCTTCCCAAATGAGAGAATGCGGTCACACCTGATTAATGGGAAACAAGAGATTCCAATTAGTAGATCAAGGAAAAACAAGCTGATGTTTACAGGTCATTTTTTCTAAAGGTAAGAGATGCTTATTTTTGTGCGTGGTCTTGCCAGTCCCACAGACAACAGATTGTTGAAGGATACAAATACCACGTAAGAGCTTTGCATTTTATCTGTGGCATGATTGCCATGCACAACAACCATAAGATTGCCTGAATCATGCATCATGAAATCAATACTACTGTTTAGGCAAAGACCAATAAATTATTGTTATCATAGAGTATATGAAACTTTTATCATTGCATGTTATGCATACCAAGCTGGAGTACGCCTTCCTGCCCTTGGATCTTCTCCAACGTAATTCTCTGAATTTAACTCATATTTGTAGGTTGGTGGAAAAGTCAATGTGCCTTCTGACCAACCATCAAAGGCACGACCTTTCCTTAGTTCTCGGATCAGCTGTCAAGACACAGTAAAAAAAAAATCTTTAGGTCAGTCTTCAGAAGAGATTAATCGGAAATACAAGAAACATATTGACATGCTTTATCAGGGTTTTCAAATATGTGTCTCAGGAACACTTATTAAGGTTAATAGTTATAACCTTTCATGCAACAAGGGAATAAATTTCCATTTTCCAAGTATTATTTACCTTGAAGAGATAGGATTACAAAGGAACCATGATATTTTGGAATTTGAAATCATGAAAGTCATTTTAAATGAAAAATAAAAGACTTGACTCACCTGGTCCTTCTCACTCAACCCAGACCAATCTTTCTTAGAGATAAATTGTTTCGTCTTATCATATGATAAGTTGATTCTGTAATTCAGATCTCCTAGCCAGATAATTCGCCTGAAAAAAAAATTAAAAAAAAACTTACAAAATTTCACATGCATGAATTTTGGACAAGGAGCATGAAACTTTTTGCACAATGGGTGCAGAAACAGCAGATATCAACAATTCCCTGCAATGAGTAAATAAATATATGTATATGCAACATAATTTAGGTGACACCTCGAAGCCATTTCTAATGGTATTCTTTTCTTTAGCCTCAAGGATTGTGAGTCCATGCCTGCCAGGCAGACATGAAATTACCCTCTGGCTGCAACCAGAACTCCCTCTTCCAATGTGATGCTGAACACCATTGCAGAAATTGTGTTTATTGTTTATATTTGGAAATTATCTTTAGGGTGTGCTTGGGAAGTGATAAAATTTTTGGATGAAAAATTTTTAATATAAAAGTTTTTAAATTGGGAGAAGATGATGTGATATGATAGAAGTAATGATAAGAAATAACGAGAATAAAGTTAAAATAAATAGGTTAGTTGTATGGGTAGTTGTTTAGAAGTTATTGAAAGGTAAGGTAGTTGTCTAGGAAGATATGAAAAAATAATTTAAAAAAAAAAAAGGATAGTTGTGGCCAAAGAAATGTTTTAGATTGAAAACTTTTGATTTGAAGACTTTTTATGTTAAACAAACATGCACATAGTTCCAATGTTGCCATGCAACAGTTACAGTAATCCACAATGTTCGCTGGTTATAGCAGCTTGCTAAGGTTCAACCACAATAACAATCTCTAGTATGATCACTCCTGTCTAGCTCCCACCCCTCTCAATCCATGGTTGATCAAACTAAATTCTCCAACAAACCTTGGTATTGCTGCTTGGAGCAGAGAATCAATCCCTCTCACTCGACCTGATTTTGAAAGTTAAATTTTTTCTAGAGCTTTTCTCAAGTATACCTACTACTTTTGACTCTAATGTCAAATATACCCATTGCGTTTTCGAAATCCCAAATATACTCATTATGTTTATATTTAATTCCAAAGATGCCCATTTCAATAAGAACCATCAGTTAAATTTTTATAAATACCCAAAATACCCTATTATAAAATAATAAATGAGAAATCAAATAGAAATGAAATGAAATTATGGCTCTCTAAATTTAGAATTCAAGTGCAATTAGGGCATTAGTGAGTTATGACATTCAAATTTTCTAATTTAGTACTGAATTTGAAGGACATATTAGTAATTTCACATATTCACTAACAAGATTAACTCACGAAATAAGCATTTTTTGGATTAAATATAAACATAATGAGTATATTTGAGATTAAGGTCAAATGTAGTGGGTATATTTGGAAAAAAAACTTTTTTCTATTATCAATTACACTATTCCATTTTAGCAAATGATGGGGCTGATACTTAAATAAGAAAAGAAAGTTAATGCACTTAGGTAAATGCATATATCATGCCATTGACTACAACACGGTTAAAGTGAAATAGATAACCTTTTACCAAGGCTTCATCATCGAAATAAGTAAATCCATGATAAGCTTGTTTCATGCAAATGTTTATCATGGAGTGTCCTGTTATATTTGATATAGAAGAATAAGAAATATAAAAATCAGAAAAATTATGCATAGAAAAAACTAGATCAAGTCTCGACGGAAAATAACCAATATTTAATCGTGTATCATCACAAAATAAAAAAAACCTTCCTACTTACTCATGATCATGAATTGTTTGAGGAAATCCCCCACCATTAACAGTACTGAATTGTGTCCTACGATTTATTTCTTGGACATCAGCATTTCTCCGTAGCTCATCCCCTTCTTTCTCCCCTGATGTTAGGTGGGTGCAGATAAAGCAAAATAGCGTTTGATATATAGACATGCTCACAGATATTGACCCCTGGTTCAACAGGAAAAGTCAATCATACAAGGCAAAACATGTTGAAGATAACAAAGAACTAAGAACTACATTGTGCAACTGATAAAAGATGGAAACCGTCATTTATGGGTTACGTTGTCATTAACAAGGCAGAGGAGTCTTCAATTCATGCTTCAGCTAAAAGCGGATTTTCAGACTCTCCTGTAAGGTAGGACTCAGACATATATCAAAATTGTCATCATCCCTTGTTAAAAGTCCTTGCAGTTTGGACCAGCAGAGCTAAATAATGAAGTCTGGTTTAGTTTTTGAAGCTGTTCTTGGGGAATGTTTGTGATGGTATGTTTCTTTGGAATTCAATCAAATAAAAGTTTCATGTAGAAGAAAAGGTATACGAATCAGGTTTCTTATGTCATCCATTCTGCGCATGGTCCACAGTTTTATCGTAAATTACTCCTGCATATTGAATCAATTGAGGCTGGTTGATAAATACAGGAATCCAAGAGATGTGTTCTGGTCAAAGTATGCTGTTTTATTATTAAGAGATTGATTCCGTATGGAATCTATCAAGGCTGTTTGATAAATGCTTGAATCTAAGCAACAGTAAAGCATCTTAATTCAGTCACCTATTTTCATATTTGAATGTTCAAACTACGAATACATTGCATCCTCAGCCTATTAGAAGGATTTGGTAATAGCAGAAATGCTTCTCACAATGGGTGGGGGTACATAACCCAAAAAGGGATGCAAATAGTAACAACACTTCTTTCCACTCCAAACAGATGCACCACACAGCAACAGTTATGTCTTAAGAGCACAATTATAGCAATGGACAAGAATTTAAACAACCATATAAAAAAATTCGAGTAATCCAGTGATGACTCCCTAAATCATCCATAGAAGAAAAATAGTGGATAAGGATGTCCTAATGCATTCAAGATCCTGCTAAAATATTCACATCCTCATGTAAAATGGAAGGAACTAACCTTGTTCCCAATGTAGCCCATCACACCAACTCCCACAGTGCATAATTTCAAGTTTTGGATGTGCTTCCGCAAGTTTCTTCTAACCCATATAGACAGAAAAATTCCAACCATTTGCTTACTAACTATTCTCACATAAGGAGATCTCCTTTTATTCATGACAGATTCTAAGTTAAGATCTGGTATCAAAATGATATCTGATCGTCCATTATTTTCTGCATGTGTGGACAACTTAAAAGGCTTAGATGATCTGAATGATCTCGTTGACTTGAAGGAACTCAGCTTGTCTAGACCACGTTGAGAAAGCAAGTCCAGAGGCTGCTCTGGCCACATCAGACCAATCTTTTCAGATCCACTCAGCATTCTTGTTAACACCTTTGCTTGTGCTAATGATGTTTCTGAATCTGCATTGTAACCTGTCAACCTAAGGCGATGCAACCTATCCAACCTTTTCACAGATGATTGCCTCTCCATATTGATTTCATTAGATGAGTGTGTCTCACTATTCTTATCTCCCAGGCATTGGGCTTCCTCATGAAATCTTAATTGTTTTTGGCCTGGAGCAGATCCATCTTCCTTTCTAGCTAAATCGAAGGATTCTTCATCCACTGGATGAATTTCTTCTTCACTATCACTATCAGTTGCAAGTAAGATTTCGTCTTCAATAACTGGAACATCATTTTCTGGCTTGAACCTTGATGGTGAAGGAGGGTCGCTGTGGCATTTGTACTTTTTCCTTACTGGTTGAATTTTATTTAGTTTTTTCCGAATTATGTATTCCCACTTTGGAACTGGTCGATTGTCTTCAGCTCCAAGGATGTTGCCAGCATTCAACGGAACAATCTCCTGAAAACTGCAAATATAAAGCATCCATTCAAGGTTAGACAAACATTGTCGTAACACTGAAAGAATGTTTTGAAGTAACTGAAATGCTTTACTAATAATATCAATAAGCATACACAATGGAAGGAAAGAATTCCAAAGTTCCTGGATTACACAGCTTTCCTAATGGTTTTCTGTCCACCAAAATAACAGAATGATTTAATTTATTGCTATGGTAGCAGTATCACATCCAATGGTCATTTTCTGAGTGTTTTAGTTTTACTTCCACTGCATACTTTTTCTTCTTTGGAAGCCATCGCGTAAGTGATCAATATTCAAGCATTCCCAAGAAGTCTGGATGGTCAAAAGCAAGATTGTGTTACAAGCTCAAGAGTCAATGTCATTGCATCCATCTCGGTGCCATTCATCATATATACAAATGGATGACCAACACAAATGGAAAACCAGAAGCATAAGAATGCTTGTAATGCTAGTGATAAAAGATAACACAGTCTTACCCAAGCACATATATGTCGGCAGGCTCTTCCACATCTAGCCAATCTGAAATGTCTAGGTCCTCAGGAGGCAATCTTCCTCCAACATTCCATGTGCCGACACAAATCCTGCTTGCATTCGAAATTCAGTTTAGACCAGAATGGATGTATAAAAGAGCCTTAAGCAAGCTATATGAATGCAATGGGGCTTTCAAGGGACTGAAACTAGATCAACAAGGCCTAAATTCTCAAACAAATAGCCTGATAGTATGACAACACTAGGCCTGAACATCGACAACACTAAACAGACCAAGCATTAAGCATGGAATACTTCAGGCAAAGGGAATGAATCTGACACTTTTCCCTTGATTTCCAGTAAAATATGGAGTTATCTGCCATCTATTTAGTCCTAGATTTGCGGTAGATCAGATATTCACATAATTATGATGAGAAAAGCATGCCTGAGTTCTTTGGTATTTATGTACTGTGCTCGTAAAGTCTCTGACTTTCGCCTTCGTATCCTGGAATGAAAATTCTCTGAGAGAACAAAGGCTTACTTCATTTAGTAATTTGACGAAATACAGAAACTTTCAGGACAAAAATAAAAAACGAATTTCAAAAGATAAATTGAATAGCTCCGAACATAATGTTGGATCAGAACACAGGACACGAGATAAGAAACAATATATTTTCACCTGATTCCCTGTCCTCATAACACAATTCCTGTTCCCAATCTGCACAGAAGACAATGAAAGGTAAAAGAGAGAGGATACAAGATCAATACAAATCCACTACGAAAATTGGAATTCCAAGCACGAGAACAGGCTGAAAGGCCAGAGAGCACAGATTAATCGTTTAGACTGGAACTGTTCTCCCCCATCACTTCACCTCTTTCTCGCCTTTGAGTCATTATGTAGAACATCTGGCTTGGATTTCCAAAACATGGCATTCCATGAAAATCAGCCAAATCAGCATCTCAGGCGGCCCGACTATCTGTTGAGTAAGACCATTGACGGCCAGTCGATTTCGGTCCCAAAATCTTCATGGAGCAGCTCGACTTTCCCGCAATTCACATGCCGTAAGTTAAATGACAGCGGACGACGGCGCAGGGATTCACTAATGTTGTGAAAGGAACGAAAAAGACAGATTATCCGATCCGTCCACATCATTAAAAACTGAATTCTCTGACGCAGAGAATTCAATCCATAAAAGCCCAAGAGTCGAGAAAGATAAATACAAGTACGAACGGAAACAAGAGCCTTCAAGAGCATTTTTGGCGTTCTGTATGAGCATTCCAACCCCTGCTCGCAGTCAGTTACAACAATAAAATTCATTAGAAAATCATCAAGCTTTTCTTAGATTCTTACCTTCTTCCTGATCAACGTCGCTCTCGCTCTCCCCCTCGTCGGCGCTGAAATCCGTCTGTTCAGAGCGTCGATTGAGCCATTTCCGCAGCACCATCGACGGCCAGTGCAGCTGCAGGCATGTGCAACCGAAACAAAAGATTTCAACCCAATCCCACTGCAATTTCCAATCCAAAATTCGAACCAGAGAGAGAGATTGCCAGAGGGAGAGAACCACGTTCAGAGCTTCCACACTTGAACAGAATCCAAATCAAAATACAGGAATCGAAACAGAACCGAAATTCAACTCCAGAAATGGTAGTACCTCTCGATGATGCCTTGATCTTTGCTTCATTTCTCTCCAAATCTCTGCTTTCGAGAGCAGCTCAAACCTTATGTTGCAAATGCTCTGCTCTCTTTCCAAACAAAAACGGCTTCTCTGTTGTTTCTTTCAATTTTCAAAGCAACGACTTGCCGTCCTCTCGCTCTCTCTCTCTCTCTCTCTAATTGGTAGCCTGCCTTTCTAGTTAGCCCGCGGACTTCTTGAAATGCCATGGCCGAATTAATCATCGAATTTAATAGAATTTAAAATTCAATAAGCTAAGTTGCATTTTTGGATGAATTTGCTCTTTGTATATGTTTCGCGTGCTGTCCCCCCATGATATCCTTGACTGACTCTTTACCTCCGTTGTCTGCGGCAAGGTTTCCATTACATGCCATTTTATTTTTGTATTAACTCCAAATCCGAAAACTTATACACATTTTTACAAATACAATAATACATTCATAAAAATAGCATAGATGATCGCATGTTTGGCTTTTGACCAATTGCACTCGGGTATTTTTAATTTTTTCTAAAATTTTTATGCAATTATTAATCCGTGTGTATTTAACCTATGCATCAAGTTTTACTATTTTTATATATTTGTAAATTAAAAAAATTTAAAAATAGTAAAACTTGATACACATATTAATTATGCTTAAATTAACACTTGTAGTAAAAATATTTTGAAAAAATTTAAAAATAGATTTTTGCACCGAGATACACCAAGCCTAAGTATACCTAACTTCAATGTATCAAGACTCCACATAGGTTTCATCTTCATATATCACAATGCAGTTAGCTTCTATTAGATAACATTGTAAAATTTTTCAAAATGACAAAATGCCTTTATTATTTCTTTCAAAAGGGATAGTGTTTATGGATGAGAGTAGTGGACTCAGCTTTTACATTGTATTTTTTTTTATATAGAGTGTGTCTTTTTATACTAAAATTTTTTAATCCAAAACTTTTCACTCTTATCATTACTATTTTTTAATTATTTCTTCATATTTTTCTATATAATTATCCTCTTTTTCAATCATTTCTACAAAGTTATTTGTATAATTAACTTATATATTTTAATTTTATTCCCTTTACTCTTTATGGTTAACCCCATTATATTGCATTATTTTCTCTCATTTCAAAAACTTCTATGTTAAAAATTTTTTTACCTCCCAAACACACCCATAAGGTGGAATTTTTTAGAAGAAGGAAACCAATATGTTAACTATCTAATTATTCTAATTTTTTGTTTTTATCCCTCTATTCTAATTATTTTCTCATATTTTTTCTAAAATTATATTATCTAATTTTATTTTATTCTCACTTTACTCTAATAAGATATATTCCATTTCACATTTCCATTTTGGGTTTCTCACTATATCACTTACTTTCATCAAGGGTAATACTGTGATTTCACATCGCTTTCGACGTCAATTTTAAAAGTATTATCATGTTTGGAATTAAGAATAAAATAGGTGATCATATACGTCATTGTCATAAATATATTGTATATCCGTAAATATGGTATAAGTTAGGGTTATATTTGAAATTAATCATTTTCTTCCGTAAGAAAGGTGTTGCAGTCACACGCATTCACGCGCGCTCAACCGCCAATCATACAGCTGTTATTCAATTCATAAGAAATTCGCACATATCATTTTACTAGTAGCATGTCCATTTCACTCATGACACTTTGATAGACCTATTTCTTAGGTGATAATGTAATTTTCTTTTTTTATTTTTCAATATTATTTAACTGGTTTCCGCTGGATTTTCTTGACTGCAGGTGCTGTTATCACATGTTTCTCCATCTTATGTCAAGATCGACAACTTTTACCCGTAACTGTTAATTTTATATAATTGTTAGTAAAAAACGACTGTTTAGTAAATTTTCATATTTCACGCCCATGATTAAAAAAACTTTGTACAAAGGGCTGCGGTCCAATGTGCACTTTAGTCTCAATGCACATAACTTGCATAGCTCATTCTTTATTTATTTATTTATTTTTTGATGTTTTCTCATTTAAAGATTCAAAAACGTCTTAAATTTTGAAAAAAGAAAAATTGCATATATAAAGAGTTCTTGCTTGGGCTTACACATGAATGGCAGAAAATAAAAATAAATAAATAAATAAATAATGGGTTAGGCAAGCGTGTGCATTGAAACGAAGCCCTTGTGCAAATTTTTTTTAGCATTTCACGTTAAAATTTTACATATCTAAATCATTAATAATATTCGTTCATATACATAGTCCGAAATCAAATATTTTTAAATTTTCTATATACTGTATTTATTTTTAATTTCTAGTAGTTTCATATTTACCCTATGGCGATGTTAGAAATTTTTATAACATATAAATTTTCGGTCAAAGTATCTTTGGTGTTATAAATATATTAATTTATACTTTAGTTGGTTTATATGTACAAAACTTTAAAAATATAAAAACAATCATTTATGGGTGTGTTTGGTTGGAATTAAAACTTTTGATGAAAAGTTTTTGGAGTAGAAATTGTCAAATCAATAAAAAATGATGTGATATAATATGAGTAATGATGAGGAGTAAAGAGAATAAAGTTAAAATAGATAGGTTAGTTGTATAAGTAGTTGTGTAGAAATGATTAAAAAGTAGGGTAGTTTGTGTAGAAAAATGTGAAAAAATAATTAAAAAATAGAGTAATTATGAAGAGTGAAAAGTTTTAGATTGAAAAGTTTTAGTTGATACTTTTTTATCCTAAACAAACACACCCTATATAAATGTTTCTTTGACGTGTTCGAGATAAGAGAATGAGACGAAGATGAAATAAGATTTTTCATTTTAAAAAATTTTCAGCACTTACTACATAAAAATCTTTTTTTTTTTTACATTTTAATACTATTTTTCGATTTTCAATACACAACAGTATCTTATTATTCAATCTATCCCTATCAATTCGTTTCATCCCATTATCTAAACACCTCCGTCATATTTCTCCTTAAATCCATAACATTTTTTTTTTGATATTGTGATATTTATAATTATGACTAGTATTACATTTAAGTTGTAAGACATTTAAGATTTTTTCTTTTATTACATTCTCACAGATATCTAACAAAAATCCCTGTAAAATCTCATGCGGTGACACTCCCATAAAACCGAGAGACTGATGCCACCAGACTTCAAACCAGCATTGGCTGCCTTTGTGCCCATGCGCTGTGCAAAATGTCGAAGGAGCAGGAAGAGAACCAAATCAGCGAGGCTTTGGTAAAAGCGAGAAAAGGCGCGGCCAGGCAACCGAGCAACCTTTTTAAGTTTTAGGATGACGAGGACAAAATAGTGCAGAAGGGTCTTAAATGCCTAACATCAATTTCCAACTATGGTGTACCGTACAACCACAAAAAGTGGTAATCCCGATAGATGTGAAGTTAACAAAAGAGAATGATTTGCTGGAAGTTTACGGCAGAGGCCGATTCTATGCGCCGGGAGCTCTCAAGCGCATATACTTTTTTTATTTAAAAAAAATAATTAATATAAATATATTTAACATTTTTATAAATTTTTATCATTTTTGAAGTCTTTTAAATATTTAGTTTTGATTTTTGAAAATCAATGGCTACTAATTTTTAAAAATAAAAAATAAATATTTAAAATATTCCAAAAAGATAAAAATTTATACACATATTAAATACACATAAATTAATAATATTGTTAAAAAATTTAAAAAAAAAATAAAAAAAATGAGTGTATGCGCCCGGAGCATGCAGGTTGCATGTTCACGGGAGGATACGATGATCGTCCGTTTATGGCTGCGATTTGTTGGAAGTTTATGGCTGCTCCTGTGAAATTATTTGAAGGGACTGTTTGTATTGCTACAAATTTGAGGGACAGTTTTTCATGCCGCTGAAAATTATCTGCATTAAAGGTAAGTTGACTGTTAAGTAAAAAAATATATTAGTTTACCGGATAATGCTTCCACTGCTGTGAAGTGTCAACGGCCTCCCTTAATTGGGCCTTTTCTGCAGCACGGTTTTTTCTTATCAAACGGCTGCCACTCCTTTAATGCTTCCCGACTTAACAACTTTTTTCCCACCTCCATCACTTTTACAAAGTTTTATATTCTATCCAAACAGCCCTTAAAATTATTATTTATGTTTTGCATTTTAGTAAAGCTTTTTTCTTTATATGATTCTCTTATTTTTTAATCATTTTTCACATTTTACTATACGACTACTCCACTTTTTAATCATTTCTATATAATTACTTATATAACTGACCTATTTATTTTAATTTTATTTTCTTTACTCCTTATCATTATCTCCATCATATTATATTATTTTCCACCAATTCATTGGCTTTTATATTAAAAACTTTTCATCAAAAATTTTATCATAAATTCCCAAATACACCCTTAATTTACAACTTTTTTACTCTCTAAGTTATCTTATTTTCTAATCATTTTTCTACATCTTCTTATAAAATTATCTTATTTTTCAATTATTTCTAAAATCTCAACAGCTACTCATATAACAACACCCTTTATTGGAACTTTACTCCTTTTATTCTTTATGATTATGGGTGTGTTTGGGAATGAATAAAACTTTTGATGAAAAGTTTTGGAAAATAAAAGTTGTTAAATGATGTGATATGATGGAGGTAATGATGAGAAGTAAAGATGATAATGTTAAAATAGATAGGTTGATTGTATGGGTAGTTGTGTAGAAATGATTGAAAAGTAGGGTTGTTGTATCGAAAAATGTGAAAAAATGATTAAAAAATATAATAATTATAGAGAAAAGTTTTAGATTGAAAAGTTTTAAGTTGATATGTTTTCCTTATTGCCAAACACACCCTATGTCTATCATATTACACTACTTCTTCCTTTTCAAAAAATTTTACACAAAAACTTTTATAAAATTTTAGGGTGTATTTGGGAATGAGAAGAAAATATCAAGCTAAAATTTTTTGTCCTCCATACTTATCCTATTTTAAATTTATTTTTTCAAATCTCCTTATACAATTATTTTTTTTCTAATCATTTCTATACAACTACTCATACAATTAAACTATCTATTTTAACCTTATTTTCTTTACACTTCATCATTCCCGCAGTCATAGCACATCATTTTCTACAAATTTAACAACTTTTATACCAAAAAATTTCATCTAAAAATTTGATCACTTCCTAAACACACTTTTAGTAAATACTAAATACACCAATAAAAATTAAAATATTTCTTCTGCATTCTAGGCTGTCATGCTATGCCAACATTTTTTGGCCAAAGAAGGAATATTATTTTGTTGGAAAAATTCCTTGCTTACCCACAAATTTTACTTTTAATTCCACTTATGCCCATGAATTTTTAAAAATTCCTCTCATGCCTATAAATTTTTCATCTTAATTCTACTTATACCTATGCCGTTAGAGATCTGTTAAAAAGGTCGTTAACTTTTTAAAAAATGACGAATACGTTCATCCATAATTGTAATTTATAGCTAAAAATTCATATTATAATGAATTTTTAATAATTCTACGACTATAAAATCATATATCATTTGAAAATAAATCATTGATTTTAAGCGAAACAACTTTAATTACATTAAAGCTTGGACATATTCATTTTTTCAAGGGGACTAATGGCTCATTTAACAGATCCTTAAAACCGTAGATATAAATGGAATTAAGACGAAAATTTGTGGATATGAGAATATTTTTTGAAAATTCATGAGAAAAAAATGAAATTAGGGATAAATTTTGTGGGTACGTATGTAATTTGTCCTATTTTATTTTATGGGTGGCTAAGCCTTTGGTCGGTAGATTAGATGGTGCATCCAGCCTGCTTGGACAAGTCGGAATTTTTAGTACTTTCTTGGTTTTGTTCCACCCATTGCCTGATGTGCCGTTAAGGGCTAAGAGGACGTTTGGGAATAAAGAGTGGGAAACGTGGGAGGGAAATGGTAGGAATACGAATTTCAAGACACCTCATTAATCAATCAATCACTATATTTTTCCACTTTTACCCCTATATTCTAATCATTTTTCCTATCAACTACCTTCCAACAAACCTATTTATTCCAACTTTACCCTATCATTTTATATCAATTACACAATTTTCAAAATATTCTATTTTCTACTCTTACCAAATATCGCATTTCTCACAATTTTTACCTTCCTAGATATAATAGTCCAGAACCGAATCCCACATCGAAAAGGGGAGAAAAGTTCCTAGTAGTTTATAAGTGGGTCTGAAGTTCAATATTGTGTGACGTGTTTTAAAGTCATGCGGCAAAGCTGCCAGGCCAGAGCAGACAATATCACACCATGAGGCCCATAGCCCAGAAGCCTAATGGACGTTTTCTGGGTTTGTGCATTCTATGCGTTAGGCCCAATGGTCGCTTTTCTAGGTCTGTGCGTGACAAGTGGTATCAGAGCGGCTTCCCCTCCAGTAGATGTGGTTCGGAGAGTTGAACCAGTGAAAGTCGGTGCTGCAGGCAGAAGCCTAGAGTTGGGTTATGGTTCAGGGATGAACTAGGTGGAAGCTGGTGGGCTTGTAATAGCCCAGAACTGAATCCCACATCGAAAAGGGGAGAAAGTTTCTGGTATTTTATAAGTGGGTCTCAAGTTTAATATGGTGTGACGTATTTTAAATCTGTGCGGCTAAGCTATCAGGCCAGAGCAGACAAGCAGAAGCTGGTGGGATTTTAATAGCCTAGAACCGAATCCCACATCGAAAAGAGGAAAAAAGTTCATAGTTGTTTATAAGTGAGTTTGAAGTTCAATATGGTGTGACGTGTTTTAACCTCATGCGGCTAAGCTACCAAGCCAGAGTGGACAATATCACACAATGAGGCCCATAGCCCACAGGCCCAATGAATGTTTTCTGAGTTTGTATGCTCTGCACGTTATGCCCAATGGTCGCTTTTCTGGGTTTGTGCGTGACATCAAACATCCCCTAAGGCTGTGAAACACAGGAAAGAGGCTTAAAAAGAATTATCCAAAGGAGAGACAAGATCCTTTCAGGGTAGGCATGTTAAGAAGGGAAAAAGATAGGCCAAAATTGTAAAGTAAAATTTTGGAGAAGTAAGATAGTAATGTGATATAATAAAATAAAAAAATAGGAGTAAAAAGAATAAAGATTAGATAGATACATGAATTGTATAGAAAAATAATTGAAATACAATAGACATTTCAGAAGTAAGAAAAACCGGAAAAAAGGCAGTTTAATATTTTTTTGGAATAGATAGAGAAATAATTAAGTAAAAAAAATAAAGTTAAAATAGATTAGGTAGCTGCGTAGAAAGATACGATAGAATATTGAAAATTTCTACATTCATTTGAAAAGGTGTGTGATTAAAGTTTTTTTTTTTTTACTTTTCATGCTTTCCAAACATCCACAAAGGTAAAAATAAAAAAATACCATAGTAAAATAGTTAAAATATAAGGTCAGCTTACATATAATATCTTATTTTATATTTTTAATAAATATATTTTCTTAGATGTATTTAACTTTACCATTTTACAATATTTTTCATATTTATTTTTAAAAAATCAAAATTTTAAGGGTTAAAATGACTTAAATACCCCTAAAGTTGATGTTTTAAAAATAAAATATTATAAAATAATAAAACTTGGTATATAGGTAAAATATACCTAAAAAACGTGTTTATAAAAAGCCAAAAAACCATTCTACTATAAAATCATGTCAAAGGAGACTCTTTTACTTGCTAACATGTAGGACCTAAATATTCTTTTACAAATTTTTTTGAGAAGAAGGAAAACAAATATGGACAAAAAAATGTGTTTGGTGGTGAATTAAAAAAGTTAGAAATTTTTTTTTTTTAAAAATAAGGAAGTGATGTGGGGTAATGGCCTTATAGGGAAAACGACTATGAATGATAACAATATAAACAAAATAAGTAGGAAATTTCTATTAAAATATAAAAATGATAATAGTAGAAAAATAAAGTAATTAGTAATTAAAATAATAAATCATGTCAATAATTCATAAAATAAGGTAAGAAATTTTTTTATGGATGGTGTATTTGAGAAATGATAAAACTTTTGAATAAAAAATTTTTAATATCAAATTTTAAAATGAGAGAAAATAACATAATATGGTAAAGAGTAAAGATAATAAAACTAAAATAGATAAGTTAGTTATATGGGTAATTATGTAAAAATGATTTAAAAGTATAATAGTTATATAGAAAAATATAAAAATAATTTATAAATAGAATGATTGTAAAAAATTTTAGATTGAAAAGTTGTTAGCGTAAACAAAACACCTTGAATATCAAACTAATATGAAAGTTAAAAGTAGAAAAAAATGTCACTAATTAAGAAACTAAGTTTCATCTAAATCAAATACATGCATAGGTCACATTTGCTGAAAATATGTAAATTATAAAAAATACTTAAATCCATTTATAATAATTCTTTAGAGAATCATTTATCCACATAAAAATAATATTTTAAACCATTTCAATGTTGAAAATACAATTTTAAAATTAATATTTTTAATATTTAATTATTTTATTATATTAATTTTACACATTTATGATGGAGTCATGCACAATGGAATAGACAAATGAAAGAATTTCTAATATACTATAAATGATGTTAAATATAATAAATAAAATTGATCTTCTATCATTATCAAAATACTAAAAACAGAATAGATTATATAGAAAATAAGTCTCATAGAAAAATTACAGATTAACTAATGAACTAAGTACTAAGATCAATGTTCAGCGCTGGTGCCGTGGATTCCAAGCGGCGTTGTGGTCGTGGGTTCGATTCCCCGAGATGAAGAAAAAATTATTAGTGGGAGCTGTAGTCTCCCGTCTGGTTGGTTATGGGAGATTGGGAGTTGTGGTCTCCCGTTTGGTGGTTAGAAGCTGTGTCTTCCTGATTATTAGGTGAAGCAGTGTCTCCAGATTTGTAAGAATGTCTCAGGCCTTCAATATAATATGTGTTGAGATGTTTGTAAATATATTCTAATAAAAAAAATCAACGTTCTAAAATCTAGATAAGATAGTTATCTTCGAGAATTCAAGAGCTAACGTTGAAGAAAAAATACTGTCATGGTCTTGTTTTAGGGGTTTTTTAATTTTTTTCTAATGCGATTGTTACGAAAGGCGCATTAAAATTTCAGAATTTATGACAGCTTGTTTTGTATCTTATAGAAGTAGAGAAAAGCAACCGTGTATAATTTAAGATAACGAGTACAAAGGTCTCACATTTATTTCCCGCTGCAAGCCGTTGAAAATGGCCCGGAGGCGGGACCGAGTAAGTGTACGAGACGGATTCGCATTGTGGAGAAGTGCCGTTGCTTTCTTTTTTCTGCTGTGACGTTGTGGACCCAGGGGCAGCGAGAGGTGACAACTGCGAACGGAATACAGTCCGCTCGCGCCATTATTTTTGCTACAGGAAATCCTCTCGTGAATTGTATTGGCTGTGAAGTTGTGAACTGGTTGGTTTGATGTAGAAGCATGTTTTTTTTTTATTGTTTATAGGATAAAGAAGCATATTTATGATCCAAAAAATGTTAAAACTTTAGTACATAAATTAAATACATCTAAATTAATAGTTTTATAAAATTCAAAAAATAAACAAATGAAGAGTGTGTTTGGTAATGAGTAAAAATTGTCATATTAAAACTTTTTATTCTCTATAACTAATCTATTTTTAATCATTTCTGTGCATTTTTCTATACAACTACTTTACTTTTCAATCATTTCTACACAACTACCAACACAACTAACCTATCTATTTCAATTTTATTATATTTACTCCTTATCATTACCCATATCATATCACATCGTTTGGTAACTTCTACTGTCTATAACTTTTCATCAAAAGTTTTATCCATTTCCAAACATACTCCAATTTTGCACCCAATTGCACCAAAGTTTTAATGCAACTGGCTGCATTGAATTAAGACTCTTTAATGAAATGTCACAGCACAAAAATAACCAATCATTTGTAGTTAAACAATTAATTGTAACAAAAAATATTTAATGCATCAGAATATATATTCTATATACCAAAAAACTTAACTATATTAAGTGAAATTTGTTGTAGTAGCACCATCAAAATCTTGTTTTATGTAGAATTGATAATTTTTAGAATTTTTGGTATTTTTTTTTTGAAATTTGATATTTAAAAATCAACAAAAATAAAAATTCCAAAATAAAATCTAGGAGACACTCACATATTTATAAAAAATAAAAAAAATCGTGCCACCCATAGATTGGGCAATTCACGGATGGTGGCATGTGATCAATGTACATGAAAAATAATACTCGCAATGAGAAAAAAACGATATTGAAAATAAAAAGTAAAATTGTTATGCATTGAAAATAAACGATAATATTAAAAACAGAAAAAAATTTAAAATATCATTGGATTCCCATCTCATTCCTTACAATTGATAATATGAAGATATCCAATTGTTAACCCGAATTAAACTGAACGTTTTAGCCGTCCACAGGAACCGTCTCTATCACTTATGTTATATATTCATTATTTTACTCAAAGAAAAAGAGAGCCACAAATTGCATATTTGAATAATCACATCCACTTGTCTATAATGGTTACAATATAATTTGTAGCTTCTCAAATTCAAACAGCAATTCCCTTGAACAAAGACAAGTGCTTCTTTTTTTTTTTTTTTAGGGAACTTAGAGAAGTGCTGTTTAAACACTGGAATTATTTTCTGATAGTAAATAAATGATAATCTCCACGGTAAATATATATATTTTAGTCACTACTGACATTTATTTCCAGTGGAATTTGTGGTGTGTTTGGTTGGGGTTAAAACTTTTGATGAAAAGTTTTTGAGGTAGAAGTTGTCACATTGATAGAAAATGATGTGATATAATAGGAGTAATAATGAGAAGTAAAGAGAATAAAGTTAAAATAGATAGGTTAGTTGTATAGATAGTTGTGTAGAAATGATTGAAAAGTAGGGTAGTTTGTATAGGAAAATGTGAAAAAATAATTAAAAATAGATTAATTATGGAGAATGAAAAGTTTTAAATTGAAAAGTTTTGCTTGACATGTTTATATCCTAAACAAACACACCCTTGGTATTGAAGAAAAGAAAATTTAGATTAGGATTTTTATGATAGAGATATATCAAATCATAAAAATATAAAATAATTAAGTATTAGAAATGAAAGCTTGTTTGGAGTGCTCAGGAAATTTAGAAATTTACCGGATTGAGATCCAAATTCTAAGTAGCTAAACAGGGATCGTCTTCTTCTTATAATCATGAACTTAATTTGCAAAAATATCTACTTCCATTTATCAATTTTATTTGAAAAAGTATTTTCCAGTGGAACGTCGTTGTTATCGATCAAATTTCAAATTTGTGCGGTCTTGCGGGTCACACTTGTGTTCGTGGATTATGCGCGACGCTTGAGGCCATTGATAAATGATAACACTTGAATACTACTGCCACTTGACATTCTTAATCGTTCGACATTGCAAGGTGGACTGTAGTCAAGCCAAAAGAAGCTATTTTAGGATGTGTGGCTAAGATGATGCCACACACACGCGGTGGACCCCACCCAGATCGTGATACGTGCATTTCGTCGGTATGCATGCTGCATGCGTGCCTATATTTTCTTTTTTTTTTTTAACTTTCACCATTAATATATAGGGTTTTACAGCTATATTTCACCGAACATCAGGTCCTGTCAGTGAGTTTCACGTCGACAATTGACAGAAGTTAGACAAACAAACTTAAGTTGGTGGAAATTAATTTGACTAATATTGTTTAGGTAGCCGCAAAATTATAACACAAGTGTGAATTCCTCATGTACCCATGAAAGTTGTGTGTTTTTTTTTTTTGTCGATGTATTTTACATTATATTTCAATACATCTTACAATTAAGCCTTGAGACAATTCTTATAAGATTCAAGTGGGGAGACCACAAGCTTTCAAATATTAAAAGGGAGATAAAGCTCATGAAATTCCTTATCTACCCATGAAATTTGTCTTTCTTTAAACTTATGTTCAATAATTTTCAAAAATATGTCTTATATTTACGAATTTTCATCATAATTTCACAAATACTTATGATGTTAGACATCCATTAAAGGGACTATTATGCCCCAATTAAATGATGGATATACCCATCCATAGTTATAATTTTATATTTTTAGTAATTCTACAATTATAAAATTATATATTATTAAATATGAATTTTTAATTTTGAGAAATCCAGTCTCAAATTATATTAAGACTAGCATATTCGTGATTCCGTAAGCTTGGATTTGACCTCTAGAAAGACAAATTCAAACACTATATATTTTGAAACTTAAGCTCAATCATACTCAAGTTGCATCCTGGATTGTTCACATAGGATGAAATGATCTTGAAATAGAATCTTGTATTCTCTTTTTTCATTTTTAAAAAATAAAAATATATTTTTTATTTTCAATATAACTTTTCCCTATCCTAATACCTCTTTTCTTATTACAAATGCACTTCTATTTCAAAATTTCGTCTTATCCTCCATCCCATCCAAGCTTTGATCAATCATATATGAAAATTAGTATTGATTGCATGTGGCTGGCTGCATTCTTTGGATAACACTTGAATACTACTGCCACTTGCTATTCTTAATCGCTTGGCATTGGCAGATGGATTGTCATCAAGCTAAAAGAAGCTATTTTAGGATGTGTGGCTAAGATGATGCCACACACACGCGGTGGACCCCACCCAGGTCGTGATACGTGCATTTCGTGGGGTGTGCATGCTGCTTGCATGCATATATTTTCTTTTTCTTCTCGACGTGAGTGAAACTTGAAACATTAATACATAGGGTTTTACAGCGCTGTATTTCACCGAACATCAGGCCCTGTCATTGAGTTTCATGTCGACAGGTGACAGAAGTTAGACAAACCAACTTAAGCTGGTGGAAATTAATTTTACTAATATTCGTTAGGTAGCCGCAAAATTATAACACAAGTTTAAAATTTTCATGTACCTATAAATTTATTTTTAGTCCTATTTATATTCATGAATTTTCCAAAATATTCATCGTAATTTTATATATACTCATGTTGTTATGAATCCATTAAAGGTTCTATTAATCCCCAATTAAACGATGAATGTACCCATCCCTACTTATAATTTTATAACTAAAAATTCATATCATAATGAATTTTTAGTAATTCTACAATTATTAAATCATATATTATTTGAATATGAATTTTTAATTTTGAAAAATCTAGTCTCAAATTATATTAGAATTTAGGCATTTCGTTATTTCATAAGCTTGGGTTCAAGCTTTAGAAAGACAAATTCAAGCACTATAATTATTGAAATTTAAGCTCAACTAAGCTCAAGCTGCACCTTGGATTGTTCACGACTTGGATGGAATGATAATGAAGTAGAATCTTTTGTTCACTTTTTTCATATTAAAAAAATAACAGTCTATTTTTCATTTTCAATATAACTTTTCTCAATTTCAATGCATCTTTTCTTATTCCAAATGCACTTCTATCTCAAAATTTCATCTTATCCTCATCACATACAAGATCTGATCAATCATATATGAAAATCAGTATTAGTTGAATATGGTCGGCTGCATTATGTCAGCAATATGTTTGGAAAAAGCATTGCTTTTCACTTCTATTATTTTATAAATATGTAGGCTCCACTTATAATTTTTCTAAGTGGAATTTTGCAATTTTATTTTATATTAATTAAATTTCAAACAAATTACAAAATGTCAACTTGGGGTAATAGTTGAAATTAAATAGGAATTAAATGACTAGGGATGTTAATGGATCGGATTAGATATATTAAAGCTTAATCCTAATTCGAACCAATTTAAAAAACCTCAACCCCTATCCATTTATGAATTCATTTAAAAAAATTCAACATCAACCCCTATCTATTTATTAATTCATTTTAAAAAATTCAACCTTAACCCATTTAATAAACCAGATGGTGTTAGCTGGTTGTGTATATATGTTGCATACAAGTTAAAATTAGGCTAATTTAAAGTTGAGTATGTATTGTTTGTAATTGCTATGGTGAAGTGATCTACATTAATAGGATATATGTCATGGTCAGATCTTCATTGAAAAATGAGTATACATATATTCAATGCAGTAGCACAAAGAAGGATGGTGACTTGTCTAGATAGAGAGAGAGGGGATAGAGAGGAGGAAATAATAATAAAAATAGAAAGGTAACAATTGTAGATAGAGAGAAAGAAATTGAGAGAGAAGAGAGAAACAAGCAAAAATAGAAAAAAAGATGGATAGGAAGATAATTGGAGATGGAGAGAAAGGGGCAAATAGAGAATAAAAATATTACCTGTAGCGACAGGAACACCAATAATAACATCATAGCATTGCAGAAAAAAGGTGTTGTAAAGTCATGTATCGTGGGAGGAAAATAGAAAATTAAAATGAGAGAAATAGATTTGTAGGTTAGCAAATATATACCCCTAGCTAGCAAGTTATAAATGGCTGGTTGATGGATTACACAGATTAAATACGTCAAACAGGTTACTAAACTAGTTGACAAATGGTAAAATCTCGACCCTAACTTGTTCATTTATTTAAACGGTTAAATGAATTGGTAGATTATAAACTATTTATTCAAAAATCCTAACCCAAATCCATTTATAAACGGATTAGACGAGTAAGTCATCAGGTAAACCGTAATCATTAACACCCTATAAATGACGTACGTTTTATCCCTTTTAATAAATTTCCATATATAAAGACGGATTTTCTCCCCTAAAAAAAAGGAGTGATTTTCATGTATAAAGAGAGATTCATTCATCCAGCCAGTGGACGTATCTGTCAATAATATTTTATGGAGTAGAATGCAGAGTACATTCACCAGCCCGAGACATTTTGGCGTTTTCTAGCCTATTTAGAACGATGGGATTTTGTCACCGCTTGCAGGAGTAAGCGGTAGAAGTGAGCTGTGGGAGGATACATACAGTGGAGACTTCAAAGTCTGAATTAAAGTTGGATAGAGTTACTTTCTTTATCCTTCTTTTACATAATTCATTAGTTCTCTGATCATCCAAAAGTATGACACATATTTAAAAAACAAAAATAAAATCTTTACATAACATCTCTCAAATTTGTAAAATTTCACTCTTATCCTTACATTTTATGGACATGTTTAGGATCGAGAAGTTTGATGGAATTTTGATATAAGATGAGAGTGAGAATGATAATATTTTGAGAATTGTGTGATAGATATGAAATAATAAAGATAAAATTGGAATAAATAGGATAGTTAAAAGAAAAATAATTGAAATATAGGGATAAAATTTTAAAAAATAGTTAGGTTGTTAAATCATTCATGAAATAACATGCATCCTATAGTATACCATCCTATCATTAACTTCTTAGTTCTCAATTCCTAAATGTTTCCTGTATTTACAATAGATGAGTCAAGTTCTAGAAATTTCAGTCGTGCTTCCCCAAGTAAGCAAAATGTTGGTGTCATTACTTTGTGACCTGAAATGGCAAATATCTTTACAATATATTTAAATAAATATTTTCAATTATATATTTTAAAATACAAAAAAGTGACCTACGTACAAAAAAATCCGCCTAGAAAGGGCTAAAAATATTATTTAAAACTTTTCAATGAAAAACTTTTTACTCTCCATAATTACCTTATTTTTTCACATTTTTCTACACAAACTATCCTACTTTTTAATCATTTTCACATAACTACCCATGCAACTAACTTATTTATTTTAACTTTATTCTCTTTATACCTCGTTATTATCTCTATCATATCATTTCATTTTCTATCAATTTGACAATTTTACCTCAAAAAATTTTCATAAAAAAATTTTACCCCCAACCAAATTTTAACCCCAATCAAACATACCCTAAGATTATCAAAAGGGAATTTTTGTTACTTCATGTTATGGAATGACAATACTAGTGTACGATAGCTTTACTTAATGTTTCCTATCTTCTCTCATACGTCATTTTAGGTATCTAATAACTTCATTTTTTTTTCAACTTTACTTTCTTCAATTATTTTTTCTTTTAGCCTCTACCCTTATCGTATCATATCATTCATACAACTTTTGAAATATTTTCATTTTCACTTTCTATACTTTTCAAACATCTCATCATATTTCACATTACCAAACATAGCTCTAGTTTGCAGTATAACTACAAATTTTTGAAACTGATTTTATGAACTTGAGTGACCTATATGCAAAACCCCCCCCCCACCTTAAAATTCTTGCTTCTTTATCACACATAATTCCTATAGCTAAAAAACTAATTTCTCATTTCATGCACACACATGTGTGCGTATGTAGTTGTAAGTAATGCCCAGTGATTCATATTTCATACTAAGGCATTTTTCGGTAATTTGGGCGGGGACAAAGGTGGAAAGTGAAAAAGAAAATATTGATATGAGAGTGTGATATGGTAGGGGGTAAAGTAGAAAATTTTGATTAGTTATGTAAGAAAATAATTAAAATATGGAGAATTAAATTACCCAATATATTTATGAATTTTCAACATAATTCCTTATATATCCACTTATTTTCAATAATTCCTCTTATATCTATAAAATTTTCTAAAAATTCATCTCATACACATGTCATTAGGGTCCATTAGCAACAACCATGATTGCACATGTGACTACTAATTTAGAACAGAAGTGTCCTTTTTATCAAAAGCATCAACGTTCATCACTAGCACTTTTCATGGGTTGCAGCTGATTCTTCATAAAGTTGCACAACAAGTCACAAATGTTTTCTTATTAACAATATTAGTAATTTCGCGTGCATTAACTACAGTTTCTAACAAACCCTAACAACATGAGTATATGAAGAATTTTGAAAAACTTCATAGATATGAAAGAAATTATTGAAAATGTATTGATATATAAGGAATTATAGTCACAATTACTAGGGATATTTGGAAAGTTCCCTTAAAACATAGGGATGAAATGAAAAAAATAAAGTATTTAAGTAGTCAAAATGTAAAATTCTTTTTCGAAAAGTGCAGGGCAAGAGAATTTCTCACCCATCATAATAGGTATCTTGTAAAAATTTCACCAAATTAAATTACAATCTTTGAATATATTTGTTTATACCAAAAATTTTTTAAACTAAAACTTTTAATTTAGAACTTTTCATTCTCCATGACCACCTTATTTTTTTAATTATCTGTTCACATTTTCTATACAATTACACTCCTTTTCAATCATTCTTATACAACAATTCATACAACTAACTTATCTATTTTAGAGTGTATTTCGAAAGTGATAAAACTTTTGGATAAAAAGTTTTGTGTAAATTTTTCTGAAATAGATGAGATATGATAAGGGTAATGATAATAAGTAAAGAGAGTAAAGTTAAAATAGATCGATTAATTGTATAGATAACTGTATAGAAATAATTGAAAATTTAGGATAGTTGTATAGGGAAGATGTGAAAAAAATTAAAAAATAAGATAGTTGTAAAAAATAAAAAGTATTAGATTGAAAGTTTTTAGTTTGAAAAGTTTTATGGGTAAACAAATGGCCCATTAACTTTATTCTTTTTATCCATTATTATTATCTCTATTATATCATTTTATTTTCTTCCATTTCCAATACTTTTATATTAAAACCTTTTAACTACTTCCCAAGCACACCCATACAAAGAAAGAAAATGAGATAGCAAAACAATCGTAGCTTTAACACATAATAGCTTATAGAGCATCCAAGGATTATTTAGCCATGACAAACTAGAAAAACATGCGTATTTAAGCTAGCTATATACAACAACCTACCCAGATTCAGTTTCTAGGATAAAGATATATTGATGTAATTAATGTGTGCAATGCTAATGAGAAAGCATTCACACATGTATAATAAACCAATACATTTAGGTCCATTAACTTCAACAAAGGTCAGACAAATTAATAGTTATTTTGATTAACAATATTAGGTATAGATTGTCAAAAATTCGGTTTCGATCCTAAAAACAACTAGGGAGTAAATTAATCTGATAATTAACAAACAATGTATTAATTTTGTTGTCGCGAAGTCTATGAAAATGATAGGTTACAAATCCCTGAAATTAAGAGGTTGACGTTGGGGCCTGGGGGCGGCGGGTTGAGGAGGTGGTGGTTTCCCAAAATACTCATGTGAAAACTGTGAATGAATGCTGATCAGAATTCAGCTTTTCTCTGTTTCTCATTTCAAGTTGTGGTCCATTAGCTAGTCTGGTAGATGGTGACAGCATTAATGTATGTATCTTTGAAGCTTGGAAAATCCAAACTACAAAACCAAAACCAAAATTATTGAAATTATGTACGGTCCATATATAGTACATATAATGAAGATAAACTTAAATTAAAACCATAACAATTAGGAAAGCATGCCACATATAAAAATTGTTTTTGCAAGATGATTCGAGATTTGAAAGAAAAATATTGATTAAACATTTTAAAAATCTAATGTCTCACATCTACACAAGTAAAAATTTTAAAAATATTCAACGAGAGATTATAATAATAATTTGACTGGAAATAAAAGAGAAATTGGTAAGCAATCCAATAAATAAATGAAGCTCAACCACCAACACCACCCCCGCCCCCCCCACCCCAACCCCCCACCCCACCGCCGCTATTGCGTATGCTGCATGGCTTGTCAGTTGATCATGCAAATCTTCATCATGCAAATCTAGGGCACATGTGAGCTGGGACGCGTGGCATCCTATAGCTGGCTATCCCAAGAGAGAATCTCAAAATTACAAATTATTCTATTTAATTTTCCGTCGAGGTCAATGGATGTGTGCTTGGCAAGTGTCCCCGGGGCATCCATGCACCGCTTTCCTAAAAATGTGACGTCACTTCAAATGATATATTAACAATTTATTTGGGGTAATTGAGAATCCTCCCATGCGAGGTTAGAAATTAGAAACTTTTAATATTCTTCGATTCTTCTAATAAAAAAATATATATTCTTCACCAAGCATTGAGGCGTGGTGGTAGCTCGGTAATCCTGCAGCCAGGGAATCCGGGTTCGACTGGCACAACAGTTAAAAAGAAAAAAAAAAAAAAAAAAAAAAAGAAAGAAAGAAGAAGAAGAAAGCAACGCGTTGATGGCATGAGGTGGAGGACGGCGTGGACTCCCATCGTATGCTCTCGGGTGCATACACTTATTTTTTATTTTTTTAAATTTTTTTATGATATTGTTAATCTATATATATTTAAGATATATATAAATTTGTACTATTTTAGAGTATTTTAGATATTTATTTTTTATTTTTGAAAATCAGTGGTATTTTCGGTAATTTAGAATTACTAAAATATCACTCATTTTTAAACATAAAA
>JAXCLR010000081.1:25277030-25298468 GCA_035584095.1 Annona squamosa
ATATATAAATTTGTACTATTTTAGAGTATTTTAGATATTTATTTTTTATTTTTGAAAATCAGTGGTATTTTAGGTAATTTAGAATTACTAAAATATCACTCATTTTCAAACATAAAAAATAAATATCTAAAATAATCTAAAAATAGTAAAAATTAATATGTAGGCTAAATACACCTAGATTAACAATCTTATAAAAAAAATTTTAAAAAAATTTAAAAAATAGGCACGTGCGCCTGAGAGCATTGAGGCTAAATGCTCCCGGGAGCATAGGATCAAAATCTGGATGGCGTGGTTGGAGCAGGTGACATAAGTCTCTCTCGGTGTGTAGGAGCGTTGTATGGATAAAATTAAGAATATTGTTAGTTGTGTGTTAGAATATTATAAAAATTTTATAATATAAGTTGAAAAATTATATGTCTAGATGATTATAACAATACCCATCAAAAAAATATTCTTAAATTCTTGTCCTGTTTCAAATCCTAAATCTCTTTTTTAAATATATACATATTTCATACACATTAATTAGTATCAACAACTTCGTCATCCGCATGTTAATTTATTAGGTAATCTATTATGTAAAAAGATTCCATTAGACATTAAAGAGATATGATTAATTTTGTCATTTAAAACTATATGATACTTTTAGTACAGAAACCCTTTTTTTAAATTGAATAGAAACCTATCACTTTATGTTAGCATTAGTTGCAGGATTCCAAATGTAACCCAATAAAAAATTTCAATGCTTAAGATGCAAATACACAAACTTCCATTTTAAAAGGAAAATATGTGAAATTAGAGGGGAAATAATGTTTGAAATTTTTTTTGATAAAACAATAATGTTTGAAATTGGGAAAATTAATATGTGAGAAAAATAAGAGAAACCTAAGGTCTTGTTCTTCGATAAAGGCAAATATAAATGTATTAACATTAATTTGAAGTGTCGGGCCAAAAACTAATACCTAAATAGTAGGCCAAACTTAGTAGCTAATTCCATATGTGAAATTAGAGGGGAAATAATGTTTGAAATTTTTTTTGATGAAAAAAAATGTTTGAAATTGGGAAAATTAATATGTGAGAAAAATAAGAGAAACCTAAGGTCTTGTGCTTCAATAAAGGCAAATATAGCTATATTAACATTAATTTGAAGTGTCGGGCCAAGAAATAATACCTAAATAGTAGGCCAAACTTAGTAGGTAATTCCATGAAAGTTTGGTTTAATTATGTCTAGCTTACTATTAAATTGCGTAGAAAAGAAGCTAAGATGTATAGCCATGGTGATACCATATCTTGGCCTAAATGTAATAGAAGCGCTTGTATCCACTTGGGTGCGACAATTAATATACACCTTACTCATTAATTTTTTTCTTCGATCAGTCAATCTATTCAATTGTTTAAACCGATACAAAGTGAACATCGTCATATTGAGTTGTTAGTTAGCTCAGTTGAACCTCTCATGCTGCAAAGGATTATGTATAATAAAACCTGAAATTGAACCACTACATAATGTGTCATTGTTTAATGTATTGTGCTTCACCCCTCTACAAAATATAGAAACAAACCTCTACCTGTTTTAGCAATTCAATTTATTCTCCCTCTTGAGCCGTCTGTTAATACTCTAAGACCAACAAAATTTACCCACATATTTATTATAGTATTAAAATTTATATAAAATTTTAAACTAACATACATAGACTTCCTAAATTAGAGATTTCTAAAATTAACCCTAATTTGATTTTATCTATAATAGAACTATTTGGAGTATACAGAAGTTAAAACACTATAAATACAATATTGTTATTCAATACAACAGGTCTCTTGTGTCGTTTTTTTAAAAAATAAAACTATTTCACCATTCATCAATATGCATGCCGTTATAATTTTAAAAATGAAAATTTTTGAAAATTTTATATGCAATAGATTTATTTTTAAAATTTTAGCAGTTACATATTAATTATAAATGATGTTCAATATTTATAACATATAACTTTTCTATGTAAGTAATTTTTTGCATCATAACGATATACAAATTAATTTATATTCTAAATAGTTTAATTTTAAAAACTATTTTTAAAAAATGAAAAATAATTAGCCTACATCCGGTTGTATCGCATTGGGGCGCATTTCTAATTAGCACACATGCAAAATTGTTGCACGGGAATATGGGATAGCATGCACAGCACATGAATAATGCAAGAATATTGGAGATGTTGAAGGGCAAGAGTGGTACGTGTCCTGCACATGGTGGACCACCACAAAATAAAGTACAACACGGAAACCAGATCGAAAGAGCCCAAAATGGCAGGCGGTCCACATCTCGACAGTTTGGCTATGGTAGGTATTCTTGACCAGCGACACGATCCGGTCGGTTTTTTTGCCCCCCTCAAGAATACGATCCGGTCGGTTTGATCAGGGAAGAATGGGAATAGAAACAGGAATGCCAAAAAGTTAACCCAATAATTATCAAATTATCTCTTTTTTCCATTTTATCCTACATTCAAATCGTTTCCTTATATATTTTTCTACAACTATCATATTTATTTTTATTTTATTTATACATATCCATTACCATGGAATTCTCCTCCTACCCAACCCGCCAAATTAATGTTGTCATTACATCATTTATAACCAAGATTTATTGCATATAATGTAGACACATAATAATTAAATTTACCACTAATTTTTATATTATACGCAGCAAAAGTTAAAATCTGGCTGAAAATGGTTGCTACATATGAGAACTATCTTAAAGCGCACACGAATATTATTTTATATGGCTAACAAATGTTTCCTTTTCATATAGCTTGGATGAAATAAGGATGAAATAAGAATGTGAGATGGAAAAGTGTAATTATATGTTGGAAATGATAATATTAGAATTGAAAAAAAAATTGTATTGGAAATGAAAATTTATGTTATTATTTTCTGAGAATGTAAAAAGTATTTTGAGAAAATGAGAGATTTAATCCCATCCGCATCACATGTGCACAAGACTCTTGGCATGCATACTCAGCATATTTATTTATATGCAATACAAGCAGGGTAATTAATGCTCTCAACCTCAACAATAGCCCTGGGAGTTGGACACGTCTAACTATTGAAATGGTGAAACTCAATGTTTATGTTGGCTGCATTTGGAATGTTCCTCTCATGGACTTCGATGGAGTTCGTAGGAACGCCAATGACAACTTCACAGATGCAAAATATTAGAAGGTTCCGCTCATGGGCATTGATCATAGGAACGCCAATGACAATTTCATAGATGCAAAATATTAGAAGAAAAAGGTATGTACAAATCCTTGTGGATGGAAACTTTAAGTAAATGGGAGTAAAAAAAGGGCGAAGTGGAAAGTGATTCAGCAACGTTGATCAACTGGTAGATAGAAAGTGGGAATACTATGTCGAATTTGAGTCATATGGTGGAGGAAGTCAGGTAATATGAGAGCTAGTTTAAGTAGTTATCATTCTCCCACTCATAGCGTCTCTTTGTATGGACTCCTATTCTTTGAAATAAAATGTTTTGTTGTTTCCCACAACACTCTCTGGGTGTGTTTGGTTTCACACAAAACATGTCAATGAAAACTTTTCAATCAAAAACTTTTCACTCCCCATAACTACTTTATTTTGTAATTATTTTTTTCACATTTTTCTATATAAACAACTCTACTTTTCGATCATTTCCACACAAATACCGATACAACTACCCTATTTATTTTAACTTTATTCTCTTTATATATTATTATGACCTCTGTCATATCATATCATTTTCTATCAACTTAACAACTTCTACTCTGAAAAGTTTTCATCAAAAAGTTTTACATCCAACCAAACGCACCCTCTATCTCTCCAAAATTTAGGATAGATGGGAAGGGAAATGGGTGGAAAACTTTCAAAAAGAACAACAAGGTAGCTTGCGTCGTTGTCTAATATCATATAACATTTCCTGCTTCGTGAGAGGGTTGATAACCTGTTGGTCATGAAATAGTGGCTTTAAGCATGCTTATTCATGTTTGAAACCCCCATCTTCTCTCCCTCCTTGGATACAATTTTACAACACAGCCCCCATGAAATGAAATAGGGATCTTATAATTTCCCCTTGAAAGTGGGGTTTTAGAAATTTCCCCTTCATATTGAGGTATTTATAAGAAAATTTTCTTCAGAATATAAGGGTTGTAAATGTGGCTCATTGTAATATCAAGATGTCATATTATATAAAATAAAAATCAAACAAAATAACACTTCCTGCTTTTGACTTTGCATTCGGTGTATTAGAACTGTACTTGTATGAAGTTATAATTCTGGGTAACGTTAATTAAAAAAATTTTAAATATGAATCATGTATCATATTTATACTAGACGTATATTTATGATATCAAAATCTATTATTATTAGAAAATTTTATGTTACGAATATTTGATACCATCTGAGAGTAAAAGATTTTGCTAACTTCTGTAAATAATTATATGATATATAAAGTTTTTCAAAATATGTGATTTTTGGAATGTTCATAGTCGTAATTAAGCTCACATAGATGAACGCTATATACGAATGGCTTAGAATAAAACAACCTACCGAACAAATTAATAGGTTGCATGAAAGCTTGCACGGATGGTCTTTATTATAAGCAGCTTTCAAAGAGTTTCGTTTCTATGATACTTATTTTGTTTACATTTTATCTATTTTGGCCTGCATTGATAATTGATGGGAAATAAACTCCATGCATTATATACAGAATAATTTGTTTAGCTTGGAAAATTCCATGATATGTTTGGTGTTGTTGTGCGTAGGACTAATATGCAAAGCATGTGATATCAATGCAATAAAATATTTTGATACTAAATATTAATTTTAAAATTGTATTTTTAACATCTAAATCATTTAAAATATTTTTCTTATATGAATAAATGATTCTATAAATATTGTTACATTCTAATATATATATATATATATATAAATAAATGTAAACACTTTTATAATTTACACATAAATATATAAACTTTTAAGCAAACGTCAGCCATGCACTTTTTATTACGTCACCCCTTGAATGACTAAGTAACTAATAGATGACAACTTCAAAGAGAAATAAACAAATCGAATGCTTCTACTCAGCTTTGGACCTTAAACTTCCTACCTTGCATACTCTTATACATACTCACATCAATCACTTGATTATTCAATTAATGACACTTGTAAACATTTTTTTTATTTTGGTAAAACTTATCTCCTAACTCAACAAATAATATTAAAAAAAATATATAAAATAGACTTCGCATCAATCATCGCTAATTAGCCAAATTAGCCAAATAGAAGAGATTTTATTGAAACCACTTTGGGGAGTGGGACTAGGATTTGAATATTACATTATTACAAGAGTGGCTCACTTGATGTTATTGGGTGAGTCAAAATTATAACCAGCTCTGCTAGCTACCCAAAAGCATCCCAAATTGACAAGTCCTAAGGTTGGTTTCAATAATGATTAATCGTGGCATGAGCTGCAGAGATATCTGAAACAGTATCCCTGTTGGAGCGTACGCGTGGACGTTAATGGCTATGCATGCATGGCTGTTGATTCCGCAATCATTGGGGCCAGGGAACAAGGCAGGCACGTACTCACATCCCTGACCTCTCATCACGAAGTCGGTGCAAGTGGGCCGTGCACGCATCATGCAGCTAGCCAGATGCCCGATCGGGCTGGTTCAATGATTTACATGATCCCTGTAGCATGTTCGTATTCCTGTCCCCTGGCCCCATTATAATATATTTTGTGTCTCGAATAGTTTCTTGTCCTTTCTTCATTCTACATGAACCTAGGGCTTCTGTCATTAATTAACAGCTTTTCATTATATAGGTAATTAAGGAAGCAAAAATATTACAGGAAATAAAAAAATTATTAGGAAAATAGAAATAAAATTGTCGCCACATAGTAAAAGGAAAACTAAATGACTAGATACAAGTAATTTATAAATATACCTACTTTGTTTGACCATAATCGTAAATATGTTCCTATAATTTAAAAAATCGCAAACAACTCATACATAGTTTGACTATGTTTGTAAATATACTCGCGTTGTTCTTATACTGTTATTGTATCATCATAGTCTGAATATATTTGCAAAGATATGCAAATTATGTAGGTATATTCATGAAAACTAAATATATTCACTAAATTTTTGTTGTAAATATATCGACACAGTTTGCATATCTTTGCAAATATATCTATACCGTGACGTTGGATGTGACTTAAGACAAAAAAGGCATGTATGGTGGGCGAAGGTGAGCGCAGAAAGTTCAGCATGCATAATTTGCAAATACCAAAAACCAACCATCTGCTTGTTAAAGGCGGATGGTGAGACAAGACAGAACAAGCTAGTAAAGGTATCATGAGACCCCACACCTTCCAACTGTTGATGCTTCGTGAAAAAGTGACAAAGTAAAAGGGAAGAATATGCTATTTCCATTTTCCTCCCTAAAATTGTCTCAGTTTTAAATTTTGCATATATAGTATTCCATACCATACATGCGGCCTATGTAATGTCTTTTAAGATTATTTTTTTATTAAATGTAACACTTATACCTCAATTGATTTAAAAATTTATTAAAGGTGTATTTGGAAGTGATAAAACTTTTGAATAAAAAGTTTCAGTGTAAAAATTTTTTAATTAAAGGAAGTAATGTGAGATAATAAGAGTAATAATGAAAAGTGAAGAAAATAAAGTTAAAATTGATAAGTTAGTTGTATGGGTAATTATGTGAAAATGATTGAAAATATGGTAAGATGTTAAAAATAATTTAGAAAATAAAATAATTATAGATAATGAAAAGTTTTAAATTGAAATATTTTAGTTGAAAGATTTTGGTTGTAGCCAAACACAACCTAAATCAAATAGAAATGGGCTATACAAAATGGTCTCTTGTTTATTAATTGAATTTTAGATGGATACCATCTTACCTCAACTAATTAATTGATATCACTTTTGGTTTTGGATTTATGAAGTTGTCAATGTCTTGGCAGCGCAACTAACAAGAGTTCTACCATAAGTGTGGAAGATCCAAGCTTCGAGTTTCAGTCTAGGAAATTTATCTCCTATTTTTTGAAGTAATATTTTCATAGCTACTTGGTTATCAACATTGTTGCTTGTTAGATTTGCACTAGCAATGAATAAAGTAAATAGACCACCAACTTACTCGGTTGTATGTTATAGATTTGCAGTGGTAATGAATAATGTAAACAGACCACCAGCATAGTTGGTTATATGTTGCTCTATTATTACGTCAATTATACTGCACTAAAAAGGTTATATGTTACTCTATTATTACGTCAATTATACTGCACTATTATCTATCTCCTTTTCAATTTTTTTTCATTTTTAATCCATGCAAATGTACCTTAAATCTCTTTTATATATTTTCTAATGCTTCTTGAGTATTTTTTTAGTATAATTATATCCAATTAGTAAATAAAAAAGATACTTTCATTTTCCTCCGTATCGTGATCTTTGAATTTCTATAATTATACAAAAAATGGTGGGATCATTGACTATATGCTATTAAGGTTTTCCACACAAGTTAGGGATTAACTGCTCAAAATCGTCACTGCTTGGATGTTAAAGTAACTAAGATCGATATCTGTAGAATAGTATAAATGAGAGGTCTAGGATTCAAATATTGGGCAGATTAGGTAATGGGCTCATTAGCCAGCCCCCTAAGTACACCACCATCAAGTGCATAGTTATCTAAGGTAGGTAATATAACAAAAAAAAATTGTCAAAATTGAACCAAATAGTAGTCAAGAATAGAGTTTTAAAAATTCAATTATCTCTAATTAGGTATAGGCCTTGATTATCTTAATATAGGTCTAGTTTTCAAAACATTGATAAAAGTAAAGGTATGAGAGATTTTTCAAATATTAGCCTTGATAGGAAACAAAATTCAATAGAAGTTGTTAATAAGAGTCCTTTTTAATAAAATTTTATGATAAGTGGAGGTATTTTTGCAATATCAATAGCCACCAACCAAAAAAACGTTAAGGTCGAAAAAATGCAAATAGCCATAAAATGGAAACAGACAAAAAAGATGATCATTTCACAAGAAAAATTGTCACACGGTATAATCATTTAAATTTGGCTACAACCAGTAGGTATTAGTATAGAATTCGGTTACATTTCATCAAACATAACAAAATTTCGGCTGCAAAAGAATGCCCGGACATACTAGAAAAATAAATTGCCTCTCAATTATTAACCATCTAATTATAATGCGGCTCTTCGATCAGTTGGGGTACAGTGATGGATATGATCATTTCAATGACTTAATTTCGTCCGTCCACGTACCTCAGATTTCGAAGGCATGAATATTAATTGATACCCCCACATTGTATGCTAAAGCGTTGTCAAAATTGTGTAAATATTCCAATATTCTCATGTGCTGTTTGTCTGTTTAATAAATTTTGTGGTCAGCACATCTGCATATGTGGCAGACAGAGATGGGGCAGTCCATCCCTACCATACGCTTGGCTTATCACATTTCCGTCCGCTGAAAATTATTTTATTTATATATGTATCGTTTGCCGGGTGGAAAATAGAAATATTATGCAAAACCAAGCTCCCAGTTGAGTCCTTGTCTCATAATATCCTCCTGTCAGCTCAAATCCAATATGTCATTTCTGTTCCTTCTTATTGCATGTATGCGCATGGACAACTACTAAGTGTACAGATCTGCATTCTTAATCTGTTTGACTAGCAAATATGCTAATTATATTAATGCAGATGTCCATATAATAACAATAATAATAATAAAATATAAATCAATCTAGTGTTGACAGAAAATGCCAAATTAAATCTTTATGTTAAAGTTGACATAATATCAAATGGTCGTTTAAGATAAAAATAATTAATAATATTGTTAATACATTTAATAAATTTGTCATGGAGAAAGAGACAACAAAGTGGTTGTTGGGTAGGCCTATAGAAACATTTATGTACACGTCATTGCATTATGGACATGTAGCAATTAGCGTGTTGTACTTGTCGATCACCTGTCTCATGATAGTAGCCCATGCATCCTCAGCCTTGGGTTGGGGAGGTCAAATTTTATACCAGCAAGTTAAAATAATGTTGGACAGCCATCAAAGTATTCAAATGATATTTATTAAGATTAGGAGTGGCTTTGATTAATGAAAATTAATATAATTTACAAAAATTCAAAAAGTACAACATTCAGAAAATCAATACCACTTAAGCGGTAGCATATTAAATTTTTATTTAATTATCAAAGTATGACAAAATAACACTGAAGACTTATATCGTTGTTCGCAACTCTAAAATTTTTCCTTTTACCTATGTATAGTAACACTGAAGACCTTGCTATTGTGGGCAACATTCAAGTATTTCCCTTTAATAAGAAAATGTTTTAGATGACATAAATGTCTAATTAGCAGCTTCAAAAAAGATATATAATTCAAACAAACTTTTAAGATTGATTTTGCACTTCTATCGCTGCTATAAATAGGGGCCATATAGATTTTTTTTTTCCATAATTTCCTTTTTGTTACAATTCGTGCTAAATTCACCCTACAATTTTCATCTTATATTTTTTCTTCAATTAATAGTAACTCACAAATATTAAGAGGGGAAGAGATCAATGTTTTTTATATGAAAAAGACAAAGCTCTCTCGCGGGGTTTGACACCCCAATTTCCTTAATGTACATTAATAACCACACTTACACCTCAATCAATTTATCAGGATTCCATTCCAAATATAATATTTAATTTAGTAAAATTATCTAAAAATATATAATAAAAACTTTTAAGTAATAAGTTGGTTTTTCTTTTGAGGTATATTAACAATCATGAAAATTATTCAATTTAAAACTTTTCATTTCCACAATTATTTTATTTTTTTATTATTTCTTTGCATATTCTTTACAATTATTTCTTCTCAACTACATTTATTTTAATTTTTTTCTCTTTTACTCTGTCATTTCTATTATCATATTATGTCACTTCTTCTACTTCAAAAAATTTCACACCTTAAATTTTTTTTTTCAAACATTTTATCCAATGCCAAATACACCCGCTAAAAACTTCTTGTAATTTTTATTTAAATCTTGAACGAAATCACTGATTTTATATTTTCTTTATATGATTACGAGATGCGGGAAAATTAGTAAGAAACAGAGATAGGTTACCATCAAATTGATACGCTATTTTTTAAACTTGCCAGTGTAGAAAAGCTTGGCCTTAAAACAGGCGCATTGGATCCTTGTAATGTTATGTATTAAAACTCATCAACAACGTCAACGCATATTGCAACCTGTCGCCATCGTAGATTGCTGATTTTACATTTTAAACTCCGTAATGTAGGCATTTGTAAGAATTTGTAAGTTTAGGGTTTCATTCAACCGAAACGGGTATGTGACATACAATCAAGGGTTGTGAATATGAACTTGGCAACCTATGAGACATTTTTTTGGATTGGAATGCTAGTCCAAAGATAAAACTTTATGGGCTCAACGAGTCAGTGTGTGGATCCAAAGAAAACAAGATTGTACGGGGAGTGGGATAAAGCATTACAGCACATGCGTTTCAGTGTTAATGATTATGGTAAGTCATTCAACTCCCTCATCTCATCTATTTATAAATGAATTTCGGTAAATTTTTTTTAAATAAACTATTTAATTAAATAAATAGATTAGAATTGAAATTTTATAATCCGTCAACCCGTTAGTAATCTATTTAACATGTTTAACTCATTTAACTTGTTTAATCCCTTAAAGTTATATATATATAAATCCCTTAGTTATTTTTCATCGCTAAGTCTTTCTTACACCACCGAATTTTCATTTTTTTGCAACTGCCCTAATTTTAAATTTTCATTACTACATTATTTGTATTTCCTCTGTGCTAAAAATGTTCTCTTGCCTTTCCTTATGAAACCATCAGTTGCCAGAATGTAGGCATTCAGGTCATTTGCTATATAACTTGTTAATAACCCATCAACCCATTTATTAAAGAGTAATATTTATGTGCAGTGCCTCAAAATGGGCCCACATGATCATAAAATTATAATCCACTCTGCCCATTTTTTTTAATGATATATTATATTATCATACTAGTTTTCATCTCAATTCAATATGTGTATGTACACCATCTAAAAATGGCACAAATTCAATGTAATAAAATAGTTTGATGTAAATAACAACTTTAAAATTATTTTTTCAACATGTAAACTATTCGCTATAAAATTTATATATAGATAAATGATTATATAAAGTATTAATATATTTAAGTATATGTAAAACCTTTTTTTGCCAAATGTACTATTAATACGATGCAATGCACTACATCAGATAGCTTCTCTTTATTAAATAGGTTATAGATGCGGGTTCAAATTTTTTTAATGAGTTAATAAATGGATTCGAATTGTAATATTTTAAATGAGTTAAGATTAAAATTTTACTCTAAACGGTTCAATTCAATCCATTAACACCCTTAACATGCATACTAATGAGATATTAGGATTTTCAATAGTTAATGAGCTTAATTAATAATACAATTCTCTCGTCTCTCATGTACTTTTTCCTAATTTGCCTTATTCATTTTTCATTCCTAATTAAAAAAGCTTACAAGGTTTGTTTGAGATGATGCAATTGGATAAAATGAAAAGATTGGATGAGGAAAGGGAAATGAAAACGCACATCAGCAGTATAAAAATTAAGATTGTTATGTGTTGAAAAATAAGTTATACTGAAAATTTAAAAAGCATCTTTTTTGGAATTGAAATACCATTACATTCTCATTCCGGATAATAGAATGATATTAAACAAGTACAAAATCTTTTTTTCCCCTTTCCTGCATTTGAGGTTGTGGTAGTGAAGAGTGCCCTAAAAGATAATGGTAGTTGATTGAATATTAGTCTAGTGCATTTAGCATCAATGCACTAAAGTGTATTTAATATATTTTTATTTTTTCAAAAAATGTTATACAATTGTTAATCTAAATGTATTTAAATGTGTATCAAATTTTATTATTTTTAGATATTTGTAGATTTTTTAAAATTTTTTAAAATCAATGGCATTTTTTTGTAATTTAAAATTACTAAAATGTCATTGATTTTAAAAAATCTACAAAATATCTATAAATCTCCAAAAATAACAAAATTTGAAACATATTTAAATACACTTAGATTAACATTTCTATAAAAAATTAAAAAATTAAAAATAGATTTTCACACCTAAGTACACCAAAGCTAAATGCACTCATGCACAAGAACAATGCCCGAATATGATAAATGAGGCTATTGTCCTAGCTAGAGCTTTTTTTTTAACTTCAGTAATAAAGATCTTGCTTCTTGCCGCTCACGTATTAGATATAAAACCAACCATATGCTTAGGTTTACAAGCTAAAGTATGCTCGATTAGATGCCAAGGGAAGAAGATTTTACAGAGGACATAAGGGTGTTGATGATAATGGTCAACTTGCCAACCGGCCAGTCCAACCTGTTTATAAATAAATTTAAATTGAAAATTTTGAACAAATGATTTATAATACGTTAAACTATTCAATCATGTAATTAACTAAACAATGCCCCTACTCTTGCCACGTTGCCCTCTCACGTCACCACTAACCTTGTATTGGCACGTGGCAACACAATAAGCATCACTATTCCCTTGGGATGGTACCATTATCTTAATTCGCTTCCATTGGCGAGTGTCTGCATGGTGACATGGTTTCGAAACTCTAGGCTAGTGTTTCTTCACGGCAGCATCAAAGAGCTACATTGTGGCATATTTCTCTCCAAAAATTTTGTGGGAGCATCCACAAGTTAGATATTAGGAAAAAGTTAGAATATTGGTAAAATAGTTGTAGATCGATGTTTAGATATTATAAAAATGATCTCAGGATCTTATTGGAATAACAATTGAGATGATATATATATGAATATCCATCCAAAAAATACCATCAGCCACTTTTCCGTCGTGATCCATGGCTAAGCAATGTGAAGTTATTGTTCATTCAATAGACCCCACCCATAATATAATTTTTAAAGATTATTTTAGAATTAAAAATATAAATGATTTATACTAATTAAATGTATTATTAAGATTTCAAATTTATGTGTATCTATGTAAATAAATATTATTATTAAATAAAGATTTTGTCTCAATAAAACCTCTCTCCAGTATAACTTTCCATATTTTTAATATCTTAATGATTAATAAAAAATTCATTTCATCTATTATATTTAAAATTATTAATATCATCATGAAAACTCTTTTATTTGTCTAGTATCATAGTGCATAGCGTCCATCTACAAACACATAAAATTAATATAATAAAATATTTTAATGTTAAATATCAATTTTAAAGTAGTATCTTTGGTATCTAAACCATTTAAAATGTTATTATTATATTGATAAAAAATCTATACAATATTATTGCATTCTAATACTATGAAAATTTATTTAAGTATTCTCCCTAATTTACACATGAACAAATCTATATTCCAACAAATATGCTCATGCACATATTTGATTCGGATAAAGTTTAATTTATTAGCTAACGAAATGATATTAAATTTAATGAATTTATTTAATTGTGCATCAATAATCAACGTATCAAATTTTGAGAAAGTGACATGCAACCGCTTCCATATACCTGATTACATAGAGGTGAGCCCATAATATTAATAAAATAATTACGTTTTGATCTTCGATTGGTAAGTTATCGTGAATACTTAATTTTTGCTTTATGTTCTCCGATTGCCCGATAAATTGTGAATTTTCCCATAATCTAAGTCAGTCATCATGTAATACCTGGATGCAGCCAATTAGGGCAGTGTGTCCCCTGTTCTAAGGGGAACCATCGGCAACATTTGGACTTGGTACACGAGCCAGTAGGCGTGAAGATAAGGTGCGTGGCAGGAGCAGGGGGCCAACATCTGCAAGGGAAACGTCAGCCCCCCCTATTTTAAATTTCTAATTCGCTTCTGTTCTTACACTCTTCACGTTAAGAAATATTAAAAAATGATTTTCGCACCCGAGTGCACTAAATCGTACTCTAAGAGAAATATTGGTAGACTACGTTGCCATACATGTAATCTAAACTGTTCAAAATTGAATGATGTTGGGAGACTTACGCTATTCTTGCAGCCTGTCTCTAATTCGCAGCCCCTCTTCTTAGTTATTCTAGATGATCAAGATATCATATTTTCCTTGACCATTTCCATAAATTGAGCCATCGAGCATGTAATTGTAGACTTTCAACTATTTACCCTAAAAAAAGATACTTTGCTACAACATACGACCCCTGAACCACTGAACATTGGGCTTCCTTCAGCATGGACGGCTGGTTTGCAATGTCTGATTTTTCCTGCTCGGTACGGTCCGTCAATAAACATATGATTATTGTGGACTCATTCATGTTAGATTCCATAGAAATATCAATTAGCAATCATCAAATGGGTGTGTTTGGATTCCCATGAAATTTTCAATCTAAAACTTGTTTAATTTAAAACTTTTCACATCTATAATCATTTCTTCACATCTATCTTAATTTTCAATTATTTTCTCCACAACCATCCTGCAACCATTTTATCTATTGCAACTTTATTATCTTTACTATTCATCATTACTTTTCTCATATTATAGCACTTTTCTCATTTTAAAAAATTTTACACCAAAAATTTTTTGTTCAAAAAATATAAAATTTTTTTATTAATAGCTATTGAAATAAAAGAAGTGATATAATATAATAACGATAATGATAAAAAATAAAAAGAATAAAAGTAAAATAGATATGATAATTGTAGATGAGTGTAAAAAAAAATTAGTTGAAAAATAACTATATAAGAAAATGTGAAGAACGATTAGAAAATAAGATAATTAAGATGAGTGAAAAATTTTATATTGAAAAGTTATTAAATTGACAAATTTAATCGATTGCTAACCACACAAATAGTTGATCGATGTCAACATTTTTAAATGGGCCTAAAATGCAAGAACTTAGTCCTGTTCGTCAGGTGCAATAACGTGAGGGTCCATCGGTTGGCGGCTTCATCATATGTAGCAGCCTAGGTATTTTGGCCCAAAAATCGATGTCCACGAGGGGCATTTTTATCTTTGGAAATTTCATTTAATACATTTAAAAATCAATTCGATCAACTTCAATTTAGATGATTTAATTAAAACACACTGTTACAACTTTAGATTAGACATAATAAAAATCAATTAAAAAAAATGTAAATTTGTAAAACAGTAGATGGTCTCATATCTAGGAAGCTATGGAAATTCGTCAAAATGCCAGCAATTGTCCATGATTGCATGATAATATCCACTTATTCTGTTTCTAGATAAAAAAGCCACACTCTCAGTGGTGGTTTTATTAGTAATTAATTGATCTCTGAGGTCATACATCCAGCTAAAATTGTTTTAAAATCTGTATACTAATTGAAAAATGGGTTCCACCAAAGCAAATGGTCCCTAGCTAGATCAACGGATACATAAATTATCCAATCACCAAAACATATTTACAGATGTCTGTATTAGGACAATTTTGAATCCCAAGAACACGTTCAAACTAACTAAACATCTTCTTTGGGGCTCGTTTGAAATGATCACATGAAATAAGACCTGGATCAAGAGATTGGACGAAAAGGGATTATTGTAGACTAGGAAACCAGAAATTATATTTGAAATGAAAATAAAAAAAAGTAGTATTATGAAGGGGAAAAAAGGAATTCTATATGTTGGGAAATGAGAGATTATATGAGAAATGAGAAAATTTTTGTTGAGTGGGAGAAAAATCCCATCCATCCAATTGAATGATCTTGAACACGCAAAGTTGCTCAAATATAGAAGAGTAGCACCAGCCAAAAGTAAATATTAAATTAAATTCATAGTTGTTTAAGGTGCAAGGTGTGACACGAAACGAAGGGCTCTTGGATGAATCATGTGGCCGATTGAAGCTTTAGGACAAATGCTGTAAAACTGAATATATTTAACAATATATGAAATAAGATTAATCAAAGATTACATACAGTTCTAAATCATACTCATTAAAGTTAAAGATTAGGTCCAATTTCACTAATCTAATATATGATATTTAAACTCAATGAATCAACAACATTTCATCATCATGATCATTAGAAGTTGTTTCCCAACTATGAATGGACGGCGAGGATTTAAACTCAAAAGACAATAGCAAACATCTCTCCAAATTATTTTTATTTTTTCATATAAAAAACTACAAGACTGAATTCTTTTAAAAGAATTAGAGAGAGCAGATAAAAGTTTGGCCGGGTCAAGAAAGTCATTCTTTTCGTCATTATCATAATTTTCATTCCCTTCAACGATCACTCAGCATATTTCCACTCATTATTTTGACTCTTTACTCCTTAACCTACTCTTGCCCCATGTCATTGTTTTGTTTTGACTTATTGCACGCTACCCCACATTTCATTGATGCAACCATTTTACGTTGTATGTTTTATTCCTTTTTAGCACTATACTTTTCTTTTATTCCGAATAGAACTCTCAAAATGACTACCAAATCACTACGACATTCAGCAACTCTGTGAACACTCAAGAATTTCTTCTAAATTTTATGTAGTTGGATCTATGAAAGCAACAATTGCAAAACGATCCTTTTCACATTGAAAAATAAACAACCTATTTCATTTCATCAATCATTCATCGAGCGTGTTTAAAATACAAGCATTTACGCTCATAAACAGACAAACATGTCGAAATCTCCCATGGATGATCAAGAAAACTCAACAACATGCGGTTCGGATCTTCTTGGTAGAACTCTAAATCCTGCTTTCAATCTACCACCATAACCGCTAATTCCTCTCCGTTGGCATCGATTTCGGAAAGTAAAGGTTGGAAAGAAGAGAAAAATACCGCAATCGGAATCATACTTTCACTCGGCAGCATCTGAATGTTTGGAAAAGAAAGAATCGATGCGGCGAGTGCCTGGAGGAGGGGGCTTCTCCGCGTCCCGGCTGGGTTTGCTCTGGGCCGCGGGATCGGGAGCAGGCGGTTGGGAGGGCATAGGGAGGGAGTCAAGAAGGAAGTCAGTGGTAGGAGGATGCCGCTTTGCGGCAGCTCTGATGTGCTCGAGCTTCACCGTCTTCCGCCGCTTCTGGGCGGCAACCTCCATGGATTTCTCGGCGAGGAACTCGAGGAAGAGGCTGGTGGAGAGAGAAATGAGGAGAACGGCTTCGGAACTGACCTTGCCGATCTCTCCATCCAGCTTCACTATCTTCTTCACTCTACCTGCGGGGAACGCCGGGGCGATTCTGCCGTTTTTCTCGGATTCCTCTTCCGCCATTCCGCCGCCGCTGATGCTGCTGCTGTTTTGGGCGGGAGATTCTGGTGGGAAAGAGAAATTTCGATTTTTATACATCGGATAAGGAATAATTTGTACTCGGTCCGCGTGCGCCACTTCATAAGCCGGTAGTTCTCGCCGATCAACCGATTTTGATCACATAAATGCAGAATTCCCTGCAAGACCCGTTAAAAAAAAAAAAAAAAAACCACCCATTATGCCAGGAGTGAAACTTCGAGCTGTTCTAGGCTTGGATAGAATGAGTATGAGATGAGGTTTGTGATGAAAATGTGGTAAAGTTATACTGACAATGGACAAGTATGTGAAATTAAATAAAAATGTATTGGAAAATGAAAATTTTCATTCAAGGATTATCGTGTTCCACCCCATTCTAGCTGTCAACATGCCCAAAGTAGGGCATCCATGCATACTTGCCTATCCGTCCAATTTTAGCTATAACTTTATTTATAAAACTCAAATCCTAATGTTAAATTTAATCTGATTTGTAAAAACTAAAATTTAATATTATTTACAAAAAATCAAATTCACGTTGAATTTGGGTTAACTCCCTAAAATTAAACCTAATCTTAATTTGTAAAATCTAAATCCAAATCTTATGTATAAAATTAGATTATGGTTGAATTTCATGTTAGCATTTAGATCGACAAATTTTCCTTTGATTTAACGGCGATAAGTTTAAATTTTTATTTGAATATACAATAACACCCTTAAGCAATTATGTCAATACACGGTCTAGTTATATTTTATAAAAATATAGTAATAATAATAATAATAATAATAATAATAATAATAATAAATTTTAACTTTTCAAATCAAGATAAAAAATTTACAAACATATAAAAAATTACATAAATATAAACATAAAAAAAATAAAAATAATATAATTTATCTACAGTATAATTGCAGCATGATAAACAAATGCTCAAATATAAATTTAAATAATATAAAATACATATATAAAATATTATTTAAGTCTTATATATAAAAATATTTTATATTCAATAAAAATGAAAATTTGGTCTTAAATTCATCAAGTTCAGGTTTGCATAAACTTTAATCCCATTTTTTATTAGCATTATATTTACTATGACATCTGATATTATAAATCATATGCATTCATGACTCTTGCTATTGAAAAGCATTTTGTAAAAACTCCTACACTAAAATAGAAAACTGTAAATTCTACAATTATCGAGAGGATCACAAATATAACTCTCATGGAGGGGGAACACGCGCTGGCACAGATTCAAACTTCGGATCAATGGGCTAGATACCCCCAATACGCACCACAATGCCTCTACAATAGTTGCTACTTTAACCCTATTAATAATGGGTATTTTTCAGTTTTTCTTTTTAAAGACAAGCTTCCATTTTGTAAGTTTTTGGGTTTGGCCAACCAAGTTTAAGCTTAACCATGCCAAGTTGCCCTCAAAGTAAGATAGGAAAGTTACTTATTCTTTTAAATAGAATAATGTAGATTTTATACATGAATATCTATAACCAACCTTAATGTCACTCATGTCAGTGCCAAATTAGCATTTAACAACATTAAATATTTAGGGGCTGTTTGAATAGGAAAAAAACTAAGGATGAGTATAAAACTTTTCAAATGCAAGGGAACATTAAAGTAGTAGCAGCCGTTTGATAGGAAAAAGCTGTACTGCAAACAAGTATTGGAAGAGGCCCAAAACATCAAGATCGTTGACACTTACAGCCAGTGGAAGCATTATACGGTAGACTAATATTTTTTTTTTACTAAACAATCAAACTACACTTGATGTAGATAATTTTTAGGGGGATGAAAAATTGTCACCGGAATTTTGTGGCAATCCAAATAGCCCCATAAGGGTGTGTTTGACAATTGATAGAAAATGTCAAGTTAAAACTTTTCAATCTAAAACTTTTCACTTTCCACAACTATCATATTTTTTAATTATTTTTTCACATATTTCCTATACAACTATCATACTTTTTAATCATTTCTATACAATTATCTACATGACTAATCTATCTATTTTAACTTTATTTTATTTACTACTCATCATTACCCATATCACATCACACTATCTAACAACTTTTACTCTACAAAACTTTTCATCAAAAATTTTATTTATTATCAAACACATGCCAAATTCACACTCTAAATTATTAATTTAGCATGTGTTTGTGCAGAAACCCATGAAAAATGAAAATATAAAAGTCAACACCCAACTACCACTTTTTCCAATTTTATCCATAAATTCTAATAATTTTCTCATATATTTTTAATGACTTTCTTATCTCTTTCCATATAACTATAATATATAATATCTATTTTTTTCTTTATCTTCACTTTACTTTTGTCCTATCTATTTCATTTTTTAAAACAAACATATCTCTAGTGGGTTAAATTCTTTTTGTGAGTTTTTTTTTTAAAAAAAAACATCTGTCTTTTCTTTTCTTTTATAGTTATATTTTTTAATGCGGGAAAAATAAGAAAAATATTAGTGCTGTGATATCACATAGCTAATGATTAGAAGTGAATAGAATAAAATTGAAATAAACGTAGCCGTTGTATTGGAAAAGGTGAAAAATTCTATTCCCCTTTCTTAGTCATCACTGGTTGATTGTGTAAGCTGGAATCAATCTGGTTGAACTTTCAATCTAAGGGTGTGTTTAGTAATGAATAAAACTTTTGATAAAAACTTTTGAAGAATGAAAGTTGTTTTTTTAAAGAATGAAAGTTGTTAAATGATGTGATATTGTCGGAAATATGAGTAAAGAAAATAAATTAAAATAAATAGGTTAATTGTATTAGTAATTCTGTAGAAATGATTGAAAAGTAAGGTTGTTGTATAGAAATATATGTCAAAAATAATTAAAAAAAGAATAATTATGGAGAGCGAAAAGTTTTAAATTGAAAAGTTTTAATTTAACAACTTTTGCAAATTGATAAACACATCCTAAAGATTTTTACAAGTGAAGCAGGGATAGAATAGTCAACTCAACCGAGCTTACCCCAACATGCACTTATTGTAGCTTATCGATTTCCAAAGTTTCTGTAGTCACAAAAAAAAAAAAAAAATCCAGAATTTCAGCCATGGGCTGTTCTTGTTGCTTGGACCATTAACCTACTCAGAAATCGCGTTGGGAGTCTCGTATCCCAAGTCCAAAGCCCGTGTTTTTCTGCAGTTTCAAGCAAGTTACAATTGGAAGACTGTGGTTGCCATTGGTGGCCCACCGATTGGGGTTTGATTACTGATTACCAAGAAATTTGGAGGTTTTGATCTTCAATTTTGGACCTTCAGATCCATTGACTGTCTTCCTGAGCAAATGGGGTCCATTGGTAGATATTACAGCCATGTTGTTCTGCTGGTGGATTGAGCCCCTTATTTTGGGGGTCCACCCAGGCTCTCCCTTTTCCTTCTAGTTTACTCTGTTCTATGATCTGCGATCGTTCCTGATTGATTCTATGATCACATGCTGCAACTCAATTCTTTTTGCAAGCGTAATAATAACCATCGATGCTGACAAAAATGCATTTCTCTTTGCAAGTGTAATAGCAGCTTTGATGTTAACAAAATTTATAAATGACAACTGTTTCCAATTTTTTTTAATTTAAAAAGCATCAAAAATAAAAATAAAATGAAAATCTTTTAGTAAAACTGAAAAATTGCTTATGTAAAACCAGAAGATGTTTTGGCTTTGAATTTTGAGTTTTTGACAGCATTTACATTGGTGCGTGTTGGTAATGGATTTTTTTTTTTTTTTTTTTTTAGAGTAAGGAACTGATGTAATATGATACATGCAATGATTAGGAATGAAAAACAAAGATAAAATAAACTATTTATTCCAAGGAAAAATAAAAATACTAAAATAGTAATGGAAAAGTAGTATATTAAGAGGTTAAGATGCCAAATGATATCAACAAATGCATAGGAAAGAGGGTATTCAAATTACTTATTTATTAAGAGGTTAAGATGCCAAATGATATTAAAATATGCATAGGAAAGAGGGTATTCAAATTACTTATTTATTGAGCACCTGCCATAGGGCAGTTGGTGGCTCATGGGGGGCATAATTGCCCAGATCGGGGTTTCGAATCCCCTCTCA
>JAXCLR010000081.1:25310423-25337354 GCA_035584095.1 Annona squamosa
ATAAAAAAAAATAGGTGTAGTACACCTGGGTGCATCGAGTCTGAATGCACCCAGGTGTACATAATTGGGTCCCGGCAACAGGCTCATGTTGAACGGGCTCCAGATGTTGAACCTGTTGGACATTGCCCGATGCGTCTTTAATGATGAGTGAGCTGTTTGACGTAACCATCCATTTTGCTCATAATTAATGGCAAAATTTATTGCATCTATTTTATTTAATAATTTTTTTAACTAAGAAAGTAAGTTTTGTTAAAATCAAATATGTCTATGCCTTTATCAAAAAAAAAAATAAAAAATGTCTATGCCGCATTTGCTCATATATATATTAAAAATATAATTTTAAAATTGATATCTCGCAAAAAATTATTTTATTACATTTATTTTACTCATTTGTAGATAGGGACTATGCACAATGATATTGCCAAATGATGAATATAATCTAAATGATGTTACATATAATGGATGAATAGATTTTCTATCAATTATTAAGATGAGAAAAATGAAAAGAGTTGCATTATAAATGAAGTTTCACATAAAGTTTTAATGAATTCAAGCCCTCCATTATATTTAATAAGATCTTAATTAATATCCAGAAATACATTATTTTGGTTCTGTAGAGGGTAATTTCAAAATTTAGAGTAATTTATTACTCTAAAGAAATTAGAAGAATATCCTTTTCCATTTTTCTCAATTAATTACTACTAATTACAAGTAACTCCATCAATGGTCCGACACACAGGCCAATAAATAGAACCGAGTTGTGCCCTTAGACATAATAATTATAAAAATTTTGAATAGATTATAACAGAGGTTAAAAATATATATTTTAACTTTTTTGATGGGTATATATATTTTAATTTTAACTTATTAATTAAGTGGAGTTTTCATTGAAATGAGGGTGCATGCACTATGAAGTAAATTTGGTGATTCTAATTAATTTATCCTTGACCCCAACATGGTTGTACGAAATTCGACGTCGCTATTAATCTTGTTATTATTATTATTGGCTTTGTTCATAACTCAAATATCATCTTAAATAAACATCCAAATTAGGTCGGCCCTGCTGGACCCCATAAATCGGAAGTTATTACATAAACAATATAAAAATCCATATTTTTTATGGGATGCAATCCTATGCACCCGGGTGCATGACGCACCTATTTTTTTATTTTTTAAAATTTTTTTGATACAACTGTTAATCTAAGTGTGTTTAATAAGTATATTAATTTTTATCATTTTTGGAGATGCTTAGATATTTTTTTGAATTTTTAAAAATTACCGGCATTTTTAATAATTTAAAATTACTCAAATCTCATTGATTTTTAAAAATCCGAAAAAAATCTAAAAATCTCCAAAAATACTAAAAATTGTTACACATGTTAAAATACATTTAGATTAATAATTGCATAAAACACTTTTCAAAAAAATAAAAAATAGATTTAAGCGTCCGGACCCCCTTTTTTATACTCCGCTGCTTAACGTGAATTTTTCGTTAGATCGTGTATTGGCGAAAAGCATTACATAAAAGGTTACGATTAATAAATTAAGAAAATATAAGCTTAAGTATTAAATATATATAACCGCGTAAACTATTGAAGAAATTAGAAAGCCACTTCTTTTAACGTATTAATATGGACGCATCATTTTATTTCTCATGGAGTAGAGTTATGAACAAATTGCATTCAATATCGTGCAAAATTTCTTATAAGTGCTCCCAAAATTTCATTCATCTCTCAGATGCATCCCTCTCATCTGTGGAAGCAATAAGATTAATTTTAATGATAAATTTCTTGAATAATCTTTACTAATATTGTAAAATTATATGTTTTGTAGTCTTTTAAGGAATATTTTTTATTTGGAAATTTTGACCAGATTTTTTAACATGACAGATTATGAATTTTAATTTGATGGACCACAACATTAGGGTACGCTTGAAGAAACGAATACAAGCACATGACCAGCAAAGAATAAACTGCGCAAATGTCAAAGAGCAACGTGACCGGTTCAGGCTAGTGAGGCTACAACCCAGGTCTCGACGGTTGAATCTACAGCTGAGATTAGTTTTAATGGAATCATGTAATTCCACTCAAAGTTGAATATGTAAGTTTACCATTTTATTAAAATTTATATTAAATTTTATTAAACTATTTTAAAGCTTGCCGAACTCTTGGCAAAAGTTTATTGATTATTTGATATATAATCAAAACAGGGCTTAAATTAGGGGGAATCGATCTGCTGCACCCGAAAGCATTGCTTGCTCCCGAGCGCATATACCTATTTTTTTTTATTTTTTTTGAAAATTTTTTCATAAAATTGTTAGCCCAAGCGAATTTAACATATGTATAAATTTTTATCATTTTTGGAGATTTTTATATATTTATTTTTCATTTTTGAAAATTAGCACTGATTTTCAAAAATAAAAAATAAATATTTAAAATATTCAAAAAATGTTAAAAATTTATACACATGTTAAATACACATATATTAACATTTTTAGAAAAAAATTTCAAAAAAAAATAAAAAAAATAGGCGTGTGCACCCAGGAGTAGGCAGCCTGCCCCCGTGTGCGATTCCCTAAATTAGGCTGGAGATCTGAAGTGAATTGTTACATCCATGTCTATATATATATAACAAGTCTCATAACGCTTAATTTTAATTTTTTAAAAATCTATTATACTATTTTAAATATTAGTAAACATTATAAGCCCAATAAACTTAAAAAACAGTTTAATGTATTTTATTAGATGAAAATTTAGCTTTACAAAATCAATTTAAGTCGACAAGAAAGAGCTTTTATGGGCTTTTTTGGCTTTGCGGTAGAATTATCGCATCGCCCATGTTTTCTTTTTTTTTTAAAAAAAACACTAAATTATATCCTACTATTTCCATGTGTTTTTTGAGCTTTTAAATTGAAAGTAGAATGGATAAGTTCTCATACTTCAGTCAACTGTGCATTGGTTTACATGGTAGGCATGTTTGTTTGTAGTGGATGGTTCGACATTCTTCACCCGTCCTCCAAGTTGTTTGTATGTAAGAAATAAGAAAAAGAAAGTGCAGTCAAAAACCTCAAAATAAAAGATTATGGCTTTCTATGAAAATAAAGAGGGCCAATCGGACCTTTAAACGCTTTGAGAGTCTATTAGTCTTAGGCTTGGTTTTAGTAGCGCAACACTTTTTATTTCTTTGTATTTACAATTCAAATTAAGCAGATATTTTCAATCTTTTAACTTCAGTATATAAATTTAATAATGTTGTTAGCAGAATAGATACAAATATATTGCTCTAGGCCAATTGGGCAATGACTCGGTTGGTACGCGTCAGTTCCATTGCATTGGCAGACACGGGTTTGAAGCATAGGTATATGGTTATGGGGATTTTATTCCTCTTTGAGTTGTTGATAGGAGTTCTTGTAGCCACATTGATTTTTGAGAGTTTAATCTTTCTTGTTAATACTTGAGAGCTTATATTGTCTCCTTTTTGAGAAAAATTGTAAGAGTAACCTTAGAGCTTACCTGCAATATAAGTTGAGAAAAGAGGTAAAGTATTCTAGTAAAAAAAAATATTACTCTAGAAAATGAGAAATAAATTCCTTATGGAACTTGAAGCTTGAGTTTCTCGCACCAATAACATTTCTTAAGCGTATTTTTTTTTACATGCAGAATGTTTATTTATCTAAAACAGTAATTTAAAATACACTTTTAAGGCACCAAACATGCGGCCATCTTAAGCTCTTTTGCGCGTTTATGGTTATGCTTCTATTAAATTCCATCATACTCTTACCAGAGCTTTTAAAATCCAATTGAATTATATTTATAGATTTTTAAAAGTACTTTGACTCATTTAATAACAACAATAATAATTTTATAAAATTAAACTAACTCCGTAGGTTTTATTATTTAAAAATTTTAAAAGTGCCACACTTTTATTTTCATATCCTAGAATGCATTCTGGCAGAGATCATCTCATGGCCCATTTGGATTTCCAATTTGACAAATTTTCGCGGAAGACAAAAGATATGTGCCCGGGATTTTGGCACTTCCGAGATTTGGAGCCTCAATAAATTAATTACTTATCCTTAAACTAATTGAATTTATCGTGGCATGAAGTAAAAAAATTGCAGAAGAAAAGCGGAGCCAAATGGCCCTCAATCATATCACATGTTTAACTAAAAAATACAGATCGAATGAAAGAAGCAAAACACGGCAAACCCTAAACAATTACACATGGATGTCATCTTCCACCGCCGACAGAAGAATTAGTGAGAAAATGGCTCCCCTAAAACCCTAATTAAGACCCAGACAAGAAACGCCGCTCTTAGCGCCTCCCTAGCATTTGTCTTTTCCTCCCTCGTTTTCCCATGCAATCCCACCATTTCTTCCTCGGTAATTCAATAGTCTATTCCAATCCCACCAAGCAATTTAAACCCCATGTTGGTAACTTGCCCTTTTATTTACTCGGCCCCACCTCAATACTCGCGCCCTCCCCAATTTTTTATACGCTTTTCTCAAGCTTCGATGTGAATTAACACATTGTAGTGGTTGGTTGCTGGCTGCTGGTCTTGCTTTCACAATCTCCCACGCTGCACTCCCATTTCATCAATCAACTCCGCAAGCCCAAGGCAAAGATCGATCATTACCGTCCACCTCGCACATTTCACTAAGAAAATCTGACTCAGATTAAGATGCTTAGATGCCTTCTCTCTCTTTTTCTTTTTCTTTTTCTTTTTCTTTTTTGAAAAATGCTAAAACACAAGTTCCAAAATACAATTACACGGACCTACGGGGTCAATTCTTCAGAAAAAGCCCCCCTCCTGGGAACCTAAGCTTGTTCCTCCCTTGCGTCTACAGACATGAGCAGAGTGACCCGCCACTGTAAAAATTGAAATACGAACGAGTATACAGTCAAAATTGATATTTATGTTAAATTATTCTATTATGTTAATTTTGCACCATTTTAAAATGGACCTATACACGTGTTTGATTTGGATAAAAACAATATACTACTAAAATAAATAATTTTAAATAAAATGAATGAGATAGATATTAATTTCGTGATTAAGTGGCCTCATTATAGCATAATGCATGTACTAATGTTTTCCATAAAATATATGAGTATCCTTTCAAAAAGGGGCCTGGATGGTCATGTCAAACCTGTCCAAAAAAATCATTAATCTAGGCATTTTTAATTTAAATTCAAAAGTACTTTAGCCAGTTTAAATTGCCGAAGCATGCCTAATTGAAACTAACTATAATACTTTTATGTTTAAAAATTTAAAATAAATAGTATACACTTTCGAAAACTGTAAAACTTAGTTTATAGATTATATATATATTAACAGTTTTATAAAAAAAACTGAAAAAATATATGTTTTTTGGACTAATATGAAATGATCACTTTCCAAAAAAATATGAATGAGTAGACGATTTTTGTAAAAATAAATACCGATGAACCTTGCACAACTGTAACTTCTACCTATAGTTTGTATATTTGCATAATAGACGTAAGTTCCAAAATCTTGAAAAATAGTTCCTCAAAAAAAAAAAAATCTTGCAAATTAAACCTTCGTGAGAAAGTTTTAGATAATTTAGGCCTCATCACAACTTGATGAGATGAGAATAATAAGAAATTTCTCGTTTTCGAAAGCATCTTTTTTGTTCCTAAAAAATAACAACTTATTATTTTTATTTTCAATTTTTTTTCCAAAATTTCATAAAACTTTTACCACTCACAATATAAAACAGTACTTTTTTCATTACAATCCTTGTCCCATCCTACTCCAATCCTAGTCGTCAACATATTCTATTGAAAACAAAATCAACCGGGGCATAGCTTGGTGTTTGAATAGCAAGGTCTGTAAATTTTAATACTTGCTTCAAGCGTTGATGTGAGCATGGTCTATATTGTAATCTAATATAATAAAAAAAATTATTGAAAACATATAGTTGAACTATTTTAAATTTTCATATGAAAACATTAAACCATTGTAAAATTTAAAATTTTCCTACAAAATAAGCCTCATGATTTGAGTATTTTAAGACTATTTAAGATGGAATATTGAAAAAAAAAAACCCTTGCATAGGAGTTATTTTTACAATATTCTAAAATTTTCTAATTTAGAGGTAATTTGGGTGGAATATTCATGCATATATGCCTATTGAGCTTATTTTTTGAGTACATGGAAGATAAGATTGTACAAAAAATTACTTATATGTTTTACTAGGATACATTAGTTTCATGGATATTCATAACTCATTTAAGCATGGGTTTGTTTCAATGCAATTGTTGGAAATCTTATTTTTATTATTATTTTTGAATTTTTTTAGAAAACTCTTAATTTAGGTATATTTAATCTATAAATCAAGTTTTACTATTTTTGAAAACGTGTATATATATTTTTTATTTTTGAAAATAAGGATAGTTTAGTTATTTAAAAAATGCTAAAACTCTCTTATTTTTAAAAAGTAAAATATATATACACATTTTCAAAAATAGTAAAACTTGATTTATAGATTAAATATAAAAAATTTCAATAATAATAATAAATGAGATTTCTAACCATACACATTAAAATTTCAATGCATCTTGTTGCATTGAAACACTCACCATTTAATTGGTTACCTTATACCATATAATTAAGTATGAATTTTCATATGTGTTTATTCATCTAGATAGCATGTTTGTCTCTATGGCTAAAAAGCCTAAAATACATGATTTAGTAATTTTTATTCCTCAAGAAAGGAATTTGATATGAGTGTAGATGAATAAGCACTTCTCACGGAATCCCAAGTTAAAAATAGAACGAAATCCTCCCCCCTCCCATATAAAAAGGAAGTCAGTCATGTTAACCATTTCATGAAAATTTCTAGTTTAAGAAGAACATGCAGCATACTCCCCATTTGTTGTAGGTTGTAACAAGCTAACATCAGCAGGAAAAAGATTTCACCCAAAAAAACAAAAAAAAATTTTCGTCATCCCTCAACTTACGTTGTGCATTTATTTTTAATAATTTACTTGTTTTTATCGTTGTTAAGAGTTTTTACAAAATAGGCCCTATTACTTTGATTAATTATAAACTAAAACTAATAAGTTGGAATTGTTGTAAAAAACTAATAATTTGGATTTATAAAATAACGACTTTGATTAATTATAAATAAAACTAATAATTTGGAATTGCTGTAAAAAACTAATAATTTGGATTTATAAAATAGGCCTTTTAGGTTTCAAAATGTTACGAAATAAACTTTAATACTCTAGACCCAACGTCGTTGTCAATTTATTCCAAAAACATCAAAAGCTATAATTTTCACTCATCCCATTTCCAAAATCATTCCACAAATGTCATATTTTTTGTGATAGTTTAAAGGATTATTTACATTGGTGCCAGCTCAAAAGTAAAATAATTATATCTATTCTAACTAATTTTTAATTCGTATTTTTCATCATGCTAATATTTTCTTAATATTTTGCATTCAAGTCATTAACTAGTTAGATTTTGCTTAACTACTATTCAATACCTCATTGGGGACTCTGATTGTGAGGTTGATTCTATGATGCACTTGAACCCAACGTGTGGAGTCAATCTTATAGTATCACAGTAGAGTCGACTCCATTCAAAACTTAAAATGGTCAAACTAGATTCTATTTAACAAAGAGCATTGATCTTTTTCAGTACATGTGGCGCCCCTGACCCAAGGCTCCACATAGTCTTTACTTCGGGGTCGAAAAGGGTTGGTAAACACGACTCAGTATTGTTGCCCTAATCACACGGTAAATTTTTTTATATATATAAATATGTAACATCAATATAGATAACGTTTTCATTCATCCAACTTGGAAAGCATTTCCCATATCATAATCTTAACTATTGTCTTTACATTATCATAGTCATAACGATTGTCTTTACAGAAAAATTATCATATACACCATTTACATATAATTTTGCTTTTTCTCACATATTCCATACAGGTTGTACTACCTTAACTTAATTGTTTCTATCAGCATTCAACATAACATTGATCATACTATAAATTCATCTTCTTCTTTTCACACACGCAAAGGAATGTAAACATCTTGACATTCTTTTAATACTTGTCCTTCTCCACGGATCATCTCAATTTACCTGACTAAATTTTGGAAAACAACACATAAGTACTAATATTCAGTAAGCAAGTCCTTTCCTTTTATAAGTAAACATTTTTCATTTCCTTTTTGTGCATAATATGAAAATGCAAATGAATCGCTAGCTAGGCATCCACTACTTAATCCTACTCCCATTTCAGGGAGGTCGCTGCCGGCCTTAGCCTGTATTAGCGACTCGGTCACGCTAGAGGAGGACAACCGGTCCAATTACACCTCTCTCGTAACCTAATCCTCGTGCACCATGATCATTCACATTCACATGCTGACATAATATTTATAAATCATAAACTTTTCATAAAAGCAGTTAACAAGTAGTTAGCAATCATTTCATGTAAAACATTATAAGAATGGTCATCCTTAAATATATTTTATAAATCATGTGAGCAAACAATTTGCAAATATTTAAAAATATTTTAGAAAGCATATAATTTGCTTACCTGTGATAGTCAACTTGTACTTTCCACATTTTTCCTTTCCTTTTCCTATACAAATGAAAAGGACCATTTTTTTTTCATATAAACATAATTTCCCATGCTTAACATTTCTACTATTAACTTTGAATCTATCTTAGGGTTTTCTAACCATGTGTGTTTCATATCAACTTTGACCCATTTCTACCTTTAGTTCAATATTGTCATCACCCTGTTCTAATTCACTTATATTTATCATCTCTTACTTATCAATTCCATTTTTAACACTTATTTTCTTTCCTTTAGTCAACTTCTTAAGACAATTGCTTATGAACTTCCTAAGTCATTTGATGTCATCAATTCAAATAAGCTGTATATCTTCCTTTTTCCATAAATTCAATATAAATATCTTCTAACCACGTTTACATATTTGGCTAATACCAATCACTCTTATCCTCATTTGGTTGACCTTGTTTCAAGGTCTAACCATTCCATTTATTTTGACATCATTATTTAAGGGTTAATTTTTCAAATCCTACTTAGGATTTGTAATACTTGGCTAAATCCAATATCTTGGATTTTAGCATTTTATACTTAGCATATATTTTCTATAATTGACATATTATTTGAGAAAATCTCTCAATATATTTGTTTAAGGGTAAGGGCTTATAATTTTGGTCTAAACTTTTTATAATTTCTGTAATTTCCCTCAAATAGCCTTACATATTACATTTAACCCTCATCTATATTTTTTAAAAATCACATCTTAGGTACTTAATCACTTATTTAGTGATCGTAAATTTGTACCCTTTTTGTAAATCTTTTTTACACATTATAATGAAAATAAATTTCATTTAAAATTTTTGAAACTTATTATTAAATTCTAAAATAGCTTTTCTTTTCTTATTTTCACTAAGTTTCATCTTCTTATTTATTCATTAATTCCATATACATATTATAACATCAATTATTAATCATTCTTGCTATCCTTAATCTTTTATTACACTCTTTACTAGCATATATATCAATTTGGGTCATTTCTACTTATTTTTTATATTTCTTTTTAATTATTTCTTAAACTGTACACATTTGCTGAAATCAGGCGTACTAATTGCTTTAAATCTTGATTTGAAATCAAATCAAGGTATTTAACTCTGAAATTTTTATCATACATCATTAACTACATGAATTAACCCTCATAAAATTTTAGCAAGAAATATTGATATTATATATTTATTTTGGCATTTTTACTGTGTCGGGCAGTGTTATGAATTAGGGACAGCCCTAATCACGTTATTTTTAAACCTTACTTATGTCTTCCAAAAATCATATTTGATTTTTTTGGGAATGATAATCATGATATCTTTTATATCATATCAAAATTTCAGATAAAAAATCCATCTGTAAAAATTATTAAAAATCATTTACTAGGGCTGATTCTGTCACCTGTTTTACCCTATTTAAGTTAATTTTCTCGGATTTTTAATTTTCAACCAGCTTAATATTTTAAGCTAAAAATTTGGCCTTTCCTTAATAATCATGTAATGATCTTGTGTAAAAATGTTCATGTAAAAATTTCTTTATTTACTATCTCGTTCATATTTTTGTTTCTAATATTATGTAACTTCTAGATTTGGGGCAATTTAACTTAGACTTATCAAATTAATCATAAAAATATCCCTAAATTATTTTAACACTGAATTAGTTTAATCATATTAATCGTATATTCAGCAAATTAAAAAAATCAGTATTATAATTTCTAAACTTAATTACATGATATTAGAATTGAATAACTGCTGAAAAAAATCTGTTATTTGGTTCACAGCAATTTATCTTAGTATTTAATCATTTTGATTGATTGTTAAATCAATATAAATGTTACTTACATGATGTAGAATCAAAATTCAGACTTCATGAACAAGGACCGGTATAGCTATTCAGAAGCTACAATTTCTGACGTGAAGAATAGAAAATATATTAAAAGGAAATAAAAAAATTGTTTGAATGCTTGGATTGCTGGAATGTTGGATCGTCCTTTCTTTCTCCTCTACCAGCGTTCAGCCCCCTAGCAATTCCCTCTCTTATATTTCAATGGCAAATCCTCTTTTATACATCTCAATAGCGCGTTACTATGGTTGAATATTAACCTTTCTTCTTTATGATTACAGCTGTTGAAATTTTATGATTCTAGCAAATTCATGCAATTACCCTACGTGCATGCTCCTGAATTTTTCATAATTTTTTTTAATTTCTATTACATGTACCAGTATAACGCTGTTCACGTTTCCTTCTGTACTTCTTCTTTTTTATTTTATTTGCATTAATAAATTAATTCATAACTGCCTACATATACAGTTATATATTATGAAAATTTTTCTTACTAATATATATCCAATTGCTCACAAATTGCACCATTCGGAATTTTGAAAAAATATTTATTTATTTTTAAGAAATTAATTCATATTTAGAAATAAAATCTCTTTTTAAAATTTTGGAAACATGCTTTCCAAAATTTCATTCCTTCATTAAATTAGGCATATTAAAATAGGCTTACCTATAAAATTTCATCTCAATTGGAGCGGAGTACATATTTTAACTTAAATAAAATCATATTTTAGCATAAAATTTCATTTTAAAAATTTATAGACATGTTTTTCAAAATTTAATTAATTCATTATGTAGGGTATATTAAAATAGGCTTGCTGCAAAAGTTTCATCTCAAACAATCTTATATACATTAAGATATTAATTAACTAAACAATTATATAAAAAAATAATCAAAATATCATCGTATAACTCCTGTACGTGAATGCTTTCCATCCATGACTTTTAGGCACGTTTTCTGATACACTCAAGTTACATGATTTATTCAACTATTTTTTATAATATGATCCGTCTGGATTAGAGAGCACATAATTTACTACTTTCTATTAAATTTTTATATGATTCTGAGTTATGCATGCTTAGATATAATAAAAATAGTTATGATGAATACAAGCCCTTAATTAGAGCCCCTAATTAGTCAAAAAATTTCTATTTATTTTTATTTTTCCATAAGTTCCATGAATTCAAACGGTTTTAATTTATATGATTTAGAATTTTGATATTCCTTTTCCAAATACTTGTAAAAATTTATTTTCACAACTAATTTTCGTTGGATCATAAATTATTCTTTATTTTCTTATAAATTCCAAATATAACTTTTGTAAGTTCCCATTAAGTCTCAATTTTTGTCTCCGCTGTTGTCAAAATTACCAATCAATCATCTTTTCTAAATTTATAATTTAATCTCACTTTTGTAAAATTGTAATTTAGTCTTTTCATGATTATTACTAATACCACTTCGCTTAATCATTTTTCCACTAATTTTCATTTCCCATATGGGCTACACCTGAGCCTTTCATTTTATGAAATTTTCGATTTTATCCTTAGACGATTTTTCGCAATACAAAAATATATTTTTTTATAATTTTTTTATAAACATGTTAATCTAGTTATATTTAATCTATAAATCAAGTTTTACCATTTCTAGATAAGTATATATATATATTTTTTGGATTTTTAAATATGGGAGTATTTAAGTCATTTTAAATTATTTAAAATGATTTAAAATGACTTAAATACCCCTATTATAAAAATCTAAAATAAATATATACACCTATTCAAAAATGATAAAACTAGGTTTGTAAATTAAATATAACCAGATTAATATGTTTATAAAAAAATTCAAAAAGCAAAAAAATATGTTTTTAATTATTTCAGACCGATCTCCGTAAAGAAATTGACATAGATATACAATATTTAAAAATCATTGATATGGACCCAAAATTAAAAACTCAGATGACATAAATGTAACTATTTTATTTTTAGCTAGCATGGATGCAAATAACCCTATTTTACATTTTCCAGATTTGTTATTATGAAAAATTCCTACGAAAAAGTTAATTTATACCAGGAAAAATTTCTACGAAAAGTTTATTTACAGAAAGGTAAATTTATAGGGTCTATTGTGCATAAACTCATCTTTTATATCTCTTTGACGAGTAATATATCATTTTCTTTGCAGTTAATCTTGGTTTGCACCCATTTCTTTTTTTTCTTTTTGGTTTTGTTTTCATCATTATTATTTTTTCTAGTCATAGTATTTTTATGAAAAATAAAAAAATTAAAATATATAAACGGGTATATAATCATGCTCTTCTTTCATAAGTCCGGCTCAAAACCCCTTTTTAAAAATTATTTTTAGTTTTTTTTGTAAAACTATTATACTAAGTATATTTAACTTAGATACCAGCTTTATCATTTTAAAGCTTTTTATATATTTTTTAAAATTTCAAACATATGGATATTTTGTCATTCTTAAGAATGATTAAAGCACTTCCAGGTTTGAAATTAAAAAATATATAAATATCTTTAAAATTATAAAACTTTGTATATGGATTAAGTAAATCTATAATAACATTTTTATGAAAAAATAAAATTTTTACATAAAAGTGATTCTATATAACTCCTTTAAAATTTAAAATTTTGATCTTCGATGAAAAATTCAATCCATCAATAAAATTTTTGAATAAATTTTTTTTCAAATGAGATAAAATCATATAATATGATAAGGATAATGGTGAGGAATTAAAAAATTATATTACAATAAATAAATTAGTTATATGGGTAGTTTTATAGAAATGATTTAAAAGTAAGGTAGCTATGGAGAGTAAAAAGATTTAGTTTGAAAATTTTTTTATGTTGCCAAACATGCCTTAGTGTCATAATTTTTGAGATGTGTGAACATAAGTTTAAATTTCAAATGCAAAAATATTTTAGTCATATCTCTATATTTGAAAATCAAACAATATAAATATCTTAAAAATGATAAAACTTTACATATAAATGTACACTTGTAATAACAATTTTATAATTTTGAACTCAATAATGGGAAGCCAACCTTACAAAACATTATGTATGCATTGAAATTTACTTAGAAGCAAAATTATTCTTTTTAAATTTAAATTTTTATATAACTATTAATTTAAATATTTTAATATATAAACTAAATTTTATGCATTGAAATTTTAAACATCTCACATAACCACGGCTCTCTTATTCCGGAATTTGATTGATTGAATGTAGGCTACGGTATGATAATATTTCTCTTTGTAAATATGTTTTCCTGAGTATATTAAACTCATATAAATTTTAATATTTTACATTATTTTTTCATTTTTATTTTTTATTGTTAAAAATCAACAATTTCAAGGGTATTTTAGTCAATTTCACCCTAAAAACTTGATTTTTAAAAAAATAAAAATAAAAATATAAAAATATCATAAAATGACAAAACTTAGCACATATGTTATATACACTTAGAAAATATATGTTTATGAAAAAAAAAAAAAAAATCGCACCGGGCCTACATGCGATAAATCGCGTGCAATCAGCGCTCATCCCTGACAAAGGACAATGCATTGCGAATATTCACGCGGCAAGCCGGCCGGAAGCGAAAGATTCAGACGAGGGCAGTTACGTAATTGTGCAGCAAAAGCCATTTAGAAAGTCAGGCAGCGCTTCAAAACTCCCCCGTTGGCCGTTGCTGCTCTGCTTGCAGCCACCGAAACTGCTCTTTCCAGTTCGAGTTCCAGCTCCAGCTCCAGTCATTCATGCAGAACCAGATGATCCTTCGTCATCACCACCATCAATTTTTCTTCCATTTCTCACTACCCGAGAGCTAACCTCTCCCCATTTTCTCTCTGTCTCTCACGATCTCGGGTACCCTGTTCTGACTTGCCAACTACCCATTTCTTTCTTCCAATTTCAAGCCCACACAAATGCAGAAACCTCCTGAAACAACGGCCACCATCTCTCTCCTCATCTTCTCCTTGGCCACTCTCGCCTTCTCTCTCTCCCCAGATGGCCAGGCTCTGCTATCCCTTCTTGCCGCTGCCGATGTCCCTTCCCCTCCCTCCCTCCTACCCTCCTGGAACCCCTCCCACCCGACCCCTTGCCAGTGGCAAGGCGTCACCTGCTCCCCCGATGGCCGCGTCATCTCTCTCTCCCTCCCACACACCTTCCTCAACCTCACTTCCCTCCCACCCCACCTCTCTTCCCTCTCCCACCTCCAACTCCTCAACCTCTCCTCCTCCAACGTCTCCGGCGCCATCCCACCTTCCTTCTCCCTCCTCTCCCGCCTCCGCGTCCTCGACCTCTCCTCCAATTCTCTCTCTGGCCCCATCCCTCCCTTCCTCTCCTCCCTCCCTTCTCTCCAATTCCTCTACCTCAATGGCAACCGTTTGTCCGGCCGCATCTCTCCCTCCCTGGCCAACCTTTCCTCCCTCCAAATCCTCTGCCTCCAAGACAACCTCCTCAACGGCTCCATTCCCCCCCAGCTCGGCTCCCTCACCTCCCTTCAGCAGCTCCGCATAGGCGGCAATCCCTTCCTCACCGGCGCCATCCCCCCACAGCTCGGCCAGCTCGCCAACCTCACCATCTTCGGCGCTGCTGCCTCTGCCCTCTCTGGCCCTATCCCATCTTCGTTTGGGAACCTGGTCAACTTGCAGACGCTGGCTCTGTATGACACGGATGTCTCCGGCGCAATCCCGCCTGAGCTCGGCTCTTGCTCCGAGCTTCGGAATGTCTATCTCCACGTGAACAAGATTACAGGTTCCATCCCGCCTGAGTTGGGAAGGTTGCAGAAGCTCACTAGCTTGCTTCTGTGGGGGAATTCAATTTCGGGAACCATCCCTGTCGAGCTCTCCAACTGCTCATCACTTGTGATTCTCGACCTCTCTTCAAATCAGATTTCTGGGGAAATCCCGGGACAGCTTGGGAAGCTCTCTGCTCTGGAACAACTCCATCTTTCAGATAATTCCGTTGCTGGCCCGATTCCGTGGCAGTTGAGCAACTGCACCAGTTTAACTACTCTGCAGCTGGACAAGAACAGCTTGTCTGGGTCTGTTCCATGGAAAATTGGTGAGTTGAAGTTCTTGCAGAGTTTGTTCCTGTGGGGGAATAGTATATCAGGTGTCATACCTGCCTCATTGGGAAACTGCACTGAACTTTATGCTCTTGATCTTTCCAAGAACAGGCTTACCGGCCCAATTCCTGAAGAGCTCTTTGGTTTGAAGAAGCTGAGCAAGCTTCTGCTCTTGGCCAATGCATTGTCAGGTGGGCTCCCCCCCAGCTTGTCGAATTGCGAATCTTTGGTAAGATTGAGGCTTGGAGAGAATCAACTCTCTGGTCCAATTCCGAAGGAGATTGGCGAATTGCAGAATCTTGTGTTCTTGGATTTGTACACAAACCATTTCTCTGGTCAGCTGCCTGCCGAGATTGCCAATATAACAGTTTTGGAACTGCTGGATATCCACAACAATCACATGAATGGAGAAATCCCATTTCACTTGGGAGAACTGGTAAATCTAGAAGAGCTGGATTTGAGTCACAACAGCTTTACGGGCGAAATCCCTTTGAGTTTTGGTAATTTCAGCTACTTGAATAAGCTCATTCTGAGCAACAACCTTCTAACTGGGTCAGTGCCTGCAACTATCAAGAACCTACAGAAGCTTACGTTGCTTGATTTGAACTCCAATAGCCTCTCTGGAACAATTCCTCCTGAAATTGGGTCTATTACAAGCCTGACAATTAGTTTGGATTTGAGCTCGAATGAGTTTACAGGTGAAATTCCAAAGGAAATGGCTAATTTGATGCAGCTGCAGTCATTGGATCTTTCACAGAATATGTTGTATGGAGGAATCCAAGTTTTGGGTCAGTTGGCCAGTCTTACTTCTTTAAATATTTCTTGTAACAATTTATCTGGACCGATTCCCGTGACACCATTTTTCAGAACTCTGTCGGCAAATTCATATTCCCAGAATCCAAAACTATGCCAATCATTTGATGGGTCTTCTTGTTCATCATCTCTAATTCACAGAACTGGACTCAGATCTCCCAAGACTGTAGTTTTGATATGTGTGATTTTGGGGTCAGTGACAATGGCACTCTTGGCATCTTGGATTTTGATTAACCGAAGTGGGAAATCCACGGACAAAAATTCTTTGTCCTCATTGGCGTCAGGTTTGGATGATTTCTCGTATCCATGGACATTCATTCCATTTCAGAAGCTGAATTTCAGTGTTGGCAATATCCTAGATTGCTTGAGAGATGAGAGCATTATTGGAAAAGGGTGTTCTGGAATCGTTTACAGAGCCCAGATGCCAAATGGAGAGCTCATTGCCGTGAAGAAGCTCTGGACTCAGAGGGAAGAACTAATGGAGTCCTTCACTTCAGAGATTCAGATTCTTGGACATATTCGGCACAGGAACATTGTCAAGCTCTTGGGCTACTGTTCAAACAAGTGTACAAAGCTGCTTCTTTACAATTACATCCCGAATGGCAACCTGCAACAGATGTTGAGGGAAAATAGGAACTTGGACTGGGAGACGAGGTATAAGATAGCCATAGGTGCAGCACAAGGCCTTGCTTATCTACACCATGACTGTGTGCCGGCAATTCTTCACAGAGATGTTAAATGCAATAACATACTGCTTGATTCCAAACATGAAGCTTATCTAGCAGACTTCGGGCTGGCAAAGCTCATGAATTCACCAAATTTTCAACAAGCCATGTCAAGGGTTGCTGGTTCCTATGGATATATAGCTCCAGGCAAGTTCTGATCATAATATTCTTATATGCTTGTGTCATCTATGAACAAGTTTGTTGCTTTTGGTCAAGCATCCTAGACCGGAAAAATATTCTGTAGATAGAATGATAATCTTTCTGCATATCAAATGCACTGATTTTATTTTACACTCAGTAGTCTGGAAAACTAGTTGAGGATGATACCTATAGGACAAATTTAAATGGGTTTGCGAACATCTATCCGTAGTGGATTCCAATTAGGCTGATTATTATTTACTGTTTGTTTCTTAGGAGTGGTTATCAATGGCATTAACGCATGATTGTTTGGAAATTCCTTTCCAGAGTATGGTTACACAATGAATATCACAGAGAAGAGTGATGTCTACAGCTATGGAGTGGTCCTGCTTGAGATACTCACTGGACGCAGTGCTGTTGAGCCACATATTGGCGATGGGCTTCACATAGTTGAGTGGGTAAAGAAGAAGATGGGGAGTTTTGAGCCTGCCATCAATGTGTTAGATGCAAAACTTCAAGGCATGCCTGACCAAATGGTGCAGGAGATGCTTCAAACACTTGGTATAGCATTGTTCTGCGTCAATTCATCACCAACAGAGCGGCCAACAATGAAGGAGGTGGTGGCACTGTTAATGGAAGTGAAGAGCTCACCTGAAGAATGGGTTAAGACTTCACAGCCTCTTATAAAGCCAACAAACCCACCAGAATAATTTCTCTCTTATTCTCTCTCTCATCCCCTTAGATTACCTTAATGAATTTCTTGTTTCCATAAAAGAGAATTCAGCTTCCATGGTAGGAAATGCTGGAGGAACCCTGAGTGGTTTGTTTGGGAATTTCTTCTCCTTGGTTTGGTTGTACAGTTTCTGCATTATGAAGTATTAACAACATGGTTGATTGATGATATATTGTTCTTCTGTGCCTCCTATTTCTTTTGGTATTTTAGAGAACCCTTAAAGTTGTAGGCTTGATCCAGATGACGTCTAAAACTTTTTGCATTGGAATAAAAGGAAATCAAAAGCAAATGTAAACAAACATCTAAGCATCAATGGTTCATGCCAGGAATGAATGATAGAATGGAAACCTAAAGAAATGGAAGGAAAAACTGGTTCTTCAATTACAATACGACAAGGAAGGAAGGTTGAGATGGCAAGGCAATTCGTATCTGTTGTGGGGACAGGATGGAAAGATATTCGTACTAAAACAAGAGCGGCAGGCCTGGATTTCAGGTAATAAGGACGCAGGGTGGAGCAGTCCATGTTTCCAGGCACTTCTTCCGGACTTTTTCCTCCTTTTATGCTATTGGGAGATGACAAAACTCTCTCAGTCTCTCTCTCTCTCTCTCTCTCACTCTTATGGAGACAGACAGACACCTAGTTCCACCGTTCTCCCATCTGTGACATGCCTGATCTCCAAACTAGCATCCAAAATCAAAATGCCATTTTCAATTCAACCTTTCTTCACTCATTGATTCATACCTCAAAATTTACCATTTTGCACTATTTGACCCATAAGTTATAATTTGCTTATCCATACTCAAGTTTGACACAATTACCAGCAATTGGTATTATGATCCGCTGAAGAAAATACTTTTTTTTTTTTTTTTTTTAATAGATGGGTACGCCTTTATATAACCTAGTTACATAGAAGCAATGTCATAAAGACCTTTTAAATTTTAAAATTTTTATCTTTAATTGAAAAATCAATCCATTCATTATGTTTAATATTATTTGTTTAGTTAAAAGATCAAGTTTTATATAAATCAAGTATGGATGGGTTACATTTGCTCAAAAATATATATTTATTTATAAATTATGAAAAATATTTAGATACATTTACATATGTATTAAAATATAGTATTATAGAATCATTTATCCACATATAAATAATATTAAGACAATTTAGATGTTGAAAATATTGCTTTAAAATTGATATTTTAGCATTAAATTATTTTATCACATTGACTTTACATATTTATATATGAGACTACAATGATATTAAACAAATGAAAGAGTTTTTTATGATAATATAAATGATATTAAATATAACGGATAGAGTATATTTTATCAATCATCAAAATTTTAAAAATGAAAGAGGTTATATAGAAACGAGGTTTATAAAAGTGGAGCCCTAGATGGATATGTGTGTCCACTTAGATTTTTTATCACGTGAAAGTTGGAAAATTTTTAGATTTATTTATTTTTTAAAATTTTGAAAATAATAAAGGGTCATATGAGTTCAGCCTAACACAAATTATTAGAAGTTACCTTTCACGAATTAGGGCCCGTTTGGTCCTAAACTTTTTAAATAAATTGCATGGGAAGTGACAACTTCTATTGAATGTTTGGCTAAGCTTCTAACTTGTGTAACTTTTTCCCCCTCTAAGAAAAAGCTACAAAATGGGAATTTTTTAATTAGTACTATACACCATAACAACTATTATTACAATCTAGCACCCTATGGTAGTCAAACACTAGCCAATTCCATAGAAACCAATAGTGTGGTAGTAAAACACGCACTAGTTCTCTATGGGTACTAGCGGTGCTACCACAGGCACAGGCACTGCATCGAAGTCCAAATGTTCAAATTTAAGGATGTGTTTGGTAAAACATAAAAAATGTTACGCTAAAACTTTTCAATCTTTACAACTGTCTTTTTTTTTTTTAATCATTTCTTTACATCTTCATGTACTACTATCATACTTTCAATCATTTCTATTTAATTTAATATACAACTAACTTATCTATTTGAACTTTATTTCCTCTGTACCTCATAATTACTCTTATTATATTACGTCATTTTCTTTCATTTTGACAATTTTTATACCAGAAACTTTTCATAGGAAAGGCTTTTTTTAAAAAAAAAACTTCAAATGGGAACTTTTTCATAAGCGTATGATGCTGTTGTACCATGTCGGATGCTGTTGTACCATATGATCAACAAAGCCTTCGCATACAACAACTAAACCCGGTGCGTTTATTCAGGCCAAAAATTTTCAAACTAAAATTTTTTCAATTTAAAAATTTTCAGTCTTTATAATTATCTTAAAATTTAATTATTTTTCATATTTTCCTATACAACTATTTTACTTTTCAACCGTTTCTACACAACTAGATAATCAACTTACTTATCTATTTTAGCTCTATTATTTTTACTCCTCATCATTATTTCTATCATATTATATTATTTTTATTTTATTACTTCCCAAACATGCCAAATCACGTCAAATGATAAAAAAAAAAAATGTTAAGATCTGCTTTGCTTCTTTTTCGCATTTTCAAGCCACCTATGATTTTGCCATCAACAATTTTCTAACCTAAAATTTAACATTAACAAATAATGGATGTTCTTGATAAACAAAAAAATGAAATTTTATCAAAACTTCTCCCATTTTCTATACATTTTTCTATCTAATTAAATTGTGGGTGTTTGAGAAGTGATAAAATTTTAAATAATTTTTAAAAAAAATTGGATAAAATAATGTTATATGACATAGATAACGATGAGAAGTAAATATAATAAAGTTAAAATAAATAGGTTCGATATATCGATAGTTGTGTAGAAGTGATTGAAAAATAAGTTAATCGTATATGAAGATATTAAGCAATAATTAAAAATAGAGTAGTTGTGAAAAGTGAAAAAAATATATTAAAAAGTTTTAATTAGGCCAACAAGGCGTTAGTTTTCACAATTAATATCAAATGACAAGGTTGCCCCAGGTGTTCGATCCCCCCTAGGTGGGGGTAGTTTTTACCATTTTTCTCTAGTGTATTTTCCTTAGTGTAGGGGTGTTTACAGAAAAAATTCTTTTACAGTGCGAGGGTTGTAAATGTACCTGATTGTGATATCAATTGTCATGATGTATAAATATTAATAAAAAATTTTAATTAAAAAAGTTCTGTTATTAAACAAACAATAAAAAATTTAATTAAAGAAGTTCTGTTATTAAACAAACACACCCTTACTTTCTAAATAATCTTTTCACATCTTTCTACACAACTGCTATGTTTATTTTAATCTCATCTAATCTATTCTTAACCATTAACTGTATTATGTCACATTGCTTTTTTACTTTTTTTCAAATTCTTTCCCATATTTTTGACTTTCTAATTCCTCTCCCTAGACACCAAAAAAATTTGTCACGAAATTTACATCACACTTTAGGAGTAAATATAAATGGTCAAAATTGTCAAAGAGTCCTTACGTTTCAAAGCATTTTCTTTTATATCATACAAGATTGTCTCCAAGATACCTCTTCATCCTAAAACAAAGTATACAGCAATGAACTATGCCCAAAAGATATGAAAAGGACATTATTATCGCTTAACCAAAAATTGATAAAAGTTGCCTTCCAAATGAAGGTAGCATTGGGCAATTCGTACCAAACTTAAGGTGTGAATATAGAAAATTGCAACTTGTTGGTAAAATTGAAAATTTTAGAAACTTAAGGTATGACGTGAAAAATCCAGTAGCTAAATCTCACGGGAAATTTTGCTTTTTGTGGTGGGCACTGACCAGAACCGTACTGGAATATTGGCCCATGTATTCATCATATAGGTCACCTTGTGCCGCCAGAATTGTCCCAGTACGACCGGATTTGTGGGTCGAATCATGGGCCAAAATTCACAATAGCATAAAATTTCATGATTTGGGGTCATATAAATTAATGCAAAAAATGTAAATGATTTCAAATTCCAATTCGAGGGACAACGTGCAATGATTGGTCTCCGGTGACGAAGACGCACATATCACTCCCATGTTCCCAGCAGGACCCAACCTACTCCAGAGCATCAGGTCTACAGTAGTCTCGAGCAGTAACCTGCATAATGCAATCAGCCACGAGTCCGCCGTCCAAGAATTAGATGCATTCATCATGTAATTGGGATGCCCCAAAAATCCGCTGAATCAAAAATCTACGTGGCCCAAAATCATGCAACGTGGCCATTGAGTCCATAGCATATATTGAAAGATGCGCCAGTTCTATGAGCCGAATTAGAAACCTTTCTTCTCCAATTATATAATTCTGGAACCCTCTGAGTTGCTTTTTCTGGATGATGGTAGAAAGATAAGTTGGGATGAGAATGTAATAAAATTTCTCAACCTCAATAAAGCTTTTTTAGTTTTCTATACAACTTTTAAATTTTAAATGAAACATTTTCAATATTATTATTTTTTTCATTTCTAATATATAATAATCTTTTCCTGTTCAATTTCTTTCGTCTTATTCTCACCTCATCCCATCCCCTGTTGTATCTTCCCAAACCACTGCTCTATTTCATGTTTGGCGTTACAAGGGCTTGTCCGCAAATTTGGAAATTTTTGTTTATCACAGTTATTTGCTATCAAATGTGTTTTCAGCGGTAAGTAAAAAAATTTTAAATTAAAACTTATCAATTTAGAATTTTTCACGTATTTTTTTTACTCATTTTCTCACACGTTTTTATACAACAATCTTATTTTTCAATTATTTCAACATCATGTCTCATACTACTAGCGCACCTAGCTAAGAGGTGTTGGCTTCAACTCCTCCTCCCTTACATGGAGGTTTTACAAAATAGTCTCTCATGAAGTGAAAGTTTTATAATTTCTCTCATGGTGCGGTGGTTTTTACAAATGAGAGTTTAAAGGAAAAATTTCTTTCCATAATGGAAAAGCTCGAATGTACTCCATTCTAATACTAAGATGTCATAATGTATAAAAAATATCAAAAAGTTTTATTTTTATATAATTGTCCATGCAACTGACTTATCTATTTTAATTTTATTCTTTTTTACTTCTTATCATTATCTATATCATATCAGTATCACATTATTTTATTTTAATTCAAAACTTTTGTACTAAATATGTTTCATCTAAAAATTTTATCATTTCCCAAACACCCTAAGTCATATTTTCTAAATGCAGAAAAACACATTTTAATTTTTGAAAAGTGTTGATAATTGAAGATAAGGGTTGGCCAGTTAAATCCTAAGTTTAGTTTTAAAAGAAGTTTAGCTATCAAATGAAATATGATAGTTAAAGATGTGGGTTTTAGTTCTCATGTGGCAAACTTGTCATTTCTCTCGCTAATCAGCTCAATTTTGCAGTGAACTTCTGGGAACCAAAAATGAACTTGCTGCCATGGTTTCTGTTGACTAAAAAAATAGCCATTTACGACCTTTAGCAATGAAAATATTTTTTTTGGCAAAAGAATGATGTTCCACTCGCATAATAGATGTACAATTGCGCATAACCTAAATGCTAGTACAAAACATAAACTAATTGAAGTGCACTTGGTCTTAGCTAGGGTTAAAAATAGGGTTGGGTAAACCCGTGACCCACTCTACCCCACCCCAATTTTACAAAGGATCGGAGCAAGGATTTTCACCTAGGAAAGTAAGATGGGTCAAGATTTTAAACTTGCATTTCAATTCTAAAGAGCAGGGCAGGTCAACCATGTCCCGACCCGCCTTAACCTGCCCCAACCCTCAATATGTAAACTATTTTTATAAATTATATTATTTACTAATGTGCATGTTGTTTTGTTGAATAAATTATTTAACTTTATGATTTATTAATGTAAATATGATTTATGTTAATATACATTTAACTTTATAACTTGTTTATCGGGATAAACTTTTATTCTTAATTGCATATGTTGTTCAAGTTATCTTATTTATATATTAATTGAAATAAAATATATTATCTATGTTATTTACGTCTTACAAGAATTAATAATATTATTTTGCAATTTAGCACTTTTATTTGTAATTTAAAATTTATATCAATGTCTTTTTAAAGTTGATACACATTTTTATCAAGGTTAAGTTATGAACGAAATTATTAAAAAAAAATATTAACGTTTTGTTATGACAATTGTGTTTTACTCATTAAATAGTAAAATATTGAATGACTTAACCTTTAAATTTAAATTTATTGTAGGTATGTATTTATATTAATATGTATATAAATTTTTGAACTTTGACCCACTTTTTTAACCCAACTGTTGTCCTGAAAGCATTCCAAAGCTTGTTGAAAGATTAAAGTCAGACTAATCGTGTCCCAACTTGATATAAAAAGAATGGTCCACTAGTACTTTTAAAATGCATAGTCAATGTTGGGCACACCCTGCTCGCCTCAATTTTCACTCCTAATCATACCACCATGTCCAATAGGTTAGTGTTTGAAAGAATGATCCAGCAATTTAATTAAAAAGCTGTTTCTTTCATGCATATATTCACCATTTCATTTTTCTGGAAATCTCTTCCTTCGGGCCCCACCTTGCATGGCTCAAACCGGAAATGAGGGGGCTCCTAATGTCAACGCAAAAGCATTGGGCTACTTTAGACCGCATGTGATGGCATTGAATGGAAACCTCATGTTGGAATAGATGACATCCAAAGTTTCCTTTTCAATCAGCATTTCATCTCAGCCCGTACTAAATTATCGGCATTCTCTTCAATGGTTATCTATCAGCCATCTACTCTACTGCATGCACTACTGTCTGCAAGAAAACACCAAATATTTGCACATGAACCATCATGTCCACATTTCTTATTTTTCTAGCTAGGTACAATGTTACTTTCCCCATCACAAACTTTTTGGGGATGGGCTTATGTGCTGTTCTCCCCATCCCCATCATAATAATCTTCCCCCATCCCTCCTCCAATGTAATCTTTTGAGGATCTCCCATCCACACTGTGACAATCTTAAAAAAAGTCAGTGAAAAGAATCCCCCCATTTCAGAAATTATTGTATACTTCTGCATGAGGAATACCAAATCCTGCTGATGGAAAAGTTCGTTAATGAGTAGTAGAATTAAATTCATATATTACTGGCTTTTGATTCATTTTTACACTCTTTTTCAATAGAATGGATGTGTTTGGTTTAATAACAGAGAAAGGATCAAAACAAACGCCAGCCATAATGAGAAATAGATGTAGAGTGATCTGTCAAGTTGGGACATCCATTAAAAGAGAAAGCTACAAGAAGAAGAAAGAAGTTCCATATTCAATGGATAGAATCTCCTAAGCAGACAGGACCATATGATGGATGTGACTCGTAAGCTCTGGTCCCCAACCAAACTGGGGCCCCTCGCATGAACGCCGCAGATTCTCCATCTTTTTGCTAATCTACTAATTTTCCTCTCGCGCCTATGATGCTAGAGGATTAAGAACAACATTAAAAAACGGTTGGCATTTTTTCAAAAAAAAAAAAAAGAAGTTGAAAACAGAATTAATGAGTCTATATTTTGAGATCTGATGGACTATGTATATGATAGATCCACCAATATGCAACATCTTAATATCTTCTAAAATTTTTAAACCTTTTAAATTTATTTATGTTCAACAACTTGGATTGGCTCGACAAGCTTTCATAGTGTTTTTAGGGCCTATTTCACTGCATCAAAATTGATTTTCAACAATTATTTTTAGCAACTATAATTTTTTTTAGTTGCCTTGGATTATAAGATTTAAGGCCTGAAGCATCCTACGGAATAGCATTTGGACAAAAACTTTAAATAAGGAAGGGTCATAGTGTATTAAAAAAACGAGAAGTTGACAGGAGAATGAGAAAAGTCATGTTATAAATGAAAAAATAAATTGTTAAAAATGTAGGATTATACAGGGAATGAGAAAAGTAATTCAATCCTTGTCCTCTTCCATCAAATGAGTTGTTTCCAAACAAGTCATGAGTAAAACACCACCACTTTTAATTTCCAAATGTAATTAGTATTTGCAACAAACTTGTTGCAAATATTGACAACGAAACGTTTTCGTTGCAAAATCATTGCAACAAGGAGTCCTCGTCTTGGAAAGCAAAAACCGATTTCGACTTGGATCCAGTGCACCCGGCTGTACTGGGCTTTTAGTATACCTGGGTGTATACTCTAGGTTTTAAAAGTACAAGAAAATACATACACATTTTTAAAATGGTAAAACTCGGTATATAAACTAAATATACCTAGATTAATAATTTTATAAAAAACAAAAAAATGGGTTATACACCGAGTGCACTAGATTAGAACCCAAGTGAGATTATTGAGACAACCTTCACATGACTACTCAGGATGATGCAGCATTTTAACTCCTCTAATAATCTTGATAAGAATACATTCTTTCACCGTTATTTATGCATTTAATCATATCTCTTCTTAGACAAAAATTTTATTTACTAATTTTATTATTTTTCCATGCAATAAATAATCAAACTACTCTTACTCTTGTTGAAAACTCACCAAAATTAATTGTGTTTGATGGACTTTGATGGGTTGATGAGTTTTCAACTTTTGATAGGTTTTAATGAGATGCAAGACTTTTGATGGGCTTTGATCGGGTAAAACTTTCAACCTTTTTAAAACTGTCGATAGCATGGACATGCAATTTCCGGCTTCATATTTCTTGCCACATCCATCATTGAATCCTAGGGAATATAAGAAGTTGAGAATAGGGAGAGAAACAGAACAGAACTAAGAAGAAAATCCAGAAGAAATTAATAGACTTACTTCACACACAACCCACACAATTAATCTACAATACTTGCTCCCTAAGCTTACCGGGATGTATAAACCTGTTTTTTTTTTTTTTTTTTTGAAAATTTTTTCATAAACTTGTTAGCCCAAGTGTATTTAATCTATGTATAAATTTTTACCATTTTGGAGTATTTTAGATATTTATTTTTTATTTTTGAAAATCAGTTGCATTTTAGGTAATTTTAAATTACTAAAATGCTACTGATTTTCAAAAATAAAAAATAAATATCT
>JAXCLR010000081.1:25337454-25348148 GCA_035584095.1 Annona squamosa
ATTTTAAATTACTAAAATGCTACTGATTTTCAAAAATAAAAAATAAATATCTAAAAATATCCAAAATTTGTAAAAATTGATACATACATTAAATACACTTGAGCTAACAAGTTTATGAAAAAAATTTCAAAAAAAATAAAAAAAAATAGGTGTATGCGCCTTGGAGCATACATTAAATACACTTGAGCTAACAAGTTTATGAAAAAATTTTCAAAAAAAATAAAAAAAATAGGTGTATGCGCCTTGGAGCATGCAACACTACACGCTCCAAGCTTACCCACATGTTTTGAAAATCTCGTGGGCTAATATATCTGATAGCCTCAAGATTTGAAGAGGGTTAATATATCGAAATTTGCCACCACTTGGATGACAAGTGCTTGACTGGAGTGAGTGAGGGTGTGTTAGTATAAGATAAGGCGTATTAAGATAAGAAGTATAAGGTTTAAAGTTGATAAAGATGCTAGTTTCGTTTACCTTTTTCCTAAAATTGCCCACCATCAATTGCCAAACGTGCAACAGAATGCAATATATCCCCGGAAATTGACAGTGATATATTTCTAATTAATGCTTTCCCCAAGCTTTCCTTGAAAATTTTAGACTGTTTTCGCGGAGCATACATCTTTAGTTGTTTACCTTGACTCTAGCTTTGCTCTAGCGAAAATAAAGCATAGTTACTGTTTTAAAACATTTTGCTATTATTTCTTCATTTTCTACTGCTCTAAAGTGCCTAAAATGCATCCGTTCTTCTGAGAGAACACCCAAGAGCGAGATAATATATTTCACAAATAGAAAAAAAAAAAAAAAGAATGATTAAAAATAATCAGTTGAACTCCCGTCAAAAAAAATAATAATAAAAAAAATCAGTTGGACAAAAAGTATAATTTCTAAAAGTTATATAAAAGCAATCGGTTGTTGTTTTTTATCATCCCCCCAGAAAAATGATTTAAGTACATCAAATTCATAAGTTTCAGAAAATTGCAAATGCACCTATAACGTGGGGGTTAGATTACATTTCAAGTCCACGAAAAATTGACGACAAAATATAGAAAAAAATTTCGAAAAATGAGAGATGTAATATAATAGGAACATTAAGAGGAAAAAATAGATAGTGTAATTATATGGAAATATATGAAAAGTTGATTAGAATTTAAATATAGTCATCGAAAAAAAATAAAAGATATTTAGGTGGTTTAAAATATAAGATCATATCAAAAGTAACGTAGAAAGGAGCTTTTTCTTCTTCTTCTTCTTCTTCTTGTTTCTTTAAAAAAACTGCTTACCGAACATACCCTTCATTAAAAAAATATCTTCTTAAATTATTCTAATCTTCTTCTATACCAGGCTACCTCCCAGCCAGCATCGAGAAATGGGTCGCTTGCAAGTTGCAAGTTGCAACTTGAAGTTCCTATGTTCTATTAGATTTTGTCCCTGTTTCTTAGGCGTGGCTGCCACGACTCGCCCAATGGATCCGTATCCACCATCTCTTTTCTCCTGCCATAATCCATCTCCAACCAATGGTCTAGCTAGCCGAAAGTTTTCAACGTTTCCTTTTCCTGCTATGATTATTAGGCGTGTTTCAAATACTACGAAATTCTTAGATAAAATTTGTATTTGGGATGAGAATGTAATGATGTGCATTGGAAACGAATAAAATTATATTAGGAATGGGTAAAGTTATATTAGAAATTGAAAACACTGTTTTGGGAATTGGAAAGTTATATTGAAAATGGTGACGTAGATTCAATTCAAGAATCTCATATCATTTGGAACATGTAATCTATGTGACCTATGGATGGTGTAATTGTTGGGCATCTAAATGAGTGGGACAACATTCAGAGAATGATATTAGCATACTTGCATTGTCGCACTTTTTATCCAAATTGTTGACATATTTGCAATTTTACTAGACTCATGCATATTTTTCAAACCATACAGGTACATTTACAATCAATTCAGATACTACTAACACTACTATTTGTGCCCTGGCTCCAACTGGCTGGGAATTGTGAAATAGACCAATAGTGATGTTCCAACAAACCACCATTATTGGGGGAAAAACTTGGTCGGTGCTGATGATGCATATCACTTGCTCCAAAGTGCTAGATGCCTTATGTCCTGTATTCTAAGGCCTGACAACATCTTTTTAACCAGTTTCTAGATTTCAATTACATACATCATCTCAGTAATTTTCCCTTGTAGCAATTCATCCCTCGTTGTGTCAGTCCACTTACAAGTTACAATTAACTCAAAGTGTGTCCGTGCTAACCAAGATCATGCTCAAATTGCACACATTAAAAAAAAAGAAAAACGAACTTTTAGTTCAAACCTGTAAAACAATTATGGCAGGCATTGGTGGACATGACCTCTCAATTCTGTTTTTTGGACCCCATGTTTAAGGATGTTAATGGATTGGGTTGAATAGGTTGGGGCTCAATCGTAATCTTAAACCATTTAAAATATCTCAACCCTAACGTGTTTATTAACTCATTTAAACAACCTCAACTCTAACTCATTTACAACCCATTTAATAAAGGGGTTGGCGGCAGTCAATGATTTCATAGGGAGAGGCAAGAAGGTGTTTTTGGCACAAGAAAAATAGAAATAAGGCAATAATGAGATAATGGAATAAAAGCATCAGTGTAAAAATGAAAATTAAGTGGCTAGAGGAAGACTTAGCAAAGAAAAATAACTAAAGGCTTTACATTTATATATATATATATATAATTTTAATGGGTTAAATGAGCTAAATGGGTTGAACGGATTAAATAAGTTAAATGGGTTACTAAACGAGTTGATAAGTTATAAAATTTCAACCTTAATCATTTTATTTAATTAAATGGTTGAACAGGTTGACAGATCATAACCTATTTATTCAAAAATCTCAACTCAAACCCATTTATAAATGAGTTGGACAAGTGAGTTGACGGGTTGACCATGACCGTAAATACCCCTACCCGTGTTACTCAATGAAGAAAGCAGCCAACTACTATATGGAGTTGCTCCGATTCAATATGAATTGATGCACACTGCAGCAGCACCATCCTCCAGGCATTCCCTAATTCCCATTCAAAGTCTCCATGATCTCTGCTGAAGTGCCTGAAATCCAACTCTCTAAAGAGCCCTATTCTTGGAAACGTCACCTACTTGTTGCAATTTTCCTTAGTGACAGTTAATAAGAATATTGTTAATAACGGATCTTTGCTACTCGACACAAGAATAATCTACAAGGCGTCCCTTGAAATCACTAGCAATTTGACTATGGAATAGTTAGATACTGATTAAATACACATTCTTTATTCCACCAATAAAAGCGTCAACAAAACCATGACTTTTTCAGAGAGTTCCTAGAAAATTAGTGAATGCAGTTCATCACTAATGGCAAGAATACTCCTCACTGGTGAGATGAGTTCATCTTGGTAATTGTTGCATAAGCTGAAGGCTCCATATCTTTGCAATCAACATTCAACAGGAAGTTAATTTACCCAAGGTTAGCAACTTCCCGGCCAAAAAGAGTCAAACTACAAAACTGCACTATTAATGAACTTGACAGGTCACGAAAAATCATTGTTCCTAGGAAGGTAGAAACTGAGGATTCGGAGAACTATAATCCTTACATTGTTACTAGTAAACATCAAATAAGGATCCACTGCAATAATATCACCCTGAAAAAGTACATGAAAAGAAGATTCAGCCAACCCATTTAGTGTGAGAACCAGTAAAATAAATGCCTACTTATCTGCTACTAACATATACAGAACACCTTCATTTATACTCACTGAAGGCTCCATTGATGTTAAGCTTTAGGTTCCAGTCCAAAATGTGCATTACGCCTTACTATCATCATGTTTGGCAAGCAGTAGAAGTAGTATAGCTGCACCACATGCACACACTAGACAATGATTTTCCACTACATATAGATGCTTCGCCACGCATCAAATTTCTAATTGCATTGTAAGTTAATTTTAATTTAAACAACCTGGCATGCAAAAATAAAGATATTTAAGGTCCAAGATATATTTGTGTTTTATCCTCAATCTGGATCATACTAATACATCAAGCCTACTGTTAGTTTTAGTTTGGCCTCTAAGTCACCCTCTTCCAATAGCTGAACTTGTCATTTGGGAGTCTGTTGACAAGCTCTGCTTCTGCCTCATACAGAAAGCTCGAGTTGTTTATTGAAGGCCTAAGAATCCTTTCAACCTATCCTTGACTGGGGATCATATCAAATTCCCAAGGAACACCAACCTTATTCCATAACTCAAAGAAACCACTTGCTCAAAGAATCATTAACACAAAGATTGTCCCGTATGTGCCTAAAATTCAGCTGAATTCAAGAGGGTTCTGAGATATAATGCACAGACGTGCCTCATATCAAGGCAAATGCAACAATTCCGCATCCTTCATTGGGATCATATCAACTTCCCAATATTCCAGAACTCAAAGATAACCACTTGCTCAAACAATCATCAACACAGAAAGTGCCCCGTATATGCCTAATATTCATCTAAGGTGTTCCAAGATGCAATGCACAGATGAGCCTCACATCAAGGCAAATACAAGAATTCTTACTCAGATGATAGATAAACCTCCCTCCACTTTTCGTGGGTCATGAGTTAATCTAGAACAAGGCGATGGGTTCCAATAGTGCCCAAAGGACAATGGAAAGAGCAAATACAGAACCCACCTTGCCAACTTTGTCAATGCACACCAATGCATACATATACACACATAAGCAAGAACACTATTTGATTATTGTTCCAATAAAAAGATTTCATCCTGCTTACAAGTATGCACGAATGAATGTGGGTTTGGATTTTGGGAAGCGTCGAGCAGCAGAATTTCTTTACTTTGTTAGTTTTGCCCAAGCGAATGAAGCATTTTTGTTATCAAATGAAATCAAGCAGACAATCGGAGGTAGAATCAGACTCATAAAACATCAGAAGCAAAACTCATCCAATAGAAAATAGGCATCCGCTTGAATCATTCCTCCTCTCCAGTGAAAAAAAGAAAAAAAAACCTCATTATCAGTCATTTAACTGTTGGATTTCTGCCTTCAACTGCTCGATCTTCAGCCCCATGGAGCGCTGCAACGCTGCTCGCTCTTCTTCTGGCAACTTCGCCAACAAGCTTTCAAACTTTTCCAAAACGATCTTCACGGCTTCCCGTGCTGCTTCAGCTTCTTCATCAAAATACACAGTCTCTTTAGACTCCATGGCCATTTCAATCTCCTCCCGAGCCTCCGCAAACTTCAGATTGATCTCGTCGATCTCTTTGCTTTGATCGAACGCCTCGTCGTTCGAATCGCTGCTGAATTCCCGAAGAGTCCGGCGGCTTGGGCGAATAAGACGGTGAGACTTTGGAATTGCGGAGCTGGAAACTAGGTCTTGGGATTTGGGGATCAAAACAGCATCTGACGTGATTGTATTTGGGGTTGTTCTTGGGGTTTGGCAATGAAATGAAGAAGCGGTGATTGAGGTGCGTGGACGACTGTGCATAGAAAAGGATTTCCGAAGAACAGTTCGTAGATTTCCGTGCATTTTAGTTCCCTCGTCTCGTCGCTGGAAGAGAGATGGTGGAAAACAGAAAACCTAAGCTGCTGCCTACGAACTGGTGCGTAATCGGATCACGATAAATACCCGCTACGAATTTCTCAATCCGATTTTGAGCTTAGTAGGGCTTACCAACGCATTTACGTAACAAATGTATATCATTTAACACAAAAAATGAAATAAAATAAAATAAAATCGTTTGGGCATAGATTGAGCTTGTAGCCTTGTACAGCCCATCAAACTTATCTGCCTGCAAAACTATGTTATAATATATAAAAAAATCAATTAAACTATCCGTAATTCCATCCGTATATATTAAATGAATTAGGTTAGGATTGAGAATTTTATAAATGAATTAATGTTTAAAATTTTAAAATGGGTTAAGATTAAAATTGGAACCTAATTATTTCAGACCGGTTTGAAATAAGGTTATTTTAGACTGGTTTAAAAAATATTTTTTTAATTTTTTTTTACAAAACTATTTTTTTTATGAATACAAAACTATTAATTTAGATATATGTAATCTATAATCTAAGTTTTACCTTTTTTATATATTTATTTTGTATTTTTAAATATAAAAGTATTTTACTCATTTTAAATTGTTGAAACATAATTAAAATATTCTTATATTTAAAAATTAAAAATAAATATATACACATCTTTATAATGGTAAATTTTGATTTAGGATTAAATATATCTAAATTAACAGTTTACTAAAATTCGAAAAACAAATGTGTTTATGTACCCGTCTGAAACCGATCGTAAACGATCATTTGCTAACTGCCCCAACGACTGCCTAATCTGCTTCCGTTCGCGTTTGACGTTTAGAAAGCTTTGGGAATTGGAAATGGGTAGCGATGGAAAAAATGAATTTTGAGAAGTTTAAAATTAAATTAAAAAAAAAAAGAAGGAAGAAGCATGTGATATGAATAGTATGAAACCGATAATGTGAGAACAGATAGCTGTACAAAGAAAATATGTAAAAATGATTGAAATAAGGAAAAAAAGACAAAATCGGATATGAAAGTAGTTAATGCATATAATTCCTTTTTGCCTTACCAATTCCTTCCATTGCACCCATAGTAAAATGGCAATGATCCCATAAGGCTAGTTCCAGATGAGCTACTATAAAGCCAAACTAATTTATATTTTTGTGTTCTTTATGAGATATATTTTCTTGAGGATATTTAATTTATGCGTCAAATTTTATAATTTTTAGAGATTTGTATATATTTTTTCTTCCATTTCAAAAAACTTCAAATCGACTAAATAATCCAAACTTTTGAAATTCAATAAAATATATAAATCTCCAAAATATGTAAAATTTATGATAATCTGGTTGGTAGGGTTCCTGCCATTGTTGCGAAACATCAGTGTCGTCTTAGGAGAGCAAATCTTTTTGTGATCCAACCTCATTTTGGGAATTTTTGATGGTTTAGATGTAGGGGCGAAAATCCGGGCAAGTTAGGTGTGTCCAACCTTAATTCTATATTTAAAAAATTTTGTTTAACGATATTTTTATACTAGGTTGGAATAAGGTTAGTTCGACTTCACTTTCTTTAATAAGTCTTGGTACAAACTTTAGGTTGGTTTCGGATCGGAATAACGGGTCAAATTGAAAAAATGAGTGAAAGTTTAAGAACCTATATACATATTAAAATAAACTCATATTTATGATCAATTTAATTAAATGCTTCAATATTTTACTATTTAATGAGTAAAATACAATTATCATAACAAAGCATTAGTAAAATTTTTTATAACCTTAATAAATATGTGTATCAACCTTAAAAAAACACTGATGTAAATTTTGAATTACAATTAAAATTGCTAGATTGTAAAATAATAATATTCATTCTTGTAAAATATAAACAACATGGATGATATATTTTATTTCATCAATAAATCATGTAAAGGATATAAATTGAACAATATATATGAAATTAAAAATAAAAATTTTCCATGTAAACAAGTTATAAAATTAAATGATATCAATCTATATTATATTCATATTAATAAATCATAAAGTTAAAAATCTTTATCCAACAAAACAGTATTCACATAAGTAAGTTACATGATTTATAAAAATAATTTATGTCCTGTGTGGCGAGTCAACGCTGGCCAAGATATGGTGGACCCACCCTTAGAATTGAAATAAGGGTCTAAAACCTTGGCCCACTCTATCCCATGGAGTCAAAATCTCTGCCCTAACCCTCTGTAAAATCGAGACTAGTCACAGGTTAACCTCACTCTATTTTCACCCTAATAAAGAAGTATCTCTACTCATTCTATTTAAAATTAATTTTTACTAGGAGACGAAATTTTAAACCAATTGTATATGTGCATGGGATTCACATCGACGTGTCATGGACAAGGGCAACAAGCTCAAATGTTTGTGTTGGAGTCCCCTACCATGCGTGGAGGGGCTTTTGGAAAATAGTCCTCTTGATGTGGGGGTTTACAATTTCCCCTTAAATGGGATTTTTATAAGATTTTCTCCAGTATAAGGTCATGTATAGATCATTTTCTTCCATAGTGCGAGGGACATGAATGTATCACAGTATAATATTATGTAACCAGGTTATATAAAAATTGTTCCATATAACCTCCTCAAATTTTAAGATGTTGGTAAAGATACAAAATTCAATATATTCATTATATTTAACATCGCTTATTTAGCTAGGATACCAAGTTTTATCTAAGTCAAGTATGTGTATAGGTAACATTTGCTCATATATATTCATGAGTAAATTATGAAAAACACTTAGATTAATTCACACATGTATTAAAATGTAATAATACTTTATACAATCATTTATTCATATAATAGTGATATTTTAGATAGTTTAGATATTAAAAATACTACTTTAAAATTGATATTATAGCAGTAAACCACCTTGTTATGTCGATTTTACATATTTATAGATAGAACTCATATACAAGTGATATTCTACAAATAAAAGAATTTCCATTATAATATAAATAATGCAATATATAATAGATAAAGTGAATTTTTCTTCGCTTATCTAAATTTAAAAATAAAGAGGGAAGTGATCCCGTGTAAAAAAAATGCTTGAACTAAATGTGTGGATTCACTATTGTTGAGAATACAACTTAAAATATAATTGTGCAAGCATCAAATCTCAATGCCTGCACAAGCTGTACCCATCTTTTATATTTTTATTTTTTTTTATGACCGTACAGTGTTCAACAAAGATCGTCGTCGAAACAAAAATCAAATATTGAAATTCAAACGAATATCAGAAAATGAAAAATATATGAAATTTTGTACAATGCAGTTAGCTGCAAAATAAGACCTACGTGCATTTATATGTATTAATACTTTATATAATCATTTATCTAAATAGAGATTATGTTTTAAATGGTCTAGATGATAAAGATACAACTTTAAAATTATTATTTAAATCAAACTATTTTATTACATTTACTTTGTATTTTTTTAGTACACATATTTGATTTAATCAAAATTAGTATTTCACTAAAATAAAAAATTTTAAATATAACTGGTAGGATAAATTATGATTTTATATCAAATGGGGAACCATTGCAATGGTGCAATTCAACTGCCTCGAAATATTTTTTTTATAGATAAATAATTCATACACTGCAATGTGCGATTCAACTGCCCTATAATATTTTTTATAGATAAATAATTCTATAAATTATTAGAATATTCGAGTAAAATTATGAATGGATACAAGTGATTTTCATCTTTTGCATATGACTATAAATATTTTTAAGTAGGTACAATCCACCGAAAAATTTGATCAAAATGATCGCTACAATGTTAAATGAAATGATTTTAAATAAAAGGAGCAGATCAGATCTTGCTTTAATTATCAAAATAGGCTAAAACGAGCAACATTGAAATATTTCAACGGCACGATTGTGTAGTAGTATTTCCCAGTGGCTGTATGCATGATGAATTACAAGTCTATGGAACCGGTTCAATGAATTCAAATCATGTAACCTTTCCATATCGGACCCACCTTGATTATTATACGAAATCCATTCCATTTGTTAAATTTAAAATTGTTTATTTAATTAATAGAAACAAGTTTCATCCCATCAAAGATGTGCATGAGCTCTACCTAATAAAAGTGAAAAATCAATGTAACAAAATTGTTTAATTTTATTACCAATTCTAAAGGTTCTGATTTAACACCTAAACTATCTAAAACACTTTCCTAAGTAGATAGATGGTCACGCAAATTACTATAACTTTACCACGCCTACGTAAATGGAGCTAAGTGCCTTTCGCAATGAGTCATGATTATATACGATATATCATATATGTTTAAGTTAAAATATTCATTTTTTAAATTTTTATTTATTTTTTATTTTTCTTCGTAGACATATTTTCCTAAGTGTATTTAATTCATATACCAAGTTTTTCATTTTACAATACTTTTACATGCTTATTTTTTATTTTTAAAAATTATGTTTTTTAAGAAGTGTAAAATGACTTATATGCCCCTCAAATTGATGACTTTTAAAATAGAAAATAAAAATGTGAAAACACTATAAAATGGCAAAACTTGGTATATATATATTAAATATACTTAAGAAAACATATTTATAAAGAAAAATAAAAAAAAGAATGAAATTAAAATTAAAAAATGAATATTCTAACTTAAGCATATGTACTGTATATTGTTACAATCATGCCTCTTTCACAATCTGCACGTGATTATATAGGATACAATTCTTGTGCACCCTAGTGTGAAAAATTAATAAAATGTCACTAATTTTAAAAAATTCAAAAAAATCTACAAATATCAAAAATAGTAAAACTTAATACACATGTTAAATACGCATAGGTTAATGATTGTATAAAAAAAATTTTAAAATAAAAAAAGATTAAATACATTGGGTGCACTGAAGCTTAGTGCACTCAGGAGATTGAATCACTTTCAAGTTACATATAAGCAGTCTTATGTAATCCTCTTAATTTTTAAGATATCGATGATTCATTTAAAATCAATCTATTCATTGTATTTAATATCACTTGTTTATCTAAGAGACCAAGCATCATCCAAATCAAGTATGTGCATGAGCCACATTTGCTCAAAAATATATATATATATTCATATATAAATTATGAAAAATACTTAGACCCATTCA
>JAXCLR010000081.1:25356115-25366613 GCA_035584095.1 Annona squamosa
TGATTGAAAAGTAGGGTTGTTGTATAGAAATATGTGTAAAAAATAATTAAAAAAAGAGTAATTATGGAGAGTAAAAAGTTTTAGATTGAAAAGTTTTAATTTGACAAGTTTTTCAAATTGCCAAAAGCACCCAAAATCATATATATGCGCATATCGAAAATTATAAAATCTGACGTATGAATTAATATGCTTGAAAAATATTTTCATGAAAAAATTAAAAATAAATATATAAATTAAGTCAGACCAATATAAACTTATGCTAGCTGGGGCAAAAAAGATAATAAGTCGTTGTCAATGGGGAGTGATTAAGAACTACCCGCTGCACCGTAATCTCCAATCTATAACGGGTTAATGTTTTTTTATATTTGCAAAATTTGTAAGTGCGGCAATTCTATACAACCTTTATAAGCGGCTCCAAAAAATATATATTATATTTATTTTTTATAAATGTGAGCATTTCTCCTAGATCTTACCTCATTTATTCAATGCTTTTGAAAATTTCTTATTTTCAAGAATAAAAATACTAAATCAATTTTGAAATTTGTCAAACTTCACATGGGCCAGATCTAGGTAGGGCCCGTGCCGCATATCTAAAATGAATAATTTATAGAAAAGTTTCAAATTTTAAAGTTAATCTCATTAATCTCCACATTGCATGCGGAATATCTACGTAAGAACATTACCGAAATCATTTCTAAACTAATATTTTTGGTTAAACAGGTAACTTTTATTTTTTTGAAAAGGGTAAGAGCCTATTCCAAAGGATACAAGATAATTTAGCTTATTTTTGGTGTGTTTGATAATGCATAAAACTTTTGATGAAAAGTTTTATAAAGTAAAAATTGTCAAATGATATGATATGATAGGGGTAATGATGAGTAGTAAAGAGGATAAAGTTAAAATAAATAGATTAGTTATGTGGATAATTGTGTAGAAATGATTGAAAAGTAGGGTAGTTGTATATGAAAATGTGAAAAAATGATTAAAAATATGATAGTTATGGAGAGTGAAAAGTTTTTGAATGAAAAGTTTTAACTTGATATTTTTTATCAATTGCCAAACACACCCTTTAACCGGTGTTATTAAAATTGGACCGGACCGGCTGGTCCGACCGGTCCCCAATCTGGTTCGATAGCATACAGTTCAGTTCAATACATATAAACTGTAAAAACCGTCGAACCAGCGGTTGGTCCGCAATATACTATCAGACCGGTTCATTCAAAAAAAAAAAAAACCAGGGGCACGGGCGCACGGCATGGCAGAAGCTCCTCCCAAATTCCACAATCGGGAAAATTGGAAACCCTCAGATCCCTAATCTTTCTCTTCTCGGCTTCTCACAGTCGCAGCAGTAGCTCGCCTCTTCTCGCCCAGCCAGTCATCTGCAGCAAGCCAGCAACAAGCCAACAACTCATTCGGTCATCTAGCGAGGCCGCATCCAGCAATAGCGTGACCAGGGCTCAGCTTCTTCTCGGTTTTTATTTCCCCTTGCCAACCAGCAGCTTTGGCAACTCCGGCGACCAGCAACAGCGTCTGGCTTTCCATCCAGTTTCTGTTTCCCCTTATCGTCAAGGTTTCGGTTGCCCTCACCGTCACTGCACATACCTTGTCGCCACCTACACAGCCATCGCAAGCGAGAAGGAGCCGTTGGCATTCCCCTGCTCCGACAACCTTAGCCAGCGGGCCAGTAGGAGGAAGAGAACCTCCCTGTGCCATAACAACATCATTTCGGCTTCCTGTGAATCGAGGTTGCGAGGAGGAGTCGCAAGCTAGCACTCCTGCCTCTCATTCCAGCCGCATGCCGACTACTGCTGCTCCAAAGCAGCTTTGCTCTTCGGTGAAGCTAGCTTCTCCTTGTTCGGAATGACGGTATTGTTGACTCGCCGCAACAAAACGATGAATCGAGCTGCTATTGCGGGTAATGCTTTGATAATATTGCATTTGCGTGATTATCAGGAGTATTGATTGATACATGTGATGGGAAGAGATCACTGACAATTAGAATTACTTGGATTACGATTTCATTTTGTTGTTTGAAGCTGGTACTAATTCTATTCCAGTTTTCTCTTCTTATTCTCTCTCCATCTTCGTAATCAGATCATTTGGATATCCCTACAGAATGAAAACTTATTAATGCTTTTTGTTAATGAATGCAATTATTTGGTTAAAATTTGAACCTTGAATGTTTAATCTTATCTATCAAAAAGTATTATATAGTAGTAGCAATTTAAATCCTGCAGTACCATTCGAAGGAAGCATGCACCGGCTTTTGCCACTAAACATCTGTTCAATAACAATGGTTCTTAGTTAGTTATCATATTCAGCTATCCATTGGTTGCCCACAATTCCACGTAATAATATACTAAAATCTATTTGTTTGGCCATAACTAAATGAATTAAGTTAGTTTGCTTGATTTATTATTGACTATTTACTATTGATTGTTTGTCTGCTGATATTGAAAAATTATTTTGATTGTCTAATTGTGAAAATGTTGTTAATTGCATGATAAATAAATTTTTCATTATACTATTTTAGGTAATTATTTAATCATCATGCCTTCATCAAACCCATCTGAAAGTGATAACTAGTCTCATACTCCTACGGGATCAAACGCAACACTGGTAGCTGGTAGTACAACAGATTCTGGGTCAAAACACACTAGGGGAAAGACTTATATGGCATGGAATCATATGGCTGAATTAAAAAAAATAAATACAAATGATTGTATTGTGGGAAGATTTTCTTAGGAGGAGGAATTTACAAGGTAAAAAAGTATTTGGCAAATGTAAAGAGTAATGTAGCCATATGTAAGAAGGTCCCACCTAATGTACTTTTAGATATGAAAAATGATCTTACAACCAGTAGTACAACTGCAACCACTAGTAAAAAACTCTCTCTTTCCAAAAATATTCCATTTTCTTACTACCAAGTTATTGATGAAGAAGAAGATGTTGTTGTAGGCCCTAATTTGAAAAGAAACATAGACGGAAGTTCAAAGAAAATGAATGGACCTAGTGGGAGTATGCAACCATCTATTAAAATTGTATGGCGGGTCAGTATCAATTAAAAGAGCACATTCAGAAATTGCAAAGTGGTTTTATGCTTCATGTATTCCATTTAATGCGGCAAATTCTGTGCACTTTCAATCCATGTTTGATCATGCATGCTTAATTGGATATGAATTCAAAGTTCCAATATTTCATGATTTAAGAGATTTTTTATTTAAAAAAAAATGTAAGGGAAGTAAGGGATCAGATTGAGTCATTCAAGCGGATGTGGAAAGAATTTGGTTGCTCTATAATGGCGGATGGATGGACATATCAAAAGGGAATGACATTAATAAATTTTCTAGTATATTATCCTAAGGGAATTTTATTTTTGAAGTTTGTTGATGCTTCCGAATATTCAAAAACTGGTCAAATGCTTTCTGAATTACTCACCACTATTTTGGAGGAATTGGACATAGAAATGTTGTTCAAATAGTGACTGATAATGCATCTAACTATCGACTTGCTGGTCATTTACTGAATGATAAATATTCATCCATTGTATAGATACCATGTGCTGCACATAGTATTGATTTAATGTTAGAAGATATTGCGAAGATGGAATATGTGAAAGATGTGATATAGGAAGCTTGTTCTATTTCAACATTTATTTATAATCATGGTTTTGTTTTGTGCTTAATGAAAAAATTTACTAATAGAAAAGAAATTATTCATCTTGCAATAACTCGCTTTGCAACAAATTTTATAGCATTGTAAAGTATGTTGAACTGTATAAATGAGCTACGGACAATGTTCACTTATAAAGAATTGGTGGATTGTAAATGGAAAAATTCTGAAAATGGAAGAACTGCTTGTAATTATGTTTTGAGTTCTTCCTTTTGGGAAAGATATGAAATAATTGTGAAAGCATTTGAACCACTTGTTCTTGTCTTACGAATGGTAGATAATAATGAAAGACCTGCAATAGGATACATTTATGAGGCAATGCGTGGAGCTAAAATGCAATGAAGAAAACTTTCAAAAAATTTAAGATGCCTTGTGATTCCTGCCTCATAATTACGGATAATGGATGGAAAAATCAACTTGGTCGGCCTCTTCATTTAGTTGGTCATTATCTACATCTACAGTTTCACTACCCCATGGATGAATTAACAAAGACAATGATAATGCAAGGGCTGCTTGAAACTATTCATCGGTTGACTCATGGTGATGTTCATGTCCAAACGAATATTATTCATGAAATTAATTCATTCCACTACGCACATGATGATTTTGGAAGTCCAACTGCTCTTGATTCTCGTTATACCCCATCCCCAAGTATATGTATTACCTCTTAATATTTATGAATTAGTTATTTATTTATAAGCACTAAATTAGCATCCTAACTATGATTCATTTGTTGTAGTTATTTGGTGACAAGCTCATGGATGCAGTACTCCTAATTTGCAAAAAGTCGCTGTGAAGATTCTTAGTTAAACATGCAGTTCATCTGAATACGAACGCAATTGAAGTGTTTTTGAACGCATTCATACAAAAAAGAGGAATCGATTAAAACACCAAAGACTATGTGATCTTGTATATGTCAAATACAATTTAAGATTATTTGATAGGTATAAAGTATCAACTCTCATAACTTGTTTTTAAGAAATGCAAATAACCTATGTTTTATTTTAAGTAATCTCTTTGTATCTTTTTTTTAAGAAAAAGAAGAAATATCAATATTATGATCCAATTTCTTTAGAAGATATTGATATATTGGAGGAATTGGTGATAAAAGATGAGTCTCCATTATAGACAGATGAAGATGTTGATACTTGGTTGCAAATAGATCAACTAAATAGTAGGAAAGAAACAAAAGAAACTAAAAACTTTGGTATTATACTATAGTTTGATAAGAAAAATAATAGAATGTAACTAATGTTTTCATTTTTTGTATTTTTATTCAGGAACTTTGATTAACAGGCAGGATGAAAATGTTATTGTTGATCTTGATGATGAAGAAACTTGAAGACATTTTTATTTAATTTTTGTAATGATGTGAATGGTGGATTTGTAATAAGAATGTGTTTGTATACTTTTAAAATTTTATATTTTGTGAGAATGATGTGTTGGTAGTTTTTTAAAATATTATATTTGGATTAAATGTTGTATTTAACTATTTATATACTTTTAAAATCTATGTTTGATGAGAATAATACATTTAATGGTTTATAGAACTTTAAATTTTCATTTTTGTTGAACATAAAAGATGTTCTTAATTTCTATATTGTTATAGATTATTTAATTGTTCAAATTTTTAACTCTTGCTGATTTATTTTATTTCTTATTTTGCTAGGAATGTTCATAAAGGTACCGAGATAAACAAAAAGAATTCAATAACCAACAATCAAGCATCAACAATCAAGGTTGATTACAAATTTAAGTCCTTCGGGTTAGGCGATGTAGTTAATTTTCTAACATTCATGGTTAAAGATTTTTTAAAACTTTATATTAATTTTTTCCAGCATGTTTTGTACATATATTATGATTCTTAAAATCTAACATGTATATTTTGGATTTATGAAAATATAATTTTATCAATATATTTATTTCAAATTAAAAATAATTAAATATTTATTACATCATAAATATGTCATGTTGACGTCACCGGTTCAAACCGACTTGATTAACTTGTTCGAACCAGACCAGTTCTTTTTCCGGTTCCATCACCAGTTCGGTTATGATAACATTGCCTTTAACAGCATGATTACAAATATAACTTTTATAAAAAGTGTGATTGCTGACTTTTGTAATTTAAAAAATCTTAAATAGTATTTTAGTGATTGGCGTAAAAGATTAAAGTTCTTATAAACATATAATGTTACCAAACAGAACAAATGAAGTATTTTTAGTAAATATCATATTGATGCGTAGGAATATTTTACTAATAAAACAAGTTTCTTATATATCATTAAAATAAATAAATTATTATTGAAACAGTATAAAGACTTTTTTAATAAATATTAAATTTTACAAATCAATAGATAAATATTCATATCTCTCTTACTTTTAAAAAATGCAAACGGTAAACACTTTCTCTCTATGCTCTCCGACGACACCAGACATATCGAGGATTAGGAGGGAGGGAGAAGAAGGCCACCGAATTCATTCTAAAAGCATCATCCTTGCAAAGTTGATACACTAGGAGAGATGTACTACGATCATATGCACTTGGGTGTACTGAGCCTCAATGCACCTGGGTATACTACACCTATTTTTTATTTTTTTTAAAACATATTTTTATAAAGCTGTTAATCTAAATTACTAAAATGCTACTGATTTTTAAAAATCTAAAAAAATATCTAAAAATCTCCAAAATTGGTAAGAATTGATACATATGTTAAATACACCTGGATTAAACATTTTGTAAAAAAAAATTGAAAAAAAATGGTTGTATGCAAACCTCAATGATACCCTCCAAAAACAATTCTCATCACAGTTGGCTACGAGGGATGAATTTTTTTTAATTTTTATTTTACTATGGGCCGCATGGTAGTCGGAAAAATATAAAAATGCTACTATGTTTTAAAATAAAAAATATTTAAAAAATTTTAAAATCGTGAAATTTTGTTTATTTATTAAATACATATAACTTTACATGTCCATGATATAAATTGAAATTTTTGTAAAAAAATATGTTTTTTAGTCGTTGCCCCATGTACCCAGCCATAAAAAATAAGGATGCAATTCGGGTCAGTTTAGTTTAGGTCCCATAACCTATTTTTAAAAAATATATCCTCCCCGCTTATAGGGTTAACTCCTACTGTATCCTACCCTACCCATTACCTATAAGATCAGTTCCGATTCTAGTTGCAAATTGGTTCCTACAATAGCCCATGACGACATGTGAAAAAAATATTTTTTGAATTGTTTTAAATAATATAAAGCAATACTCATTTACATTTTAAACTTTATAGTTTATAATTAATTTTATTTTGTTGTTATTTACATTTATTTTCTTATTCTTCTTAGCTTCATCATTCATATTAATAATCACATTAACATCATCATCCATATTGATAATTATATTAACATTATTATCTGCATTCATGTTATGATTATCCATCACTATAAATACAAACCATATACAATTTATAAAATAAATAAATCAATCAATCAAACGAATAATAGTTTATTGATGAATGAGGAGGGATAAAAACTATTATATATTTATTTATATAAACATATTTATAGTGATTTACATATTAGAATACTCATGTGGGTACCCATTTAGGTTCCGGGTAACCAACACGTATACTCTACCTTTACCTTATTTAGAGATTAGACAATGATTTCTGCCTTATCCGTATTTATGGATAAAATTTTCTACCCTACCCTATCCAATTTAAGGTTGGTTAGTGAGTATCCATGTACCCTATCCACCTCGCCAGCTACATTAAAAAAAAAGAAAAGAAAAGAAAAGAACAAACAGCCCGCGTTAAATATTGCATACCTTGCCAATACACGTGCCACTTGATTCCCGCTTCTTCGTACATGGAATCGCCGCCCCTGCTGATTTATCTTCACAGGTTTTAATCTCTTCAACCATAAACCGGAGATTTGAGACAGTAAAATTCATCACTCCCAAGCAGTTGACAAATAATATATTAGAGAGTCACTTTCAACATAAGTGTTCTTTAAACATTACATAAAAAATCTAAATTTTAAATAATTTCAAATGACTTTTAAAATAAATTTATAGTTTTTTATGTAATGTAGCCATTTTACAGTAACTATATGCATAAAAATTTCAAGTAGAAAATGATGTTCTAATAAAATAAATAACAACTACTTTATGTAATGACATAAATCACCTTCTTTATATTGTTATAATGTAATTGTACGTAGAAGAATCCAGACCACGCACAAATGCCCAAAAATCCATCCACTCTTCCTTTTCTTCAAATCCATCTGAATTTTTTTTTCCTTGCTACTCTTGGCTCATTTTCTGGTTAACAGGTTAAAAAAAAAAGAAAGGAAGCAGGAAAGGAGTTCAAACCACGTACAACACTTGCTCTTTTTGCATTTTTTTTTAAAAAAAGATATCGAAGGCAAACCTCCATCGTGTCATCGTCCTTCCTTTTTTCATTAAAAAAATAATATTTTAGTACACTTGCTCTTTTTGGATTTTTTTTTTAAAAAAAGATATCGAAGGCAAACCTCCATCATGTCATCGTCCTTCCTTTTTTCATTAAAAAAATAATATTTTAGTACTCATCTCTATTGGGGTGTGTTTGGTTAGAGATAAAACTTTTGAAGAAAAGTTTTTGGAATAGAAGTTGTCAAATCAATAAAAAGTCATGTGATATAATAGGAGTAATGATGGAGAGTAAAGAGAATAAAGTTAAAATAAATGGGTTAGTTGTATAAGTAGTTATGTAGAAATGATTAAAAAATAGGATAGTTTGTATTGAAAAATGTGAAAAAATAATTAAAAAATAAAGTAATTATGAAAAGTGAAAAGTTTTAAATTAAAAAGTTTTAGTTGACACTTTTTTGACCTAAACAAACACACCCTTAGTCTCATTGCATCATTTCCGTTTATTTTCATTTTTCTAAAAAACAAAAACAAAATCTCCAGCACATTAAAGGCCCTTTGACATCATCGTCCTTATTTTTTAGAAAAAGAAAAACAAAAGAAAAATATCCAGCACGTTATCTGCCATTTGCACCATCATCCTTTTTGTTTCATTTTTAAAAAAACAAAAAAACAAAAGACTCACCAGCACGTCATCTAGCATAACTTTATCATATAAATTTCTTATTTTTATCTTTATTCATCACATATCATTCAACCTGGTCTCTATCATTATTATTCTTATTTATTATATGAAAAATTGTCCCCATCAAAAAAATGCATTAAAAATCAAACAGTTCTCTTTTAGCTGGTAATTCATATTTTTTTTACGAATTATAAAATAGATATTTGCTAACTTTTCTTAATTTTTTTTTTAAAAAAAACTTATTCTTTCGTCAGGAAATATAATCTTATCCTATGCAACGGGAATTAGATTCTCATTCCCAAATTGAGTTAAGGCCTAAAAAAAAGCTTATGGATTAAATTTCCGTCTCCACCCTCCTGAGCTTTTATATAAAAAATATATGTTAATTTTCTGCACTCCAAGGATCAATATACTAAAAAAATAAAATTATATTTTTTTAGTTGCGATTTCACGCAAAAAATCTCTATATTTCAGTGTCTTATTGTACACGGACTAACCACCGTTATATAGTTAGTGGCGGCTCTAAAAATTAATATATCAAATTTTATCTGCATTTGTACGAATGACACTAACTACTAATTGCGCCTAATTAAGATATATGTTTGTGTTTGACTGACTCGCATCATTTAAAAATCTTTGAGAACTTGCATCATCTAAAAGTCTTAACGCTTGCATCTCCCTTCTTTAACCCTCATGTCTACACCTTTTATATTTTTTTCATTTTTGATCTTGAACTCCTTTTCTATACTGTTTACATTTTTTATTTTGTACGTTTAATTTCTGTATCTAACTCCCATCATATCTAACCAGCTGACTCGGTAACTTACATCTCATATTCATTTTCCTCTCTGGCATATATATATATATATATAAGTTCACAGTTATATCTTTCTATTGAGCATACCTTACGTTTTTAGGCCCATTTGTCGACCCATCGTAGCTCGCTAAAAATCACGTGCTACAAGACGCGTAGAAATTTATTATATCGTCAATACCATCTTTTGATAATCATAAAGCATGAAACAAATCCTGCCTAATTCAATATCTATCTAATCATATCAACATGGACAGTATAAATCTTGCCACCATCAAATGTGTAGAAATTTATTATACTGTTAATACCTTTTTTTAATTTTTTATTTATCTAAAGTACGATAAAGTACCTTCACAGTAGGGGTGCAAGTCGGTTCGGGTACCCACGGGTCGACCCGATGGATACGCGAATTAAGATCAGTTTGGTTCCCATTATTCTACCCGTCGGTTCGGTTCGGTTCCGGTTTTGAAATACCCGTGGAAAAATGGGTAGGGTCGGTTCCAGGTTCTGGGTACCCGGAACCGACCCGGATTGAGTATGTAATATATCTATTTATATATTAATATATATATACACAGGTCAGCAACTACCCTAGCCGACCAGCCTTTCCCCCCATTTCCACTTCCATTTTGCAGACCCCTGGATTTGCGACAACGAGGACGAGAGAGACGAAGAGGCGAAGGGCGAGAGGAGAGGAGAGGAGGGAGAAAGGCGGCGACTAAAGTGTGAGAGACATGAGGATGAGCTTTTTGGGTGCAATGGCCTCGTCTAGCAGTGGAACAATGGCTGAATCGGCCTTTGAGATCAGATTTTGGAAAGCAAAAGACACAGTTCCCTTGCCGCTAGAAAACAGACCACAGACCACCGTCCCACTATTTTTAACTCCTCTGGAGTCCACTTGCCTATTCCTCTTTCC
>JAXCLR010000081.1:25373791-25388960 GCA_035584095.1 Annona squamosa
TTTTTTCTACATTTCTGAGAGAGTGAAGATATGGAGAATCTGATTTCCTTGGTCAACAGATTGGAGAGGGCTTGCACAGCGCTTGGGGACCATGGCGATGAGAGCACTTTGCCAACCTTGTGGGATTCACTTCCGGCGATTGCTGTCGTTGGAAGGCAGGTTAGATCTTCGATTTCTCTTCTTTAGTCCCATTCTTTTTCATTTTTTGCCTGTCGGATCTTGCATTCTTTGATGTTTTGGATGGGTTTGGTTGTTCGAATGTTCCATTCTTTTATTTCGATCGAAAATTCTCTCTCCTTACAAGGGGTTTGCCGATCCGCGTCTCTCTCTCTCTCTACCGTCTTTCTTTCGGGAGCACTAGATTTGGAATGCATTGTGGCTCGTTCTTTTTTTCCAACATTGTCTTTAAATAGGTTGTTCAATTTAGCAACTGAAACAGGTTATTTGGAACTTGATACTGTATTTGGTTGAAAATTTCTCAATTTAGAAGGTTGTAAAATTTTATCAGTGAAACAGGTTATTTGTATATCAATTGCTATTTGATTGTGAAAATTCCTACATGTATCAATGTCTCCAACTTGATATATTTTTTCAGATATTCAAGTTTACAGATTGTGTGTTGTGTATAAGTCTTATTGACATTTTTATTTTATAGGAAAATTCTTTTCATATAATAGTATTTCTGTATTTGGAGTCAATTTGGATACATGACATTTTTAGGAACCGATTTGGAACTGAACTAGAACCGACCCGCACCTGAAAAAATTGGGTATGATAGACTCCGGACTGACCCGGTTTCAAATAAAATAGGGTAGACGTTTTTAAAAAATGGGTAAGGGTAGGTTCCACCCCTACCCGGGGGTACTCGGACCGACTTGCACCCCTACTTCACAGTCCTCATACTATGGAAGACCTTTTATAACCTTCACACCATATAGGAATATTTCGTAAATACCCCAGTCCACGAGGAATCTATAATACCCCCACTGTTCAAAGGGAAAATTAAAATTCATCCACTGCAGTAGTAAGGAATTAAAACACAAACGTGTAACTTCAGCGTCACTATCCGTGACCATAGAGGTAGTGCCACCGCTGGCTTTATTTCCTTCTTTTCATAATCATAAAACATGAAACAAATTTAGAATGTAAATCAACATCATTGAAAGGGGTATATGATCCATGCCACACGTCAGCATTTGGTGTAATCTGATGAATAATGGATCAAATCTATTTATGAACGATAACATACTTGATGAAATATGAACCCAAGATTTGCCAACATTGACCAAATTCTAGAAAAGGTCTTGATTGTGTCCTCATGCAGTGAGGTAGAATAATTACCTATGTGTCTAGACAATTAAGACCGTACAAGCAAAATTATCCCACCCATGATCTGGAGTTAGTTGCAATGGTATTTGCTTTAAAACTATGGCGCTACTACTTATATGGTGAAAAAATAGAAATTTTTACAAACCATAAGAGTCCGAAGTACGTTTTCTCTAAAAAAGAGTTCAACCTACAATAGAGAAGATGATTAGAGTTACTAAAGAACTATGATATTAGTATTTAGTATCACCCCGATAAAGCGAATGTTGTAGCTGATGCTCTAAGTTGTAAGTCGTGTGCTGCAATTTGGATTACTCAACAGTTGCCCCTAATATGAGAAATCCAATCATTGCAATTAGAAATAGTAATTCAAGGAAAAATTTTAAAAATAAGTACTTTGCATATTCAATCAACACTGATTGATTAGATAAAGCAAGATTAGAAGTAGAACAAACTTGTTCTTCGTATTTTAGAGAAGTTGAAAAGTGGAGAACCCTCTAATTTCTGTTGCAGTTCTGATGATACTCTATTTTTTCGAAGAAAATTAATCGTGCCTAAAGATGATATCTTGCAACGAGAAATTTTAAAAGAAGCCTATCGGTTATAATTTTTTATGCATTCTAATAGTACCAAGATGTACAAAGATTTGAGACATAATTTCTAGTGGAAAAAGTTATGTGTCGAGTGTGCAAAATTTGTATTATAGTGCTTACTGTGTTAGCAAGTCAAGGCTAAACGAAAAAAAAAACAAGCTAAATTGTTGCAACCTTTAGAAATACCATAGTGGAAATGAGAGCACGTTATCATGAACTCTGTGATTGCTCTCTCTAGGACGCAAGTTCGTTATGATGTTGTATGGGTAATGATGGATAGACTTACCAAATCTACTTAATTTTTACTATATCGCACGACCTTCAAAATGGACCACATGACAGACTTATATCTGCAAGGGATTATTCGTTTATATGATATTCCAATTTCCATTATGTCAGATAGAGATCAACGGATTATTTATGATTTCTGGCAAAAATTGCAAAAGTCTATGCAAACAAAGTTGCAGTTGAGCATCGTATATCACCCGCAGACACATGGTTAGTCTGAAAGAACTATTCAAATTTTGAAGAATTTATTAAGAGCTTGTACCTTAGATTTTTCTTATTCTTGGAATGAGCTTTTGACTTTGGTCAAGTTTGCCTATAACAACAGTTATTAGGTTAGTATCGGTATGACTTTGTTTGAAGCTCTGTATGGAAAAAGTGTTGAACATCTTTCTATTAAGAAGAAATTGGTACACTACAACTTTTAGCTCCAACCCTATTTAGCAAGTTATTGATGTAGTTCGAGTTATAAGGCAACGATTAGAAGTGGTAGTAGATCTCCAAAAAAAGTATGATGATGGTAGATGAAGAGATCTATAGTTAACAATAAATGAGCTGTTCTTCTTAAAAGTCTCTCTCACCAAATTGTGACTTGTTTCGAGATGAAAGGCAAATGATCTCTTCGATATATCGAACCTTTTAAGATAGTAGAAATCATTGGTCGTGTCACCTATCGACTAGCATTATATCATTCGCTAGCAAGTGTTCATAACGTTTTCCATATCTCACAGTTGAAGAAGCATGTGACCGATTCATAACGTTTTCCATATCTCACAGTTGAAGAAGCATGTGATCGATTCATAACGTTTTCCATATCTCACAGTTGAAGAAGCATGTGACCGATCTAACTCATATTTTGTCAGCTAAACAATATGAGATCAAAGAAAATTTAACCCATTTTGAACTTCCTCTACAAATCTTGGATAATCATGAAAAATAGTTAAAGAGAAGGATAATTCAACATATTATAGTGGAATGGAGCAACAACAATGAGCGGGAAGCTACGTGGGAGTTAGAGAATGATATTCACAGAATCTGCCCCAAATTGGTTAACGATCTATCTTAATTATTGCAAATTTTGAAAATAAAACTTTATAAGGTAAGAAGAATGTAAAATATCTAAATATATATTTTTAAGTTGACCGGTCAAAGTCGACGTAGGATATTATACGTGGAAAGAGTTGACCCTTTGATCAACTAGGTTAAATGGTTAATAATGGGCTTTACCCAATTATTATTTGTATTAGTTGTGTGTTATATTTTCATTTTATTCTTGAATATTGTTTTAGTAACCTCAGTTGGTATGTAAGTAATCAAGCAATTCTAGAGATTTAGGGTTCAAGTGGTGGGTTTTCTAATAAAATAATTAATTTTTGCACTTTTACCTTTCCAAACATGTGGCTCCACTATAAGATAAATATCACACAAGATAAGATACTTAGAGGCTACGCAAGCTTTTATAAATTGGGTCATTTTGAGAGTTAATTCTAGTTCAATAGTTATGTATTTCATGGTGAAATTATTTTTACGATTAATTAGGGCCTACTAATTAATTGTATAAAGCATGCATATCAAATGTTATAATTTTTAGGCTTTATGTGTTTGGCATGATTTATTTTATGACACAAATTTTTGCAAAAGAAAATGTCCAAGTTTAATGCTTAGGATATTTGTGCGGATATTATATATATATATATATATATATATTTAAAGCATTTTCTTTTATAAGATAAATGCATATGAAATATAAAAACCTATATATTAAAAATTATATGGACTAACGATCTGGAAAGTATGCCTTGATTTTTTTATTTATGTAACTATGCCTCGTTGAGAATTCATCAGATGCTAGGAGTCCGGGTGCTCCACAATTTGGTTTCAACAAAATTCCCAATAAAAGCAACGACCACGTTTGGTTACTTTTGTGAAGTTCACTATTGCAAAAGTTGAACAAGAAGTTGAAACTGGCGCATATGTACTCATGAATCGTGACGGGACTTTGTTCTTTTATGTTTTGTTATTTTAGTTTGGAGTGATACAGAGAGTTCGGGTTAAGTAAATATTTCACTTAGTTCATATAAAAAGTTTATTTATAATATTTTTTTTTACTTTTTTTATGCACTGTTTATCTAAGTGTATTTAACATATATACCAAATTTTACTATTTTTGAATATTTTTATCTATTTTTTTTTAGATTTTTAAACATCTATGTGTATATATGTGTTTAAAATGCCCTTATTTTTAAAAATCTAAATATATATATATATATGCATATCCAAAAATGGTAAAACTTGATTTATATATTAAATACACTTAGATATATAAGTGTATGAAGGAAAAAACAAAAACAAAAGTTATTTTAAGTAAGATTTTTGAAATAGGCTAAGTAAGTCATTTAAGTCATTTACTTAGCTCGTGCTAACAGGATCACTTCTCTATTTTATTTGCTCCATGAAGGAATTATAGAAAAAACCTATATTGTAATAATGGCCAATGAAATTTTCAAAATTTTTGATCTAGCAACAACGTTAGCTAGCTGCCAGAGACCTTGCAAGGCCCATTCGCTGTGAGAGTAGTGATGGAACGGGGTATTATGGACCGTCTATTTTATTTTGTTGTAAATTAGGCAAGTTAATTTGATTTTTATGATCAAATAATTAATTTCTATGTTTTTCATGATTCTAGACTCAATTGAAAGATTTGATTTTGCATTCGAGGCATTACATGATATATGGGAATTTTTTCCTTGCAAAATCAATTTAACTGATCAACATATCGCAATCCGGAGAATTAAAATTCATTTTGGGACTATAAATAAATCATCGAAAATAAATGTTAGGTTAAAAAAATACTTCTATTTCATTCTTAACAAAATGTAGTCACTAGTAAACATAAATGATAGAATGCTAACATCTTTATGTATAAAGGTGGTATGCTAACCAATGTTATTATGCTACTTTGTATGGATAACTCCCTTTCATGAATTCATGAGTACATAAAAAATTATTAAAAATGTACGGGTGTATTAGGAAATATGTTAATGAGTAGATTTGGGATATACACTCAAAAACAAGAAGAGAATTATATGGGTGAGAATTTCTGTGATTTTTCAAATGCGCTGGGTGTAAATACTCTTTTTTATTTTTTGAAAATTTCTAAGTAACTGTTGATCTAAATATATCTAACACTGTGTATCAATTTTTACTATTTTTAGATATTTTTATTTTTAAAAATCAATGACATTTTAATAATTTTAAAAATGTCACTGATTTTTAAAAATTAAAAATTTAAAAAAATCTAAAAAATGGTAAAAATTAATACATATATTAAATATACTTAAATTAATAATTATATAAAAAATTAAAAAATACATATTTGAACCCGGTGCACTGAAAGACTTAAGCCAGGGAATTTCGCGCGGATTCCGATCAGCCCCATCGGCGCAGGAATCAGGATGGCTACTAAACCTTTCTAGGGAATCTTCTTCCGTCCTTCGCTCCCCAGCCGCCGCACCCCCATCAACTCAGCTCCCTGCTGTATCGTCCTCTTCTTCCGCACAACTCACTGCGCCGCCGGCAGCTTTCTCTACCTCCCCTTTTCACTTATTCTTCTACCTCTCTCCTTCCCTCCTGGCGGCCCCACCTCCCGCTCTCCTCTTTCTGTTCTCCTTCTCCCTCACTCCTGCCTGCACGCCTCCCTCCCCTATTTCCCCTCTTCCTCCCTGCCGTGAGAATTAATCTCCTCACACTCCCTCAACGGCCCTACAACCGCTCGCGCTGCTGCCCTCTTCCTTGCGGTTCGTGCAAGTTGCAACACCTATATTTTCTTTAATTTCGAAATATAAATGATTTCTATATGTTTGGATGTTTTACAAGTGGATTGCATGGTAATGCTGTTCATTTTTTCTGCCGATTTGTTTTCCAGATTTATCTGGTAAAATTTGCAAATTTGTATGCATCATTCAGTATGGAAGATGATGATGGTGTTCATAAAATTTTATTGATCAGGAAAAATTCCTGTTGCGATTTTATAGAAATGGTTGCTCTATGAGTATCCACGAGAGTTTGTACCATACTAGGCTAGTTATTATGAAATTCGAGGAGAGGGAGTTCCGGCCATCACTCCCACTCCACAGTTCTTGTTAGATAATTCACATCATGATATGTTGCCTTGTCTTGTCTCCTGTGCATCTGTATGGAAGGAATGTTAGACAGGATTCTCCCTTTCGATGCAATTTTTCATCATTTGTGTTCTCAAATTCTTTGTATTTTTTATCAAAGTGTAATTTTGCACTACAATAAGGAAATGCTAACATGTAAAATCCTAATAAAATCTTCTGTTTCTCCCTCCTTCCCAGAAACCCAAAGTTCTTTGTCCTCGCTTTCCAATGGCTGCTGGCATCGAAGAAGACGGATTTTCGGCTGTCCGCCTCTTCAACCAGGGCTATTCCTACACCTATGATGATGTCATCTTCCTCCCTCACTACATTGACTTCCCCACGGATGCTGTCTCCCTCACCACCAAGCTCTCTCGCAATATCGACCTCACAATCCCCTGTGTCTCGTCTCCCATGGACACTGTATCTGAATCCTCCATGGCCGTTGCCATGGCGGCCCTCGGCGGAATTTCCATCCTCCACTATAACAACATGCCTGTCGAGCAGGCTGCACTTATTCATGCCACCAAGTCCCGGCGAATCCCCTTCATCTCCGATCCAATCTTCAAGACTCCATCTGATGCCATTGATTCCATCTCAGAATTCGCCTCCTCACCCTGCATCTTTGTAACTGAGGTTGGCACTTCAAAGTCAAAGCTGCTTGGTGTCGTCTCAAAATCTGATTGGGAGGAGCTTAAGGATAAAGATACGCCGTTATCGCAATATATGTCAAGGTCCCCAGTCTCAGTCCCATCTGGATATTCCTTAGAGCAGGTAGCTGGTGTGTTGGCTGCTCAAAAGCTTCAATATTTGCCGCTGGTTTCGCATGGCGAGGTTATGGATTTGGTGACAAATGCAGATGTGGAGAGAATTCATGGGTTCCCGAAGCTAGGGCTCCCATCACTTGGGGCTGATGGGGAGTTCATGGTGGGGGCTGCCATGGGGACAAGGGAAGAGGATAAGCAGAGGTTGGAGCATCTGGTGAAGGCTGGAGTGAATGTTATTGTCTTGGATAGCTCGCAGGGCAACTCAATCTATCAGATTGAGATGCTCAAGTATGTGAAGAAGACGTATCCAGGTCTGGATGTCATTGGGGGTAATGTTGTCACGGTGTCCCAGGCACAGAACTTAATACAGGCTGGGGTTGATGGATTGAGGGTTGGAATGGGTTCAGGTTCCATTTGCACCACGCAGGAAGTCTGCGCTGTGGGCCGAGGGCAGGTATTTTCTTATTATTTACTGCCTTTTGCTGTGATTTGTTATCGGTTCATGAACAACTCTACTGCATGATCGAACTGGTTGAGTGTCTCTGTGATTGGATTGTTGTGCCTGGTGCTTTCATTTTCTAATTTTGACATATTTAATGTGAATATTTGCTCTGGAGTGTTAAGATTGATTTATGGCATGTCCTTTCAATTGCATCTACACTAAGGGAAAGATGGCTGATTGGTATTTTATTTGAAACCATTTTTTCAATCTGAAACATTATTGTTAAATTTTTCTTGGTAACAATGTGAAGCTTATACTTATATACAATTCCTGTCTCTAGCAGCTTGTCTATTTAACTGGAACTATTGTTTTGGTCTCTATAAAATCAATACCTTGCATCCGTCAAGCTGAAAAATGTTTTCATGAAAACCTTGTAGGCAACAGCAGTTTACAAGGTAGCATCTATTGCTGACCATAGTGGTGTGCCTATTATTGCTGATGGAGGAATTGCAAATTCTGGACATATTGTTAAAGCTTTGGTTCTTGGGGCTTCTACCGTTATGATGGGCAGTTTCTTAGCCGGCAGTACTGAGGCTCCTGGAGCTTTTGAATATCAGGTGCACTCTCAATGGAAGACTTGGTTTTATTTCATAATGAAGTGTGTGTGTGTGTGTGTGTGTGTGTCCATCTCTCTAACGAAGTTCTTCGTTATGAGCGCGCAATGATGCAAGTTAACCTTAGCATTGATAATGTCATGTTATGCTTCTCAGTTGTGGAATCCATTTCCCCCTTCAAATAAATTGGTGCATAGTTTCTGTAACTAAAGCATTTCCATCTAAACTTTGTCACTGTTGAGATGAATTGTTGAATTAATAAAACATAAATCTTAATTTTTAATGAAATAATAGTTACAGCCGATCTAAAAATCTTAAGCATTTCTAATATTCATATAGAAATTAGTATCTACTTTTGTTCATGGGTAATTTTAAGTTAGAGATCATCTCTCTAATACATAGTTTGATTTTCAGTGTTCTTAAAGATCTGAGCTTTTTAGTTCCCTACTTTGTTGATTAACTGGGTGAACTGATTTCTAGGTGTCTACTAAAATTGCTGTCAGAATATTTGTAATGATCCCAGTTAGCATTGGCATTCTGGCACAGAGCTTTGGGCACCTCTGAGATTATCTGTAGATTCCAAAGCTTTTGTTAGCTCTCTTGCTTCTCACTGTATTTATGCAAGGTAATGCTTTCTTTCTTCTTTTGATCCTGCTGGTTCATTACAATGTTTTGCTTTGCTAGGGCAATCTTCGAGTCAAAAAGTATAGAGGAATGGGCTCCCTTGAAGCCATGTCAAAGGGTAGTGATGCTCGGTACCTTGGTGATACAGCCAAGCTAAAGATTGCTCAGGGGGTTGTAGGGGCAGTACAAGATAAAGGGTCGGTTTTGAATTTTATACCGTATACAATGCAAGCTGTGAAGCAAGGATTTCAAGATCTTGGTGCATCCTCTTTGCAATCAGCTCATCATCTTTTAAGGTCAGGTGTACTGAGGTTAGAGGTATGGCTTCGTTTTTTGAGGTTCTCCGTTTTCTTTATCAAGAAGTCTGATATACTTGATGCATGCCTTTCGTGACAAATGGAAATGTTTTTTACTAAAACAGAGCTAAATAGGCTGCATATTTATTACCATTTTGGACGTTTGCTATCATTGTTGTGAGACCAAGCTTGCCTCTATTCTAGATGATGTAATTGCTGCTGATAGGATTTATCGGTCCCAAAGATGTTTTTAGTTTTCATGTTCAAATGTTTCCTCATATTTACTGATGATCAGAGAAGGTGCCTTTCATGATCTGGAAAAATTGGACAGCTTTTTTTATATATTTTTAATAATTGTGTATTTGGAAGGAAGATCACAAACAAATAATCTGTAGTCAGTTTGTAAATTTCTGTACATTGAATAATGCAAGAATCAAATATATACAGCAAGCATTCTCAATGATAAAAGTTGGTTATTTATCAGATGATTTATAGCACCGTTAGGATTGTAACTATCAGCGGAGAATGGGAATGGGGTAGTGTTTATTGTTATTAGAGCCAAATATTGTAGAAGACTTTTGACTGACAGAATTTTGTGTTCAGAACTATACAAATGGTGAGGAAAGTTGTTCATTGTTCATCATTTTTTAAGAAAGTATCCAGTGCCTATGTTTTTTAAGCAATGCAGATGCAAGTATAGATGAAGAACGTGTTTGTTCCTGAATGATAAGTGGCCTATATGTTCTAGATGTGTGTTAATTTCATTTCATATGATCCTATTCGATAATTAATCCTACACGGGCATTTTCTGCAGTCATCATGCTCATCACGTATGATTTGTTCTTGTTTTGCATAGACATAGAGCTAAACAGAATTTAGGCTTGCATCTTTTCGAGCTGCATTCTGATTACCTTGCAGGCTTTGATTGCAGCATTCTTTGTCAGTCTAATCAAAAGCTGTTTTGAGCATATGTGTAATTGCAGTTTGAAGCGACTACTAAATAGATCTGCTGTATTCTTAAAATGTTATTGTTCTTTGCCCTCGTCATCTTCCAAGACTTTTTCTCAACCAATTGGAATAATGTTCCCTTGCAAGGTTTTTCCCAATTATTTGGAATGATCTTTCCTTACAAGCATTTTCCCATGTTTATAGGTGCGGACAGGAGCTGCACAAGCTGAAGGTGGTGTGCATCACCTGGTTTCCTATGAAAAGAAAGCGTTTTGAGGTTTCTTGCATCCATCTATGATATGCTTTCTTCATTTTTAAGGCTTGTGGCGTTCCATGGTTTCTGTCCTCATTCATTTGAATTAGAAGGCCATGAAAGAAGGATCTTCATACGTGCAGGTCTGCGCGTCTATCAAACTGGAGACGTGGCTTTTGCCCACGTACTGTTTTTCTTTGAGATGCGATGTTGAGGTTCTAATCAATATTCTTTATGCTCTTTGTTGTTTCTTAGAGCTTTCATGCACCTTGGATTTGACTTGTAACTGCAGCGGACAATTATGTTTCTGGAATTAAATTATTGCAGGATTGTTGTTGTGTGATCTATGCTGATAGAACTACTCTAATACAGACTTTTGGAGTACATCTCATATCCACCATAAGATAATGGGAAATGATTTGAAACAAACATTTGTATAAATGATTTCTTTAGATATTTTTAAGGGTTTTTTAAACATTTAAGCAATTGAATATAAATTCAAATACAAACTATTAAAATTTGATAATAACTATAAAAAAAATTCAACTCTTTGATTTTTGGCATCATAACTAAATAGAGAAATGGTTTAGATGTTAAAAGACTTGATGAAAAATGGGGAAAACAACCATTTGTACAAATGTTTTGTTTTTAATCATTCCCATTGAAAAAGAGTTGCTACTTAGCACTCAAACAAATAAGACATTCTGGGAATCGTACAGCTCTGACGTGATCAGTAACAAAGAACAGGAGTTAATAAACTCAAGACCGTCTCTCTAAATTTGGGATATTTTTGGGGACCAGAAAACATAATCGGAGCGCAATCCTATACACCCGGGTGCATTGAGCCTCAATGCACCCGGGTGTACTACACCTTTTTTTTCTTTTTGAAATTTTTTTTTACAAAATGGTTAATCTAGGTTTATTTAACATATCTATCAATTTTTACTATTTTTAGAGATTTTTTTTAGATTTTTAAAAATTAGTGGCATTTTTAGAAATTTAAAATTACTAAAAATGCCACTTATTTTTAAAAATTTTAAAAATATATCTAAAAATCTTCAAAAATAGTAAAAATTGATATATATGTTAAATAAACCTATATTAATAGCTTCATGAAAAAATTTTCAAAAAAAATAAAAAAACATAAGTGTAGTACACCCGGTTGCACTGAGGTTCAATGCACCCGGGTGCATAGGATTGCGCTCTAACATAATCGGGTGCACTAAAGCTGCAGCCGGGTGCATAACCCTTTTTTAAAAAAAGAAAGTCTTTTTTGGAATTTATATGTGGGCCTGAGGATGAAGTTTACACATAAGAAATTTTACATTTTTTTATTTTAAAATAAAATTTTAGAAAATTAAAAAATAAGAAAATGGCCTTATTTTTATTTTCGAAATTTAAAAAAATTAAAAGCAATTAAAAAATGTGAAAACTATATGCATATGAATTCAAAAAAAAGATCTAAAAATATAATAAAAAAAAAGTAGGTTATACAACCAAGCGAACATGGAAATCAAGAACAATAGAATCATCAAAAGACCAAATGCAGTGTCCCATTCATCAATTGAAGCAAGCTGCATACCCAGTCCGCTCGATGAACATGAAAAAAAGGGGAGCAATGTGGCCCTTCAAAACCGCCACTCTCTCTTCCTTTAATCTCGACCACACATGAATAGACCCATCGGCGTACCCTGCAGCAATGAAAGTGTCATCTGGGCTGAGGCACGAACGGCTCTGCCTTGATGAGAGAAGACGTCCTTTCACTTTGAACTCATTTCAGGTTTTGAAAGTACGAATATCATCCGGTTTGTGCACATTATCCCTCCCACTCGTCAAAATCATGCGAGCGCAACTAGATAGGCAGAGGATGTAATGGAGTTGGGATGAGCTGCAATTGCCTTGATGAGCCATCCTGTCTTTGTACCCCATAAGAAAAGCTTCCCATTGGCATGGCCTGAGAAAAAGATCTTCCCATCATTGCTAATGCAAAGGGCATTGCACTTTCCATCCGCAAAGATGGTGGTAGTTCCATGTTCGCATACCATATCCCAAATCCTTATCTGCTACCAAGGTTGGGTTGAGGTTTTGGAAAATCAGGTTTTGCAAATCGGGTTGAGCTAGGTTAGGGGTCGATCAACCCGGCCCGACTTGCCCCCCCGGGTCGAATCTATCCAGGCTGCCTAAAGGCCCTAAACCTAAATCAGCCTGGCCGCCTGCAATGACGAAACAGAATCGATCAGCATCTCTGGCTCTTTGGCTCTGCTACTCTGCCACTGCCTGACGACAGTGCCCAGGAGGAGGAGAAGAAACCAACCTGCACGATCGGCGTCCTCTTCTTCCATTTCTCTTCTTGCCCAACAGCGTCCTCTTCTTTCGTTTCTCTTCTTGCCCAACGGCTGTCGGCTCGTGCGCGCCTCTTGCCCAACGGCTGCCACGATCGGCCACCCTTTCTGTGCTACTCCAACTGTCGCAGCTGCCGGACCTCGTTGCCCTGTGCTACCACCCTCTAATCCCGCGCAGAACCCGCTCCGAGAACCAAAAACCTTAAAGTCTTCCCTTTATTCTTGAGAGCACAGCTCGGAGAACCAGATTCAACTCGCCAGAGGTCGCCGGACTCCACCGCATCGGAGATCGGATGATCGAAGAAAGCAAATCCAACCCAAAAAAAAAAATCTCTGCTCTCGGCTGCCGCAATCAGCCACCCTGCACTGCTCCTAGGCGCATACCTCTGCACGATCAGCTACCGGCTTGTCGCCGCATGCTGAGTCCCAACTACCGCCCCGTGCCATTGCTCGATCAGCCAGATAGCCACCCTGTCGGCGTCTACAGACTCTACATGATCGGCGTCTACTGCCGGCTCTACTTTCCTTTGGTAGACTGGTATCATCTTCTTCTTCAGTTCTTTGTGCTAATATGTATTAATCATCAATCTACTCATTTGAATGGCCATATATATTAAATTAACCCATTTGATCACGTCTCAATAGGTTTTACTCATAATCATTACTCATAAATATCACATTTCGCTAACCTTTTCAATTCTTTTCCATTTTTACTTCTTTTCTAAAGTTTTATAAAATTTGTGCATTAGTTGGAATGGAAGATGATGATGTTATAGAAGTGCATGCCAACACACCATTATCAACACCATTTGCAGCATCTGAAGCTACATCCAACAAACCACAAAAACGAAAATATAAAGCAACATCGAGTGTGTGGGAATTTTTTGAAAAAGTTCATGCCCCTAGAGCTTCAAAAGCACAAATCTGTGTATGTAAAAAATGCAAAACACAGTATAGATGTGAGAGCAAGATTGGTACAAGTACACTTAGAAGACATGCAGAAAAATGTTATAAAGGTAGTGATGGGACTTCACAACAAATCTTGTAATTCACTAGTCAAGAAAGTGGAGAGACTGCATTAGGCAATTGGAAGTTTGATCAACTTGCTTTTAGAAATGTTATTGCCAAGATGATTGTGATTGATGAAATGCCTTTTAGCACTATTGAGCGTGTTGGTTTTAAAGGATTAATACAAGTAGGCATGCCACAATTTAACTTTGTCACTCGTCAAACAATTACTCAAGACTATCTAGAAATTTATCAAATAGAGAAGAGAAAGTTAAAAAAATTATTGAGAGAAAAGGTGCAAACTGTTTGCTTGACTACTGATATGTGGACTTCAATTCAAAATGTGGTTATCTTTGTCTCACAGCACATTTTATTGATGCAAGTTGGTATTTGCATAAGAAAATTATTAGTTTTTCTCTTTTCCCTTGTGCACACATTGATGAAGCAATTGCATCTGCAATAGATCAAAGTTTAAAGGGATGGGAAATTTCAAGTGTTTGCACAATGATAGTTGATAACGCTAGTTCCAATGATGTTGCAATTCGCCATTTGAAACATTGCATTGGAAATAGAAATGGTTTGTTATTTGATGGAGAATTTTTTCATGTAAGATGTGCTGCTCATATTCTAAATCTAATTGTCAAATATGGACTTAAAGAAATTGGCGATGCAATTGCTCGTATTAGAGCAACTGTTCGGTATGTAAGATACTCTCCTTCAAGGCTGAGGTTGTTTAAGAAATGTATCAAAAAATGTTTCATTAGAGATAAGGGTGCATTGGTTTTGGATGTGCCTACTAGATGAAATTCTACATACCTTATGTTAGAAAGTGCTTTGAGATTCAGAAGAGCATTTGAGCAGATGGAGCTAGAAGATGTTTCCTTTATTAGAGAAGATCCTCCAACACATGAAGATTGGAATAAGGCAACTCAGTTGATTGCTATTTTAAAACAATTTCATGAGGTAACTCGAATTTTGTCAGGGTCTTCATATGTTACTGCAAATTTATATTTTGTTGAAGTTTGCAAAACACAAAGGTTGTTAAGGGATTTTTTAACCAACCATGACCCCCTCATTGTTGATATGTGCAAAAGAATGAAAGAGAAGTTTGACAAGTATTGGGGAGATATTGACAAGATCAATATGATTTTGGTCATTGCAATTGTCTTGGATCCAAGGTACAAGCTAAAATATCTTCGATTCCAATATTCTTTATTGTATAATGCAGAAAAAGTTAGTGAAATTTTGATAAAAGTTCAGTTGAAAATGCAAGAAGTATTCAAAAGTTACCAGGCAAAGTATACTCCAATGACAGTATCTCAAGAGGCGAAGGAAACTAGTGATGGGAATGAAAAACTTGTTGAGTCTTCTCGTTTAAGTGGAGATGCTTCATATAAAGATTTTTTAAAAAAAGAAGCAGGTCTTGATGTGAGCAATGAATTAGATCGATACTTGAAAGACCCTGTAGAAATAGATGATGATGATGATGATAATTCTTTTGATATTTTAGCATG
>JAXCLR010000081.1:25392255-25407245 GCA_035584095.1 Annona squamosa
AGCGGTGTCTCCAAATTTGTTAGAATGTCTCTGATCTTCAGTGTAATATGTGTTGAGATGTATGTAAATATCTCCCCGTCAAAAAAAAAAAAAAAGAAGGCCGAGAAGCTTGGGTCTCTTGAATACACCAGAAGGTGCTCCACAAGCTCTCTTGAGTTCTTTAGGTTGGGAAGACGTGGTGAGCTCTGGTAGCACTTGCCCAGTTCCAAACTAAATTAACTTATAGCTTTTCGGACAAAGAATCTATGAATACAACATAAATAATTTTTAGACCATAAAGTGCGAATCAAATGATTTTTTTAAAACTATAATGGGCGAATTAATAAATAAATATTTTCAATCCACTGTGGATGGATCAAAACGTAATAAGGCAAGAATTCACAACCATAAGCACATAAGAATACTAGATTTATATAGAAAAATCCTTCAACAGTGAAGGGAAAAAACTATGAAAATATAAACAACAAGACCATAAAAAATAGGGTTATGGAAATATAAATTAAAATAACTCATGCTCATTTTTTAGATACTTTATACACATCTTTAATTAACATATTTTGATAACCCATCTCCGGCACCGGTGGGAAGCTCTCTAGTCTCTGCCCACCACCCTTTTACGCCCGCACTCTCACCATTCTCTCGGTAGCTGAATTTATAAACAAAATCAAATTGTATATTAGTGGGTTGCCCCACATTACAATACAGGACAAAATATCCTATCGCTTCGATCTCAGCGTTTCCTTCCAGTCTCGGGTCCAACAAGCACAAAACATCATCTTCCTCGATACTGCCTGCAGCGCAAACAGGGAAGTTACTGTCCCCAGCAATTTCAGTGTTCTTCCTGTTTCCGCAACCAGTCGCAATTTCAAACATCATCATTCCGTAGCTGTAGACATCCGCTTTTGCAGTTATCGCGTAGCCTCTGAATCCGTTCTGGAGAAAGATACTAAATAGTTCCTCTCACGGTAGTCAGCAGTCAGCAGAATTCCCTCCCAGCAAGCTCCGCCATGCCGAAATCTGCCACCTTGGGACGCAAACTACGCGTTCTCTAGTACATTTCTCGTGAAGGTAAGCTAGCCCTTGGTGAATCCCAAAGACATTTGATAACGTGTTTTCCAGTCCAATACTCTGGAATGCTTCTCGAACAGATGCGGTTCTAAAGACCCATTCGTCATGGAGTCATGAACCAGCAGCCTTTTGCTGCCTTCGGAGCAGAACCAACGCAGAGCAGATTAACGTGCTAGACCATGCAAATGGTGCTGACTTCTGAGCAGAATTCCAATTTCTTTACGGCTACCAAAGATGAATTAGGCAAAGCTCCTTTGAAAACAGAATCGAAGCTTCCTCCACCCAACTTCTCCATTAGGTCATCGATAATGTTCTTTAATCTCTATACCTCCATTAGAGCATCGAAAAAACGCTTAGAAAAACCATCAGGCAGATACTGCAAGCAGCAATATCTCTGGCAGCTGCTGCTACATCAGCTCTACTGGCCACTGCAAGACGGAGACGAACATCTTCTGTGAAATCCGTTCGATATGGTTGGCGAAGGCTCAACAGTTCTCCCCCTCATTTGCGACCCCCACTAGTGTTGTAACTTAACCGCATGCATGAATGCCAGATGGTCTAATTAATTACAGAAGCACACTTTTCTAATATTTTTAAATTCAAAGGAATTTGGAAGATAATATCATTAGAAAGCTTTTGAATAAAATTCCAATTTATAACTCATTAAGAATCTTATTATCGTTTTCTTTTTATATTTAAAGTTAATATAAGATATATTATAATATTTTTATTAACACTGTAGCTTATCTAAATATATTTAAATTATTTGAGTTATTTAATCTAAACTATTTAAATCAGAAATTCGAGTTATGTGGATTATATTGATTTGATTCAAGTTTCGATTATTTGGTTGGGTTTACATTTAACCTAAAGCAAACCATATTGGAACTCGGTTTCATTATCCAAAACTAATACCAACCCAAACCATCTAAAATTATTGATAGTTATTGTAATTGGTACAGGCTCTAAATTGAAAATGCGTTTGGAAAATAATAAAAAATATCAAGTTAAAATTTTTTTTTTCTGTAATTACTCATTTTTTCTTATCTTTCAATATAATTATTTTAATTTTCAATCATTTTCACACAACCATACGTATAACTAATCTATCTATTTTAACATTTTTCTCTTCACTCATTATCGTTGCACACAGCAAATCACATCAATTTCTTTTAATTTAATAACTTCTACCTCAAAAAATTTTTTATTGAAAAGTTTTCTAACTTCCCAAATACACCCTAAGTTGTTAAGCTCCATTTGGTAACAAGCTGGCTACCAATGTTTTATGATGATTTTCATTTATACATTTCTCAAATGAAACTTACATAGATTTTTTATTTAAATGAAATTCAGTTTTTTATCTAAATTTTTTTTCAAAGGTAATGAATATAGTGGACTTCACATCAGCATCAAGGATGGTTCACAAAATTAGAACCGATTAATAATGAATTCCAAGTCGGTGTTCCCATGAAGTTTTCGTGAGAACCTTCCGGATGTGCCCCTATGATGATAAAATTATGTACACCAATGAGTGGTGTTGTTTGACTTTGAAATCTTTTTATTATTAGAGCTTTTCCATGTATCTTTTTATTTTTAGAGCTTTTCTTATATTGTTTCAAGAATCTCAAATATATCTACTATATTTATATTTAATTTCAAAAATTCTCATTTCTTTAGAACATTAAGTTAATAATAATCTTTTTAAATGCTAATTATATTTTCATAAATGCTCAAAGTACCTCAGTATAAAATAATAAAAGATAAAATGAAATAGAAGGAGAATAAAATTAGAGTTCTATAGATTTAGCGTTCTTGTGTAATTAAAATAGTAGTGAATTATAACATTCAAATCTTTCAATTCAACTCCGAGTTTGATACGCATATTGTTAATTTCATATATAAGCTAATACCGTTTATTAACGTTTGTAAAAGAATAGACATTTTTTTATATTAGATACAAAATGAGTATATTTATAATTTCAAAAACATAGTGGGTATTTTATGATTAATGTCAAACATTGTTGGTATGTTTCAGAAACGGCTTTCATTTTTATCGTGGTACCCAAATAATTTGAGTTGGACATTTTGGTGGGCCGTACTTTCTTATAAAAACTGGAATGCATAAATTATGAAAAATTTGGATCCATTCACATATGCAGTAGAATTTTATACTAAATTATAAAATCATTTGTTCTATAACAAAAAAAACATTTTAGACAGTCAAGAAATTGAATTAATAATTTTAAAGTAATATATAAATTTCATTTTTACACCTATTAGATGACGACATTTTTTTTAATGAGAAGACACACAAATATGTTTTATTTGAATGAAAATTGGTATTCTTGTGAATGTGCGGAGCAGATTTTCTCGCCAATATTTGCAACTGACTTTCAGAGAAATCTCCAGCTACTCAGCTTTTTTTTTTTGTTTTTGAAAAAAAAAAAAAAAGAAAGTTAAAAATTTTCGTTATGATATGCGCCTGAGAACCTTATAGCCATCCATTTCACTTGGAGGATGCAGATCTGACACTATAAAAAGGACCCGAAAGAAACAAGTTTTTTAAATTTAATAAAAATATTGTTTAAAAATTTTTTTTATAAAAATATATACAAGAATAAAAATAGTAACTTTTAGCATATGAAAAAAATACATGGAGCCACATAAAATAAAATATAAAAAAAATACAAAATACAAGAAGACGTTATTTGGCCAAGTAATAACTAGATACACTACAATAAAAGGTGGCAAATGCGACTAACTTTTGACGTCAAAATTTAGATTTAACTACATCTAGTATTTAATATAATCAACTATCATACTTTTGCGGCCATAATTGTCAGTATTATTTGCTGACAAATTTAAACGATTGCATCGAATATCAATTTTGGCTGCATCCAAGGTAAAAATTAGCTAATTTAAGCAAGACTCATCATCCAAGTAGTCATATATAGTCAAGTATGTATATGCAATCAAACTAATTTATATATATAACTAAATAAGTATTATTTTCCACTATGTATTACTTGTCCAATCAAAAATTGATTTTTAGCATCATGAGTAAATACATATATGGACAAAAATACAAAATGACTTCCATTTTAAAATAAATACTTTTAAAAAGTAAAAAAGCAAGCCTCCAGCTTCAGATTTGTCCGTGCGGGGATCCAGGACGAGAGGAAGTTGCAGGTACCACCGGGCTATGGGCCGAGCAAGGTCAAAAAGAGGGCTTAAACCAGACGTATGTATTGAGCTTTCAATACATGAGTACTTATTGGATCCTTACACATATATAGGTTGGAATTTTTTTTCGAATTTTTTGTTTTATTGGGCTAGGAATATGTCAGAAAGCTCGTGTGGCTTTAGGGCTTGTTTAGTAATGTATAAATTGTGAGAAATGTGAGATAGGGTAGGAAATAGGAAATGAAATATTTTAAGAATTACGTGATTGATATGAAATAATAAGAGTAAAGATGAAATAAATAGAATAGTTGAAGTGTAGTAGGAAAGAAAAATAATTATAAATAATTGAAATGTAGGGATAAAAAGGATAAAAATGCGGTAATTAATTGGGCATGGAAATCCATAATCTCATAAATTCTCATCCCACATTTTCCATATAAGTCAACAAACGTGACCTTAGACGGTCTCTCACCAGTGGGGTTTCCCAACTTCGTCTTGGAACTCTCTATGAGGGTATATTTCGTCTTGGTTACGTTGCAAGGACACCATTCACATGAGCAAGCTAATCCACCCAAATCGGGAATTAAAAGCAAAAATTATTACCTGGAGCAGAAAATTTCAGACAACTCCAAAAAAATCCAAGAACATTTACATATTTTTCGAGGGCAAGTGACAACATAGCATTTTACTGGCCTCAACTCATCGATGATGACTGTTTCTTCGCTGATGAGTTTCGTCCCCTAAATCCTACCACATCAAGCTTTTTCGTCATTGATTTAGAAGAATTTGCTTTTCCATTTTCATTCTGTTTTTTCGTGGTTGATGATTCTTTCCTTAAGTTACTCGCGGAGGACTTCAATGGCTTTGAAAGTGTGACCCTTTTTTTAGGCTTGGTTGATGCAGACGTCTTCCCTGTCTTGGTCACTGATGAGGTCTTATGTGATGTTGCTTTAACCGTCTTTCCACTGGCTTTGGATGACTTGGTTGATCCACCTTTGCCCTTTTGGATAGCCTTTCCCACTGGAGTTGTGTTCTTTCGCACATTATCTACAGTTAGCGATTCCAAGCTTTCGTTCTTTCTTATCGCCTCTTCAATTCGAGTGGCCAGAAGCACATCTTTCTTGGCAACGAGGCTTGTAACTTTGCCTGCCATAGGACAGTAACACTTTTAAGAGAGGAACAGTGGCTTGACTACACAAAGTAATTGTAAAACAAGTGATGATATGTTCTGTACTAAGTAGTGATTTTGTACCAAAAAGGAATTGGTTAGCAACAACCAATCAGAAAAAGCTTCTCTCTTTTGCATTTGTGTGGTCGATAAGCATATTTAAAATACTACCTCTTTCCCCTGCTTTAAAGGCAAGACAGAGAAACTAGACAAGAATTGAGACAGACAGATATTGATCCTAAACACTACAGGGACGTCCTCACAAAGTGGCCCAAATTTATCATCAAACAGGCAGCTCAGAAATACTAATCTCCTTCAACTATATAAAAGGACTTCTAGATTAGGAAAGGCAGCTAAGACAAAACCCAAATAGGTGTTCACTTTGACCAAGGGACACACATGGGGCCCAGGTCTGTGTAATAATTATCATTAGTCTGAAATCTCAAGGGCACTGGCATCTCAAAGACTTTTTCAAGTTCAATGCATACCATCTCGGCCCACCAGGGACGTGGGATCCATGCCATGTTCAACTATGATTCGAAGGTTACCCTTGATTCTTAGAGTGAGGGCCAAAGAATTAGTTGGAGATGAATGTCACAAGTAGCATGAATCTATCATCACTTTGTCTAGGAGACTCATCCACTATAGGGATAGCTCAGGGACATCAAATGGGTACTCATTTTGAATAAGGAACGTAGCCCTGAATACAAACCTGAACCTTTACGAGTATTGAGAATCAGTAAAATGGCCCCCAAAGCAACTTTAACTTTGCAGCAAATAAAAAGAACATCACAATTCTCAATGTGTGGGTATTTTGTGAATACAAGTTAATTGTGTTTTGCATGAACACAATATAAAGTACTAGATATTTACCTTTTGCTCCCATGCGGGCAGTTCTTCCAGTGCGGTGGAGGTAATCAATCTAAAATCACATAAATAAATTATAATTATCTTAGTCTTGCATTCATAGCAAATAATGTAGAGGACAGTACATGGTCTGAACCATCAACAAACTTCTTGTAAAAAACTTACAGAATTAAGGGGGAAGTCAAACATTATGACATGATCAACATCTAAGTCCAATCCTCGAGCAGCCAAGTCAGTGCAAACCAACGTGGGGCAATCACCATCATCGCTCTTAAACTTTTTAAGATTTTCAACCCTAGAACAAGAAAATTCCACAAATATCAACAGATGACAACAGATCAGCAATCAACGTTCTGTATACATCCAATGCAAAGTGAGCTCACATGGTATGGTTTGACATCTCCTATAAAAAAAGTTAGAATGCCAAGTGTAACTGGTTCATGAGGACTCTTAAGTGCCAGGGTATGCAATGAGAAGGTGTCAGTTACCCATTGCATAGTAAAATGGGTCTTGGAAGAAAATCTGACTGGATGATTTTCATCTCCTTCCCCTAGTGTAGATCCTAAATTGGGTATACTGTCAAACACTTATTCAGTAAAGCAAAAGTATCAAGAAAAACGATTTTAAATTTTATATATATATCTCAAGAGAAAAACTTGCTTGTAGCGCTTATGACAACATCTCTACTTCTAAAATGCTTTTCAGGGAGAAGCATACTGCCACTCCACCAGGAATTGCTTATTATTTTGACAACCATTTTTTATGAACTGATAATTAAAAATATCCAGACAAATCTTCACATCTCACTAATGTTTACATCCTGAGAAATTACTGTATTGTAATTGCATCTCTCTCTACAGTCTTAAAATTTGATCTAGTCTGCATGCATTTGATGTTATCGTGTCCAGAAAGTCATTTACAGTTCTACGCAACAGAATCAAAGCTGCATTATTAGAAAGGAGGGTAAACAACAACCAAACCAAAGAACCAACCAACCTTTGCTCTGCTGGAACCTCCCCATGATAATTAACAGTGGATATCTGATTTTCCGTGAGAAAGTGATCAACAGCACGACTAGAGTTCAGTGTGTTACAGAAGACCATCACCCGATTTCCCTTTGATAAACTTGGCTCAAGAACCTAACAAAATTATTACATGAGTTAATTGGAAGAAAGAAAGTAGAACATCTAATCACCACAGAATAACAGAGTTCCAAAAAAGATGGAGATGAAGTAACTGTTTAGATCCTCCTCCTCCCATCTGGAGTACCAACTTCCAACTAGTTCAAGGAAGTGTGTTTCCTAATGGGTGCCCAAAGGAAACCTTTGGACCATCAGCATCAAGAGTAATCTCCCACCCAATAGGGTCAGTTGTATGGATTCTCGTGTCACTGCATCTTAAATTATATCTTCATTAAGTTGAGTACTTTTCATGTCTTTCCTAATAACCTCTAACAATTTTTTAGGTTTTCCCCTAGGTCCTTTATAACTTTTGTGATGACAACTTCATTCCTAGTAACTGCGGTCATTCAAGCCTTCACTTTTACATAACCAAACCATCCGAGTCTAATTTCTCTCATTTTGTTATTTATTGATTCTATGAATCTACTTTTAGGCTTTCTCGGATTACTTCATTTTGAATTCTATCTTTTCTTGTTTTACTACTAATCTATCTCAGCATCTTAATTTCTACTACATTCATTTTATCTACATGTTGTTCTTGAACTGCCCAACATTCAGCCACAAAAATTAGATGCTACTACTGTTAAATAGACGCAAAGGACTGCAAGTGAATTTTCAGTCACGTATATGGAGATAAACAGAAGCTAAAAAAGAAGGAATCAACGTAAAAATAATGTATTTGTCAGCAAGATGGACATTTTGGTACCATTTGTGGGGTTGTTTTGTATGGCAATTGGCAAGGAATCTTTCAAAGACGACTGTTATTTAATTTCCTGAGATAGAAAATTCAAAGACTTGGAGTGGCTCCATGGGGTTTTCATTTCGCTGGTGCCCAAAATTCCTCAGCTGTCACATCATTTCTATGATTTTGTTTTGTTTTGGCTTGCACCCGAGTATGCCCAAACTGGTTGAGTTTGCAGATCATGGTTTACTTGAAAATCATAAGCTGTAACATGGCCTGAGTTTTTACCATCATAAACAAAGGAATAGACAATTTGCTATTGAGTTGAATGTAAATGGATGGAAATCAGTCCATCAACCTTGGATGTGTTCAGATTTCAGAAGGATATGAAGTCAACAAGGATAAAACACATTAGCTCTTTGGCAATATGTACTTTTTGCCTAAATCGGCATTTGACATAGTAAAAATGAAAACAAAGTACTGAGGATGCTTGTCTGATTCTCATGGCTACAATTTTGAAGCATATAATTTACAGCAGTGACTATCAGCAATAATAATATCCTCAACAGGTCAAATTTTCACCTCTGATATATGTTTCATAAATAAATGACTTGGCTAGAATTGGTGATTATGAAGCACAATAAACCATTAGTAGTAAAGCAATAATGACAAACCGACCTGTAGCAATGACTCCAGCTTGTTTTCAGCCCCAGAAAGTTTAACAAAATCATGTCGAGCAGATGCAATTTTCTTATGCAATGTTGATGTGCGCAAGTGAACTATCCCTTGAAACTCCTCATCAACCAACTTTTGCACAGCCTGCAATGTTTAGAGAATTAAAGCCTAACAACAGAAACATGTGAAATGATAATGGCTCAATTAAATCACACAGATGAGGTTCTGCCTAAGAAAAATCTTTTTGATTTTTTTAAACTTCCTCTTCTTAGTTTTTTTATTACTATTATCATTAGTAGTTTTGTTTTAGGTACCCTTTCCCCCTGGCAGACAGCAAAATTATAACCCAATCTCAGTTTACCAGGTTGAGGGTCAACCAACTACAAGATGTGTCAAGCTTGATAACATGTCCAATGAGGCTATGACTTCTAGTACATGTCAATACTTCCAATGCATGTTGATCCTATGTATTTCGGTTTGGCACACTCTGTCCTGCTATTTATGGAGATGAATGTTTTATATATTGTATACGTTGTTCCAACATTGTCACCTGTATTCGGCCAAGCACATTGCTGTGATCACTGATAAGAAACCCTGATAAGCAATTTTTCTTACCTACAACTGCTAAAGAGAACATTCTAGCTATAACAGTGGGTGTAATTCATGAATGTACAGGACTTCGATGCCTCTGTACTCTCCAAAACCTTTATAAAGCATAATGCATATATATTGGGTGTATAGTAGAGTGGATAGATTGATGTCAAAAACTGTCATCATGTGATGGCACACTGTAGAAACTACTAAAATCGTGTACAAAGGAAAATTCCCTGAGTGTTTCGAATGCATCCTGACTTCGTAGGACAAATCACAAGGATGATGACAATATTAACAATCTCAATTACCTGGACTAAAAACTAATCAGATCATCAGCAGGTTGTATTTTTTTCACCATTTGTCCATAAACCATCCATGGTTTTGTACTTTTGTAAACATATGGTGTACCTGAAGAGCAGGCTAGACTCCATTTTACCAAAATAGACTAGAAACTGGGCCCTATCTTCAAGATATTTGAATCATTGCAGACCTGGCTATCTGGCACATGTTATTGGGCAATGGGGGGTGACATTACTTTGGTGATTGGCGTAGCAAAGCTGAAAGCTCTCAACATTACAAGTGTAACATAATTCCAAGCAAGTTATGATCCTCTGTGGACAACTTACCTGGCAACAGCACTTCACTGTTTTCCAAGAAGAAAATAAAGTCAGCCTACCTTTGTCATGGTAGCAGTAACCAAAATAGTTTGAAATCCTGGATCATCAGGTTTCATTGTACGCTTTTTCAATGGGCCAAGAAATTTACGAATATCAGGGCCAAAGCCATGATCAAACATGGTGTCTGCTTCATCCAACACCTGCAGAAGTAAAAGAAATTTTCATTTAGTGCATAGATAAGGAATAATAAACAAATGCCAACTTTACGGTAGCTGACAGCAAATATTGTGACATTTGGTACTTACCAAGTACCTGATATCGCCATAAACCATGTTCTCCTCTTCAATATGTTGAAGAACCCTCCCAGGAGTCCCAACCACCATGTCAATTGGCATATTCAGTGAGTCCTCTTGAGGTCGTAAGCGGCCACCTCCACTTACCATGGTAGAGCGGAATCGTGCATGATGACTTATAGACTTTGACACACGGAACACCTATATGAAAACTCCACAATTAACATTTGCAACAAAAAAAACGAAAGAAAGATTATCAATAAAGAATCCAGCAAAACCAATGAATTGAAACCTGCTCACAGAGCTCCCTCGTAGGACATAGCACAACAGCACGGGGGCGTCTTGGTTTCATTGGCACACCAGACAATGCTTCATCACGTCTCAGTAGCTATAAAAAGAAACACTTGCATTAGTTACCTTTGGCTATATCCCAAACTTCTGCAAGTTGTTGACATAATAAAGCGCAAACAAGTTTTTCCCCCTTCATTTTTATTTTTTCTTGGATGCTAATGAAGAAAAATCACAGTATGGTTAAACTTACCAACATCTGGGGCCTAATTAATAGATACAAACATGAAGACAAAATGAACATGATCATCACGCACATTAATTCAAGAAAGGAAACTGTGGGTCCATTTGGGAACATATATAAGTACTGAAAAAAATTTCTCACTTCTCAATCTCTTTTTGATATGATTTGACATCTTAACTGCCTTACGTTTTCTATTATTACCTCTAAGTTTCAATTATTCTTTCCATTTCTCCATATGACTGCCCTATCTATTTTTATTTATTCCATTAACTCCTAATCATTACCCCTATGAGACCATATTGGTCTCTTATTTTTTCAAATTTTTTCTCATTCCTACTTTCCTGCTTTTACTTTTTCATCTTCCCAAACACACCCTATAGTAACAAATATAAGAGAGATGTAGATCTAACAGTCAGATCAACACTAATGAAAACAACGAATAGTAACATAAAAAATACATCACTCAAGTGCTAACTGAAAGGGAATTCATCCAACAAGATGCCACAGCCCACATTTACGATAAGATTTTTTGGATTTCTTAGCGTCAGGTGGCATCTGGACAAATAGTTGCCCTAGTTCAAAAGCTCGTGCCACTTTTGCATGTGCACTGAAAAAACATTGTTTAGCGCATAATCTTATAGGAAAAAAAAATGTCATCACAAAGTTTCAAGTTTAGCAGAAAATGCACGCACTTGGCAATTCTGTGACTTTAAGCTTCAGAAAAGGTCTTCTCATACATGGAACTGATTCTGTTAGCATATGGCTTAGCCTATGCTGCATGGGCTAAGCTATGAAGCTTCCACTAAATACAATATTATTAGTGACTAGCCGTAGATGAATTCAAATAATAAAAGATGATAAAAAAAGCTAGAACAGTCACTGAATGTAATTTCTTAAAAAACAGTGTCAAACTAGCATGTTCCAGTTACAAAAATCCCAACTGTCACTGCTAAAATTTCCAACTTCAACTACTGAAAATCTCAGCTTTCACTAGTTAATTCTACCAAGTTGCCAACTCCACCATTACATGTAGCAGCACACACCTGAACAAGCGGCAACAAGTAGGCAAGAGTCTTCCCAGAGCCAGTGTGAGACCCCAACACGACACTCGAACCTTTGAGCACAGCAGGAATCCCCAGGCACTGAATTTCAGTTGGCGTGGAAATGCCCATTTCATCAGCCGCGCCCATCACTTCCTCCCCAAGACCCAATTCCCAGAATGTGGAGAACGTGCCCGCCGCATTCTGCTTCTTCTTCTCATTCTCCCCGTGGCTTCGCTCGTCGCCTGCAGGTTTCGAAGCAGCAGTGTTTTTCTGCGGCTGCGCGTTTTTGGCAGAATCTCGGAGATGGCGACTTCTGAGCTTGTCCAGGAGCAGAGAACGGCGAATGGGCTGCAAATCGAGCTCCGGATCGACAGTGGGGGCGGCCGTGCAGAAGCAGCGGGTGGGCCTCAAAGCCGTGGATTGGAAGGGCGGGGATGAGAAAAGGCGGGAAGATTTGAAGGGTGAAACGGGGATATTGAATGGTGAGTGATATTTCGGGGAGGAAAAGAGAAAAGGGCGAGAAAGGAAGGCCTTCGAGTGGAAGGAAAGATTGGGGATAGCCCTTCCTCCCATGGCTGGCTTTTCAACTGCGAGGGGCGAATGCCTCTGTTTCTCTTTCGCAGCGGCAGGATATCAGCTTCATTTCGGCGGCGGTTTGGGCAGCTGCATTTACCAAAATGGCTTTATCGGCATAGCCCCGATAAGCCCATGCCCGTCGTTTAACGGTAGCAAACAGCGGTCACTATACGTGTCGAAACGAGTTGGGCCCGACCCGTGAACTTCCCCAACAAATTTTACTCTGGGCCTTTTGTAAATAGGTTTGAACACCAAATTTTATATTTTTTATATTTTTAAATTTTATTATCAAAATTAAAAGAAAAGTGATCTCGTCAACTCGGACTAAGCAAATGTCTCACTTTTCATATCTTAAAATACTCATTTAAAATATTTTTTTATTTTTTTTATATACTTGTTTATCTAAGTATATTTAACATATAAACCAAGTTTTACCATTTTTTGATATGTATATATATTTTTAAAAAATTTTAGACCTAGTAGGATAGATGTTTAAAATTTTCAAAAAAAACATATACATGTATCTAAAAATAGCAAAACTTGATTTATATATTAAATATACTTAAATAAACAAATAAATTAAGAAAAAGTAAAAAATATTTTAAATTAATTTTTTAATGTGAGTAAGTGACATCTGCTTAGTCTGAACTAATAGAATCATTTATCAAATTAAAAATATAAAAAGTCCAAATTTATAAAATTTGACAAGAAAACTTACCTAGGTAAAACCCACATACACTAGGGGTTACATAGAAGTGGTTTCATATAACTCTCTCAAATTTTAAAATTTTGATGTTTGATATAAAATTTAATTTATTTATTGTATTTAACATCATTTGTTTAGTTATGAAATAAAATTTCATTCAGATTCAATATATATATAAGTCACATTTGCTAAAAAAAATAAATGCATTCATGTGTAAATTGAAAAAAATACTTAGATACATTCACATATATATCGGAATTTAGTCGTATTTTATAAAGTCATTTATCCATATGGTAATGATATTTTATATGGTTTAGATGTTGAAAATACTACTTAAAAATTGATATTTAATATTAAATTATTTTATTATGTTGATTTTGCATGTTTATAAATGGGACCTATATACAGTGATATTAAACAAATAAAAGGATTTTTATAATAATATAAGTTATGATAAACACAATAGATGAAGTGCATTTTTCAACAACTGTCTAAATATTGAAAATGAAAAAAGTTACATAAAAAAAAAGATTTCATAAAAGCATTCCCATGTATACAATAGAAAAGATATTTCTTGGATTTCCTATATATCACTAAATATATGATAGCTATGCAAGATTGCACCCTTTCAAAGAAATGAGTAAGCGTCACTCAAGGGTTGCCAGAGTGGTAAGGGGGCTAGCATGCATTTCAAACTCATCTACTGTAAAATATTGGAAAAAAAAATATAATTAATTTTTTTTTGCATTTTTCCCTCTCCAAACATGTGGGTCCCACAAGATAAAATAGGATGAGATAAGAATTCTTCTAGATAGGGTGGTTAAGATAGGATTTAATTTTAAAATAAATTTTATCTCTATTTCTCCATCGGATATGATAAGATGAGATGAGAATTATCCTAGATAAGATTTATTAAGATAAAATCTAATTTTAAAATAAAATTTTATCTTATTCATATCTTTTTATCACTTAGAAGCTATGAGTATTCTATAAATGGGGATAGAAACTTGATAGATAGGAGTATTCGTAAGAAAGGTTGGGAGAATTTTAGAGAAAGCAGCTTGCGTGAGGAAAGGTGGAAATTTATTTTCTTCAACAAAGGCAAGTGGGATTTTACTTAAAATTGATTTTTGGTCCAATAGTTATATATATTAATTAATATATGGTAATCATTAATTATATGGTTTCAATTAATTGTACATATGATATTTTTAAAATTTCTATGGCTTAACGGGAGTTAATTATGTTTGGAATTTTACGTCAGAATTGTGAGCTTAAATGCATATATGGATATGGGTTACGGTGTATAAATGCATATGTGCGGATTACCAGCATTAAAATTTTTTTCCCGTATGAAAATGCGGAAATCGCTTTACGTGGAAATTTGATTTCAATTGATTTGACGTAAAGCATCTGGCAAGATGCTTAAGTTTTTGGTTTCATGCTTTTTTTTGGCAACAAAATTTTTGTTGCTTTTAGATGCATAAAGTGAATTGCCAGGAGCTCAGGACATTCATGATTTCTCGGTAAATAAAATATACATTTAATTATTTATTATGAGTGGCACTTTACGGGCAGGTAACGAGATTTTTCTCTCTCATACTGAACTATATGTCATCTCACGTTCCGGTTATTTCTGGTTTTACAAATAATCTATTTTGGAAATTTTTGCGGGAAAGGACTATATATATAAATATGATTAAATAGTCCATTTTTATACTTTGGATGATTCTGGACTCAATGGAAGGGTTTGATTTTGCATTTGAGGCCTAATTTTTAAGATATTAAATTAAATAATTATTTTA
>JAXCLR010000081.1:25407345-25427524 GCA_035584095.1 Annona squamosa
TGACTAGTGAAAGTAGAATTTTGAAATTTTATGAAATTATAATAATTAATTTTGCCATAAATGTGTGATTGATCTTGAAAAATTGCATTAAATACACGGCCAGGATCACTTTTCTGGACTGGTATGTTACATCTACAATGTAGGCACATTTCATCTCTCTCTTGATAATTTGGAAGCATGTAATCTTTTTTGTGGTAATTGGGAAGATGTGATCTCTCACTAAATAATTGTAGACATTCTTAACCTTGATCATAAGATTAAAAAAATGAGATATGATATCAGAACACCCCAACTTTTAAAAAAAAAAAAAAAGAAATGACTAAGCAATGTATCCAATAGGAGCAATTATTAGAACAAATAAGAATAAAATAAATAGAATATCTATATGAAAACATATGAAGTAATTATATTAGAAAATTTAAACATTAAAAGAGGAAAAGAATATAGCACAAATTGATACGAGTTACTTACTCCTTCAAAGGCCTAAGCATTGGGAACATAAGATGTTATTGTATTTTGAGCAACCTCTTAAATAGAACAGACTCTCTTGAAGTTAAAAACCCTTATTTTAAATAGTAGGTAGATGGGTGTCATAAGCATTAAGAGCCTTTGGCATCAAAAAATGCTTAAACTAAAAGTAAAATTCAAGTTCACTTCAATCCTAATCTTACAATGTAGGTGTGAACTGTGGCGCAAGGACATTCCATGATAATAAGATAGCATGCTACCTTATATTGAAAACTGTTATTGTATGATAGGTCATGAAGTGTCATAATTCATATCTCTAATCTTCACCGTATTTATAAAAACTTAGTCTTAACTTTGCTTGTAAAACCTAAACCGTAATATTATTTTTAAAAATTGAGTTCAGGTTGAGTTTTGGGTTGGAATTTTAGTTCACTTATTTATATTTTATTAAGAATAATAAGTTTAATATTTCATATAAATGTATAATAATAGCAAATCACGTAAGCAAGTACAATAGTACATAGTCAAACAACAAAATTTTTAAAATATATTAATATAAAGAATATTTTCAAAAGAAAATTTAACATCGAAAATGAGATAAAGGAAGGAAATTAATGAATGTAAATGTAAATAATAGAAATATAAATACAAATATAAATAAAAATAATATACTTTATTTCTTATATAATAACAATATAATAAACATGTATTTAATTGTAAACATAAATAATATAAAATACACAAATATAAAAAATATTTTTTAGATATTATGTATATAATATATTTTACAATAAATATAAAATAAGAAATTAGACGTGGATTCATTTAAGCCCTAACTCCGTCATAAAGTGAACTAGAGCCCAATCATATTCACAAATTGAATTCCTAAAATTCAGATGGTAAAAAAGCAATTTTCGGCACACTTGAAAACTCAAATTTGAGCTCAACCAAGTTGCATGCCTAGCTTGGTTAGGAATGTGTGGTCCCTCTGTAGTTACGCTGACAACATGTGACTCGCATAACTGCTCACCTTAACCCAACTCCTAACATATCTGCTTGTGAAGGAATCAATTCAATCATAACTGCAGCTTAAAGCAGGGGTGTCTGCTCAATATTTTTACAGAATAGTTCCCTTGATGGGTTTTTTTCTTTTACAATTTTTCCCTATTATGAGGTTTTATAATTTCCCTCTGGAGTGGAAGTTTAAAAGAAAATTGCCTTCCATTGCGCGAGGGTATGAATATGCATCTGAATGTCATATTGTATAATAATATATATAAAAAAGCGGAGTGTCTGATTAATATTTGGCATGAGAACTAATATAAACTACTTGTGGTATTGAACAGAAGGTTAAAAGATCATTCAATTTGATCCTTTGTGGTTTTTTGAAAGACCTACGACTTCAAGAAACTTTCTTTTCCACGTGAATCTTCGGGTTTATTTAGTTTTATTTTTCACTTTCAATCCCTTAATGCGCTCCATTTAGGGCTCGACTCTTGATGTTTTCAAGCATCAGCATATAGATACTATCCATTTTTTTAAAAGATAGCAAAATGTCCTATTTATTTCTAAAATAGGTTTTTCTTGTAAACTGTAAGTTTCCAATAATAGTGATTTTTTAACTAATGTTAAACAAATTAAATTTCGATAAGAATTGGCGAAATTCATCATGTACTCGCAATATAATTCCAATTATAACTACGATGTTTTCGAAAAATTATTTTTTTACCCATAATGTTTCATCTTAAATTCCTATCATAATCATGCAGTCATAACAATTATTAACTACTTAATTGAAAAATGATTTTGCTCTCTATAATTTCTTATTTGAAATAATTCAACCATAATATGATTTATTTAATGTTAGTAAAATCATTCTTTTGTAATATCAAGTAATTCAAATATTATATTAAGTTTAAATTACCTCAATTAAGAAAAATTTGAAGGGGTAAAATTATCTTTTGAATGAGATAGTTAATGGTTATTTTGACTACATGTTATGAAATGAATTTATGGTGAAATATCGTGAGTATAGGCGAAATTTTTAAAATGTTGTAGGTGTGTTGGAAATTAAGAAATATTGTAGGTATATTAGAAATTAAGGGCAAATATTGTAAATATAAGATAAATTTTCCCTCAGATTTCAGAAGTTGGAAAAAAAAAAATGCTCGTGGACATCACCATGCAACTAACAATCCACGGACTGATGTTGTCCAACAGACAACCAGTCGTCGTTTGCATCATTTCTTATGCTTCTATATTTTTTCTTGCCAGATTTCTTTAATTATTAAATTATTTTCATGATAATTGTTCTTTCAAATTCGTGCAATGCGTTGTGATTTAAGATTTTATCTCTTGTTTCTCTTTTTTGAGTGGTAAAATTTTGATGTTTATTATTTTATTTTATTATAACTCAACCCATTTTCAGCACGTTCAAAACTGCTGTACCGAACTTTGAACAATAAACGACTCGATCCAGCTTGATAAGTGAATTATATACCGATTATAACTGGTTCTACGGGCATATTTGGAAATTGGGATTATTAAATGGAACGAAACTTGAATGAGTGGGTTGAATAAATATGAATTATTTTGTATTAAAAAATGATAATTGGTACTTGGATAAGCAGATTCGCGTATATACTTATGAATTTTACTTTTAATTATATTTATACTATCAAATTTTTAAAAATGTCAAATATACTCTTATATATTTTTCCTAAAATTCTATTGGTAAGTTTCGTCATTGGTGAAATGATGAATATGCCTGACTCTTGATTATAATTTTTAAGCTAAAAATTTATATTTAAATAAATTTTTAGTGCTTTTATAATTATAAAATTATATATTTACTTATACAAAATCATATATCATTTGAATGTGAATTTTTATTTACAAATTCATAATTTAAATTTGGACATATACGTCATTTCATGCGGAGGCATGGGTGTAAATGAAATTCTACTCAAAACTCAAAATGCACATATACATATTTTTAAAATTTTTGAAAGTACATAAGAACAAGAAAAATTATGAGTAAAATTTTAAGGCACACGTGAATTCATTATAAAAAAAAAAGTAAAATCAAGAATAAGAAAATATAGCCATAAATAAATAAGAGTGTAATTTGGGTAAGGTGCTCTTGGATTAATCCGTTTGATATTCTAAAATGAGTAGGGTAAGTTTTAAATGAAAAAATACTTGGCTTAATTAGGTTAGGATAATTTCCAGGACCCAGGTGCTCTCAAATGGCTCAAATTAATAATATATATCTAATAATCTTTTATGAGATACAGTATATATTTAAAGATATAAAATATATTTTTTATAAATATAAAAATTTGTTTGATTTATCTCTTATTTAGTATTTAATCAATTTATTTTTAAATTATATTATTACCATATTGATTGTAGATATCAAGTAAATATTTATAGTAGAATTATAACATTCAATTATCGTATAAAAAGATATTTTAAAGATCTGATTTGAAATCGAAATCAGGATAGATTACACCTTAAAAAAAAAGGCAGGATAAACCTCAAATCGATTTAACAAAAAACAAAGCTATGTTCTTTTAAAAATACGGCAAGAGTAAAGTCCACCTCAAATTGGACTTAACCCCAGCTAATCTCTCACCAAATTTTGTACGCCCGACCCGATTTGCTCGTCACGGCGCTCCCGATCGGCAAGAGCCTAGAAGAGTCGATTCTACTGGTCCCGCGGGCCACCGAGTTACTCCAAAAATTCAAAAGTTCCCTCGTGCCCGCTGCGGAGTCTCTCCTTATTCCATAGCGAAACGAAAAAGCAAAAAGAAGACATTCTCTTCTTCTTCTTTTGCTTCTAAGTTCTATCCATGTCTACGATCTTCATTGCTCTTCAATGCTATCAATGCCGCACCATGCAGGTGCTCAAATTGCGTTTCCCCCTGTCCTCCTCCTCCTCCTCCTCCACCTCCTCCTCACATCGCTTTCCTTCCTCTTTTCGACAGGTGAAGCAGCAGAAGAAGAGCAGCAGCAGCAAATGGACCTGCGCCGTCTGCAACGAGAAGCAGTCCGTCCGCAACGTGTTCGCTCGAAGCTCCCTCGCCAGGGACGTCCGGACGTTCATTCAGTCCTTCAACTTCGCCCGCGGAAACCTAGAGGACGGAGGAATCCTGGCGAACTCAGATTCTGCTACTCAGCCTTCCGGAAGCTTCCGGAAGCAGAAGAAGAGAACCAACTGGTGCGAATATCTAGACTGTGAAGAAGGAGGAGGAGGGAAAGGTATTGATATTGGATCGAATATCCGAGTGGTTGCTTGTCAATTGACTTGTTTGGTTTCTGCTTGGTTTCAGAAGTTTCAGAGGCTGTTGGCTTTGAATCTGAGATTGAGGTTGTGACTGAGTTGCCAAAGCAGCTTCGGAAGCCAGATTTCTCAAAGAGGAAGAGAAAAGGTAATTCTCAGCGGGACATGATTTGTTAGCCTCTAAATGGCTGAAACTCTCTTTTCATCAAGTTTTGGTTCTTGGACTTTGTATTGGGGTGGTTAAAGCAAGAGAGATGAGCTAATAAAAAAGGAATAATAAAAAGCACTTCATCTTCCGATCTTATTTTTGGCAGTTTAGGTGACAGCATATAGAATGAAAGCCCTTGATCCATTGGTTAGATGCCTTCATGAATTATGCTTTTAATAACTTGAAGGCTTTGAAAATGTTATATGGATTCAGATCACTCATCAGGAATTTATACTTATGGGTGTGCATTTGGTTTGAGAACTTTGGGGTAAAAGAGATGTAAAAGAAGAGAAAAAAACAACCGCAATGAAAAAACGGTAGGTGACAAGAGTATCAATATGAAAATGACGTCACCCAGAAAGAAATAAATAAAATGGGAATTTTTTGCTGTAATCAAGTGGCATATAAGATTGTTAGCTAATGCATACATCACCGATGAGGACAAACAATTACTTTAGCGTCAATAATAAATTGATACACAATTCTACTGTGATGATTTTCTTTGGAGTTTGGCTGGATCATTTGGCATTGTTTGTTACCTAATTCTTATGTCGTTGATCCTCAGTAATCAATCACATCGAGAACTCTATAGTTATTGAATTATGTTTTTTTTTTTTTTTTTTTTGTATTTGATCTGTAAACATTATTTTTTAACTTGGGATATTTCTTCATGATTCTTTAAAAGAGATGATAACGTAGATTGTTGTCAACTAGTTATGCAGCATTTATTTGTGCTGAAGCCTCAAACTCGTCCAAGAGGCAATGACCCCTTAAATCGGTCATTTTGCATTGTGGTATACAGTGAATTCTGTCCATAAGAATTGGGTTCAACCATTCTTAAGGTTTGCAAAAGTTATGGGCAGAGAGATCCTTATTACTCCCTTTTAAAGGGTAATTTTTCAGGAAGGCAATCCAAGCAGTCATTTGTGCATTTCTTTTAACTATTGTTGCGCTCTTCACTCAATAAATACTTGCTATTGACAGAGAACAATGAACCAAACAAATTCCCAAATAAAACGGTTACTGGATTGGCAGCTAAATGCAGTGATTACCCAGATGAAGGAAACAAAATGATCAAAAAAGAGAGAGGTTAGTAATTTCATTCTTCTTCACCTGTCTTTAGTAGTTTATTCTGTTGGTTTAAGTTTGAGAAAATTTGACTCTGGTAGAGAGCCATGACTCAAACAAATACAAGAAGGTAGTTGCAACACAGCCATCCAAATGGAGCAACTACTTAGCAGAGGAGAATGAGATTTTGGAAAGAGAAAGAGGCTCCTGTGATTCTTACAATACATGGGGCACGAAAGATGTTTTACAGAGCCAGTTCAAAGATCAAAGAGTGGAAGAAGATATTCATCCTGACTTCATGTGAATTTTCAATTTGAATCTTACCTGTGCTTTGGCTCACCGAGAACAACAGTGTACATGTTTAATAGCCGATACTTTTTCTACATCAAGCAATATTGTTTGGTTGTTGAGTATTGTATGGCCAGCAGTAGGTGCATTTACGGCAGCATTCTTTGACTCAAGGTTCTTTTGAGTTCTTATCTCATAGATTTTGGTGATCATCTGCACAAACGCCTCTTGGATGTTTGTATTTTCCAGCGCAGATGTCTCCATGAAAATAATGCTGTTTTGCTCTGCGAAGTCCTGCCCCTCTTTTTCACTGACACTCCTCAAGTGACCCAAATCTGACTTGTTCCCAACAAGGACAATTACCATGTCAGAGCTCCCAAAATTCCTTATTTCATCTAACCATTTCTTCAGATTATCAAAAGTTGTCCGTCGAGTGATGTCATAGACTAGTAAAGCACCGACAGCACCTCTGTAGTAAGAGCTGGTGATTGCTCTGAACCTGCGGACAGAAAACGCGAAATTTCCTTAATCTTCAATGGTCAATGAAGGTAGAGACCCAAATGCTCCCATAATCAACTACCATCAGCCAACCACTCACTTTATGTTGGAAATTTGAGCTGCAATTATGGAAAATGACCTGTTCTTGGGGCATCCTCACTGTACATAGATGGGCCTTACAACATTGCTCTTTACTGGAATATGAATCGGTAATACTTCGTCCTTTATTAATTGTAATGTAATCCCAATCCAAACTTATTTTTGAAACTTCAACCCTAACCCCAACATAGTTGGGTGGATTAGGGTCAAATTCAGCTAAAAATAATTAGATTCCATGATCACCTACCAATTTATCATGAGATTGACCTAGCAATCGTAAAAGTTTATTTCCATCCTCTTAACAATTAGGTTCCACGATCACCTACCATTTTATCTAATCTTGATGAGCATACGATGATGAAATGGAATAATACAATATACTCTGCATAGTTAGTGATCCTTAAGAGTAGAAATCTTTTGGGACAATGAAAGACAGCATTTGGGGAAATTTGGGTTTGGATGTCCTCCCCACACAATACCAACCCAGGTTATATTTTGGTTTGGATTTTCAATTTCCCCTCAATGTTGAAAAAGGAGACTAGAAAGGCTTACCGTTCTTGCCCCGCTGTATCCCATATCTGTGCTCTGATGAGCCTATCAGCGATGGTAATGTTACGGTAGGCGAACTCAACGCCGATGGTTGGTTTGGAGTCCAAGCGGAATTCGTTCTGAGAAAGCCTTGAAAGCAGGTTAGACTTGCCAACAGCCCCATCACCGATGAGCACCACCTTAAATAGATACTCCCAAACATCATCATCGATTGTGTTTTCCATGCTGCTCTAGATGATGATCTTCCGCTGACTGACTCGAATTGTTCTAGTTTGTTTGTCTATATGAGAGAAGGATATGGCAGAGAACAGCGTGTTTGATTTGAAGAAGAAAGATGGAGAAGAAGGTGGTGAGTCATGGTCACGGGTGTGAGATTCCTACAGGCTGCAAGAAAGCTAAAAGCATTTCATGAGTCGGCTTTGAATTTTGGGGGACCAGCGACGATAATGAGAATGACATAATGCTGTTCATTTCTTTTTTATACCGTGATTTCAGGCAATAATGCGGTTATTACTTATTTGTCATCATTGTGAATAATTTCCGCCGGGCAGCCCAGCAGCACTTCTGCTTTTGTCGCTGTGATTATAGTTTTACAATCATTTTTCGATTCTGTTAAAAAAAAAGAAAAGAAGAGCCATTCTTAAATCATTTTTGGGAAGAACGCGATTCAACAAAAGCCGATTTATAGAAAAAATTCAATACTTAGCATAAAGACGGAACCTTCGTGTAATTTTACGGTTTTTAAACTTAAACCGTTTGTTGCATTTAATAATTTTTTTTATCATGTTATTAAAAAATAATTTTCATTGCAAGCTTATATCTCGTCAAATATAGCATCTATCGAGGTAAATATATAACTCTTAAAATTTTTTAAAAAATATATAGTATAAATTCAATTTAAAGAAGTTTACGATGCATGTAAATTCTGGACTCATAAATTAATACGCACGGATGAATATGATAAATAATTTAAATTTATTTTAAAATATTTTAAAATTTTGTAGTAAGTACTGAGTCATTACCTATAAAAAAATTCTATCAATATCCAAAAGGTAAGTCAAATGTATTTTATTTCAAATAATATCAATTCCAAATATACTCGTTACTTTTATTCTTAATTTTAATTATACACTAAGTTTTGAAACCTTCCCCAGTTTATTTGCCTCGAATTTTTGTCGAAGTGTTCTCCATACGAGTATTTGGAAATTATTATTACGAAAAATTCAACTATTAATTAGATATTTATAGAATATTAATAGAAAAATTGTAAAAATATTTCATTTAATAGCAGTTAAGATGATATAACATATACGAAATCAAAAATAAAATTTGAAACTTTCATTTATACTCATTAAATATGCAATTGATCCAAGTAATCCCAATCTATCACTATCTGTTACTTTTGGATATGTTAAAATTTTACAAATATCAAAATTACTCTCGATGCTCCACGTCTTTCAAGGCCGATCGACTATATTTTGTTATCACCGGCAGCTAGATAAGGTAATATTCATGGTCGGTCACATCGAGAGATGATGATTTCATTCGCAATTGAGGAGATGAAATCTAAATGGACGGGTATTTTAGTCATTTCCAATAACAGTTAACAATTTTTATAGTAGATTGAATTATACTTAGTAGGAATGAATGAGAATTTTGAAACTTAAAAGTTAACAATTTTTATAGTAGATTGAATTATACTTAGTAGGAATGAATGAGAATTTTGAAACTTAAAAGGTATAATTGAAATTAAGAGCAACAGGTATATTTGGAACCTAATATAGTTTTATATAACCTTTCTTTTACAAAACTTTTTTCATTTTCAACATCCAAATGAAAAATCTACTCTATTTATTATATAAAACATAATTTATATTATTATAAAAATCATTTCATTTGTTTAATAACGCTGTATATGTGCCTTGTCTGCAAAATTATAAAATCAACAAAATAAAGTAATTTAATCTTAAATAATATTTTCAATATTTAAACCATCTAAAATATTACTACTATGTCAATAAATAATTTTATAAGTATTAATATATTCCAGTATAGATGTGACTCAACCTAACAGTTTTTCTTAATTTCAACAAGAATGTACATATTTTTGAGTTGTGGCTTATACATTAAATTTAGATGAAGCTTGGTCTTTTGGCTAAATAAATAATATTAAATATAATGAATGAACTGTATTTTTCATCAATAATCAATATCTCATAGATAGAAAAATTACACAAAATAGCTTTTATGAAATCCAGTTTCACATAAACATTCTAGAAGCATTCCCGATTTAGAACTGACGCTTTAATCTATTCTGTGGGTCAAAGAAATACCGTGATAACTCGGGTGATTTTTATTTAGCGATGCATTATCATGTATTCGAATTTTTGGCCGTAATTATTAATTCGTTGTAGTTCATAAGAATCTTGGGCCGGATCGGTATTTAATTATTTAGTTGACTTATTGTCATCAATAAAATAAAAGATTGCAAATTTGAAATGTTTGGTTGGAGTGATCTGGCGACGTGACATGAGGGGAAAAGAGGAAGTTATCTATTAATTTTGAGAAATTTGTAAATACTAGAGGTGTAAATTCTTTCCGGTTGAGTTGGGTTGGGTAAATACAATCTGACTCGCTTTCTAAAATATTAATTGACCATTACTTTTATTCCTATTGTCGCTTCTTAATTCAATCATATTTTAATTTCATAGAACTCGGTTCGGTTAGAAATCGGATTAATAAATATATAATATTTAAAAATATTTTTTAATTAAATTTATTTTAAAATATAAATTTACATAAAAAAATAAAAATTAATCTTTTATAGAATACTTTCCAATTTATGAATATATGATAATATAATTACTAAATAATCTTATTTTAAAACAATAATGTCTAGTTAGTTCTTATGTATTATGTGCTAATATAAGATTTTTTTAATAATTTATGATATTGTACACTAATATATGAATTTGGGTTTGGTGAGGTTGGCAATCACTGACCCAAGTCAGCTTATTTTTGAAATTTGGTCCGTTCAAGTTTGGTTATATAACTTTTTTTCAAAATGACTTTTCCAACCTAAATATAAATCTGGTTGGGTTAATCGGGTTTGAGTTAAAACCAACCCTATTTATAGCCAATAGTAAATGCACTTACAAAATTAGTATGAAATTGCAAGTATGCTTCATCAGCCGTGGTTCGGTGGGATTTGGTAAATTTTGGCGGAAACAACTAAACGGCGGCCTGTTCGGTCCCTTTCCATTTTTGTGTCAATACTATTTTAAGATGTTAATGATCATTGAGTATGTACTTTCATAAATAATCAAAGCATATTTGAAATAAATTTGAAAATCCAATCGATTCATTAAGTCCGGAATCATTTTAAGATATAAATAATTTTGTTTAATATATAAATAAAAATAGCTAAATATAATGATGACTTAACGGTTCAAAACATTTCAAAATTTCCAACGGGTGTAACCTCGTTGGTACGAGCTTTGGATGATATTACAACTCGTTTGCTAGCAATGTTTACCTTCTTGTAGATGTTTCTCTCACGAGACTAGGGAAATGTTAGGTTGTGTAATTTTAGGATGGGATAAAGACTTAAGAGTTACCAACTGAGGTGTGCTCGGTTGGTGGCCGTAGCTATAATAGGACTTTGTGGGGCTGCGGTCGTGGGTTCGAATCCTACGTTCGGATTTCAGCCCAAAAAAATGGTCATGGGAGCTGTGGTCTCCCTTTGAGGTGGAATGGGAGTTGTTGTCTCCCTTTAGTTGGATGAAAGTTGTTCTTCCTAATTATTTAGTGAAGCTATATCTCCAGATTTCTTTGGAGGAGTTATGTATGTCTTTATTTGTAAGAATGTCTCAGAACTACATGTAATATTTGTTGAGATGTATGTAAATATAAACCATAAAAAAATTAGACTTAAGAGTGGAAAAGAAAATATTTTAGAAACTGTGTAATTAATACGAAACAATATGGAAAAAAGTTAGAATAAATACGACAATTAAAAAGAAAAATGATTGAAATATAAAAGTAAAATTATAAAAATAAAGTTGTTGGGTTGTTAAATAATCTATGGGGAAGAACATGTATACCATAGTTTAGCATCTCATCTCACACCTTTTAATTCCCAAGCATCCTCCGAAGTAAGAGTCCATACGGTTAAATAAAACATGATGATGCATATATGAAACCTTTTTTCTATATAACTCATTCTATTTTCAATATTTAGATAATGAAAAATTCACTCTGTCTGTTGTGTTTAATATCACTTATATTATCATAAAAATCCTTTCATTTGTATAATATTACCATATATAAGTCTCATCTATAAACATGTAAAATCAATGTAATAAAATAATTTAATGTTAAATATTATTATCAGTAATATTTCAACATTTAAACCATCTAAAATATCATTACTATATGGATAAATAATTCTATAAAATATTACTACATTTTAATAAATATGTAAATGAATCAAAAATTTTTCACTAATTTACACATGAATGTATCTATTTGTGAGCAAATGTGATTTGAATGAAACTTTATTTTATAACTAAACAAATAAAATATTATTACTACATGGACAAATAATTTTATAAAATATTAACAGATTCTAATGCATATTTTTTCTAATTTACACATAAATATATCTATCTTCAAGCCAATGTAGCCTACGCATATATTGGATTTGAATGAAATTTTGTTTTGTAATTAAACAAACGATGTTAAATATAATAAATAAATTAAATTTTTTATAAATATCAAAATTTTAAGTAAAAGCGGATGCTAACGGTTAAACCGGCCGCTAAATCCACCGGATTTATGGGTTCGGCTTTCAATGACACTGGTTGAAATGACAAAAGTGCTCTTGTCTGCATCCTCCCTAATAGGCTGCAGCTCAGCAAAGAGCAAACCAGCCACTTCTGGATGGAATAGATTCTGCAATGACCCATTGGATTGGACAAAAAAAATAAAAATAAAAAATAGTGTAGGCTAGGTTCCGTGCTTGAAGAAGTATTCTTGCGAATAATAGTATGCAGTGTAATGGTATATAATCTGTTGTACTCCTCCATCAATATGCATGTGGCCATGAACTGATCACAAGTAACCATTGTAACCTGACTTAGATGTTGTTTCCAATCAGAGGCATTGCTAATGTCCACAAATCCCGTGTAATTATTACTGTAAAACGCATTGTTCTCCTGTTGGCATGTTGGTGAATTGAATGGTTGTTGATGTTAGTTCAAATGTAATGTTTATTTCTGTCTCTAATCTAGTTGATGCGTGTCTGTTACTCTTTCTCTTTTCTGATTTTGAGTAGGAGCGAAAGTGGATTGGGTTTATTCCATCAACTTTTGAAATTAAACTCATTTAAAATGACGAATTGGGTTGAACTTATGCGGGTAATGCAGGTGGCAGAGGTAATGCACAAATGCTCCCTTTTCCTCTCTTTGGTAGGCAATTGTTTTTGTCAAAAAAGTCCGTCTGCTTTTATAATTTTCCTCCAAAATGTGAAGGTTTTGAAATTTCCTCATTAAAAGTAAAGGTATCATAAAAGAGTCCCTCCATACATGCATGAGGGTAACGAATATGACTCATTGTAATATCAGATTGTCACGTTCTATAAAATATATATAAAAAAAATGAGGAATTAGAAAGTTGGGTTAAAAAACCAAGCGGGTTTTATTATATTTACAAGGAGATGCTTCTCTGAAACTTCCTTTCTATGTAACCACCTCTATTTTGAAAATCTATATAGTTGATATTAAATCTGCTCCATTCATTGTGTCTAACATCACTTATATTATTTTGGAAATCCGTTCGTTTGTCTTATATCACTGTATATGAATCTCATTTATAAATATGTAAAATTAATGGAATAAAATAATTTAATATTAAATACCAATTTTTAAGTAATATTTTCAACATCTAAAGTATCTAAAATATTATTACTAAGTAGATAAATGATCATATAAAGTATTATTATATTCTAATACATATATTAATGGATTTAAGCATTTTTCATAATTTACACATACCTATTTTTGAGTCAACGTGAGCTATGCATATAGTAGATTTTGATGAAATTTGGTTCTTTAGTTAAAGAAATTATATTAAACATAATGAATGAATTGTATTTTGCATCAATCATGCCAATTTGGGTAATGCCTCTTTGGCTTGCATTGGAACTCGAGCAACCTTCTTTTGAAGTTGTATCAGGTATCTCTACGTAATTCTGAAGCAAGACAAAGATATTAAGGGTATGTTTGTTTATACTTAAAAGTTTTCATCTGAAACATTTTACTTTCTATAATTATTCTATTTTTAATTATTTCTTCATATATTTCTATATAATAATTCTATTTTTCAGTCATTTCTACACAACTACCAATATAACTAATATATCTATTTTAACATTATTCACTTTACTCTTTATTATTATTTCAATTATTTCATATTATTTTCTTCAATTTTAAAAATGTTTACACAAAAATTTTCATCTAAAAGTGTTATCACTTCCCAAACACACCCTTAATCATTGGTACTTAATTGGAATTTTTTCAAATAATTTTAAAATATAATCTTCCATTTTCTAAAAATATTTTTATTTTAAAAATAAAAACCTATTGTACAGCTTTTCCTAATCTCAATATATTTTTTCATTCTCAATACACTTTTACGCCAATTCTTATCCCCTTCTTATGTCATCCAAGCTCTCGACCAAAATTTTAGAAGTATTTGTACTTCATACACAAGAACTGGGCTTTTAAAAAAAAAAAAGAAAATTATTAGAAAAAATTTTCACATTCACAAGAACTTACACATTAATATTCTCCCCAAAAGTACTACTATTATGGTGTGTTTGGGAAGTGATAAAATTTTTTAATAAAAAGTTGCCGATGTAAAAGTTATCATATTAATAGAAAATGACATAATATGATAGAGATAATGATGATGTGTAAAGAAAATAATGTTAAAATAGATATGTTAGTTGTATGAGTAATTGTATAAAAATAATTAAAACATATGATCGTTGAATAGAAAAATATGAAAAAATAATTTTCAAATAGGATAGTTATGGAGAGTGAAAGTTTTATCTTAACATTTTCTTCTCATTGCCAAACATACCCTTAATATAAATGTGGAATACTAAGCTCCAATGACACACGCTTGTCTTTGCATTGATATTGTTATATTATTTTATTCGTTTTTGTTGATAAATTGATTCAATATTATGTTTTGTGAATTCATGCCAACTTTTATCTTTTTATTATTATTAATTGTGGTTCTACATATTTTGCCATAAGGAATTAATTAATACTATTTAACCTAATGTCTATATATATATATATAAATTGACTCCTAGTGTAAACAAAAAAGTAAATATTATTTTAAATTTTTATTACTTATATTTTTAGTGTAATTATTTGTGTATTATTAAATTAATTAATTTAGTATGTACTTTAAAATACTTTATCTTTTATTATTTTTATTTACATTAATTATTTTTTTAATCTCTTGGGCTTTGCCATTATAAAATTAGGAGCAATCTATACGTCTTGTGTTTCTTATTTTTAAAATTTTTTGTACTATGCCTTTCTCGTAAAATACAGAATATTTTAATTAGATTAATTTGTATATAATCCACTAGAAGTGCAAGTGGCTAAGCTTCTTCAAAATAGTTTATAAAACCTGGGCTTTAGAAATGTAATTTGTATTTTTCGAAATGTGAGTAAGTGCTATTTTAAGTGAAAATTATTATTTTTAATAAATAATAATTATAAGAAATTTTGAAAAGTGTAGAAAGAGATTAAGATTAAAAAATATATGTCTACAATAATAAATAATCCATCCAAATAGAAATAATTGAGGAGAAGTATTACAATTCGTAGACAATAAGGAAAAGAAATCACAAAATATCTGTGAATTTATTAGGATTTATTGAGTACTTAAAATTTTATTTTTAATTCAATATGAATTTTCAAAAATTAAGGAAAATTCTAAAAATACAGTTTCAACAATTTTCTAAAATTTTTAAAAATTATAAAAAATTAGAAAATTTTAAAACCTATGCCAAATCAATTCTAAATAGGGCCATTATGGAACCTCTTTTTATGTGTCAGATCTTTTCAAGACAAGGTAATGAACAAGAATAGATGTAATAATGTCACGTCAAAGTAAAGTAAGCAATGTTACCACTTGGGTGCCCAAGCAGCTTACATGAGTGTGTATAGAGTAGTGTGAGTGAGAAATTTAATGTTCAAATATTAAACTAAAAATAGTGTTGTTACCTCTTCTTATAAGTACACCCGCGTCCATTGGGTACTTGGTCATCCAGTAAGACTAATACAATAAAAAAAAGTAAAGGTAATAACATAAAATTGAATAATGGTTCGATGTAGCTCTTAAACCATAATTCTTTAAATGGTCAAATTAAAGCACTAACTTGGTACCTAAGCAATTGAGAATGAGTGCATCTTGAGATCATAAAAGTGTCATTGGCTTCAACTCTAATTTTGTTTTAAAATTTAAATTCTAACCCTATTTGTAAAAACATATAACCTAACTGTATTTGTGAAAGTCGTTTTGATTGAGTTTTTTTTATTGAAATTCGAGTTGACAAATTTTCATTTAATTTATGAGTAACAAGTTTAAAACTTTTTATAAATATATAATATCAACAAATCACATAAAAAATTAATAATACATAGTCTCACTGTATTTTTTAAAATATAATAAAATATAATATTTTGTAATATTAACCTTTGAAAATAAGATAAAAAATTAATAAACTCAAAAGTAAGTCATATAAATATAAAGATAAATGTAAATGAAATTATATAATTATCTATAACATAATTGCAACATGACAAATGCGCATTCAAATATAAATATAAATAATGTAAATGATATAAATCTGAAAAAATATTACTTAGGTACTATGTATATAATATACTTTATGTTAAATATATAAATGCAAATGAGGCTCAAGTTCGAATTTGCATGAATCTTAATTTTAACCTGATTCCTCAACTTTGCTAGAAAGTAAACCCTAAATTTAAGAATTGTTGGGTTGGTTTGGGGCTCAATTATGCCCAAGTTGCACCACTAAATGAGAGAGGAAAAAACGGGGTAGCAAGTGAACAACTGGGTCAACAAACTCTAGAGTTCAGGTTATTATAGATTCATAAGTTAGAATTGAAATTCATGACATGATTACCAATAAAATTGTTTGAATTAATTAAAGCAAAAAAATATTTTTTTCCATTTCAGCAACCGTTCCACTGAAACCGTTGGAAACTATAAAGCCATGAATTGTGGACTGTTAAAACGTACGCAAACGATGACGTTTCTGTCCAATAAAGATTAGTTCAAATTATTTGATGATTCTACATTGAATTTAACTTATTAAGTATGGACCTTAATAACAAGAAGAACATCGAAAAGATACAGCTGCGTTCGATTGAATTCTGCTGCTATGAAAATTGAATGTTGAAGTATAACATAATATTAGTTGTTAATATTTGAACAAGACCATTCTGAATAGGATAAGCAACTATTCAAGAACAAAAAAAAATATGTTTTAAAGAAAGAAAAATGCATGATTATGGGTGTGTTTGGTGATGAAAAGTTTTATAGAATAAAAGTTGTCAAATGATATGATATGATATGAGTAACGATGAGTAGTGAAAAGTATAAAGTTAAAATAAATAGATTAGTTGTGTTGATAGTTGTATAGAAATGATTGAAAAATAAAGTAGTTGTATAAGAAAATGTGAAAAAATAATTAAAAAATATGATAGTTGTGGAAAATGAAAAGTTTTAACCTGACAATTTTTTTTCAATTGCCAAACACTCCCTATATATATATTGCTAGAAATAAAACAGAAATAGAAGTTCTGAAATATTGATAATGGGGTCCTAGCGACTTTCAGTTCTCTAATATTGATACTGGGGTCTTAGCGACTTTCGGACTGAGATTTAGGCTTGTTTGAAAGCCTGTTACTGAAATAATAGATCTGAGTAATTACTAAAGAAAATAGAGAGCTCGAACTTAATCACTTTTAAGCCCAACATGGCTACTCGGTAATTGGCGGTTTTATTATATTTGGGAACTGTTATATTAGAAACTTATGAAAGCAGTAGAATTTAAAGAAGCCTTGCAACTAAGATTTTGTTAACTTAAAGCAATAAGAATGCTCAAATAGTTGTTTTGTGAAGAACACCACTAGTACTGACAATTTCAGTCGAATGTCAGTTATGCTTTAATGAATGATAGCTGTTAAAATGAAATTTTAATTTAATTTATTCTAATTCTCACTATCTTCAATAATCATTTAATGGATAAAAGTGAGCTGTTGCAATTGCACCACCCAATTATTTTTCTGGTCACCATCTCACCTATTTATGACAAGTTTTCATTGCCATTCATTTGACATTGATAGGTAATGTCATATATGATGTTGCCGTGGCTTTGGACAATACATCCATGGATGCATCCGAGAAGCTGCATTTGGATCATACGTGCTATATGTGCAAAATAATCATTTTATAACGGTCTAAAAATATTTTTTATTTTTTAAAATTTTTTTCAAAAAATTTAATCTAGTTATGTTTAATCTATAACTAATTTTTACCAAATTTGGAGATGTATTTATATTTATTTTAAATTTTTAAACATAAGAGTATCTTAGTCCTGTTTCAACCATTTAAAACAACTAAAACACCCTTATGTTTAAAATTTCATCTAAAATTGGTAAAAATTAGTTTATAAATTAAACATAACTAGAATAATAATTTTATTAAAAAATGACCCTATTTTCAAATAAGTCTAAAATGATCTCATTTTAGATGGTCTCAAATGATCCAGTCTCGCTATATATATGTATAAAATATGTTCTTATGTATTTGCCAGCACTAGAACTTATCGTATGTTTGGTCCAAAATGAATCTCATATATACTTAAATTTATTAATACTTTATACAATCATTTATCTATATATAAATTTCAAGCAAATAGTTTACATGTTGAAAAATTAACTTTAAAGTTATTATTTACATCAAATTATTTTATCAGGTTGAATTTGTACCATTTTCAGCTGGAGTTTTTACACATATACAATTGAAATGAAAATTGGTATGATAATAGAATACATCATTACAAATACAATGGGTAAAGTATATTATAATTATATGATCATAAAGAGCTTATTTTGAGATAGCTACATCGTAATTTATGGTGCAAGTAACTGCATCTGAGTATTTATATATGTATGGATAATATTTAAGTGAGCGCGTGACGCTGAAATGGGTCTTGTATGATGATAAAATTAAATTAACATATTAATTTTCATTCTAATCGGATATATTTATGGACTTCATCTGAAAATAATACAAATTCGACGTAATAAAATAGTTTGATATAAATAACAACTTTAAATTAGTTTTTTCAACATCTAAACAGTCTAAAGTATGATTTATATATGGATAAATGATTATATAAATTTTTATTGCATTTTAATATGTGTGGGGCACATTTTTGGGCAACTGCATCGCTCTCTATATAAATAAATTGTTATAAGCTCCAATGATAAATAAACGAGACAAAAAGAAGTATCAAAGCAGGAAACTAAAATGGTACACGCCCTTTTAGAACTCTAATAAGTTGTTGGGTGTGTTTGGCAACATGGATTGGGATGGTCTGATTTGATATTTTAGCTTCCCTAATTAGTCATAGTTTTTTGACCATTTTCTGTACTTTAATATTTTAGTCATTATCCTTCTTCATCGATTTTAGACTAATGGGTTTTCTTGTCTACTGTTTTATAAAAAAAAAATTTCAAAAGAGATTTTTTTTTTTTAAAAAAAAAAAAGGGTTCTCCACTTGATGAATTGAAACGCTCCTCTTCAAACAATCACCCTCAATTCAAATTTCAATAAATCTTAGTCAACTCTAAAACTTTAGTTTAAGTTGTGCTAAATTCAATTTGATTCAATGAAAAGAGGTAGCTCGAGTCATTAAGCCCCCACTACGGAAGAGCTCGGGAAAGGTGAATCTTAAAGTCACAAACAGAGCCAGCTGGGTGGTCTGTTAGTGGCGGTGGCATATGGTTGGCCTGAATTCCATTCTTCCCATCAGAGAGAGTTAAATTTGTGGTCCCTTTAGTAACACCAGAATTTACAGTTGTCCTTTTGAGGGTGGAAGTATTTACAAAATCTCCCTTCATGGCGAAGATTATGAACGGAGCTGATTTATAACATCAGATATTACAATATATCTAAAACCAGTTAAAAACAAGTAAGAAACAGAAAATATTGTTTCCACAGTCGTATCTCGCCAAGTCAAGAGTCCATTTCCATTGCTGGCTCCTCTTTCATTGTTCTAAGTGAATTATGACATATTTATGGTGTGTTTATCATTTCTATAAACTTTTCAATCTAAAATTTTTAACTTTTCGTAATTATCCTTTTTAAATAATTTTTCCATATCTTCCTATATAGATATTCCGTTTTTTAATCATTTTTTTACAATTACTTATACAACTACTTTATTTATTCATTTCATTCATCGTCATTATCTCTATTATGTTCATCGCTACTTCCATTTAAAAAAAAATTTACACAAACAACTTTTTGTTCAAAAATTTTATCAAACACTGAGCACATTCTTAATTGGAATGACGATAACAATGTTAGTGAAA
>JAXCLR010000081.1:25441864-25463354 GCA_035584095.1 Annona squamosa
CTTGGAGAGAGTGAGATGCCTTTTCCTCTTCTACGGGGAAGGGAGAGATTGATCCTGACGCACGCGAGGATGGAGTGCAGGAAGATAAAACAGCCGAAAATGGAAGGGGCTGCGGTGGTCGGGGATTGCGCAGCAAGAAGGCAGCAGGGTGCGGGAGAAGGACGAAGGACGAAGGGATTGAGTACTTGGAGAGAGTGAGATGCCTTTTCCTCTTCTACGGGGAAGGGAGAGATTGATCCTGACGCACGCGAGGATGGAGTGTAGGAAGATAAAGCAGCCGAAAATGGAAGGGGCTGCGATTCTAGGGATTGCGCGAGAAGAAGACAGCAGGGTGCGTGCCAGGATTTTGCGGGAAGAAGACAGCAGGGTGCGCGGGAAGGGGCTGCGATTCTAGAATGCTGTGCGGGAAGAAGACAGCAGGGTGCGCGCCGGGATTTTGCAGGAAGAAGACAGCTTGTTGCTGCGCCGGGAAGGGGTGTCGATTCTAGGGATTGTGCAGGAAGAAGACAGTGAAGTCGACGCGGGAAGCATTTATCGAATAGGCGGGATTCTGCGGAATTTGACTTCGGGGAGGCTTTTGCAAAAAGCTTAGAAGAGCTGCAGATGACCGCCCGTATGCTCTGACGGAGGGCCTGCGTGCAAAACTCCCTGCGTTGACTTCGCTGCCCAGCCCTCGACTCTCCCGCCCGGATCCAATGGCTGAAGCAACGCCCGCCCGATCGAACGGCGATGCGCTCCTGGGATCATTTAGGCTCCATTCTCTCAGGAGCATGAGATTGCGCTTTGTACAATTTCATCGCATCGATGCAGGCCACGACGCATGTGACATGCATCTTGCGTATGAGATTTTTTCTATTTTAGTCCTTTTAATTTTGTTAATTTTCTTTTCAAGCCTAAGGTTTTCACATTTGCAATTCAAACCCTATAAATTAGATTTTATTATATTTTAGTCTTATCTCCATTTACGGCTGGATCTAGAATGTAATAAAATAAACTTCTAAAGTTTGAAATGCAAATATCAAACTTTAAAGTTTTAAAAACAAACTTCTTAGCTGACGTGCCTAAAATGTCAAAAGCACAACAGTTGGTCAGTTGCAAGGGAGTCTACATGCATGTTTTGTGTATGTACATTTAAGTTAGGCGTTTCTCAGCAGCGATTGACCAGTAATGATAATTGAGATTAAAATGCAAAATAACAAAATTTAAAAGGTTTATCACGCAAATTAAACCTTAAAATTTTATTGTTTCTGCATGCTCCACGGCTAACAATTAACATGGTTTATTTCACAGCATTTAGAAAATAGGGTTATCTGTCACGTGTGTTAATTTATAATTACCTACAATTACAGGTCTAGTTGTAAATACACCCATCGGCGTTGGGAAAGGCGGCACCTGCGCACGTGCAATGGATGCACACGAGAGAGTCTATTTTTTCCCTATCCACGTCATCGTCTGGCACCCGGCAGGGGGCTTACGATCAGAGGTTTGGGGCCGAAAAGCAGCGTATTTCTCCACAGGTATGCCGGAAGGAGGCAAAGCCCATTTCCAAATCGAAAAAGATCACGACCGATAAATATTTTCATGTAAATTTAACAGTCTAGATAATATCTCTAATTTTTTAATAAGGTAAATTTTATTATTTTTACAATGAATAATTCATATTTTGCAGAGGATGTTGGTGATTAATGGTAATCAGAACGATAAATGTTTGCTTGAATAGAATTGTACGGTAGACCATCGGGTACGGTTTCATCAAAAACCCTCGCAAAACGCTACGCTTCGCCCCGGACAGTTTTTCTTCCCCGCTCCGCGGCCATTGCCTCTGTCGCGAAAATATTTTTATTTTTATTTTAAAAAAGCAAAAAAAAAGGAAAAAAAATAAAAAAATCCTCGTCTCACAGTCTCTGCGACGGAAATGGCGACTCCAACCCCGGCGCAAGTTATCCAACAGTCTCAGCCGCAGCAGCAGCAGCAGGCTGCCGGAGGAGGAGGCAGTGGCGGAGCTTTCGGTAACGCGTCGCTCTACGTCGGCGACCTCGACCCTTCGGTGACGGAGGGGCAGCTCTACGATCTTTTCAGCCAGTTGGGCCCTGTCTCATCCATCAGAGTTTGTAGGGATCAGATCAGGCACGTCTCCCTCGGATACGCCTACGTCAACTACAATACGCCCCAGGAAGGTATGATCGTTTCGTCGCTCTCATCGATGTGAGATTTTTGCTTCGCGGAAGATCCTCTTCCGTCGTTGGAGGTCGTTGCTTGGTTATGGCGGTTTCAGCGCTGCTGTTGTTGCTTGCCGTTTTTTGGTTCCCTTCTAGGGTTTGGGGTTGATGGAGGCTTCTGGATGCGTTAAAATGTCGTATAGTGGGGGCGCGTGCGCATGCATGTTGTCTATAGCCATCCAGGCGATGGACTTGTTCCGGATGGCGATCGGATTGTTTCTGCAGAATTCGTGCCTCTAAATTGGGCCTTTCTAGGTTTTTAGTTGAACTAGAATGAAATTGGCTCCCCTGAGTGAGCGGTGTGGAGATAGAAGATAACAGTGTATTGCAATTACATTTGAATGTGGCGAATCTAGTTGTACTAAAAAATAGGGCGTTTTGTGCATACTGATTGATTAGTTCTTCATTTGTGTGTAAGGAGAGAAAAGTCCATGCTTTACGGTGGAAAATGGATGAATTTGGTGGGAAATTCGTTTATATGTACTGATTGATTAGTAGAGAGAGAGATCCCATACTGATTGATTAATTCATCATTTGCCTGTAAGGAGAGAGAGGTTCATGTTCTATGGTGGAAAATGGATGAATTTAGTGGGAAATCATTTGTATGTAATGATTGATTAGTAGAGAGAGTGAGCGGTTCTATGGTGTAAAATGATTGAATTTAGTGGGAAATTGATTTGTATGCAGTGATTGATTAGGGAGAGGGAGGGAGGGAGGGAGAGGTGTGCATGCTGTGAAAATTGGATGCATTCAGTGGATACTTCAAGCTGCATCCCAGTGGCCAAAATGCGTAAAACTATTTGAATATTTGGAAGCCTCTCAAATTTTTAGTAATTGCAGTTTGTTAGTTTTGAGTATTGAGATTGTTCGTTCACTCCTACTTAAAGAAGGGATTTTAGTTGTCATGTCAATTTTTTATAAATAAAGTTGCATATATTTTTGTTTCTGGATCATTGAGCATGGAATGCAAGTACTCTACTTTCTTGCCCCCCTTAATTCTCTTTTCTCAACTTCCATTAGCCCCTACTTAAGTTATTCTCTTCTTTCCCTTGAGAAGATTCTACTTCATTCTTCTATATTCTTTCATTCTTCTAAACGTACCTATTGTATTTTATTATATAATTTCTTCTCTTCTTTTCCATTATTGAGAGGGTCTATTTCTTTCTTTCAAAGTGGTCCTTTCTGTTTATTTGTGATTTTCTATTTTAGACTAATTTAGCATTGTTCTGCTCAAATTTACGTCAAGTTTGTTTTTGGGTAGAAAGGGATGAAAAATCATTTAATGATAAAAGGGAGGAAAGGATGTCTTTTTTCTTCATTGCATACTAATGCGACGTTTGACTAATTTCATATCATCTTTTTTCAGTTAGGGATTCATTTATTTTGTTTTTATTTACCTTATGGCTAGTATTACTTCCCATATTGCTAATATCCTCACTTTCGCTTTTACACAATCCTATACTTTTTCTCCTCTTTGAGAGTTGTTTGCATTTTAAATCCTCTAACTTTGCCTATTTGCATTTTAAACCCTGTGCCATAACTTGTCTAAGATTCCCGTTAGTGCATATGAATTGTCATAAATGCCCTCTATTGTAAAAAACCCACAGTTGCTTGTCTTTGCACATGGAAGTGTATTTCAGTTTTTTATCACTTTTTTTAACAGTTTTGAAAGTAGCCAATTTTTTGGAAAATCAAATCTCTTTCAGCTCATCCTCAGACAATAGCCTCTTCAAAACAACACCCAATTCCTCTGTGCTAAATCCCCAATCTCTGCACAATCCTGTAGAGCTTACTATCATCTGAAAAATAGCACTTTTAATCGACCGAATGGTTCCAGAACAGCCAATAGTAATCTCGAACCCAATCTTCCCTACGTTTTCCACCACCCGAAACCCCAAAATTACCAACCGTATATGCTTCTGCATGTCTACAATATCGCCATTCTTCACAAATCTTTCCTGAGATTGAGAGACGCGGCGAAGATTGCCTTCCCTTCTGGACCAACTACAAATTTCGATAGCTAGAATGGTCCTAGTGTAAACAGGTAAGAATTTGGAACATATCCAACTACAGATTGCTCTGCTTGTGGACGCGCGATTGTTGTGATCGCACCAACCACTCCATTGTTCGGCTTGACATTTCCAACTCCCAACTTCTTCGGCTATTTTCCCACCAGTGATTTCCAATTTTACAAACCTATTGCACATCTCCTTTACTGGTAATAATCTCATTGTCAAGTTCCTGAATATATCCAGCAACCTGTTTAGTGGAAGCTTGGGGTTGGACTTCTCCCAGCTCAACTTGCTTGAAATGTTCGATGCTTACAACGACAACTTCAATGGGTCTCTTTCTTTGGGCTTGCTAGGGCTACCAAAGCTGCGCCATTTGAATTTGGGTGGAAATTAGATCTTTGGGAGGATTCCTTCTAGCTATGGAAGTTTTAAGGAGCTGAGCTACCTCAACCTCACTGGAAATGATTTGAGTGGTGCAATACCCCCGAGCTTAGAATCTCACTAGCCTAAGGAAACTCTGCTGGGGCTACTTCAATATCTTTGATGTTGGAATCCCACTTGAATTAGGAAAGCTGGCTAATCTGCCTCATCTTGACCTGTCGAGCTGCGGTCTAGATGGTGCAATCCCTACTGAATTGGGCAGCCTTAAGAAACTTGGCACTTTTTTTTATAGATAAATCAGCTCAGTGGCTCAATTCCATCACAATTGGATAATCTAAGCAACTTAAAATTCTCAATCTCTCAAGGGACATGCTTAAAAGGGAGACACCTATTAGGTTCTCAAAAATTTGGGAGTCCGTGCTCTTGAAACTACACATCAAGAGGCTTCATGGGGAGCGATTCTGAACCACATGGTGGAGTTGCTGAAGCCAGAGGTGTTGCAGCTGTGGCAGAACAACTTCATTGGAGCCATTCCTCTCATGCTGGGATAGGGTGGGAGGTTTATCGAAACAAGTTTCAATCTTGGTTTCTCTCAAGTCGACCTCTTGCTTGATCCTGGCGACAAATTCAGATTGGTTTTTAGACTCGCGGATGGTAGATGTGGCGATGACTGAGTGGGATGCGATGCTGGAAGCTGCAAGATCTAAGAGAAGGATTAGAGGGTCGGAGATGGAGTGAAGCAGAGAAGGGTCGGAGATGGAGGTGGGTTTGGCTGTAGATGGGGATTGGTTGACAGGAATGAGAGAGCAGCCAAGGAGTATGGAGCGTTTGATGCGATCGACAGTGAGGAAGCAACCATTGGGAAGGGTGCAGATGTGGTGGAGTATGAACGTGTTGGAGTCGATATCGATGGAGGAGACGAGCTTGGGAGGTGGTGTGGGAAAGCTGTGTTGGGTATTCATGGGATGATTTTCGGAGGATGATGGGATTGGTAGGAGAGATTTTTATGGTAGGAGAGGCCAAGCTAGTGTTGTCCACACTCCATGGCTCTTGAAAATGCCACCATCACTGCTGCTTGCATGAATGGAGCCGACTGCAGTCATTGGAATACACTTCCATGTGGAAGCTAAATATCTCATCTAAATGTTATATAGGTCATTTTAAAAAAACAAGCATATGAATGACACTTTTTCACGTGCTATTTAACAGCATTATAGCTTAGGGTTTAGAATGCAAAGTGCAAAAGTTTCTAGGGTTTAAAATGCAAATAGGCAAAGTTAGAAGGTTTAAAATGCAAAAAAAAACCCTCTTTGGCACTAAGAGATCATCTCTAAAGGAATCAATATGTTTTATTGATGACTAACTTTGACTAGTCAACAACTGTATGTGAGGAATTGATCTTTGTTTTCAAGCAAACTACTTAAAGCGGAAATGACCTTTGCTTTCAAGTCACATTTCTTCACCTAATACCTGAAGAGAGAACAATTGGTGTGAAAATGTTTTAAAGTCAAATAAGACTTAATAGTTAATAGTCAAGCAGGCTTTAAAACTTTTGAAGTGCAGAGTATGGATTTGTTTTATTTTGTAGCTATGCTTGGAGACAAATCTCAATCTCTCTCTCTTTTTTAAAAAAACTTGGTTATTTTTTTATCAATCCAAATCACTCATTGTGCTTATTAATGTGAAATTAGTTAATATACCAAAAATACTATGATTGGATACCTTGGTGGGCCAGAATCAATTTTAAACAATTTATATTTGTTAGGGCTACCAAGTATCTAATCGATGTGTTTTTTGGTATATTAACTAAATTCAAGTTAATAAACAGAGTGAGTGGTTTGGATTTATCAAAAAAACCTTTATTTTTAAAAACAGAGAGGTTGATACTTGTCATACGCATAACTACTAATATTTAAAAATTCATAGACATTTTATTAAAAAAATTATAGGCATATTTGCAATAAGTTTCACAGGCATAAATTCAATTTTGTGAAAAATCATAGGCATGGATGCAAATCCGTCGTTTAAGTTTGCAAATGAAATTTGAAAGCATAATGAACTCTAATTAAGAATATTAATGTTTAAAGTATGGAACAATTTTTTTATGATTGATGAGTCGAATTCTCGAAAAGAATTTAATAGCACAATCTATTCTTTTTAAGTTTAATTTGAAAGCACTATAGTTTAACATGCGGCACAATTTTGTTATAATTGTCAAGTTTTATCAAAATGAGAGTAGATTCAAATAAATGTTTATAATTTTATGTTTATTAATAATCATAGGGTTTAGTCGAAATCATGAAATCTTGCAATGCCTATGAAACCAAAATCTTAGATATAGGAATAGCCTCAAAACTCAAAAGTCAAAACAAATTTCGCTCTACAACTTGTGATGACAATCGTCACAACCAAATCTGGCTGAGTTATGCCAAATCTGGCTGAGTTATGGCAAAACAGCAAGCTTATCTATGCTCTGTATTAAGGGTTTTGACCGAATGGATAGTTGCCTTTGAAATTTTGGAAGCCTTTTCTACTTTATGTGCATCATGAATTTTTTAAAATATATTCTTTTAAAACATTCCCATTCATGTAGGTGATATGATCTGGCTGATAAATTATCATGTGAGAAACTAATCTTATCCATTCCGTGGATGCAAGCAAGGATCAGGAGCAGACATCAGGACGTGCAGAGTTGAGTTTTTGCAGCTGATCCTTGGTTTATTTAGAAATTAGATAATGGTGGCTAGACAAGGTGTGTGGTTATTCAGTAGCATTATAGCAGGAAGGGTCATATTGATAGGTTGAGAGATTGAAATGGGGCTTAGATTTTGGACTAGGTGTTTGGATTGAGCTGCTAAGAGGTGTAAAATAATTAGAACTATATTGACATAATTCGTGTTTGCTTTATTTAGTCATCATGTGGGGAGTCATTTTGTAGCATGGTTTGTAAAATGGAAACCAAACTTTGTATTGGACATCAATGACAGGGTCATGGGACTGGACTGAAAGCCTAAATAGAAACCTACATTTATAATTCTGTCATTTTCTCTTACTGGTTGGGTGATTTTACATGGGCACAAAGTAGATTTGATAGTTTCGTGAAGTTCACTCAGGCATGGGCGTAAGGCTAATGATGTAGATAAGTAGATTGTTTTATTCTTCTTTCTGCCAGAGAATTTGGTGTCAGACGGGAATAATTTGGTGCGGTTTTTTTTTAACCTTCTAGCCAACTGAAAGCTTCTTCACTGTTCAGCATATGGACAAAAACTTGCAATATTAGGATTTGTTTGGTTGGGAGTAAAATTTTTTATGAAAAATTTTTGGGGTAAAAGTATTAAATTGATAGAAAATGATGTGATATGATAGGAGTAATGATGAAATGTAAAGAGAATAAAGTTAAAATAGACAGGTTAGTTTTATGGGTACTTGCGTGGAAATGATTGAAAAGTAGGGTAATTTGTATAGGAAAATGTAAAAAATAAAAAATAAAAAAATAGGGCAGTTATGAAGAGTGAAGTTTTTTATTGAAAAGTTTTTGTTGACATTTTTTTTTTGCCCAACCAAATGCACCGTTAAATTAAGTCCTTGTGTGCTGAAGTTTGCAGTTTGTTCTACTACTTGGCTTCAATATCAATGCATCGATTCTGCATGTATTGATCTTTATTACGTTTTCAACAGTTTAGTTTTAGCTTGAAGAGAATGCTGGAGATCACTTGTAAATTGTAATATAAATATGATATCATACTAAAACAATGTTTTATCAAGATTTCAAATACTTTTTGGAAGTTTTAGCGTCCATAAATTCTTCATTTATCTGTTTAATTGTCTTAAAGAATTTTTGTGCATTAGTTGTTACAAAGTAATGCTTTAGTTTGCATACATTAAAATTCAAATAGTTGTAGAGAACCTATGATGGTTTTGGAACTGACCTTCTGTATTTTAAATTGCAACTAACCATGCGTTGGAGGTTTTGAATTTTAATGCTTTAATTAGCATTCATTTAATTCGAATGGTTCTAGGGTATCTATGATGGTTTTGGAACTGATCTTTCCTATTTTAAATTGCAGCTAGCCATGCCTTGGAGGTTTTGAATTTTACTCCTGTCAATGGCAGGCCTATCAGGATAATGTTCTCACATCGAGATCCTAGCATGCGGAAAAGTGGCTATGCTAATGTTTTTATTAAGAACTTGGACACATCAATAGATAATAAGGCATTGCATGATACCTTTGCGGCCTTCGGTTCTGTTCTTTCTTGCAAGGTGGCCGCTGATAACAATGGTCAGTCAAAAGGATATGGATTTGTACAGTTTGAACATGAAGAATCTGCACAAAATGCCATTAGACGGCTTAATGGGATGCTGATAAATGATAAACAAGTTTATGTTGGCCTTTTTGTTCGTCGTCAAGAACGAGATCGAGCAAATGGATCACCAAAATTCACTAATGTATATGTAAAAAATTTGTCAGAAAGCACTATTGATGAGGACCTGAAGAATGTTTTTGGCCAATATGGTCCAATTACTAGTGCTGTTGTTATGAGGGATGCAAGTGGAAATTCTAGATGCTTTGGCTTTGTTAATTTTCAGAACCCAGATGATGCTGCTGTTGCAGTTGAGAATCTAAATAATGGCACGTTCAAGGATGATAAAGTCTGGTATGTAGGGAAGGCCCAAAAAAAAGCTGAAAGGGAAGCTGAGTTGAAGGCCAAATATGAACAAGAAAGAATTGGTAGACTGGACAAACTGCAGGGAGCAAATTTATATCTGAAAAATCTTGATGATAGCATTGATGATGAAAAGCTGAAAGAGCTGTTTTCTGAATTTGGCATGATAACATCTTGTAAGGTATATGTTTTGTTGAGTGAAGCTTCTAGAGTTCTTTGTTAAAAGCTGAGGACTAAGGGCCTGTTTGGCCCCCAAACAAAGCCTAAATCATGTGATCGAATCTGACTTTTCAGGTCATGCTTGATCCACTGGGACAGAGCAAGGGTTCTGGCTTTGTAGCCTTTTCCACCCCAGAAGAAGCTAATAAAGCAGTGAGTTGTTTTTTTTTAATAGTTAAAATTCCTTTCATACTCTCCATCTTTTCTGTCCACCAATTAAAATTTCCTTTTGGACTCTTGTTTTGTAAATCCTTCCCATTAGCATCATGGATGATTTTAACATTTTCGTCATTGCATTTTCTTCAGCTAAATGAAATGAATGGGAAAATGATAGGAAGGAAACCTCTGTATGTTGCTGTGGCTCAACGAAAAGAAGAAAGGAAAGCAAGGCTGCAGGTGACTTGATTGACAGAAATTGCACAATCGTTCAACTGTAGGTGCCCATCTAAATCAATCTTTTGTGGTTGGATTCTCAGGCACATTTTTCTCAGCTTAGAGCTCCAGGTGGAATGGCTCCTGCTCTACAGTCAAGTTTGCCTGGTTTCCACCCTGGTGCACCAAGGCTTGCTCCGCAGCAGCTGTACTTTGGTCAGGGCAACCCTGGTCTCATCCCACCTCAACCGGCTGGATATGGCTTCCAGCAGCAGCTGTTACCTGGAATGCGACCTGGGGTTGCACCGAACTTTATAATGCCTTACCCTGTACAGAGACAACAGCCTGGACAACGGATGGGTGTAAGACGAGGTGGGACACCCCAGCAGATGCAGCAACAACAGGTTTCCTTTTCTTTTGCCCACATTTTATCTCTGCTTTGTTTTCTTCGTTTTGATTTTTCTTGGTCCTTTCTTCCACAAATTTAAGTTTCCACTAGTAGTCATGCAGGGAAATACTGACTGAATTTGTGGGTTAGGTAGGCTTTATTGATATTATTATTCCCAAATTCACTTTATCATTACTATTCCCATGTTCATGGTTTTTTATAATTTTTTTTCCTCTTTTACAATTTTCTTAATGGAATTCCATGTAGTCTTCTTACATGAATATGGAAACTGATCTTGTGCACCTAGGTACACCTAGTTTCGGTGCACCCGGGTGGGCACACCCATTTTTTATATATATATTTTTGAAACTTTTTCATACAACTCTTAATCTAGGTGTATTTAACATGCGTGTTAATTTTTACTAATTTTGGGGATTTTTAGATTTTTTTGGATTTTTAGTAAATTTAACTTACTAAAAATGCCATTAATTTTTAAAAATCCAAAAAAATCTAAAAGTTTCCAAAAATGCTAAAAATTAACATGCAAGTTAAATATGTCTAGATTAACAGTTGTGTGAAAAAAGTTTCAAAAAAATTACAAAAAAAAAGGGTATTTGCACCCAGGTGCACCGAAGCTAAGTGCACCTGGGTGCATAGGATCAAAATCTCATAAATATGCATTTGTGTGGTAATCTAAACAATAATAAGTTTTATCAGGAAAACAGTTCTCTTCAGCAATAGTAAGAGCATTGGTATTTGCAGCAAGGACCAAACCTTACAGGCTGCATATACTGGTTTAGGGGTGAAATGTGTGTTGGGTTGTAGGCAAATTCCTAATACTATTTGTAGAACTGCTGTCCTAATCTTAACAGTTTCAGTGAGCATGGCGGCTATAGTGATTTTATCACATATATGAAGAAAATTTCCATCACTTGTGTACGCATCTTGTTTTTACAAAAAACATAGCTTAATTTTCCACATGTCAAATAAAACAATTCCAGTGATTTTCCAGAAACTACATGGTTTAATTTATACACTTGCATTTCGATTGGCATATTTAGGAAGAGCCCAATTAAGTTGCTGATACATCTGGCTAGAGTTAGGGGGCCTGTTTAGCTGGCATTCTAGGAGGCTGAAAGTTCTTCTGATTAGAATATACACTATTTGCTTAAAATAGAAGTTTGCTTTCCCTGAAGACCACTAATTCCTCATTCCACAGATGTTAGGGCAAATAGGTCCTTAATTTGTAAAGATTCTATGGTATGTTAGATAGTAGCTTCATTTTGGTTAGTACATAAAGTTGGTCTAATTGTTGTTAAATGAATAAAAAATCTAATGACTGATTATAAATTATTATACAAAGAAAAATGTAATTAATGACCAAGATGGTCATGTCCCTTCCTTTTGTAGATTGTTTATGGTTATTCGATCATTTGTCTCAGATTAAGGATTTATCTGACTTCTAAATTTTGCCGCGTCTTGTGGTGCAGTTGATGCAACGGAATACTAATCAAGGCTTTAGATACATGCAAAATGCTCGTAATGGTGTTGATCCATCATTGGTACCTCAGGGGCTGATGGGTCCGATGATGCCCTTGCCAATTGATGTTTCTGGAGTCCCAGTAGCTCCTATGGATCCAGGGCGGCACCAGTTGGTTCCTATAACAGCACTTGCCTCAGCTTTAGCTTCTGCCAGTCCTGATCAACAAAGGCTGGTATGCTGACAATATCCCTTTTTCTTCCTCCGTTGCATTATTTAAAGTTCCTCCTCCTTTTGGCATCATTTCTGTTAGGCAATGCTGAGAAAGAATGAAACATAGAATTCAAACAAGTTATACTTGACTATTTCCATTCATTTAGAAAATTGTTTTCTCATAAATATTCTGAAGCAACGGGAGAATTTGAAGATTTGGTTGTTGTAAAACCAAGCAAATACAAATGGAGAAAAAGCCAACCTATTTAACTGAACCATTTCCATTTATTTTGAAATCTGATTTCCTGATTTCTTATTGGACTTTGCATTCCCCAATTCAGATGTTGGGCGAACAGCTGTTTCCACTTGTTGACCGTCTGGAGCATGATCATGCTGGGAAAGTCACCGGAATGCTGCTGGAGATGGATCAAACAGAGGTCCTGCACCTTATAGAGTCTCCCGACGCTTTAAAGAAAAAAGTTGCTGAAGCCATGGAAGTTCTCAGGTTAGCACAGGTAGCTGGAGATCCTGCAGATCAGCTTGGTGCATTGTCTATAACTGACTGATTGAGCTGGCAATGTTGGTGCTGCAATTGCTTATCCTTTACATGCATGCTTAAAGCCCTTTCCCTATTTAGCGTCAAGAGCACTGTGAGCCGTTATTGGTTATCTACTTGTCTTCCAACTATTTCGTATAGATTTGTGGTATTTTGTTGGGCTTTTGGATCCGGCAGCCTAGTTTGCTGGAAGTTTTGGGGATATACCATGTTGAGTGAGATTTTTAGGTGGCTTTGTCTTGCATTTGTGTTCTGTGGTGTAGACTTCAACTTTGGTTCTTAGATCTTTATGTTTGGATTTCTCTGCACCTCTATTTTCTTTCCCCTTTTATTTTTCAAAGTTCTTATTGTTAGAGGTAAGGCAGGTAGTTGAGAATGAGATTCTCGAACAGTTTTCATGGCAAGCGGGATGATGCTGCATGGTTTGAATTGGGCAGCGTTTGTATTGGATGGTGGGGGTTTGAGGTTGATTTGGGAGAGATTCCAAGGGAACTCGCACGGGGAAGCTGTGCATGGAAGGACATTAGGATTAGGCACCGTTTGACATTGCTTATGGTGGGTGGCTTCTTCTCCCGATAATTTTATTTTATTTTGTTTTTAAATTACAAACCAATTTACTAACCCCCAGCATAAACCTTTCTCGCACCTCTAAAACAGGACGGGAGAAGAGGCTGGGGATGAGCTAACCAGAAACAACAGAAGAAGCATCAAAGTCCAAAAAATGTACAACGCTACTTGGTGGTTAGCCCCACCGCACCTGGCTTTCTTCCCTGATTACAATTGCCATCCCAGCAAGGGCATGAGCTGTTTGATCTCCACTCTTCATCGCATGATAGAAAGAGGCATACTCAAACAGGTTGCACAAACCTTGGATTTCCTAAATGACGAAGCTTCCCGAAGACATGTGAACACCATTTCCAACGAGAGCATTGATTAAGACCATAGAATCACTCTCCACAACAACCCTGAGGAAACCCAATTCCTTGATCCATCGAATTCCCAATAAAATGGCCTTCGCTTCCATGCAAATTAAAGGGAAAGCGGGTTAGAAACACCTTGGCGGGACCAACGTTTAGCAGCCATAAAAATCCTGTCCAGTTTCTTACGACAGTCTTATATTCTGGACCTAGACTATCTTCACATCTGCCGTCATCGACATTTATCTTTGGCCTCTCCTTTTAAATTTTAAGATTTTGATTCTTTATGAAAAATTCAATTAATTCATTGTGTTTAACATAATTTGTTTAGTTAAGAAACAAAGTTCATCCAATTAAGTATATATATGGGCCACATTTGCTCAAATGTATATATTAGTAATATTCAGATGCAACACAATTGTATTGTAATTACGGTGTGGTTGCTCTAAAATGGGCTCCACAAGATCATGAAATTATAATCTACTTCCCCTATTGTATTTTATTACCATATCAATTTTCATTATAATCAAATATGAAAATGGTATAAATTCAACGTAATAAAATAGCTTAATATAAATAAAAATTTTAAAGTGATTTTTTTTCAACATATAAACCATTTTCTGTAAAATTTATATATGTATAAATGATATATAAAATTTTATTGTATTTTAATATGTGTATGCCCTATTTTTGGGCAATTGAGTCATTGTTCTAGTGCAGTTGCATTGCACCAGAACATCTCTCTCTCCCTCCCTCTTCCTCCCTCCCTACTTATATAGAGGAATATTTAGGTGCAGCGCGCCCAAATGGGCCTCACATGATTATAAAAGTATAATCTACTTTACTCATTATATTTAGGATGATACATTCTGTTACCATACCAATTTTCATCCTAATCGGATATATTTATGGAACCCATTGAAAATTATATAAATTCAACATAATAAAATAACTTGATGTAAATAACAACTTTAAAGTGATTTTTTCAACATGTAAACTATTTTTTATAAAATTTATATATAGATAAATAATTGTATAAAATTTTATTGTATTCTAATACGTGCGGAGCTTATTTTTGGGCAACTACACCACCGTTTCTGTGCAGCTGTGTTATACCAGAATAAGTCTCATATATATGTATATGGGCTTCGCTTCTATGTAACCGAGTTACATAAAAGCGAACTCATGTACCCCTTTCAAAATCTAAGATTTTGATTTTTATTGAAAAATCTAATCCATTCATTGTATTTAACATCAATTTTTTTATCTAAGAGATTAAGTTTTATCCAAATCAAGTATGTTTGTTGGCCACATCTGTTAGAAAATGTATATATTCATGCGTAAATTATGAAAAATGCTTAGATCTATTTACACATGTATTAGAATGTAATAAGACTTTATAAAGTCATTATTTACATAGAAATGATATTTTGGACGGTTTAGATGTTAAAAATACTACTTTTAGCATTTTTCACAATTTACACATGAATATATACATTTTCTAATGAGAAGAATGATCCTGTTAGCCCAGGTTAAGTAAATGTCTCACTTAGCCAACTTCAAAAATCCTATTTAAAACAACTTTTTTTTTCTTCATACACTTATTTATCTAAGTGTATTTAATATATAAATCAAGTTTTACCATTTTTGGATATGCATATATATTTTTTTTAGATTTTTAAATATAAGGGTATTTTAAATATATACACAGATTTTTAAAAATATCAAAAAAATAGATAAACATATTCAGAAATGGTAAAACTTGGTCTATATGTTAAATACACTTAGATAAACAATTGCACAAAGAAAAAAGAAAAAAAATTGTTGTAAATAAGTTTTCTAAGATGAACTAAGTGGGGCATTTACTTAGCCCAGGCTAACAGGATTATTTATCTCCCAACAAATGTGACCTATAAACATATTTGATTGGGATGAAACTTGGTCTTATAGATAAACAAGTGATATTAAATATAATGAATGGATTGAATTTTCACTAAGAATCAAAATCTTAGATTTTGAAGAGGTTACGTGGATTCGCTTCGAGACTGTATGTATATGTATATCTATATATATATATTCATGTGTAAATTATCAAAAAATGTCTAGATCTATTTACACATTATTGAAATATAATAATATTTTATAGAATTATTTATCACATATGATTGATATTTTAGATGGTTTAGATGTTGAAAATATTACTTAGATAAAACTCATATACAATGATACTAAATAAATGAGAAAATTTGCATAATAATATAAATGATGCTAAATATAATTGACAAATTAGATTTCGTATCAATCATCAAGATTTAAAAAATAAAAAGAGTTACATAAAAAAAAAATTCATAGAAGCCGAGAACTTTATCTTTAAGATTCCCGTTTTTGGGCAGCATCATCTGGCTGGGCTTTAGTCAAAATTCAGGCCGCTATTTACAATTGATCTGGATGAATAATATCAGTGCAGATAGTTAATACACCAACCCAAAATGCCATTAAACACCCTTGGACTGCGCTCAGTCATCACTTGTTTCGCAAGAACCATTACTTCCAGCACACAGTTATGTACAGAGAAATGGGAAATTGTGTTATGCTTACCTTTAATGATCAAAGAGAAGATTTCCTGAATGTTTCCGACCATTGAAGATCCACATGTTGCAGAAATAGGCCCGCTGCGAAGAGCCGCTACCTTGCTACACTTCCAAAACAAATGCAGAAGATCCTCCCTAGCATCAGCTTGGTTGCATAATAAAATAGTTAGGTTCAAGTTCAACTGGAACTCCTCTACTTACGAGGTTCATTTTTGTCGGGAATGAATCTGTAATCACCCTCGACCTAAAATTTTGGAATTTTTTATTTTTATTTTTTTGGGATCTTTGTTCTTCACAACACCTTCAAAACCTCACCGAAAGCCATATCTATAGGACCCACATTTAATTCCCCAATTGCCAGTCCATATGTGCTATCCTCACGCTAAATTGTCCACGTGTCTCCTTTTCCCAAAACAGTCACGTCTTCTTCCTCCCTTCTTGGCAGTGGGATGTTCTTTATTAACCTCTAGCCCTTCTTCCCACCACGCTTTTTATAGCAGATTCCTCCCAGACTCTCCTTTCTTTGTTGGTGAAGTGCGAGCATCTCTACTGAAACCTCTTGGCAGGGGCCCTGAAAAAGAAAGACTTCCCATTGCTCGATTGTCATAAATAAAATTAAAAAAAAAAAAAAAAAAACTCGACCTCGCTAGCCATCACCAACACACCATTTGCACTAATTTTCAGGCAATCCCTTGCCTGAATAATGCTGCGCCAGGTAAAGAGAATGTCCCCACTTAGCCTTGCTTGCCTAGAAGTCTCCATCCGGGAAGTTCCTAGCCTTAAAAGCTTTACTGCTTCGGATGGATTAGTTATGCTCTTGCTTTCCAAACATAATTTTATACACTTGAAGAGCCTTTAACAAGACTTATTAAATTTGGGTGGGAATTGTGAATAAATATGCCATTGGGTAAAACCCCAACTTAACTTGATTGGTTTTGAATTCGTGATACATAATGTTTGACAGCAAATCATGTACTTATTGATCTAAAATCAATCATTTTCTATGCAAAACTTATGATTTATTTATTTATTTGTTAAAAATTCCCTATAAAAGTGATGTTATCCTCAATAAATATATTAAAATTTTTTGTCCACCAGAAAATACTAAACACCTATTTATCAATATTTTGCCAATAAATAAATTTTTTTTCATAAAAAGAAAATTGTTTATCTTTTTCAATAACAAAAAATATAGATGAACTTGAAAGTGGAAACACTTTCATTTTACTTGATGGTTCTCACCATCTTTCTAATTAGATAACTTGTACAAAGGCGGTTAACATGGTTTTATAAATAATCTATGTTATGGTCCTTACCTAACTCTACCACACCTATCTTAAGGTCGTTTTGATTCCAATTCCAGCGGATTCGCTGAATGCACTTAATTGCAAATTGCAACATATGATCATATATATTAAAATAAATACACATTAACAGAACAATGTCAATAGTATAAAAATAACAACAAAACGTTAATAAAACGTCAATAGGAAGTTTATTTTTCTTTTTTACTGTACACACATGAAGCATGATCCCATGAGATCGTGAAGAAGACCTTGGATTGTGCGGAGTCGAAGATCATCTTCGACGACAGAGGCGGGTGACTGAAAGGGTTCTGTCAGATTTTTGTTTTGTTTTTCCATTTCAAGACTTGCACAGGGACTGTTTTCTAATTTTATCATAAAATTATCTCACCGCACAAATCCCACTCTCGCAATCCAACGACGCAAAAGGGGTGGACGCAAATAAGCAAGACTTAGCCCGAACGCGGGATCATCTCTCTGCCTTTACGTATAAGTGTAACGAGTACTGATCTTTTCACTGCACACGTTTGCCCAAAAACTTTTTTTATTTTTTTATTTTTTTCATGGGTAAGTAAATTTAGGTGTATTAAGTCTACAAACTAAGTTTTACTATTTTTGAATTTTTAAATCTATGTGTAGATTTAATACACATAGATTTACTTATTCATGAAAAAAATTAAAAAAATAAAACAATAGATTTTTGGGCTGGACACACGGATCAGACAGCTATGTGTAACAGCCGTGATCCCTCATGCGTCCGTCCCAAAAATATATTTTTAAAAAATTATTTTTCGTTTTTTAACGGACAAGTAAATTTAGGTGTATTAAATTTATAAATCAAGTTCTACCATTAAATAAATTTCTATGGTAAAACTTAGTTTATAGATTTAATACACCTGATTTATTTATTTATGAAAAAAAAGAAAAAATAATATGTTTTTGAGTCGGACAAATGATCAGGCCTTTATATGTAAAGCGGGGTGATTTGGTGCGGCTGGGTGCGTGGTTATCTCATGCGTCCGACCAAAAAACTTATTATTATTATTAATTTTTTTATTATAAACATGTAGAGTTTGATATATTTAACATATAAATTAAATTTTACCATTTTTGAATGTTTTTAAGTATTTTTTTATTTTTAAATGCAGTGACATTTTCATAATTTTCTGACTCAAAAATTACAAAAAATGACAGTGTTTAAAAATAAAAATACTTAAAAGCATCTAAAAAACGTTAAAACTTAATTTATAGATAAAATACACCTAGTTTTATATGTTTATAAAAAAAATTAAAAAAAATAGGTGGCATGGCCGAACACATGTAGTCCCATGCAGTCGGTCCTCATATGTAAAATAGTATAAAATTTACTCATTTAGGGTGTGTTTGGGAATGGATAAAACTTTTGGTGAAAAGTTTTGAAGAATAAAAGTTGTCAAATGATGTGATATAATAGGGGTAATGATGAGGAGTAAAGAGGATAAAGTTAAAATAGATAGATTAGTTGTATAAGTAATTGTGTAGAAATGATTGAAAAAGTAGGGTGGTTTGTATTGGAATATGTAAAAAAATAATTAAAAAATATAAGAGTTGTAGAGAGTGAAAAGTTTTAGAGTGAAAAGTTTTAGATGAAAAATTTTCAACGTTGCCAAACACTCCCTTAATACACATGCTATCTATCTACTAGGTACCTATATGGGTAGTTCCGCCTACTAGACTATATACTTTGTCAGATTGTATTTGAAACCATATACCTAATCCCTCCCCATTAAGGGTAAATAATATTTTCTACCTAATCCCTCCCTATTAAGGATAATTTTGCTAAAAGTACCTCCCTATTAAGGGTGAATATTATTTTCTACCTAATCCCTCCCTATTAAGGATAATTTTCCTTGTTCTACTTTTAGCAGGTACCAACCTCAGTTGCACTCTCATGTTATAGTTTTAGCAAACTTCAAATATACAGAGGCTTTTTTGCATCTTCCCTAACTTTCTGTCGACTTTTAACCCATAAAATTCTCTGGTCCATAACGAATGTGGGATTCCAAAGATTCAAGATTTTTTTAAAATGAACGAAAATATTATAATATAATGAAGTAACGATGAAGAGTAAAGAGAATAAAGTTAAAATAAATAAATTAATCGTAAAAGTAGTTGTATAGAAATAATTAAAGAATGAGGTAGTTGTATAGAAAAGTATGAAAAAATGATTAAAAAATAGAAAATTATAAAAAATAAAAGTTTTAGATTGAAAAGTTTTAGTATAAAAAATTTCATGCATTGTCAAACATGTTATAAAACTTTTCAATAAAAAACTTTTTACTCTTTACAACAATCTTATTTTTTAATGTATTTTTCACATTTTGATGACATGACATTTTAATTATCTAATTTACTCAGTTAATTATTATCTACATTTTTTTTATCATTTTTCATATTTTTCATATAATTATCTTTTCTATTTTATCTATATTCACTTTGCTTTAATCATTTATCCTACCATAACATCATTCTCCAGCAATACAAAAAATTTTCTTTCATTTTTCTTTAATTAATTCCAAACGGATATGTAAGATGATATGCAAATTACTTAATCATCCTACTTTATGTTATTGCTTTATATTTACTAGTTTATTTATTTTATCTTTCTTCTTTTTACTCTTAAATATTATACATAACATTACATTACATTTCACTCTTTCAGAACTTCTTATATAAAATTTTCCGCGTACTTTCACATTGCTACTAAATGGATTAAAAAAAAGTGTTAGGTATGGGTGAGAATCAGAGAAGGTCATGATGTGCCCAACCCTGATCCTACTTTTCAAAAATCTTATTTAACTCTTATTTTTATATTGGGTTAAGATAAAGTCGATTTGACCATTACTTTTTTTTTACTAGGTTTGGGACAAAGTTTGAATCAGTAGCGGGTCACGAGTCGATAAAAACTGCGGGTCAAGTAAGATGTTTTTAAGAATTTATGAACTTATCAAGTATAAAGACAAATCTATATTAAATTTAACTACTATATGCTTCAATATATTATTAATCAGTCAAAGTAAAATATAAATACTTAAATAAAATATAAATATTAGCACTGAATGAGAGTTTTTTTATGTGAGAGATAAGAAAACGGGTTAGTAGGTAGGTTCACCTCTACCCGACTCGCTATTCTTAAAAATATCAAATATCTGACTCGCCCCGCCCTGCCGGGTATCTAATCCCATCCCACCTTAGTACTAAATATGATCGGATTAGGACGGGTCACGGGTCGACCCGCCTCGATTCCCACCCCTAGTCTGGAGTAAAAAGGGATAAATGTAGAACCTATAAGATTATTATAATGGTGGTCATCAAAGTGGTTGCAACCATTCGAGCATTTTTGCAAATAGGTTTCTGATGAGTACACAAAACATTGGCAAACTATTTGAAAATAATTCTTATCTTTATCAGAATTTATTTATTATTATTACGATATCACAATGTTATCATTTTAATTTCATATTTAAAGATTTGAGTTATTTATTTTTTTTAGTTATAAGTATTTTTAAATATTAGGTGTGTTTAGAAAGAGATAAAATTTTTGATGAAAAATTTTTATTGTAAAATTTGTTGAAATATATAATACGATAAGGATAATGACGAAAAGTAAAAATAAATAATTTTTTTTTATTGTTTGTTATTATGCAATGCTACATCTAATATTATGTTCCGACTCATTCATTTTTTTTAATGGGAATAAGATCTTACCTATCTACATGGAGACCAAGCTCCACTTATTTGACAAAGATATTACTATCATGATGAAACCGTTAATAATAGAATAAAATTAAAATAGATAAGTTAGATATATTAGTAATTACATAGAAATTATTGAAAATTAGAACATATAGGAAGAAATAAAAAATAATTAAAAAATAAGAGAGGTCTAAAAAGTAAAAGTTTATTACAAAGTTTTAGTTATTACTAAACACTCCCATTATTTATTTAATTTGGGTGTGTTCGTAAAGTGATAAAACTTTTAAATAAAAAATTTTTAGTGTAAAAGTTGTTAAATTAATAGAAAATAAAATGGACGAGTGACCCCATGGCACCCTGTAGAGTCACCCCCGTAAGGATAAGTCTAGGAGCCACAGACCACATGTCCCTTGTGCGCGAGCATCCCATGAAGAGGTG
>JAXCLR010000081.1:25477096-25490119 GCA_035584095.1 Annona squamosa
TAGTAAAAAATTGAAACGTATGGATGTTTGAATTGAGAAACGTATGAAACTGCCAAGGCCCAATTCAATTTCAGAAACGTTTTAACGTTTCATAGCAAACGTTTCAGAAACGTTTTAATATTTCTTATCAAACGGAAAAAGAAATAAAAGCAAGAAAGACGAGATTTTGAAAATTCCCAACAATTTCATCATTTTTTTTCATATCAAACAGTTGAAATTATCTGTAGTCACTTGAAATTAATGGTTACTGTGATTCCTCTTCAGTCTAGTTGAAATTTTTGGTCCTATCGTTTATGGTTACTATAATGTATGATTCCTCTTCAGAGTCTAGTTGAAATTGGTTTTATCATTTATGGTTAGTATAATGTTGTCTCTCCTGCTGACTATTTTCATTCTTATTTTTAGCAGGAGGTTTCTTTTATACTTTATTTGTAGATTTCTTTTATCTTTTATTTGTTGGATTTTTCAAGCACTATGTATTAATCATTTGTTCTTGCAGGTCTGTCTTGAAGGGAAGATTTCTCGTGAATCTGCAATGAAAAGTTTAAGTCAAGGTCATCAGCCTCATGGTGATCAAATACCATGGAAGTTTTGTGAACAGTTCCAGGACACAGTTTTCCCTAGTTTATCTGGTGCTCGAATTGTCCGCATTGCTGTCCACCCGGATGCTATGAGGGTAATCCTGTTGTTTAGACAATAAATTGTGTTTATCCAGAAGTATTGTATTTCAGTTACATAAATGTTCATTCTCATGCATTGCAGATGAAATATGGTTCAACTGCAGTGAAGCTTCTGATAAGGTCTGTATCATTGCCTTATTGAAGTGCTATATACACTTAAGATCTGCCACTTGGTTGTATTTATGTCATGGTGTTTTGCTTATCATGTCTCCAACCCTTATGTTTAGAATATTTGGTTGAATAAATATTAGATTTTTATACTAAAAGAGAATGAATTCATATAGAACAAAGAAGATCTTTGACAACAAAAAGCTTAAATACCAAGTTAACCTAGAACAAAAACTCTGATTTCAAATTAATGTAGTAGTAGAATTTTAGTGGAATATGAAGTGGGGAAGGCTTTAGGAGAAAGCAGCAAATCTGTCTAACTGGGGAAGGAGCGAAGAATTTAGAGTATGTAACGAAGCTAGGAAAGAATTTGAGGTAAGAGAATGGCAGTAGATGAGGGAAGAACTTGAGAAGGATAAGAGATGACTAAAACTTAGTTTCAAGAGTCCACAATTGATGTTCTTTAGGTGCAATGGGGGTTGGAAAATTGTGGGACTGAGCTTGCTAATGTTGTGAAGTTTGTTGTATATTTTACTCTTGGAAACCAATAAGACATTTCCTGAAGCCACTAACTGATTCATGCTTTTGGTTAACTTCTCATGAAGTATGTTAAAGTTTGCATTTAGTTCACATCTGGGCTTAATTTCAAACTTCAAAAGTTTGCCTTCGGTTTCAAAAGATTCCATCAAAGTTTGAAAAGATTCTAACTTGACTTCCTTTTCGCTTGTAGATATTGCATTGAGCATGGGTGCGGTTTAAGCTGTGGCTACGTCGTTTTTTGTAGAGAAAGGGGCTTTCTTTAATTTTGAAAATTAAAAATTTTTTCTTTAAGTTCGGAAACCTGTGGAAGGTGGCAATGATGAGGACAAACAGCAATCATGTATGCTTTCGATATAGGTGTTTAGGCAAAATGAGATGGTGTTGTTGATTGCTGGTTGGTAATAGTTAGAAATGGCGAAAATGGTTTCTGCATTATGTGTCAATCGGAAAGAAAGATTGTGTGATACCAAATTGTTATGGAATAAGAAAAACTTGGATAATGGTTAAATTGGTTCTTTTAAAATGAAAGGAGGAGAAGATTTTAGCAGAAAGTGATACACCTGCTTAATTAAGAACAAGATAATTATTTAGAAATTAGAATAGAAAAAGGGAATGAGTTGAGAAGAGAATGAAGAGGGGAAGAACTGGAGAAGAAGAAGATAGAAAAGGTAATAGTTAAACTTAACTGAACTGTTTCAACTTTAATGCATATTGAGATACTTTCACAAAATTGATATGCAGAAGAAAACCCTAATTTAAATTCAGGTGAATAAAAAATCTAAATAAATTGTAAACAACAATGCAGTTCATCAATCAAGTTGTCCTATGTTTGATCATTTGATGCTATGCCAATCTCAAACCAATATCATATAATATGTTGAAAATAAATTAAATTCTAATGACCATTACTCATGTTATTTTTTGTACCATGTTTAGTCACATACTTTTAGGAATAAATATTTTATCTAAGGATAAGAAATTCAATAAATACAACTTCACTTACACATCTATAAACAAATTGCACACTTAATCATATAACTGTTTGCTTTTCAGGGATGTAAACAATTTTCTTTTGAAGCAAGCTTTCATTAATTTAAAAAATAATGGAATTTGACTTGACTTTTACTTCTCCTTTATTGTGCCCATTATATTTTAAAGAAAACTTTTTTTAATTGGTATTTTATGCAGGTATTATGAAGGGCAATTGACTAACTTCAGCGAAGTCGAAGCTGAAAACATCGAAAAGCAGACCCCTGTTAAAGTGACAGAAGCCGCTGAGAAGGTTTGTTTCCAACTCTTTTTTCAATGAACTGACATTGATGCAGAACGTGGTGAGAATGATGTGTACACTAGGATTACTTATTTATAGGATTATTTTATTTTAGATTAAAAATGTAATTTTAGTTTGAGTTTCGATGTATGCATCATGTGATCAACTCAATAGATTTACTCAATATTCGGTTTAAATTATCATTTCATTACTCTATTTAGGTGAAATTATGGTTAGATTTCATATAATACGTGTAGCATGTAATAGGGTTTTAAATTATTGGCAAACTGAGGATTTTCTTTTTTCTATTATCTTACCATTCCTTATCCTAGATTCATCTAGCTTCCATAATCCTTCCTTTTCCTTCTTTCCTACAGTAAGGTTGGACTTTCTTGTTCAAAGCCTTCGTCTATGTTTTCAAATCTTTGTGTCCTACATGAATTATTCCAGCTGTGGTCTAAATGAATTTAGATTAATACTGATAGAAAAGAACTCCATAATCATAGCATTTGGGAAAGACTAGCATGTTAAGTTGTATACTTGCATTGCATGGTAGCCATTGTTTAGTTGTATACTTGTATTGTGTAAAATTTAATGACAAAAGGGAATTAAAATGGGCTTTATGTAAGAATTTGATTTTGCATATCCCATCCTGGTTGATGAAATCCCTTGTTGCAATTGCCATTTGGGAAAAAAAAAAAAAAATCTCCCGCCTTTACATCATTCTGGATTTATCTAGAAACTTCATTTTGAATTTGTAAACTTATTGGCTGTAGCAAGCTGATTATTTACACACTTAATTGTTCTTCTCTGTAATTCTAAACTCTGAAGGCATTCTTTTCCTGGTCAGTTTGTGTGCACTTTTTTGCTCGATATGTATGGCCTAGTTTATTTTATTTTGGGCACTATAATTGCAGGTTTCCTTGTTAGAAGAAAATATTATGCCGAGGGCAAACCTTCCTCCATTGCTTGTTCATCTTCGAGAGCGACAACCAGAAAAGCTCCATTACGTTGGTGTCTCATTTGGAATGACTCTCCCTCTTTTCAGATTCTGGAGGAACCTTAAGTTTGCTCCTTTCTACATTGGACAGATTCCGGTAACAATATGACTACCTTGTTTCACTTTGATTGCAGTATGTGAATTTTGTTGTATAAGTTTTGAAATATTCATCGGTGGGTGAATTTTGCTTTTTATCCATCAGAATTCTGTGACAGGGGAGCATAGTTGCATGGTCCTAAAACCATTGAATAATGATGATATTGAAGTTGATGGTTCAGGTCGATGGGGATTTTTTACTCCATTCTATGAAGGTGCACAATCTTATCTTTTTCCATGGTTATTTCAGTTTTGACCAGACCAGTCTTTCAATTCATGAGGAAATTATATGATATGATTACAGATTTCAGAAGAAGATTTATCCGTCTTCTGGGCTTTAGCTTCCGGGAAATGAATTGTATGCTTGCAATGAGGTTAGTTTTTCAAATGTCATTTCTTGTGGAGTAAATGATTCAGCTTGACATGTTTCTACTGCTGCTGTAGTATCTTGGATCCAAAGAGAGACTTCTCCGGAGGTGAACTTTATGAGTCTGCTGAAAATGGATTTGCGAAGTCCCAAAGGGAATTGCTTTCACCATATGATATGAAACGGCTGGAGTCTTATACCAATAACCTGGCAGATTATCATCTGGTACGACATTGGTGGTGCTAAAAAATTGTGGCCCTCTTCTGATCATTCATTCATGTTACTTATCATTATCATCATCGTATGCCATTTCCCACCTAAGCGGGATCAGCTGCATGGATTTTGCTACGCCATCCGTGATGATCAGTAATGAAGTTTTCAGTAATCTTTACTGTTTTCATATCTTGTTTAATTATTTCCATCCATCTTTTTGGTTATTCTTCTCATTCTCTTACCACCTATTTGAATAAACTCTCCCAACTAGCGCCATTTTAGGCCTAAGTTTAACATAATTAAACCACCTTAGTATTTTCTCATTTTATCACCTATTGGCTTCACTTTAGATTATCTTGAGTTATTTTAGTTGTAATTTTATCTTTTCTTTTTTATCACTCATTCACCTTAACCTTCTCATTTTCGCTATACTCATTTTATGTGTATTTTGTTTTTTAACTATCCAACATTCTACCCCATCAAGCATAGCTAGTCTAATCACAATTTTACAAAATCTTTCTTTTAATTTAACTAGAACTTGATGGCCACATAAAATTTCTAAGGCACTTTGCCATTTCTTCTATCTTGCTTGGATTCTATTTATGATGACTTTCTCAATTCTCCCATTTTCTTGAACTATTGATCCTAAATACCGAAAGTGATCTATTGTTAGTATTAATTGATTTACAATCTTAATTGGTTCCTCATCTAGGTGGTTTCTATTATTAAAGTTTCATTTCATATATTTATGTTACTTATGATTTAGTGTATTTTGCTAACCATGATTTTCAGAGCTTCTCCTGTGAAGTTGATCTTTTATGACTTTTTCAGTATTGTTAAATGGCTTTCACAAATTTTATCTGCTGGAATTATATTTTCAGAAATTTTATCAGTCGAGAAAATTGATCTCTTTTGTTTTCAATTGGGCTTTTCTTCCATATTTTAAGATATATATTTTTGCTATGAATATTTTAAGATTTCGAACTAGGCTTTATGGATTGGGTTCATTTTAGGGTTTTGGGGGTATGATTATTTTTTGTTGATGACCAAATTTTGTTTCATTGGGATCAGGATCAGATAACCTGGGTGTTTATTTATTTATATTTTCAAGTGTTCAACTCAAGCGATTACGAACAAAGCTTAGATTCATTGTTTATTTTGTGTGCTTTTCTGTTCCTAAATAGGTATTTGTGTGCTTTTCTGTGTTGCTCTGGAGTTCCACTTCCCATTAAACACAGACTGGGACCACCCAAAAAAAGATGATTAGGAGATTAAAGAAGAGCATCAACATTAATCCAAAATCGAAATGGCTAATTGAGTTCTTAATACTGGATGAAATTGTGTTTTGATAAATTAAAGTCATTTCCTTTCCACTGTTATTTTGATGGCTATTTGAATTAATTTTTTGAAAAAGGTCTCAACTCAAGGGTCAGCAAAGCGACCCAAGTCCAAGGAGGTGCTGTGATGATAATCTCATGTTTACCACCATTCTTTCTCATAGACACGAGCACACAATTGGTCTATCATGTGTTTATCTTTTCTGACATCTGTTCTCCCTCTTTCTTATGCTTCTTGGAATTACGCACTTATTAATTGAAGTTTCAAGCTTTGTTCTTTGCTTCTTTTTCTTTCGAGGTGATGGTGGTGAAAGTAACCCAATGTTTCTGCATGTTTAGATATTAGACCTTGTACCTACCCTCGCTCAGCAGTATTTTCAGGAGAAGCTTCCTGTCACGGTCTCAACTGTTCAGCTAGCAATTTTACTCTGCATGGGCTTGCAGAATCAAGATATCACTTATATTGAGGTTAGAATTTTAATTCTCAGTCAAGGAAATGATTAAGCTGCATGCTGTTATCAATTAATGGTGCATTAACATAACATTATCCTGATGATCACAATATGAATGAGCCAGCAGTCCTTTTATTTATGGAATGTATGTAACTGGATATCTTCTCAGAGTGGGCTCAAGATCCTTACTTTACTTCTGAATTTTGACAGGGCCAGTTGACGATAGATTCAAAGAAGATAGAGAGGCAACAGATACTATCCAATTTTATCAAAATCATGAAGAAGTTTTACCAATACCTACACAAAAATGCAGCCAAGGAAATTGGAACAACTCTGCCTCGACTTCGAGAGGTATGTGCAGAAGGTGCTCTCATTGAGATTGCAAAGCATGTGGAATGAGCTGTCAAGGTAGTGGGAATTTTGCTTGAGCAAGGCATATACTTGTTCACCTCCTGCCAGTTGACTCCTAGTGGATTATTGAGGACCAGAAAATTTTTTGAGGGCTTCTACCTCACTTAAATTATGTACTTGAAATTTTTATTTGCCAGTCTCTTGCTTTATTACCTTTTTGAACTACTGATACTTCCCTGTAACAATATCAAAATCTCTATCCATTAATTTGGTCATTCTATTACATATTACAGCATCTTGTGAATAGGCTGTTAAACGGATTCTTGTGCACAACAGATGCTGGACATTCACAATGATTTGATTCCGTATAATCTACCTCTCAACTATAGATGAGGATTTTGTGTCATGACACCCATCTTTCCTCTTAAAATCCAATTTCTGTCCACAATCTATAAAATTTTTGGATGAAATGACAATATCAAGGACAAGAAGTATGTTTTCTTCGCAGTTAGTTTCCGGCCCAACTTTATCACTGATGGATGTGGTTCTTACTGTTTTGATTTCTATCTTATGCCTAGGTTACAATGGAACCTGAGAGCGTATCCCTAGATGATGAACTCAATACTGCAGCAAGACAAGTAATGGTGAGTTCTGTTGTTTTTCTTACAGTCCTTTTCTTTATGAAGAGTTTTCATCCGGTGTTAATCCACTTTGTGAATTTCTGTAGGAGAAAATGAAAGCCGAAACTGAGAGTGCGCTGAATCCTGATTTATTTCAACAGTATGCGATTGTGGACAGGGATGCTGATTTTGAGACTGCCCTGCAGAATGGGAAAATTTCATCAAGTGGCCTTGTTAGTGTTAAGTCTAATAAGACTAAGATGGAGAAACATGGAAATCAAAAGGATGGCCACATTAAGAGTAAGAAAAAAAGAGGAAACGATGGAAGTGGTTCCATATCTAAGAAAAAAAAGAAATCATAGACAATCATGCACTGGCTCTTGGTGGAATGGTAGCAGCGATTGTTTGAGAAAATAGGAGGCTGAGTAACGACAAGTTTTCCTGAGATCATAGCTGAGATCTTCTATGGTTCCGTGGATTGAGGCACTTCAAAATTTTGACAAAACGAAAGGGAAAAACCAGGTTAGGTGAGGTTGGCATTAAGACGACAGAAGAGAACTTGGAAGGATACCTTGATATACTAGAAGAGGCTACCCGCAGTTTTGCAGTTCTGGTTCCTTCAGGGCTTTTAGGTTTTCTGTATGCCTTGTATTTGAGTTAAATTGAATTATGATGTTTTAGTTTTGGTGCCTATTTATTCATTTATCAGCATTTATTTTGTTAAGAATTTCACAAATGAAAGGTAATTTGCAGTGCTGGGACTGGGATGGTATGCATGGCTGTGGATGACGACGGTGAAGGACCGAAGAATGGTCCAATTGCCGTAGTGGTAAAAAAAAAAAAGAATTATCATTAAAAAATATATAAATAAATAAAGCAGACAAAAATAGTTGCACACTGGATGTAACTAATAAAAATTCAGTCTGATCATTTAATTAACATCATTGTTTAAGTATGCAGTTGTCTTTAAATTGTAGAGAATGTATATTTTATTTTTTTATGGATATGTGGGCCTTACCTCAATTGGTCACCATACGAAGTCATTTATTATTATTATTATTATTATTTATAAAATTTTGAATATTTTTATTTTTGAAAATCAAATCAATTTAAAAAATCAAAAAATGAAAATGAGTTTACATATCCGTAAAAAAAATCTTAATTTTTTTAGCCGCCCTTAAATTTGCTGATTTGTGAACAGCCATATGAGAGTATTGGGGAAGTATGAGATGAGAAATCCTTCCAGTTGAAGTTGTGCACGTGGTGTCCCCTTCAGTGGGAAAATTGTATGTAAAATGTAAAACAAACTTAGACTCATATTTAATTAAAAATTTTATAGTTATTGTAATCACACAATTTTAATGCATTTACATTGACTTTTCAATGAAAGGATTTTTGGTCTTTGTTGCCTCTATAATCGGGAAAATGCTTGAATAGAACAATGTGTTATGATATGGGTAGATTGAGAATAAATGGAAAATATGAAAAGATAAACATGAAAAGAATATTTAAGTGCTTAAGATGTAAAATCATAATAAAAGGTGAGTAAGAGAAAGTGGAAATGTGCTTTAAATCTCATTCCAACCAATTCTGTAATGAAAACAGCTGGTTGAGGTAGATAGTGTAGTTACTGTTGTAATAAAAGAGACGGAAAAATGTTATGAAGTTGAGGAATTGGCTAATTGAGATGTCATGTCATTAAAAAAGGCACAAAAAATGTAGGTAATTTTTTTTTCCCTGGTTTTAACTTTTCTCGCTGCCAAACCGTGGTTCGGATTAGATTAATCAGGAAAGTAAGTCCAAATGAAGAGCTAGTGATTTGTAATTTCGTAGGATAGAAATGATTTTAAGTAGAGCGCGCGTACACTTGCAAAAGAGAGATTCCAAGAGCTGCATCTCTGATGACCAATGGCCCTCCTTCCCTCTTTCTCTATACGATGAAAATCCAAATTTCTCCTGCAGAAATCTTTAAATGCTAGGACCAGATGATTGAAAACAAGACCCTACTCCTGAAATGCTCATTTATTTCGCGTAATTACCTTTCACTCAGGCGCGCTGCCTTGTCATCTTTTTCCACTTTCAATCATCTGCAGTGCCCGGCTGTTGAGAAGAGCCTAATTCATGGTTCGGATATTGTCGCGTTGAATTATGCAATGACAAGGTTTTCAAAAGCTGGAGATTTGGATCATGCGCGTCAGTTGTTTGATGGTATGCTGCACAGGGATGTCGTTTCCTGGAATTCAATGATGTCTGCTTATGTGCAAAGCAGCCAACCAGATGAAGCTCTGGACCTTTTTGTGGAGATGCGGAGGCATGGCTTGAAACCGACCCCCACGTCCTTTTCTGTGGCCTTATCAGCTTGTGGGAAGATCTGCAGTTTAAATCATGGGGAGCAGATTCATTGTCTGTCAATAAAAACTAGGTGTTTTAAGAATGGCTTTGTGGGTACTTCTCTCATATCTATGTACTCGAAATGCAAGAAGCCTTACCTTCTGAGGCACGTGTTTCATTGCATAGATTATCCCAATCTTGCTGCACACAATGCTTTGATCTCAGGCTTTGTAGCAAATCGTTGGATAAATGATGCTCACATGGTCTTCAAGAAGATGTCGGCTCACAATGTTATTTCTTGGACTACTTTAATCAGTGGATATATTGAGATTAAGAAAGTAAGGAATGCTTATGAGTTGTTTTATGCAATGCCAGGAAAGAATTCAGTAACTTGGGCTGTGATGTTAGGAGGCTTTGTTAATGATAAGCAGTTTGAAAGAGCAATTGAATTTTTCAGCGAAATGAGGCATAGTGGTGTTCAACCTACCGCTGCTAGTGTTGTAAGTGTAATTACTGCTTGTTCAAATTCAAAAAATATTGAGCAAGGCCAGAAGATTCAAGGATATGTGATAAAAGTAGGATATATTTCTGATGGAGTTATTGAAGCTTCATTGGTTTTCATGTATATTAAATGCCTGAATATCGAAGATGCACAGCTAGAATTCAACAAAATGGAGAGTACATTTATAGGATCTTGGAACTGTTTACTACAGGGTTATATTGCTAACAGTCAGGTCGAAAAAGCTAGGAGATTTTTTGATGAGAGGAATGAAAAAAATGTTGTTTCTTGGAATTTAATGATCGCTGCATACTTGGGTGGCAGTAGAATTGATGAGGCAGTTGAGTTATTCATGAAAATACCTGACCCTTCAATTGAGGCTGTAACTGCATTATTGTCAGCTTATATTGAAAATGGAAAGATAGAAGATGCAAAAAGGTTGTTCAATGATCTGCCAAAAAGGGATGTGGTGGCATATACCACTCTGATTTCTGGTTATATGAAGGCAGGCTTGTTGGATGATGCCTGGGAGCTGTTTAATATGATGCCCAATCGGAATGTGGTGACTTACAATGTAATGATATCAGGTTTGGTTCAGCATGGGAAGGTGGTGGAAGCATATCAACTGTTCAATGAAGCTCCAGAGCATGATGAAATTTCTTGGAGTGCTATGATAATGGGGCATGCGCAGAGTGGGTCTAATGATGAGGTGTTCCTGTTGTTCCGCCAAATGATTCTGTCTGATATACGCCCCTGCAAGACAGTCATCAGTAGCATCCTAACCCTCTGTGCTAACTTCTCCATGTTGAATCAAGGGGAACAAATCCATGCTTCTGCCATCAAAATTGGCTTTGGATCATGCTTGCTGGTGTCAAATTCATTGATTAATATGTATGGTAAATGTGGAAATATGCCAAAAGCTAGGATCATCTTTGATAAAATTCCCAAGCATGATCAAATAACATGGAACAGTATCATTTATGGATATGCAGTTAATGGTCTCACTGCTGATGCAATCAAAATCTTTGAGGATATGAAGACTGTGGGGGTAAAACCTGATCATGTCACATTTCTTGGCATTTTGACAGCCTGTACTCATAGAGGTCTGATAGAACAATCTTGCTCCTACTTCAATTCGATGAAATATGATTATGGCATTATCCCAACGTTAGCTCATCATGCATGTGTGATAGATCTTCATTGTAGAATGGGTTTAGTCGAAAAGGCTGTAGAGTTAATTTCCTTGATGCCATTTCAACCTGATTCTGCTATATGGACATCCCTTCTTTGTGGTTGCAAACTGAACAAGAATGTGGAGATAGCTGAACAAGCTGCTAGGCAGTTATTTGCATTGAATGATAGAGATCCTATGCCTTACCTTCACCTCATTAGGATGTACTGGTTTGCTGGTAGATTGACGGATATGGAGATTTTGAGAGAGAAAATGAGTAGGCTTGGTTTGAATAAGCGACCAGGGTGCAGTTGGATTGAAATAAATGGAAAATTTAACTCTTTCTTTGCTGGAGACATGTCCTTTTCATTGTACACAGAAGTTCGAACAAACTTGTGTAAGATCATCTCTGATATAAGGAAACTAGGTTACATGCCAAATTATTCTCTTGTAATGGAAGATTTGGAAGACCAAGAAAAGGAGGAGATCCTGATGCAGCACAGTGAGAAGCTAGCTCTTTCTTTTGGGCTTCTTAGGACAGCCCCATTTAAATCCCTACGCATTATGAAAAATCTCCGTGTCTGCATGGATTGTCACTCTGCTTTTAAACTGATTTCACTCAGCAGCAAGCGCGAAATCATAATGAGGGATGCTGTTAGATTCCATCATTTTAAAGGAGGCTCCTGTTCTTGCTCTGATTATTGGTGATGATTAAAGCAACAAAACAAGATTTCTTGAGTCTTGGTTCTGGGTTTTCGTCAAATGCAAGTTATTGGAATTTGAATGGATTCTGTATCAGTAGTTTCATACAGGACAAGTGGAAACCTTTGGGATTTGTGCTTTGTGCTGATGCTGGTGCATACTTAGCGTGATTCGCGAATTCATTTTCCTTGTTTTCCGAGCATGAGATGGCCAGATATCACCAAAGAAGTTCTCAAAACGAGAACAAGATTTGGTCAAGGAGAATTAATTCTCGAATCTGGAATGCTTAAAATGTATCGTTTTCCAGTATACGGTTTCAGCATTCAATATTTGAAGTGGACAAGATGATTCATGCACAGCAACCGCAGTGCAAGAAACCTGCTGTGTTTATTCTTCAATAGAAACCCTGTCAGTCTATTCATGCTGCTAGTTTCGAAGAAATATCTGAACAACATCTCTTGCTAGTACACACCCATGCTGCGTGGTCTGCGACTTTGACTGTCAAACTTTGATGCAGCATGTGTGCAGCTCGCTGTATTTACCAAGATATCAGGAAGACGAGAAACAAATGAAAATCATGAACGATTATCACTGGTTTAATGAGGTAATTTCCATACATCTTAAGTTGAAGTTCTTGGCTCTCCTTTTCTGAATCTCTGTTGATTTTAGTTGCAAGAATAGTTTTGCTTAAGCTCAGTTGGACATCATGTTAAAATCTGGACTTCGAGTTGGGTACTCAATTCACATAGTTTTTCGTGTTTAAATTGATTGATATTGCTCTGAATAATAGTACTGCTAATTTCCAATATATATTAAATGTATTCATGGAAATTTGTTATCATTGCATTAAAGGTATTTCATGGAACTTTTTTGCAGGATTCTCTAATGCGCTTTTGATCTGCAATACCAAAATCCAAGTGGCCCATTCCAATAGGGGTGCAACTTGGGCTGGGTTGAGCCCAAACTAGGCCCCTGAACCCAATTTTGAATGGTGTTGAAACTTGCTTTTTCCTAACCCATACCTGATGAACTTGATTTGTAATTATGATAGGGTTAGAGTTCAAGTGAACCCGTACCTGAAGAATTCGAGCCCATTTTCCCTTTTTATATTTATTATAAAATATAATATATATATACTATTTAAACAATATTTCTTTATATTTTTCATATTTTATGTTATTATATCTATATTTGGATACATGTTTGGCACACTGTAATTTTATTATAAATAAAGTATATTATTTTCGTTTATATATTTTTTATTTCTATTATTTACTTTTACACTC
>JAXCLR010000081.1:25502280-25527397 GCA_035584095.1 Annona squamosa
ATATTATTATCATCTTTGATTATAGGTTTTTAAGTAAGATTTATAATAAAATAATAGTTTTTAATATAATATAAAGAATAATTTAAAGAACCCATTTAGATAGAGTAGAATGAACTTCACATAAAATAAAATAGAAAAGAAATTTTTTAGAATAGTAAAAGGATAGAGTTGATTCGAAACCGAACCAACGCGGGTTGCATCATCCACCGCTGGCCTATTCTTGTTTTCCCTTCCTCAGATCCGGCATTGCTGCTGCCATCCTTTCCATCTCTGGCAACTGGATTAGCTTTTTCTTTAGATTTATCAAAACCGATGACTAGCTCCGATCCGCCATTAAATCCGTCGACCAGCTTATCCCTTTTATCGTCAAGACCACACGCCATCAGTCATGCTCTTCATGGACACTGTTGAAGATGACAGCCACCGTCATCCACCGCTAGTGGAGAAATCTTACCGCCCCGTTGCCATGTACCCAACTAGCATCCAAAATTTCCCCACGAAAACTGGCTAAATACCTAAATCTGGCAGTGCCCTCATTCACAGACGAACCACGAGAAACCCAAATCACCGGCTATCCCTTTGTTCTCAGGGACGGTTTTTTTTTTTTTTTCCTTTTACATTTTATTAAAATTTTGAGCAAATTCTGCATGTGCCCATAAATTCTATCCATAATATCACTTATATTAATAAATTTCAAAATTTTCAAATATATTTATGTACTTTACTTAAAATTCTAATTATACCTATATTGTTAGGGATTTGTACTATAGGCCATTAACCCATGTAAAATGACGAATATATTCAAACTCTAATATAATTTTGGATTAACAAAACCACGTACTAACGTCACTTATAATAACATTGGAACTTATAAGTGTCATTGACTTTTATAAAATATTGTTAAACTCTTCTTAGGCTACTTCTTCCTCATTTCTTCTTAAACAGTGGTGTTCATTTCCATTGAATCATGAAAAGAGCTTTTTGCTTGTAGGTTTGTTCCGTCGCAAACACATTTCATAATAACCATGGAAGAACGGGAGCATCGTCGAAGGGAAAAAAAAAAGTGCATACGTGGCAATCATCTAAATATCCATTTTTTCTATTATTACATTTATATTATAATTATTTTTTACGTATTTTCATTTGATTATCATATTATTTTTCTTTATTTTCTTTACTCATAACCTACTGTGTCAAATTATTTTCTTAAAATTTCCATTTTTTTATATCTTTTTAAACATACAAAATGTTCGTTTGCAAAATGAATAGTTGTTAAACTTTACATATATTACGAAAACTATTCTCACTTTATCACTGTCATATTTAGAGGTATCAATGGATTAGGTTAATTTGCTAACTCTTACTTGTCGAATCTATTTATAAACGAGTTGAGTTTTGTGGTTGAATGGGTTTAAATCCCTTAACCCACATGCTCATTCAATTAAATAAACAATTAATAGATTGACGGTTTCCAATTAATCAACTTCTTAATTTGCCCAACCCAATTATCACCCTTTTATATAAATGATTATTTAAAATTTTATATTAATGCTAAATTTTACTTTTAATATATGTTCTATTTACAACTGTAAAACATTATTGTTGTAGGGCATCCATTGTCTAAATATTGAGATTTTAACCAAATATATCTTACTTTTTCTGTATCATGTTTATTTCTAAGTAGTTAAGATTTTTTAAAATTTTTCTAGGCATGTTATTTGTTTTTTTATTAGTATGACACCTTTCAACCCCAAACCACAGAGGGATTTTTCTACAAATACTTCAACACTCCCCAAGGACATCAATAATTACCTCCAGGAGGATAAATAACACACACACAGCCACTGCATGGGGGAAGAATTGAAGCAGCCCCGCCTGAAAAGCAGGCATTGACGCTAACAACGACGTCTGGGGCATGTCATTTATTTATTTCATTTAGTTGGTCGATAAATCAACTTACTTTAAACTCGTTTAAAATTTATATATACAGTTCGTTAGCAACCCGTGATCTGTTAAATGAGTTATAAATGAATTAGAATTGAAATTTTGTAAAATAAATTAAAGTAAAGATTTTATAAATAGCTTAAAATTAGAATTATGCTTCAACCGGCTCTAGCTGCTCCTGTTAACACCTTTAATCGTATTATATCTCTCTCATTTTTTAAAATAAATATCATTACATTCCCGCCATTCTCCATATTCACGCCTAGCCGAATTTCACAGTTTACTATCATGTAGTGGCCGGAGCCTTAAACTTTTAAAAATTCAAAAATTTCTTTATATTTTAAAAAATATTTAGAACACGTAGTTTTCTTCTGGATTACAAATGAATAGAATGAGGAGCAAAATCCACCTTCCTTCGCGAGTGCCAAGTGCACGAATCTAATGGGGAATAAGGAAATATATACAAAATAAATAAAGAAATCATTTTTCTTGCACATCAGGATCCAGGGCATTTGCAGATAATGGATGGGTCTTAGGATCCGATTCAACCATGACTATTGTGGTTACGAGGTAGCTGGATAACCTGTGAAAAGGAAATGTTCTTTACAGGTGGTTCCTACTTTGCCCGCTGCAGATTGCAAATGAATATGAAATATTAAGATGTGTTACCTTACAACTGTCTGAATCATAACTTACCCTACATTTGGCACAAAATGGGCTGTAGATGTACTTAAATATACTGATATTTTATACAATTATTTATTTACATGTTGAAAAAAAAACTTTAAAGTTGACATTTATATTAAACTATTTTATTATGTTGAATTTGTACTATTTTCAGATGGGGTCTATCCAAATATTTAATTTAGATAAAAATTGATATGATAATAGAATATAGAGATGTGATCATTTTCGACCGGTCGTTCGGTCGCGCCCGCAACGACCATCGCCGCTTACCGTTAGATCTTGCGGGTTTAATGGAGACTGTTGGATGAGTTTCGAAATTTGCTGCGCGCCCATCAATGCATTAATGGCGGGGAAAATATGCTTCAGCCCCCTGTTAGTGGGTGCAAATGCGCGCAGTCCCCTCCCTCCCCACAACTTCCCTCTCCCGCACTCTCTCTCTCTCGATCTCCTCTCTTCTCTGCACCCTGTCCAGATCCCGCACACCCTCCCTCTCTCTCTCTCTCTCTCTCTCTCTCTCTCTCTCTCTCGATCTCCTATCTTCTGCACCCAGCCGAGAACCCGCACCCTCCCATCTCTCTCTCGATCTCTTATCTTCTGCACCCTGTCGAGAACTCGCACCCTCCCATCTCTCCAAATCCCAAACCTGTCGAGAACCCTCACTCACTCTCTCTCTCTCTCTCGATCTCCTATCTTCTGCACGCTGTCAAGAACCCGCACCCTCCCATCTCTCCAGATCCCACACCCTGTCGAGAACCCTCACTTTCTCTCTCTCGATCTCCTATGTTTTGCACCCTGTCGAGAACCCGCACCCTACCATCTCTCCAGATCTCACACCCTCCCATCTCTCTAGATCCCGCACCCTGTCGAGAACCCTCACTCTCTCTCTTGATCTCCTATCTTCTGCACTCTATCTAGAACCCGCACCCTCCCATCTCTCCAGATCCCGCACCCTCCCTCTCCCTCCCCTCTCTCTCTCCATCTCCTCTCCCTTACTCGTCCGCCGATCCCTCACTCGATCTCTCTTCCTAGTTCTATCTCCTGCCCGATCTCGGACGCCATCACTGCTCGAGCCGCAGTCCAGTGGAGCCATCCCTCGTGCACCGACCATCGTCTCCTCTAACTCAGGCGCAAAAGACGTAAGCAGCAGGTAAACGCTCCTCCCGCCCATCCCGAGCTCCTCCATCCCGGCTATCTCGTCCCCTCTCTATCTGTTTCGCCTCTAACTCTATTGAGAAATTTGAAATCTCACTCTCTCTCGGCCTTTCTCTCTTTTTCTCCATCTCGTTCTTTCTACCTCTCACTCGCTTGGCTTTTGCACGCTGGGTTTTCCTTCCAAGCGCCACAGCGACAAGGGGCAGCGAGAGTTCTTGGAGGAGATTTCTAAGGTTGAGGACTTCCTAAAAGATCCTTGCACAGTTAGGGCAGGCGGGCAGACAACGATGCAGGTACCCGTTCCGAAGATAGTGGTGTGTGCTACAGCGACTGATGGATTCGGCCTCGGAGTTGAGCTACGCTTTTGTCATTACATTTGCAGTTTTTATTTTAACTTTTTTATTTGCGTTTGGATTTGACTGAACCATCACCTGGAGCACCTCTGCCCCCATTATCCGACGAGGATGATGAGTCTGGGACTGGGATTGTTAATGAGCTGGCAATCACTGTGAGTAAAATGAGAGAATAAATTGAGAAAATCAGTCACGGTTTATGTGTCAGAGAGGTTTCCTGCATTGTGAAATTAGGATCCTTTGCGCTTATATAGCTAATAGTTATTGGTACTTAATTGTACCAATGTTTTTCATTTTGCCTACGATTATAATTATTTGTTAAAATTTAGTGCATTGGGTGTCATTGCAAAGAAATTTTACTTAGAACATTCAAATTAGAAGCTTACCTTTAAATTTTCTACGGAATAGTTGTCTTGCTTCCAGGTCCATCTTTGCATTCCACCCCAACTATGGGCAGATGGTTTGTTTCTTATTATTTCAGACTGCTATCCATGTATTGAATGATAATCTTATCAGACAACAATCTTATATTCAAAATCTAAGTTATGGCGCTTAAGCATATTTAAAATATTAAACTATTTTGATGTTTGTGATATTACTGTTTCACTTTGCACTTTGCATGAGACTGGGAAGCTTATTATTGACAGTTGGTGTGTGCATGTGCATTGCAAGCGAAGGGTATAGATTATGCTAGTGAAATAGAAATTTGCAGATAGAAGACAGACTTAGTTGTAGAACTGGGAATATCTGTACATGTCATTATTATTTAGAAGTATGATATAAGCTCATGTTGGAACCGTGTGATTTGACATAATGTGGACTTGGTGAAATGCTGTAATTTGCATTGCAAATTGCATTGAGATGAAAATTAGCTAGAATGTCAGTGGACGTCAAATGCTCATTTTACTTCTGCTCTTTTTTGTAGGTAAACGAGGGTAGGAATCCTGAAAATCATTCTGAACTTGAGATGCTTCATGAAGAAATGCTCAATTGGCCCAATCTTAAGGTAGTCTAAAAGGCATTCTCAAATAGAAGATAGTGAAATAGACGTCTGCAGATAGAAGACAGACTTAGTTGTAGAACTGGGAATATTTGTACATGTCAATATAAGTGTAATGAGCTATATGTTACTTGTAATCTCACTTCCTTTTGGAGGCTTCGATCTTCTTTTTTCATCTTGTTTAGAAAATTCAGCTGTCTTAAGATAACTGCATCAATTTGTTGTAACAATTACATTTGAATTCAAGAAACCAATTAGTTATGGCATGATTACCTTCTTATTTTTTTGCCATAGATGCCCGTTTTATTCTCTTAAACATTGAAGTCGCATTTGGGTTTCGTGAACGAGGGTGGAATCTGACACCAAGCCGCACCCAACCCTCCAAATAGGCAGAACAATTGAAGGAAAGGAAATAAAGTGCATGATCAAAAAGCTAAAACAAATGAACACACATATTCCGAATGCAGCCATATTGGTTACAAGCACCGACAGCAAGCAATCAAATGTAGATATGGGCTTCACGAACTATCAAGCCACAATGAAAATAGTCCTCCTAGTGCATTATTCTAAAGTAGATATTAAAAAATGTGGGAAAGGAGAGCATGACCATAGAAAGCACTCCCATTTCAGGGAATCATTCATGTAAAGCCACACCCAGAGGCAAGAGAAAGAAGACAAAGAAATAGTAGTTTTTGTTTTCCCCCTCTTTAAACGCCAAAATAGTAACAAATGGAACACCTCGTTGTAAAAGGCCATCTCAGAACATAGATCTGGTTGCCAGCACGAGGAGAAGCTGCCTTTAATTTGTGGAGTCCATGTTGATGGCTTATTATAAAATCCATACCGGTGATCTTTTGGATCAGGCCACGATACAAGTGGGTTTTAAGAATTAGACAGGATCAAAACCTGACATGACACATAATGTAATTAAATAAAGTGCAATAAAAAATAAAATAAGATGACAGTCTAGATCTATATAATTAGCAATAGGTGAATTCTACATGATAGAGGTTTTTCACAACAATCTGGAAGCAATCTACATATCTACTTATATTTGTAGCATACAATATCTAATTAAAGTTAATAACAAAATGTATGACAACTAAAGCAAGCAAGATGAGCATAGCTCTCTTCAAGTTGAGCACATCCTTGTCTCTCTTTGCAAAAGCCTCCTTCAGTTCTAAATTCCTCAAGACAAGGATTTCCTTCAAGTGTTGCATTTCACCTTTTAATTCATCTGTTGTGGCCTTCTACTTTTGCCTTATTTCATTGATTTTTGCAACTTGGATCTCCCTTAAATTAGCAACGCATTGAACCACTTTTCCAATATCTGCCACAATCTCATCATGGTGGAATAGTATAAGCTGTCTTTCTTCCTACATTTTCAACCTACTTTCCTCCTTTGATACAACACCTATCTTCATCGCAGAGCCTGGATCCACCCATCTGAAAAAACTGCAACACTTTCCTGGATCTTGTTCATTTAAGGAAATTAATTTTAGTTATGGTTGAAAGCATACTATACACAACCTGTACATTTACTTTGAATTAATGGGTAGCAATGACATACCTTGAAATATGGACACCGCAGAAAACACCGACCAAGATTTCTTTTCGTATGGGATGTCAACATAATAACCGGTTCACCACATGAACAGGTGCAATTTATGTGAGTATTAGCATCGAAGAATCCTGTCAAAGCTGAAGCCATCTCATCTATGTCCACCTCATCAAAACATACATTCAAGTATGTAAGTTAAATGAGACAGGCCCCCGAAGTGAACACAAAAGATCAGCAATATACAAGGAATGTAAAAGACACAAAAGCTTTTAAGAATATAATTATAAAGCAAATGTTATGCAAATGCCAAATCACAAGCATATTATAAGACAACGTAAATAACGAAAATACCTCGTCGTCCTCGACCCCGACCTATAGATATGCATGTATCATCAACATATTCAGGCATAGTGGTGACATTAGGATAGTTAAGTGTAGGACAGTTGTGTTTATCATGGCCAACCATGAATTTATTACATCCACGACAAAGTTTGGAACCACCACACAATGCCTCTAATGCTCCTTTCATGCATTTTGATGATCTTCCCTTTCTAAGTGTGAGATATGGAGAATCTATGCTGAATGTCTGAAAAGACTGCGGCTCAAATGCAGCTGGTGAGATCATAATTGCATCACCTCCAACGAGATTTGGACCATTGATATTTTCATCGAACTTGTCATTTGCAACTGCACCCCCATCGTCTTGAACTCCATCGATGAGACCAGCCTCGACACATGGTGGCTGCTTGGGTAACGCATCAAGCTCGGCCATCATCTGCTCCATGTTAACTTTGACAATTTCGAATGCATCTAAGTTATGCAACGCTTTGTGTCTAATATAACTACACCACTTTGATAATGCATAATTGTGAACCATAAGAGACTACCTAGACTCATTATCATCTAATGTGAACGGATGTTTAAATTGAGATTTTACATATTGTGTTCATCGTGCCATTATGAGGAAAGGAGGCATTGACTTCACTTTAAGAAATCAAAGTACTGCGAGAATATGCTTACAAATCATACCAAAAGATTCAAATTTCATGCACGGACAGGTAGCCACTAACTCCCCTACATTCCATGTTACGAGCTTTAGTTTACTTCCATCTTCATCTTTGCAATGGTGCACTCGCCACTGTTGTATTGTGCTCTCTCCTTCTGTTCTCTCTGAATATATAAGAGTCTTTGCTCTAGCTCCTTTTGAAATAATAAAAACAAATTCAAGGTACGCACTTTTGCCATATGACCTTCCAATGTAAGTGTTGTTTTCAATACAGGTACCCCATGCAAAGTACGATAATCTGGCTCCCCCTATGCTTCGCGTCTGCGCTCAACGGCTTTATCATATCCCTTGGCAAAATCAACTAGATTGGACTTATGACTTACAAATCCATCGAAAAATGCATTTATACTTTCACTCGTAATTGTGGTCCTCATGCCAGCAGAAAAAATTTTCCCGTGAAAGTTGAAATCCATTGTTGACGTATTTCATACATGTGTGCCAACCAGGCACTCTCTTCCAAACTAAATTCATGAATCATTGCTTGCCAACATTCCTCGAATTCAACCTCGCTTTCGGTGTCATATAAGCAATGATTCCACTTGCTCTTGAAGGTTGGGTGCTCATGGATTACATGAGATAATTTCTCAGAAAATTTTCTACATATATGCCACAAGCACAATAGGTGCGTTGTGTTGGGAAAAACAGCTTTAACGGCTGCCCTAATTACTTCATCTTGATATGTTACAATGGTCTTCGGATAGACACGACCCATTGCGTGTACGCATGTCTAGAACAACCACTTGAAGTCCTCAATTGTCTCGCCAAAGGGCAAGCTTGCTCTCAACAGTATTGATTGTTTATGGTGATTGACACCAACAAATGGACCGAAAGGCATGTCGTAGTCATTTGTCTTGTAAGCGGTGTCAAAGCATACAACATCACCAAAAATAATGTAGTCATCTTTCGACTTCCCATCGACCCAAAAACAAGATGTCAATCTCATGTCTTCGTCAATCTGAATTTCATATGAGGACTGAGAATCCTCTTGACTCTTTCACTGAAAAAACGCAACAAATTGTTGGCATCACCTCCGAACATCATTTGCCACTTTGCCTTAGTGCATTCTTAGCATCCCTTTCAGAGAAGTGAAGATGAGAAGGGCCTCCTACTTCATGCCTCATGAAGATAATAGATCGCGTCACCCTAATCCTAAAGGCTTTCATAGATGATATTAGATTCAAATAATCTTCAATTAACTTTTTGTGTGACCACAGCTTTCGAGTCTTTGTTGGAGTATACAGCGCATGGTTATGCATCGGTACAAACTGAGAGATATGATAAGCATGGCCTTCTCGACCCAAATTCAGGTACACTTTAGTAGGACACGAACATCGAGTTATGAAACCACCTTTACTATTCTGTTTCTCTTGACCAGGGCCAGCTCTTGAGTATTTTAAGATTTGCCTCAATATCTGACTGGACTTTGACTTACGACTAGTATCCTTCCTTGTGCTAAAACCACAATGTCACGCATAATTGTTATAAAACTTGTACGCTGCCTCTATGGATACAAAAGTCATGCCTACCTTTGGTGTTATCTCATTTGGGGCATAAAGTGTGAACATCCCGTCTGTTAGGACATTATTTAAATTTGGTCTTTCACTAGGAACTGCATTACTCACTGACTCATGTTCAATTGTCACAACCTTAGGTAAAGCACGTTCCCCCGCATTCATTGAATTCAATTGCATTGACTCCATAATGCAGTCCATGTATTGTTCTATATGAATCAAACGAAAATTATTTGCCAACCACAATTGTTTAGAGAAACAAACAATAACATTCTACCAACCACGATCTCAACCTAATTGGATAACATCCTAAATTATGAGAACTCTGGGGTCCTGACCACTTTCGGGCATATAGTTACCTTCACAAATGTCTATTTGTTTCATGTACTTACGATATATGAAAGTGGCTGCTAATCTACAAGATTATTTGTTATCAAAGAAGAGAAAAGTTGGTACATATCAAAAAGTTACAATAACCATGGTCTTTGCTCAGCCTACTCAGAAAAGTGACACATTATTTTTCTATAAAAAAGAATAAATTGTAAACATATTTATATAATTTTTATATATTTGTAAATATATTCATGCTGTGATGGGGTCTTGATGGAATAATAATAGTGTGAGTATTTTCGACATTATGATTAAACGACGCAAGAATTATTTGGAATTTCTAAAATTAAATCGATATATTTACAATTATAGTTAATTACATAAGCATATTTGCAAATTTTTCATAACTTATCTTTATAGAGTTTTTGCATATAATACTATTAATAGTTTGTACATAGTTTAATTTTTCATACATATGCACTGATTTATTTACATTTAAATATGTGTCACTAACTATATGTAACCACATAGATTTGTTATTTATAAGTATATCCAACAACTTTTTACTGTATGTAGTGAATGTTGTTGTTTCATATATTAATCTTTCTTATTGCGAGTTGTAAATAAATTATAACACTATTTTAATATAAAAATCATTCTTATTAAAAATTTTCCCCGCATTCTCCACATTCCCCACAATACCCGCCAACATCATTACCACCCAATAGCATTTGAGTACATTAGCAAAATAATTGTCGCTTATAAGTATATCCAATAATTTTTTGTTAGGCACAATAAATTTAATTTGTTGTATATATAGATGTTTCTTATTATGATCTATAAATAAATGATAATCCTAATATTAGCGTAAAAATCATTTTGATGAAAAAACTTGGGTATGCAAAAATGAATTTTAAATCAAATTATGAATTTGTATTTTGAGGGCTCCCAAAGTATTGAATTAAGGTAATTTTTATGTTTTAATTGAATAAATACTAACAAACACATAAAAATGGGTGGCTTGAATTTATTATAAAAAATGTCTTTTGTTGTGAAAACCATATTAAAGATCTGTTGAAATGGAAGCGAATTAATTATTGCTTTGTGATGATCAACTCATTTAACTTTACACAATAAAATATGAAAGAATCACATGCATCTCTATGAGTGGAACAATACCCAATTCCTTAAAATATAAATTGATATTAAATTCTTAATTAATGGGATATAAATTAACCACAAAGGCATACAATAACATATCACCAACGCTAATCGCTAAAAGAAAATAAATTTTTTCAATCAAGAAAATTGTGCTACTAAAATGGGTTTATAAAATACCCATGGGTTTATAAGTTGATGAAAAGTCAACAATGTGGTTCGTCTAACAATAGCTAGATTGGAAAAATTTTAAATAGATAGATTTTTCTTGATTGTTGAAGATGGTGGAATAGAACAGTGAGAGGAACAAGATCTCGGGATGGGCGGGAGGAGCATTTACCTGCTACCTACTGCCGTTGTCTTCAACTCTACCTAAACTAGAGGAGCACGAACTGCGCCTGAGCTAGAGGAGACGACGGTCGCACACACTGGACTGCAACTCGAGCGAGAGACAAAACTAGGAAGAGTAGGTCGATGTCTTCAACTCTGCCTGAGCTGGAGGAGACGATGGTCGCGCACACCGGATTACAGTTCGAGCGGGAGACAGAACTAGGAAGAGAGAGAGAGAGAGAGGGAGAGGGAGGGTGTGGGATCTAGAGAGAGTAGCTGCAGGACCGAGAGAGAGAGAGAGAGAGGGAGGGAAGGAGGGAGGGAGGGAGGGAGGGAGGTGCGGGAGAGGGAGGGTGCACGGGATCTGGACAGGGTGCAGAGAAGAGAGGAGACCAAGAAAGAGAGGTGCGGAAGAGGGAAGTTGCGAGGAGGGAGGAGCTTGTGCACATTTGCCCTCACTAATAGGAGGCTGAAACATATTTTTCCCACCATTAATGCACTGACGGGCAGGCAACAGATTTCGAAACTCATCTGATGGTCTCCTTAAACCTACGAGATCCAACGGTAAGCAGCGACGGTCGTTGCGGGTGTGACCGACAGACCGGTCGTAAATGATCACATCTCTAGAATACGTAATTCTAAATACAATGAGTGAAGTAGATTATAATTTTATAATTAAGCGGGGTTTGTTTTGAGGCAATTGCTTTGTAATTGACGATGTAGGAGCCTGAACTGTAATATTTTTATAAAATATTTTTCCCTTTGAGGGTTGGAAAGTTGCTAGGGAAGAAAATAAAAAATAAGTTTTAATATATATATATATACATATATATAACCTATCCTATGTAGAATTATGTTGCAGTTTGCCATAAAATGGGCTCCACATATATTAAAATGTAATAAAACTTTCTACAATCATTTATCCATATAAAAATTATACTTTAGAAAGTTTAGATGTTGAAAATATCACTTTAAACTTGATATTTATATTAAATTATTTTATTACGTTTGTTTTGTACCATTTTAAGATGGGACGTATCCACATGTTAAATTTGAGTGAAAATTGGTATGTTAATGAGTGAATAATCCTAAATACAATGAGTGAAGTAGATTTCTCATTCATGATCAAAGGGCCTCATAATGCACAGACTGCATCGTAATTACGATGCAGTGTGAATGCACTTGATTATTATATATATGTGACTCTGATACCAATTGTACACAAGGTATTGCAAAAATGACAGATTTTATCCTAATAAATATTCTAAGATTTCTTAGTGTTGTTTTTTTTGCAAGTGATACTTTGTAAAAATTTTCTTTTAATTGTTTGTAAAGATTACTATAGATTTGGTGAGGTAATAGTCTCCTTAATCATTTTTTAAGTTCAATTTTTCATTTTCTTAGGGTTTTTAATTCTCTACTTATTTGATGAAATTGTCTAGTAATTATTAACAAAGAAAATTTTCAATTTGCTTTTCCAGAGATTTAATCCTGACTTGATATTTATAAAGTATTCATCTTTGTTTTCTGTATAGCTTGGAATGAATCATCCAAGGAGGACGACTTTCTAAATAGGTTTGTAGTTCTGCCTTTTTAGATCTTAGATGCCTTAATTTTCGTCTTAAATCTTTTAGTTGTGTAGACATAGGATTAGGCAGCCAATATAGACAATTATTTTTCTAGTTCCTATTTGTCTTCTTCTAAGTTAGAGATGATAAAGTGTTTAAACCAGTGTGAGTGTTGATTTTGTCTTTCTCTTAATATTTTTAGAAATTTTATACTAAGTTTATGTTTTTGTATTTGTCCTTGAATAAGAGGAAGATGACCTGGAATAACTCCCCACAAAGCTAGTTCATCATTGATATTATCTTTAAGATTTTGAAATAAGATTTGTAAATTTGAAGTCATTTGATTATAATGACATGAAACAGCAAATAAAAACGTAGGCAAATAAAGATTCGATTGAAATGATAGAGTTTACAATACAAGTTTGAAATATATCTTTGAAAACGACTTACAAGTTTAGGAATTAGATTGAGCTCTAAAAGAACAACTTGTTTCTTCAGCAGAGCTTTGAAATCATCTTACAACAGAGGTTTCGAAGAGGTTTACAAAGTAAGAGTAGTTATGGGTTAAGAGAGAGAGAGAGAGAAGAGGGAGAGCTTTGGCAATTGCTGGAGGCTTTCCTTAGCATGGAGAGGGCCTTAGACATGTTTCCATGCCTTCCTTCCTCTTCAGCTCCTTCTTTATAGCCATTTAGAGACGTTTCTCATTGACCTTTAATGGCTTGAAATGACAACACTACTAGCTACTGTGCCAGACCTACTGGATTCCTGCTAGAGATTCCTGACAAGCACTGTTGGAGTGACGCTTCTGAAAAGCCTGTCTAGATTCCTGACAAACGTTGTTGGAGCGGCAGTTCTGAAAAATCTATGTGAATTCCTGACAAGAACTTGACGTTTGAATGTTGTTTTGTCTTCTTGTATGAGCTGAGCTGGTGATGTCATGATCCTGTCATGTAAGCGAAGACAAAAAATGGAGGGAGAAAATGTTTGAATGAGAGTTGAAGACGACGGCTTGTGGCTCGATTTTTTTAAGTATAGAAATGTAGCTAATATTAAGACTCAGTGAGTCCCACATATCTTCATTCTGGTCTAATTAGTCAGCTTCATTTGACCCAGTAGCAGACTGTTGGTCTTCTTCAAGTTTGGACAAACGGCTACGGGCAAAGCTGCGTCCATATTTCTTGGAGGAGTTTAACAAAATCTTCTTGGGTTGATGTTGCTTCGAGTTTGGATTGGAATGTAGACTTTTGAAATAAGAATTGCAATTCTTGTTTGGGTGGAGTCTCTGCAGCCTGAAGTTGCTATTTGTTGATCCATTCAAAGACCTGTTGAGGCTCAATATGGGTGTATGTAAAAGGGTCCTACCATTTTACTTAAAAAATTCTTCTAAGAGAAGATGATCGGGATTTTGGATTTTGGATTTTTAAGAAAAGCATACTCCCATTGACAAATCCAAGCTAGAAAAAATTTTGAACAAAAACTTAAGGTTTGATGAAAGTGGTTTTCATAATTTGAAAGACGAGCATGTTTGCAAAAGGTTTGAAAATCTTAATTTACTAACAGTAGAAATATTTTAGGAATTTATCCAAAATGGTTCCATTATTGAGCAAACCAAAAGAGAAAAATATAGTTTGTGTTTCGTTTGAAATAAAACTTTCAGGAATGATTTTCTGATTTGTTTTTGTACCAAAAGGTTTTATACCAGGCTAGTTGATAGTCCCAGTATTTGTATGTTTAAAGGTTAAAAGTAATTGAAAGTTTCTTTGATTTTTTCATTGATTCAAAATCTGATGGCATTAAAACCTTTAGAATTTGAATGCTTGAATGAGTAATTTCTGTTAGATCATCCTTGTCAGGATAATGTTTGACTTGTACGGATTGAGTATTAACAAGGATGAGTTCATGGAACTTCTGAATTTTGTAGTAATTTGTAGTTTTGTCATGATGAGTTAAAGAAAATAGAGTTTTGTCTAATTAAGTGGGGTCTTTGAAAATTTAAAAATCATGTTCAATATAATAAATGGGCATTGATACTTTTGGTTTTGTGACATATTTGGATTTGTTTAAAATTTTTGTTTTGAGCAGAGTTTGGTGAAGTTTAATATCTTTGACTAATTTTGATTAAAGAGTTTGATGTAGGATTCTTTTGTTGGAGTGTCTGAGTCATACAGATTTGAATGGTTTTATAACTTTGAATTCAGGGGACTTCTAAATAAGTGCTAAAGTAGTTTATTCATCCAATTGACTGAGATTATTGGATGTAGATGCCTGAGAAGTTTCGGGTCCGGGCAATGCTAGAGGTGTCATTTGTGTTTGAGTTTGGCTTCTTAGTTTGATATGGGTCCTTACAACCATCTTTGCATACAAGGAACTCGACAAATTTGTGATTTTGGCAGTAGAGGGGTGAGTTATGGTTATTTGGAATTGTGAATAAGAATCAGGAGTTTGAAGCTTGACTTATGGTTTATTGGGCAGCTTTTGCGGCGTCATTGCCTCCAGTTGTTGAACACTTTGATCCCTGAAGAAATTCTCTAGTTAGAAAATCTAAAATTGAGTTCAAAGAGTATTTTATAAATTCTATTTTAAAATCAAAATTTGACAAAAGTGTTTGCCATCTTGCAAATATATATTTGAAATTTTCATTTTGAACGTCTTTTTGCAAAACATATTTATCTGCTTTGCAATCTACTGGTACTAAAAAAGTTTGATTTAATAAATTATGTTGAAACTTTTTTATGCATAAAATAATGCTTAAAACTTCCTTTTTTACTGTCGAGTATTTTTGTTGCGTTTCATTTCATATTTCTGAATGGTATTCAACTATTTGTTCTTTTTTCTCTCTTAATTGTTTGAGGATTCCCCCACAGTCTATATCTGAGGTATCTATTTCTACAATTTTCTTTGCTTCTGGATCAGCAAGATTTAAGATAGGTAGATTTATTAATTGCTTCTTCACTTGTTGGACAATCTTTGTGTGTTGATCAGTCCAATTTGGTAAGTTTTTCTTTAACCTTTGATACAATGATTTGTATATGCTTCAAAAATTTGAATAGAAATCAAATACATAATTTAATGCTCTTAGAAATTTTTGAAGTTGAGTTTTATCTATTATCTTATCTGAAAATTTATTATTAAATTCCAGTGACCTTTGGATTGGGATGAATGTGTTATGATATATTTCATGTCTTAAAAATCTAATTTTGTTTGGAATAGTAAGTATTTTATTTTTGAAATTACTAATCCATTTCTTTGGATTATTTTTAAAAAAATGTTCAGGTGTTTAATGTGTTGTTTTATCATTTATGAGAATATTAGTACATCATCTATATATACTATTGAGAATTCAATATAGGGATTTAATATGTCTTTCATAATTTTTTGAAATTCTGATGGTCCGTTTTTAAGTCCAAATAGCATTCTATTCCATTCATATTGTCCAAATGGGACTATGAATCTTATTTTATATTTATCTTTTTCTTCTATTTGGATTTGCCAAAATCCTGATTTCATATCAAATTTTGAAAAGATCGTTGTGGTTATTATCCTTTGTAAGAGATCTTTTTTACTTAGGATTGGGTACTTAATCCATTTTAAGACTCTATTTAAAGAGGAATGATCTTGTTAGCCTAGGCTAAGTAAATGTCTCAATTAGCCCACCTCAAAAATTCTATTTAAAATATTTATTTTATTTTTCTTCATATGCTTGTTTATCTAAGTGTATTTAATATATAAATCAAGTTTTACCATTTTTGAATATATGTATATATTTTTTTAGATTTTTAAAAATAAGAGTTTTTTAAATACATATATACACACAGATATTTAAAAATCTCAAAAAAATGGATAAACATGTTCAAAAAGGGTAAAACTTGATCTATATGTTAAATACACTTAGATAACACAAGTGCACGAAAGAAAAAATAAAAAAATTGCTGTAAATAAGTTTTTTTATGGAGGGCTAAGTGAGACATTTACTTAGCCCGGACTAATAAGATCACTCTTCCTATTTAAAGATTTATAGTTTATTACTAACCTTGGACTTCCTCTTTTTATTTCAGAATTTTTTCGAACATAGAAAGCTACACAAGACCATTGAGATTTTGATGGTCGTATTACTTTTTTATTAAGCAGGTCTTTTATTTCTTCTTTGCAATATTCTAGAGTTTTTCTATTTATTTGAATAGGTCTAGCTTTTATAGGTATTTTATTTTCATCAAATGTTGGTTCATAAGGGAGAGTTACCTTATGTTGTTTCCTCTTCCAAAATGCATTTGAGAGGTTTGCACATAAATTTATGTTATTTTGTTGTGGCTTTTGAATAAAGGGGTTGTTTAGTAACAGGCAAAACTCGATGATGTTTTTTTTCTCTGCGAAAACTCTCGGTCAACAGCTGCAGGCTCATTTTTTCAGGAAAAAAAAGAAAAATAGCTACGGACTTATTAATTACGCTGCACATATTTGTATGAGCGAGAAATAAAAGTGCGACAATAACTGCTATTCTTGGGTGTGTTACAATTGCATAGCTATAAGTTCATGGATATTGTCAGGTATGACTGACAGAAGACGACTATGCGAAATGAAGATTAAACCACTTGAAATGACATTTTTTTCAAACACTCCCCTCAATTGAAAAGTTTTGCTAACGTGTGTGAGTTTTGCTCCTTACCAAATAGCCCCAAAATTAAAAACTACTTTTGCCTTAAAATATTTGTTGTTATTCCTTAGTTGGTTACTGTGAAAGGCTTGATTATTTCTAAGAATGAGGTTCCTAGTATTATTTGCCTTTGAAGATCTTTTACTAATAGGAATGTTGTTTTGAAGGCCACATCTTGGTGCTTTAATTCTACATTTGTGAGCTTAAAATTTATTTTTAACTTTGTTCCACCTACACCTCTTAGGCTTCTTTTTAGTTTTTCAAAATATTTTGTTAGTATTAGTACTTTTTGTATACAGTTTAGGGGTGTGTTTGGTAACAATAAGAAGTTATCAATTTAAAACTTTTCACTCTCTACAACTACCTTATTTTTTAATTATTTTTTCATATTTTTCTATACAACTACCATACTTTTCAATCATTTTTACACAACTACCAATACAACAAACCTATCTATTTCAACTTTATCCTATTTATTCCTCATCATTACCCCTATCATATCACATCATTTGACAACTTTTCATCTCTATAACTTTTCATCAAAAGTTTTATTCATTCCCAAACACACCCTAGGTCTGCTCCTGAATCTATTAGGGTGATGGTTTCAAGAATTAGTTCTTTGTTTATTAAGAGTGTGATTCTTGTGTATCATTTCTGGTAGGAAACTCTTGACATTAGTTGAATGAAAGATCCTTCTTCCTTTTCTTTATCTGAATCATAATCACTTTCATCATCTTTTGATTCTAATTTTTTTTAATCTTTTTCTTTAAGTTTTCTATTTCTGTTGTATTTGATTCTTCTAAGGTTTTTAAATTCCTTTTTAATTATTTAATTTTTGCTCGTAAGTCAGAAATTGTTAAATTATTAGTCAAGGCTAGTTGGTTGAGAGGTTCTAAAATCTTCATTAGATCATAAGCCTGAGTTTTTTCTAAGATTTTATTGAAAGGAGTTTCATAAGGTTTTTCTTTAAACAAATTTTTTATTTTTAATAAATATTTTCTCTATTGTTCAGGATCAGTTATTTGGTCCGCAAAATCTAATAATGCTTCTTGATCTTGGGTTATCATGTTTAATTCATATGAGTTATCAGTGTCAGATTCTAGTTCATCAATCTCCCTTTCAGATTCAGTAATTTCTTTATTTTTTGGGTTGTTAGAATTTAACATTAGTTTTTCTAATTTTTCTTTTAGGGATTTTGTTAGATTTAGTTGGTTTATTTCTAGTTTATTAATTTTTCTTTTGAACATGTATTTATTTATAAAGTGTCCTAGTTTTTCGTATTTTCAGCAAGTATGCGAGTCTTTTAAATAGTCTATTTTCATTCCTTTTCTTGTACCGTGGTTTAGAAGTTCCTTCTTCATTTTCTCTGTATAGTTTTTTATATTTTTTGAATAGTCTATTTTTATTATATTTTCATGAACAATTTTTGTTACAATTTCTTTCCATTTTTTCCATTTCAAATTGTTTGCAAGAATCTCTTAATTGTTGTTTTGTTTTTATTCTTTCCCATTTTTCATTTGATTTTTATTTAAGTTCATTACGGTATGCTAATCCTACGCCATTTTCTAATGATATTATGTCTCAATAAGATAATTTTTTTATAAGGAATAGTCCAATTATTTTTATCTCTAATTTTTTTTCCTAATTTTCTGGGCAAAATAAGATGGGAGTCTGGTAGCAAATTTTTCTTTCTAAAATAGTTGATTACAATCTGTCATAAGCATTACTTTTGCCAAGAATTAGTCTTTGTAAAATCTAAAGTCACTCCTTTTCTTATGTCTTAAAGTTTGTAAAAATTTTGATTTTCTTTCCCTAAGCTTATTATTTGGTCCTATGTAAAAGCTTACTATGGCCAGAATTAAAGCATCTACAACATTTTGAATGGGTTTGCCTTCTATTACAATTAGTTTTCCAGTGCCACCTTTTTTGTAAGAGTTAATGATCATTTCTTTTTATATTTGGGTCAATCAGTTATCCCACCATTCTTTTAGGGATTTAGTGAAATCTGTTGCCAGGAGTTGGGCAATGTTATGGTCTGTTAGACTTGTTTTTATTTTATAAACTGTTGGAACCAAGATCATTTGTTGGAGTATATTAACTATTTGAGTTTCATTTTTTCCTTATACATTCCATTCATAAATAATATTTGTATTGTATTGTGCTTGAGTAAATTAGTTTCTTTCTTCAAATAATAAATCAAGTGGTGTATGTATAAGATAATAGTGTTTTGAAGGCATTTTCCATGAGTCCATTTTGTTTAGTTCTAAACCTGATTCATTTGTTTCCTTATATGACTTTTTTGAAGAGTCTTCATTTTTAGTTTCAGACATATATAATATTGTAGATTTGGTTGGAGCATTAGGAGTTCTGGTTGATTATTTTTCTTCTTCATATTTTTGAGTTTTTAGGTGTTTCAAGAATTTTTAATTTTTCGTTTATTCTTTTAATTGTGTTTTAAAAATTTTACATGGGATAAATAATGGTTTATCTGTTTGTTCCTTCTTTGGTTAAGGAATGACAAGTGATATTATCTTGTCCTCTATTGTAGTTTGAATTTTATCTAATTATTTTTCTATGATAATTGAATATTGATTTGTATAGTTATTTTGTTCATATAGTTTTTTAATATCATTTTCATTGGGAGGTATTTCAATATTTGTTCTAACTTTGTGTGGAGAACATGTTATCTGTTTATTTTTGAATTCTATTATAATTTTGGTTTCTGGAGGATTATTTGGAGTTTTTACTTATTTATCTGTGAAGTCTTTCCATATTGGTTCTATGGTTCCTAGGTAATCTTCTTACTTTTCAGGAGAATCGAAAGTTTCAAACCATTCAAAGAAAAACATATGTACTTTATGTGTTTTTATAAATTCATAATATTCTTCCTGAATGAGTTCTCTTTTATTCTTATTGTAATTTTTGTAAAATCATTTTCTTTTTTTTCTATTAAACTTGTTATAAAAGTTTTTCCTTAATTTATCTTTGTCTAATTCAAAATTTTTTTTCAATAATATTTATTGATGGGTCAAAGTCTCCCATATCCGTTTTGGTAAGTGACATTCTTGGGCTTAAATTTTCCTCATTTGGTTCCACAGAGTAGATTGGTTGGGGAATTTGAGGATTAATATTTATTTCTTTCATTTTTATGTCTGATCTGTTATGTGTAAGTATTGAGGAACATGAGATTCTTGATTATGTTGTTTTAAAAGATCTTTCTTGAGTCTGATCTACAGATCTTCTAGGGTTAAAAAGAAGATGACTTTCTGAAAGAATTTATATCTATTGTTATATTCCCCTTTTCATCTTCACTTATTTTTCTAATTTCAGAATTTTTTATTTGAGGAGGTGGTACCTCAGTTTGGAGTTCTTAATAAGACGAAAGTTCTTTAGTCCCTTTTATGGTGTTAGGTACCTTTACATTTATTTTTCTTATATCAGTTTGTAATAATATTATTTTTCATTTCAAGGATTATTTAATAGCTTTTGTGTTAATGGTTGTGGTCATTACGTTATAATGGATCCTATGTACCAAAGATATGGGTAAAGATCATTGTTTTATTTTGTAGTTGTGAACCTTCAGATTTAGGGTTAAAGTGTTTAAAATATTCCGATCTTGCAAGAAAATAGTGAAGTTTGGGTAAAAGTTAAAATAGATGGGTCCACTGTATAAGCTTGTTTCTATCATTCCTAAAGGTGATTTTTGAAATTTATTAAACGTACAATCTCTTAAGCATAATAAGATTGAAGTATCTAATCCTTCTCTCATAAGTAGTTTGACAGCTACTTGTACTAGTCCTAGATGTATGAAATTATATTTTTGTCGATATTTTTCAATTCATCTTCTATTTAAAAGGAGAATAATCTCATGTTGATTAAATAAAGAAATTGTTTGTTCAACTATTTTTATTATGTGGTTTGTTGAGAGTTGGAATGACCTTTTTTATATATTTGGCTGTTCGAGATATCATGTATTTTTCAATCATTTAAATCTTTTTCTAGATTATCTATATTGATTTTTTCTGTATTTAATACATTACTGAGGCTACTATTTGATTTAGAGTAATGCATTCATGGTTGGATCTAAATATATATATATTTTTATCTCCGATCACTGTCAACGATATTACTCCACAGAGCTCAATACAACATTGTAAGCCAACACGCCCTTCTAGAAAACACAACTTAGGATTTCACAGAGATGCAAAATATATTATTCTCCTTCCACAACACAAAATTTAGCAATGTGGCTCTGATATCAATTGTATACAAGGTATTGCAAAAATGACAGAGATTTTATCCTGATAGATATTCTAGGATTTCTTTGCGTTGTTTTATTTCAAGTGATACTCTGTGGCAATATATATATAGTGTTTCGATGCAACACAACTGCACTAGAACAACGGTACATTTGATAAAAAATGAGCCCCACATATATTAGAATGCAATGAAACTTTATACAATCATTTATCCATATATAAATTTTGTAGCAAATTGTTTATATATGGCTAAACTAATTTAAAGTTGTTATTTACATCAAACTATTTTATTACGTCGAACTTGTACCATTTTCAGATAGGGTCCTAGGGATGGGAATCAGGGCGGGTCAGGGTGTGCCCAACCCTGACCCTCCTTTTGAAAAATCTTGTTTGACCCTTATTTTATACCGGGTCGGGACAAGGTCGGTTTGACAATTACTTTTTTTTACTAGGTCTCGGGACAAAATTTAGGTCGGTATCGAGTTGGGTAAAAAACTGCCAATCAAGTAAGAAGTTTTTCAAAATTTATAAAACTATCAAGTATAAAGACAAATTTATATTAAATTTAACTACTATATGCTTGAATCTATTATTAATCAGTTAAAGTAAATATAAATAATTAAATAAAATATGAATATTAGTATTGAATGAGGTTTTTCTTTTTAATGTAAAATATCAGAAAATGGGTCAGCAGGTAGGTCCGCTCCGACCCGCCTTGACTCGTCCCCGCCATCCTGTTAAAAACCAAATTTTGCCTCGACCCGCATTTCTTTAAAATCATCAAAAAACCAACCCGCCTTGCCCCATTGGGTACGCAATCCCCGACCTACCTCGGTATTAAATAGGGTTAGGGCGAGGCGGGTCATGGGTCGACCCGCTCCGATTCCCACCCTTATGGGGTCCATATACATATCTGATTGGGATGAAAATTGATATAGTAATAGAATACATTATTCTAAATATAATTGGTGGAGTAGATTATGATTTTATGATCATGTGAGGCCCATTTCAACGTCGCTACACCTGAATGTTTATGTGTGTGTGTGTGTGTCTATATATATATATATATATATATATATATATAGGAGTGATCTATTAGCTTGGGCTAAGTAAATGTCTTACTTAGCCCACCTTAAAAAACTTAATTACAACAACTTTTTTTACTTATTTTTTTGTGCACTTGTTTATCTAAGTGTATTTAATATATTAACCAAGTTTTAACATTTTTGAATATGTTTATCTATTTTTTTGAGATTTTTAAATATCTATGTGTACATATATATGAGGCATGATCCTGTTAGCCCAGACTAAGTAAATGCCCCACTTAGCTCACCTCGAAAATCCTATTTAAAATAATTTTTTTGCTTTTTTCTTCATATTAAGTATATTTAATATATAAATCAAGTTTTACCATTTTTGGATATGTATATATATATTATATTTTTAAAAATAAGGGTATTTTAAATACATATATACACATAGATGTTTAAAGATCTAAATAAATAAATAAATTTAAAAATGGTAAAACGTAGTCTATACGTTAAAGACACTTAAATAAACAAGTGCACGAAGAAAAAAATAAAAAAAAAGTTGTTGTACATTAATTTTTAAAGGTGGGCTAAGCGGGATATTTACGGAGCATGCTCTTATGCTCCCGGGAGCACGCAGTGGTGCATGCTCTCCAGCGCATACACCTATTTTTTAATTTTTTTTTGAAATTTTTTTCATAAACTTGTTAGCCCAAGTGTATTTAACTTATATATCAATTTTTACCTTTTTGGATTTTTTTAGACAGTTATTTTTTATTTTTGAAAATCAGTGGCATTTTAGTAATTTAAAATTACTTAAAATGCCACCGATTTTCAAAAATAAAAATAAATATCTAAAATAATTCAAAAATGGTAAAAATTTACACACACATTAAATATACTTAGGCTAACAAGTTTATAAAAAAATTTCAAAAAAAAAAGGTGTATGCGCCTTGGAGCATGCTCTTGGGAGCATCAGATCAAGCTTCGGATATTTACTTAGCCCGTGCTAATAGAATCACTCCTCTATATGTATTTAAAATATCCTTATGTTTAAAAATCTAAAACAAATATACATATATCCAAAAATGGTAACACTTAGATTTATAAATTAAATATATTTAAATAAATAAGTATATAGAGAAAAAAGTAAAAAATATATATATATTTTAAATAGAATTTTTGAGATGGGGTAAGTAAAATATTTAGTTAACCCGGGATTGATTTTATAAACGATGTCGTAGCTGTTGGATCTCGCCACCATAACCCGCTGCAATTTTCCAAAGTTGCTGAAGTTCATTTAATGCACGCATCGCGGGTGGCGCCTTTGAGTGGGAGAGAAAACAGAAACCAGCGTAATTTTCACGGCCAAAAATTCACGTTTAAAAACTCAAAGTCTACGTTTCTGCACTACTCATTTCTAATTTTATTAATTGCTTTCGCGCTGATGATTCACATCTGAATCTGGTTTTCACGATTTGCCAGCTTGGCTTTTTTTTTTCCAACTATGTGAGATTTGGGAATGTTGGGTGGGGATACACAAAGTGGTGTATCGAACTCGCCCACTTGTCAAGCCGCATTTTGGCATTTTTCTTCGCCCACTTGTCTTTTGCATTTATGTGAATGTATTAATACGAAATAGATAAATGTAACATATAAGACGTTCTTTAAAGTCAATGTAAGTAAATAATATCCTACAAATATAAATTTAAGGAATATAAAAATTACTTTAAATAATCCCCAATAAATATAAATATAAATTTAAGAAGATATAAAATCACTTTAAGTAATCTCCAATAAATATAAACATAAATTTGAAGAACATAAAAAATAACATAAATATTCTCCTGTGTATATAAATTTTGTAGTATCCCAATGTGGTTAGCCCGTGTACCATAAAAACTTATATACACTAAGAATTCAAATAAAATTAGCTTGTTGAGGTGATTTTAAATTTATATACATAGGAGAATATTTATGTTATTTTTTATGTATGTTTGTATTTATTGGAGATTACTTAAAATAATTTTATATGTTCTTTAAATTTAAATTTATATTTATTAGAGATTATTTAAAGTAATTTTTTATGTTACTCAAATTTATATTTACAGGATATCCTTTACATTGACTTTAAAGAATATGTTATATTTTCCATTTATCTATTTCAAATGAATACATCCACATATGCAAAAAAGACAAGTGGGCGGATAAAAATGCCAAAATGCGGCTTGACAAGTGGGCTAGTTCCATACACTACTTTGTGTATCCCAACCTAACATTATCGAATCTCACATAATTGTTAAAAAAAAAAAAAAAAAGGCCAAGCTGGCAAATCATGAAAACCGGATTCAAACATGAATCATTTAAGCAAAAACCATTAATAAAATTAAGAGTGTGTTTATGAATGGATAAAATTTTTGATGAAGGGTGTGTTTGTTTGGAATGTAAACATGTCAACCAAAACTTTTCAATTTAAAACTTTTCACTCTCCATAACTATTCTATTTTTTAATTATTTTT
>JAXCLR010000081.1:25527633-25546539 GCA_035584095.1 Annona squamosa
TATATTTGGTTAATTAGTTGTAAAATTGTGTTTGGATTATTTGGTTATATTGCATTGATAATATGTGTAATCTATTAACCCGATTTCTAACCCGAACCGAACCGATTTGAGGTGGATTGAAATAGGGTTGGGTTAAGGTGTGAAAAGTAGGGTTGAAAGTAGAATTGGGTTGAGATTTTACAAGGTGGGTTAGGGTTGTATTTGTCCCAACCTGAGTCAACCCGACTCGATTTACACCCCTAGCGCATACACCTATTTTTTTAAATTTTTTAAAAAAAATTTCATAAAATCGTTAGCCCAAGTGTATTTAACATATGTATAAATTTTTACCATTTTTAGAAATTTTAGATGTTTATTTTGGATTTTAAAAAATCAGTGGCATATTGATTTTTAAAAATCCGAAATAAATATCTAAAAATCTTCAAAAATGGTAAAAATTTATGCATAGGTTAAATATACTTGGGCTAATAATTTTATAAAAAATTTTGAAAAAAATAAAAAAATAAGTGCATGTGGCGAGAACATGCAATACTGCACGCAAACGGGAGCACACGATGAGAATCCAAAAATGAGAAAGTACAAAAATGAGTAGTCCAAGAACGTGAACCTTCAGTTTTTTCACATGAATTTTTGGCTGTGAAAATTTTTCTCTCTCATTCAGAGGCGTCATCAGCACCGCTCTGGCTTGCTTTAATGCGTGCATTAAATGCACGTCAGAAACGCTGGAAAATTGCAGCGGGTACGGGTTAAAATACTACTAATTTTCATAAATAAAAAATAAATATTTAAAATATTTTAAAAATAATAAAACTTATATATATATTAAATAAATTTAAATTAATAATTTTATAAAAAATATTTTTAAAAAATTAAAAAAAAATAAGTACATGCACCCAAAGAATTAAACAATTAGTTTCCTATAATCACCCTTATATGTGTATATATATAAGTTAGAAAATTCGTATAATTTTATAAGAAAATAATCGCAGTACGTAAATAAAAATAAAAATATGATAATTAAGTCATAAAATATTGTATAATTTTTTGAAAATTATGCTGGATAAATGGGTAGGTGAATTCCCAACAACTTAAAGCCACTGCCGTAAAACGAGTAAACGATTTGGTGGAGGGCTGTCAGAGAATGCCTTTAAAAAGGTCTTCAGTAAAAAAGTCAAAAAAGAGAGGCAGCGGAGGGGCGTGGACGGGTCTACAAGGGACGAACAGGGAACAGTGCACTGCCGTGTTCATTTTTTATTTGGGGTTTGTGCATACGATTAACATGACCCCGCGGACACTTACAAACGATTAATTTATCGAAGGCCCCGATTGGGAGGTGTGAGATATTTCAAAATGAAAATTATTTAAAAGGGAGTAATTTTTTTTTAGTTTAGGCTAAACAAATATTCAGCTTAACTTATTTTAAAAATTTATTATTTTTAAAATTTTAAAAATATATAAAAATATATTTAGAAATAGTAAAACTTAATTTATATGTTAAATACAATTAGATAAAAAAGTGTAAGAAAAAAACGCAGACAAAAGTTGTAAATAAGGTTTTTAGGTCGGTTAAGTAGGCATTTACTTGTCAGGCCAACACTATCATTACATAGGCTGATAATTTTTGAAATTTAAAAAATATATATTCAAAAAATGTTAAATTAAATATAATTAAGCTTACATTTTCACTAAAAAATAAATATGTGCCTTTGGTTAACTGATCATATCTCAATAATAATTACAGAATCATGTTATTAGAGGCTGTGATTTACGAGTCAGTGGCTGGGAATTGGGAATGATTATGATGAGCAGTGACAAGAGTCTAGATAATATTCCGGAATCAACACGGGCAACGTTTTCACAACCAAACCCCATTTTGCTGCAGTGCAAACGCATCTAAGACATAGAGTTGAGAGTTCTGGTGAGTCTCCCTCAAAGACCCGGATTTTCCATTTTCCAATTGGCTTGGAGCAATGAACACTCCCAATTCAGGTACAATCCTAGCCTTCTTTCGGCCTGCTGTTCGTTTGAACCGAATAGATCAGGAGAGTTTGAATTTTGTGATTGGTGGTTTTTGCTCTGATTGGTGTGCTGTGGTCGAAAAATGAAAACTTGTTGTAAGATTATGTGAAAATAGCGTGGCTGTTTTCAGGAAGAATAGCAAAAACGGATGCAATATACAAGGGGGACAGTGGAAGATTTCAAAACTCAAGACGGTAGAATCTGTGATGAATCCTGCGAGTCTGTAGGCTTGTCGACTTTTTTTCCCCCGAGATAGAATTGGTGAATCGAAAGAAGTTTTCAATCCATGTTTCAGAAGAGCAATTGGCCTATCTAAATCCATATGAAATCAGATGGGTTGACATGACCGAGAATCAGAGAATAGAAGCACGTGGACATGAGGATTGTCTTAACAAACCACTTTATGCATTTTAGGTGCCCGATAAAAAGTCATGAATGGGGACCGAGTTTCAGAATTGAAAATTTTTTCAAGGTTAATTTTTTTTTTTTTTGATATTTTATATACATCTTGATATTCTGATATTATAATGGAGTACATTTACACTTTCATTTCATACAATGAACGAAAATGTTTTCTAAACCCTGCTATAAACCCCCCACAATAAGGGGAAAATTGTAGACTCCTTCTACAGGGAGACTACAAGGTTAAGGTTTCTGAGTAAGAGTGGAAAGCAAAGGGTTCGAGGAGTCGCCGGGAAAGGTGAAAGAATGACATTGGATTGTTAGGAAACGTTATTGTGTTTCATAGGAATCATTGTAATTTAGTTGAAGCATACATGACAAATGAGAACCAAATAAACACATAAGACAATTTTAAACTACAGGTGTGGATCTTCTAGGCCCGGTCGGCAACCAGCCTTGTTTATGACTATGCCTCTCGATCGTTCAATGTTGTGAGTTTAACGACGGCCATAAGATTAAAGGGGTGAAGCAGGCGCCTAGCGCCTCAATTAACGCAGGGATTTTTTGCATGCACCTCTCCGCGGCTCCCTCGTCCTTGTCTCTCCTGTCTGCAACTTGCATCTGCCTTATTTTCTCTCTCATCCTCGTCGCATAAAATAGAGAAATAAACAATAAACGAAATTTCCTGGACTCGTCTCCAAACTATTCACCCCTGCTGTGCCATGACCACCTTGCCACAACTTCCTTCTATTGCGATGCGAAGTGCAAAATCAAAAAAAGCCCAGACATCACCCAACAGGCTCACATCATTGAGGTGTCTTGATCAACCTCGATGTATTCCTTCCAATCTTCAAATTCTCATCCCTAACTAAAAAGACAGCTCCAAAACCCCTTCACTCCTGGCTTTGAAGGCGATCCACTGGCAATGCCTGCAGACAACATTCAATGAAAGCGCATGCTTCACGCGAACAAGAACAAATATGCACCCATTAAGCTTGCCCATTTCCTCCTTTCCCTCTTTGCACGTGCGCAACAAACCTAACACTGCAATCACCCGCTTGATGCCGGAATTTACTAATTCTAGTAACATAGGTACTGCCCTGGCTTCCACCACCCGCTTCTTGTTCTTAGGAAAATAGCAGAATCGTGGCCGCCTCCCTTTCCCCCCCTTCCCTCTCCATCCCACAACAGCACAACCAATGCTCGAACAGCAAATGGATCATCCCCAATCGTGCCTTTATTCACTTCCACCACAGCCAAGCTCGTTAACATTATTACAGGGAGAGCACAGCAATTGGGCATTCCCACCCATCGTGCTGTGACACATGAGCGACTCCTCCCTCGGCGACAATACCCACCTTGTTATCATTGTCTAAGCTGAGATCGAGCAAGATGGCGAATGCAGCCTCCTGGACGGCCTTCTCTCGAGATGCTGACAATGCTGAGGCATCGAAGAATGGCAGAGATGCACTGGATTCAATGATTTCCAGCCAGGAGGAGGAGTTGTGCTTGGAGAGGGAATGAAGGTGGTTAAGAGCGTCAATGCGGGAGGAGAGGAAGGAGAAAGGAGAAGGGAAAGGTCTTGATTTACTGGAAGAAGCAAGGGTGCAATTGTAGACGAGGGAGCAAAGGACGTGGTTGGGGATGAGAAAAGGCTGCAGGTGGAGATGGGCACCTAATTGAGGGAGGTATTAGTAAAATATCCTCCACATTAATGACTAGAAATTTAATCCAACAAGTGCTACGGATCTTGCGAGATTGGACGATCATCAAGGGTGGTCGAAACTACTGGGCGTTAACGCATAGTCGTAAAAGATCATCACTCTTTAAACTATAGAATCCTCTCCCACGTTTAACCAGAGAGGTGATCATCGATTGGGGGATTTTAGGGTTTCCTTATCAATCGGAGGAGAAGATCCGGAAGAATAGAGCTAAAGGCATGTTCCAAACTATACAAGATTCTTAAATTGAATCTGTATCATTATTCTCAATTCAACTTTCTAATTTCTAAGACAGTTTTTTCAAAACCGATTCTCATTATAACTTTACTCATTACTAATATACATTATTATATTCTCATTCCAGATATAGATTCAATTAAAGAATCTTGAAAGCAGTGAGGTGGAGTAATTAGACAACAATTGATGGTAGTGAACTGCTAATTGAACAACTCTAAAAGGCAAAAGGATAAACCCAGGACAAAAACCCTTTCTCCTCTCTTCAATCTAAGCATCAAGCGAATATAATAAGGAATCGTTTAAGACAATAATGAGAAGAATCTGAAGGTTAGCGTCTCATTTTTCTTCATAGAAATGGCAAAAAAATCTCTATTTGATTGAATTCAACAAAGAAGACGACATGAACTTGATCATGCATGATCAACCATGACTTTGCAATTGACATCTGGTCCTGCCACTACAACAGATTCTAGCAATGGCAACAAAAAATTTTGTTGTCTATACCAAAATATTGTTGCCATTGCTATTAGCAACAAAAAATTTTGTCGCAGAATTCATTGCGGAAAGAGTGTTGCATTTAGGCAGCAGCAACGATTTTCAGAAAAATTTTATTGCCATTTCTATTGGCAACAAAAAAAATTTGTTGCCATAAGACTGTCGCATATAAGCATCAGCAACCAAATTTCAACAAAAGAATTCGTTGCCATTGCTGCCAGCTTAGACCGATAATTGACTGATTGTCTTGGTTAATTACAACGAAAATTTGGTTGAATTTTCTAATATGTTTGAAATTATAAAAAAATACATGTGATAAGCTGAACCCAGCTTTTAAAAAATTATACAAATCATGCTAAATGAAAAAATTTATTTTATTAACGTGAACAACTTTTAAAATCTCTATCTACAAATGAATCTCTCTTTTACACTTTAAAAAAGGGCGAATTCCTTGCATACCTACAAATTTTACCTATAATTTCACTTATACTCATGAATTTTAAAAATTACTCTCATACCCATAAATTTTTATCATAATTCCACTTATACTCATGCCGTTATGGATCCTTTAAAAGACTGTTAATTCTTTGGAAAATAACAAACATCCTCATCTCTAATTATATTTTTATAACTAAAAATTCATATTATAATAAATTTTTAGTAATTCTACAACTATAAAATCATATACTATTTAAATATGAATCTTTAACTTTAAGTAAAATAATTTTAAATTGCATTAGAGTTTGGGCATATTCATCATTTTACATGGGAGCTAACTACATATTTAACGGATCCTTAATAGCATTAGTATAAGTGGAATTAGGATGAAAATTTATAAGTATGAGAATTTTATTAAAAAAATTTATGGGTATAAGTAGAATTAGGGATAAGATTCATAGGTATATAAGGAATTTACCCATAAAAAAATTAAATAATATGAACAAATTTAATAAGTATAATAGAAATCTCCTACGCATGGATTGTGTCGGTCCTCATCATATACAAAGATTTTTAAACACTTTTCTTGAACCAGTTAAACCACCTCGTAACCATCAGTACTATCCTCTCGAGCTTCTCTTCTCGGGGTTGACCAAGTCCGATAAGACCTTGGATTATAGAATCAGATGGGATCTTATTAGGTGAAAACAAAAACTAAAATGCTAGAGGATTAATCACAATGGATCTGAATTAAAAACGCTGGTTCAATGCACCCAGGTGTACTTCACTTTTTTTTTTTGAAACTTTTTTTTAATGAAAATGTTAACTTAAGTGTATTTAACATGTGTATAAATTTTTACCATTGTAAACTTGTCATAAAAAAAGTAACATATGTTCTTGTGATTTAAAATATAAATAAGTATTGCTTTATAATTTTAGAATTATGTAGAAATATTTTTTAAAAATATTATATTTGAGTATTAAAGGAATCAATTGGAAACCAAAATCGGAACGGGCAATATAGGTAATGGCCTCATGGGTGTAAGATAAGATAGACCTTTTGCAAATAGAGCATTACTACTATCCCAACTGAATCGACTCGAGTTTCACATTCAATTTTAATGCACTTGATTTATTGAATCACTTCCCAATTTTTTATTTTTAAAAATTTTAATTTTTTTTGGAATTTTTGAAATAAAAAAAATGCTTTTTTCCATATGCCGACACATGAAAAGGGCATCTTTTCTGATTTTGAAAACTTAAAAAGAAATACTTCAAAAGTTTTAAAAAATAAAAATTGTCATATATAAAAACTGTAAGTGTGCTTTAATTTTTTAAAAACTTAAAAAAAAATATTTCATACTAGCTTGTGCATTAACTCACGTTTGCATTGAATCAACTATAGGCACTTTGGGGATTTTATAGTATTTAACCTTAGAAAAGAGTGGAGGTGACGACATGGGCACGAGAGAAATAAGTTATAAAATGGGTATATTGAACTATGATTCCGTTTGCCTATACAAACAAATGCAAATATTAGCTCTAGCTATATCCAATATTTGTTATTTTTTGGTTTTTTATAGAATTGTTAACGTAATTATATTCAAATTTTAAATTATTAACATGGGCATAATCTGATTGGTAAAATCTTACCCTTGTGTCGAAGCAGTCGGGTTTGAATTCCCATTTGAGGGGCCTTAGTTTCTTCCATACTAGTGAGTGTTAGTCAATTTTTATTTTATGAAATATGTGAGTCACTATTAGTTGTATAAGATACAATACGGTTATGCCATATGTACTTCTAGTTTCATCTAGCTCATAAAATATCCTCATCGTAATGATTAACTACCTAATAAATAGAAACCTCAAAATCACTGGCATTTACGAATCGACTCACTCCTTTTCGCATCTCTTTCTTTTCTAAGCAGTAGGACCTTCTCATGCAACTCCGTCCTAGCACATACTATATCCACAATGGTGAAAATATAAAAAAATGACCATCTTCATCTCTTTTGATCTCTTTCCTTTCCAATGGGCTGAACTCACTCATATTAGATTCTGAAACAATGTTGTCTTTGTTTGAGGTCTCGGGCCAAACTTGATCTCAATTTTAATCAATTTCTCTATAAAGTATTATCATATTATATAGACAAAAAAGTAATATATTTTAATTTTAATTTTTAAAAGATTTGTTTATTAAGATTTAGGAATAATATTTAATAGATTTTGTAAATCATGAATAATTATTTCAATGAAGAAACTTGATAGTTGAATTAAATTTTTATAATAAATACGCTAATTCATAGATATATCCATATATTTATATTAGCATAATATCATTTTGACTATAATTCACCATATGCCTATACATTATTGAAAATGATTTGGGACCCAATTAAATTAATTATTTATATCCACATATTTATTTTACTACAATATTATTTAAATTAACTTTTATCATATGCTTATGCATTATTGAAAAGAATATGGAATTTATTTAAATTTGATTACATTAGTAAAGCAACCATATCAAAAATTTTAACAGTTTTAGAAGCAAAATTAAAATTCTAGAATACAATTACTGATAAAAAATTCTAAAATACAATTAGGATCAAAGTTGAGATATATTCTTAAAAATTAGATTTAGTTGCTATTTTTTAAGAATTTTTTTTATCGTGTCAACTTTTAGATGCCCAGTCAATTGAAGAAGGTGTGAACAAGGTAAGAGTGTTTACTAAACTTTGAAGTGTAGACTTCTCACCCTATGCACTTTTATATTCACTTATATGAACTACTTAGTCATCAAGTGACGAATCCTCGGTCATCTAGGATTTAAGTTACTTCCCCATCATCAACTTGCATCACACAAGGGGAGAATTCTGATACCCCAGTAGCTTCACTTTTATTGAATCTGCTCCTTCAAGAAAGGCTTGCGAATCTAAATACATCTCTGTTGAAATTGCTCATCTTACTTGGCCTTCATTGACAAGAAAGCACCAAAAGAGAAAAAGGTGCAAAGAAAAATCTGAGTGAAAAATCTTATTTAGAAGTTCATTATAAGAGAAAACTGTGTGGTGGTTTTTTAAAATTTTATTTAGAAATTTGAAATTCTATTTTTTATATATATGGACATGGATAAGATCAATATCAATTATTGTTTAGATAATCTTACTTTTTTCCCCCCTGTAAACATAATGAATTCAGATGCTCTGGAGAAATATCTCGCTGTTGCCATTGAAGCTGCGAAAAGTGCTGGAGAGGTAGCCATAGAAAAAACACTAGCTAATTGAGTTTTCAATGTCTTGGTATCTTATTTGGATTTTCTGTTTTAATTTTTATTTCAGATCATTCGCAAAGGTTTTCACGAGAAGAAGCAGATTGAGCACAAAGGCGAAGTAATTTCATTACGATCATGACTCATTGCTCCCAACACAAAACAACCTATTTATTAAAAAAAAAAATTCACATAAGAAAATCTGCATAAATCGAATAAAATTCTGATGCTCATCTGTAATCGCAATTTTTTTATTAGAGTATATTTACAACATACCTCAATTCATATTACATTCAAAGCTTTAAGATAATTCTATAAGACAATTCTAATAATATTTTCAAAGGGAGATAACAAGTTCCCAAATATCAATGGGGGAGACCACCAGCTCCCAACCAAATAAGGAGGATCACACATGCCCCCGCAGAAATTTTTGGTCGAAATCCCACTTGGGATTCAAACACGCGCCGGTGGGAACGAAAGTTTTCGTTCTACACCTAGCGACCAAACGAGCAGCGCTCCTTTGGTTGTAATTGCGATCTTTTATGCTACCCTCTTAAGTCTTAAATAGATTTAAGAATAAATATGCTGATGTATGCCAAGATATCTCAAAAGATATCAAAGATCAATATACTGTGTAAAGAAAATCTTTTGAGTGCACTGCCAGAGCACTTGACTTCACTCATCAATATCTCTAAGTAATAGACTTATCACGGATTTCAGCACCTAATAAAACATATGCGCTCTCAAAATCGAATATTTCAAATGGTTTCTTAGAAATTGTCGTGTGTTTTAAAAAAGGTACATTGATTTTAAAAGGAAGCATGAAATGCCCATGCATTTAATTTCTTATTTTGATTGTTAAAAATATCCAACAATTTAAGGATTTTTTGCATAGATACCTTCACATTTTGGAGGAACTTGCAAGCATGTTACTAATTTTTTTAAAATTTTGAAAGCGCGCTTATATAGTAAGCCTAAAATATGAGCATATTACTTCCGATTTGGTGACATTGTCCACGGCTAAAAATTTTAATAGAATGACAAAAACGCCGGTTAAACAAGTAAAATTGCTATTTCTATTGCAAAGATTATAAAAAATATTGTAAAAGAAAAATATATTATTAAAGAATAAAATATTCAATAAATATTTAAATAACAAAAATATAAAAATCAATTTAATAAATATTTGCATTAAATATTTTAAGGGACATTTTCGACAATTTTTAACGATCAGCGACGTCACCCCAATTAAAGTGATATCCTTGCAATTTTAGGAAAAATGTTCAAGTAAACATACAATTTTTTTGCAAACTAATGACATATATACAATTTCGCTCAAACTATACAGATGCAAAAATTCGACAATTTAAATTATAATTTGTATGTGGATGATGATACTGATTTTGGATCAGCGCATATTAATTCTGCTTGCAATTGTCATATCTCTTTCTGCTTCCTTTCTGATTTTTGGTGTAGTTGGGTTTAGGTGGATTTGGTTACGGAGACTGATAAAGCATGTGAAGACCTCATATTCGATCTTCTCAAGCACCAGTTTCCTGATCACAGGGTGATTTTCTGTTGCACTTTTCCCTATTCTACGTGCAACATAGCAATGCGTTATCATTAATTCAAGTCTTTCTGATTTATATCTTCAAGATTGATGATAGTTTTTTGATACCGTCCTGCTGTCTTTGTTGTAGTTTATTGGGGAAGAAACTTCAGCAGCATTAGGTGTAGCAGAGCTGACTGATCATCCCACATGGATGGTTGATCCCCTTGACGGAACAACTAATTTTGTTCATGGGTTGGTGCAATTTGTTCTCTTCCTTTTGATGTTGGGGATGCTTGCATGGTGCCATAACAGGTTTTTCTAAGCCTAGACAGTGTTCATTGTTTCCGTCCGAAATGTTACATAATCCTCATTGTAATTAGGTGTTTACGTGTCTTTTTTATATATCATTCTCCAAAATTGGAGATGTGACCTAGACAGTGTTCATTGTTTCCGTCCGAAATGTTACATAATCCTCATTGTAATTAGGTGTTTACGGGTCTTTTTTATATATCATTCTCCAAAATTGGAGATGTGATTGAATGCACCCGGGTGCACTTAAGACTTGGTGCACCCGGGTGTATTTAATCTATTTTTTCTTGTTTGTTTTGAAATTTTTTATACGATTATTAATCTAAGTATATTTAACATATGTATTAAGTTTTTCATTTTTTGGAAATTTGTAGATATTTTTTGAATTTTTTAAAATTATTAAAATGCCATTAATTTTAAAAAATCCAAAAAATATACAAATATTTAAAAACGATAAAACTTAATATATGTTAAATACACTTAGATTAATAGTTGTATAAAAAAATTTCAAAAGAAATTAAATAATTAAGTTTTGTACCTAGCGCACCGAAGCTAGGTGCACAGGAACCGAGACTCCCAAAATTGTAACTATTTGTTGAAATATCATCACCGACATTGTGCTGAGGGCATTAGCAATTCGTGGTGGGCTTGCCATAATGAGTCGCACAAATGGGGTTGGATTTAATTGTCCATCTATAGGCAAACGAATGAGATGGAGAGAATTCTTTTTGCATTTATTTGTTTGTTTATTTCGGTCATTACTCCTCTATTATCTAGTCAGGAGCTATAATTCCTATAATAATAAGATATTTGGAGTGACACGGAAAGTGTATATTATGGATTATGGATCCTCAATGTCGAACAATCCAAATCCATGCCACCACTGATAGGCAAATAGATGGCTTTAGCTAATCATCTTGCTTTATAAATCTCCCATTATACTTTGCAGCATGGCCCATTTGTAAATTGGCTCATCAAACGGGTCTTTTAATGAAGTTAGACATGCCTGTACGTATATCTCAGTTGATCATCTATGTTTCTGCATCATTCTAGTGATTTTGTTTTGCCTTGTGTAGGTACCCTTTTGTATGCGTTTCAATTGCTCTTGTAATTGAAAAAATTCCTGCTGTAGGTGTTGTGTACAATCCGATACTTAATGAGGTGTGAGCACCAGCTGTTCTTTGTTCTCCCTTATTTTTCTCTTGTGAGGTTTGTGCTTATGTTCCTGTTTGAAAAAGGAGATGTCAAATAACGTCATTTCCTTTTTCCGTCCACGTTTTTAGCGTTATCTTTTGAGCTTCTTTTTCCATCCTTAAAGTGAGTTCATCCTTATCACCATTTTGTTCTCTCTTTAGGCATTTGGAAGAATTTAGCAATGTACGTATATGTGTGAACGATCGAATTTTCAAGCTTCTAAATTGAATAGAGCTGTTTTCCTTTAGAAAAGGAAATTAAAAAATTTTAAAATCAGAAATAATGCAAAACAAAAACAATTTGAGAGGACAAGTGTCTTTAACCTTCTAGCCTCGAAAATTTTTTTAACATCTTACAAATTTCCTTTCTTTTATGTTGTTGTTGTTTTCAATATGGTTTTTAGCTCTTCTCTGGCATCCGCGGAAAAGGTGCTTTCCTAAATGGGAACTCTATCAAAGGTGAGGGCACTTCAATGAGAGAGGAATTTTTGCAGATTTTCTTTTTCTTTTTCTTTTTCTTTTTTTCTTTTACCTGTTTGCTGAGCATATTCGCATATCATTATTTATACCGACATAGAAGGATGCTAAAACTGCTGAAATCATGCAGCGTCATCGCAGACCGAATTGGTGAAGTCTCTGCTTGCGACCGGGGTATGTAAACATTGAATATTATTCTGATAGCCTGTTTAAAAAAAGGAATGTTCTCATTGAAAACGTTTGGTACGTAGCTGCATGTAGAAGTAACATATATTACTGGATTCATCATTTCCTTTATCTAGTAAGATTTTTATTGATGAATTATTATTCCTTGTCAAGGAAAATGATGGTTACCATTGTTGTAGCCTAGGGCCAGCAATTTCTAATTGACTTTCTAATTCTTTTTTGTATATTGTATGTTTGTTTTTAACAAAAATTTTTCACTCTTTGTAACTGTCATATTTTAAAATTATTTTTTTATATTTCTTATATAACTACTATATTTTTTAATTATTTCTATGTTAATTACATATATAAATAATCTATCTATTTTAACTTTATTTGTTTCATACTTTTTTGTTATCCATATCATGTCAAATTATTTTTTACTCATTCAAATATTTTTACACAAAAAAACTTATCATCACTTTCCAAACATACTAATGTTGATTTTCATCTTTTTGAGTAGTCGGCCTGTCACAGCCTTCTTCCTGGTCATAGGACAAGACAGTGTTATAGTAATTGTTAAAAGTATACCCATTTTACATTCTAACTGATATCATATTTACATTATTGTCAGTAGGGTGGTAGAATTTTTTTGTACATGTTTGATCAATTATCTTTGATGTTGTTGAACTTAAGAAATAAATGGAAATTGCAAATGCAATTCACTCCTGTTCTTAGTCAAGTAGCCTTACTTAACCACATGTGTCTACATTTCGTATTATTGCTAATGTCTCTATAACAAATTTCATTTAATGCAGGAAATTTTTTTTGCTACATAAGATTTATATTTTGTTACAAATTTTACAATGTAATTAAATTTTGGCTACATATAATTGTATTTGGTTTCATTTTGATATATTTTTGGCTACAACTAATTATTTAGTTATAAATAGTTGGTTGCTTTTGAGTAGTGGCATTTGGCTAAAGGTAGCCATTTTTTATTAAATGTAACCAAAATTACATTTAAAATATGCATTGAAATTGCAACCATAGCTTTACTTAATGGTAGCATATTTGTGTATGAGTTCTTCAAAGTCAAAGGTTTGAAGCTTTCTATAGCTAGGTCTAAAGTTGTAGACCTTGTGACACCATTAAAAAAGTAGTCATTAAAATTTGACTACAAATAGTAGTAAAACTTTTGACCGCATCTAATATAGGGTTTGGTTGCATTTGATCAAATGTATCTAATTTTTTTTGCTATATTTGATCAATCGTAGTCAAATTAAAATTTCGGCTATAGAAAGTTGTCCATACATACTATATTTTCTTGTAGTGCAAATTGAGTTTTTTTTTTAATGATAATGTATCAATAACTAAGTTATATTCTTTCTTTCCTGTTAGGTTGGGACCAAGCGCGAAGCTGCAATAGTGGATATTACCACAAATAGGATCAGAAACTTGCTTTTCAAGGTAATTTAAAATTTGACAATAATTTAAGAGCAAATCCCAAAAAATTGGAAGTTTTACTCCATTTTCAAATCTTCCTATAATTTTTGAATAATTCTAAATATCCCACATAATTTATCTAATATTTTATTCATACTCACGTTGTCAGAGATATATTAAATAAATCATTAAGTCCTATGTGAAATGACAAATATACTAGAGCCCTAATTATGACTCGATAACTAAAAGTTTACGTTAAAAATTTTTTAGTATTTTTTACCGCTATAGAATCATGTATTGTTTGAATGTGAATTTGCAATTGTAAGCAATCCAAGTCCAAGTCGTGTTAGGGCTTAGGCATATTTATTGTTTTACGGAGTGGCTAATAGCCCGTTTAACAAATCCTTAATGATATGATATGAATGAAAATTTGAGCAAACTATGTGAGTATATTTGAAATTATTGAAATATCATGAGTATGTTTAAAATTAATGACAAAACTTGTGAGTAAATTTGAAAATTGTTTTATTGAGAATAAGAGCACTCAATCCCCTAGGTTTGGTTTTGTCAGGTGAGATCAATTAGGATGAATGGCTCGTGTGCCTTGAACCTGTGTGGAGTTGCATGCGGGAGACATGATCTCTTCTACGGGTTTGGATTTGGTGGCCCCTGGTATGCTTCTGAAATGATAGTTTCAGGTTGTGAGTTGATATGTCTGGCCCTGGAATGCTACCTTCTGGGGATGATATTGCTATAATCAGTTTTATTCAATACTATAAGAACTTAAATGTAGTCGTTGATTTGATCGGTTCAACTGTAAACCAGGCAAAAGACTGGTCATGTTTTAATGAACCACTGAAAACTTGATGAACTGGTAAAACCAATTCAGTGGTTTAATGAAAAGCTCGAAATGAATAATAAATAGATAGATACTACAGTTTTGTATTTGAATAATTGTTATGCTATAATTATTTAATATCAATGTAATAGTTCAAACTGGGTCAAGTCTCTGCTCAATTGGATTGAACCAAACTGAATAGGAGAGTAATTTATTTATGGTTTCATTTCCATTACTGGTTTGATGACAACATATGATCGAAGTATTGTTCCCGTAAATTTACAACAGTGGGAAGCTACTAGATGCTCGTTTTTAACACCATTGCACCAACTTGCATCTCCCAGGGATATTGCTGCTGGTGTTCTGATTGTTGAAGAAGCAGGTGGCCTAGTTTTTGATCCGTAAGTTGTATCTTTCAGAGCAACTCTTTTCAAGCATCAAGTCACCATATCATATTTTCAATTCAACTGCCAGACTGCTTTTGCTATCTCAATTGTGGCATCAGGTTTGGTGAAGATCTCGACATCATGGGGAAGAAAATTGCTGCTACAAATGCGCATCTCAAGGACAAGCTTGTCACAGCATTGAAGGAAACCGAGTAGAGTTGCCAGTTCCAAAAGACAAACGAACCACGATTCATTCCTTAAGCTGTTTCTTTCTACCATTTGTATGGTTTTTCAGCTTCAGCTCCATGACACAATCGACCCATTTGCATGGCTTTACATGTTACTAAACATACCTGTAGCAACCGTCGCGAGCCCTATGACGGGCTAGGCCACTATCCTAGCCTTTTGAAATCTGGACTATGTTGAATGGATTCGGATCTATTCTTCAATACCTCTGGAACAGCGACATAGGCTTGGTTTTCCTGCATCCTCACAAAATAAAAGGTGTTAGTATGGATAATCCTTAGATAGTATCGATGTATAGGTATTCACCCATGGATTTGGTGGCTTATCTGTTGGCGTGGGGCGGTTCACGTATGGATTAAGCCATGGATTCAGCAGCGTGATGACAGCGTATGTTGCTAGAAATTGCGGGATCGCACGCACCCGTCTTGCTACGGCGTCAACTCAAATAAACGTGTTAGTACTAAAACATGACATAGAAAATAATCTCGACAGATTTTAACCTTTAATGGAGTTGTCATTGATCTTAAAAGGGAGATTAGTCTCATTTTCATTGAATAAGGACACCGATTGTATAGAGTCTGAATTCTGTCCTTCGGATTAAAACGGATATGACAATATTCCGTTAACCCGAAGCGATTTACATGAGCATGAAAAGAAAAAAATAAAAATAAAAAATCTGAAGAATGGAAGAGATGAAGAGGGAGAAAGCTAGAAAAGCTAGAGCTGGAGGAGAGGAGAAGCCGAGGCACCAGAGATTTGCTGTAGACTCCCGTTCTACCCTTTCGGGATGCCTCTTCAAGAGTGTTGGGAATGAAAGCTTGCCCTCCTATTTATAGAGGGGAAGTGGGCAGTGTACGCTTTGGGCCATGGCTGGGAACCTGTTGCTATTTGGGCTTGCTGGGTTGTTGGAGCTTTTTGCTCCAGGTCGGCTGAAGCTTGGTATCTGGTGGGCTGTTGTTGTAGAGCCCAATTGCTGTGGGTTGAAGCTGAATCTGATGGGCTACTGTTGTAGAGCCCATTCTGGTAGCTTGTTAGAACTTTGCTCCTGTAGGCTAAAGCTGGACAGGCACGTGTGTCGCGCTATGCCACCTAGGCGCCAACTCCCTAGAAGCTCGCCGGCTGAGGGCTTATGTCGTCTTTCTGCATGGTGGTGAAGTGGCGCCTAAGCGCCAACTCTCTAGAAGTTTGCCGACTGAAGCTAGTTATGGAGTGTTCTTGAGAGGCGATAGGTAGGTGAAGTGGCGCCTAAACGCTAATTCTCTGGAAGCTCGCCGATTGAAGAGAGTTCTAAAGTGTTCTTGAGAAGAGTTAGGTTAGTGAAGTGGTTAGTAGGCATGGTTTGTTTGGACTTGTTGCTATTGATTCTAGAGCCTATTAGCAATTATTTTTGGGTAAACTTTCTTTGTGGTGGTTGGGCTATGATCTTGGTCAATACCCATGTTTCCTTTATTTTTGTATGTATTTATTTGGGCTTAAGGGAATGGTGTCTACAATACCAATTGTTTGCTTTGCAAATAAACAGTTATGACATATAAATAACATACTTAAAAGCTCGATGTCATTTGGATAAAAAACCCTCGTAAAATTTCATGAGTATTTATAAATTTATATCGGCTTTACTGCCATTAGGCATTAATTGACTAATTTTGATCGGCTTTATTCGCATCAGGCATTTATTGACGAATCTATATCGACTTTACTGGCATCAGGCATTTATTGACGAACTTGGGACTTCAAGGATATTTATGGACTAGGGGCACATGCAAACTGACTTTTAGCGACGCAACGAAGGGTACTTCTTTATTTAAATTTTCTCTACAAATCTAAATCATTCGTCTTTTCTAGATGCAAAATCGTTTGTCATTTTTATTCATAACATTTGCTCATTATTTATTTCATACTCACGAAATTTCAATAATTTATCTGATACATGTTTCACCCATTATTATTTGTATGCCCATGCTATCGCCACAGCCAACGGTCTGGGCACGAAGAAATGACAATTTTATCCCCGAAGCCGTCTCAATTCAAATATTCGGAGCGCTTTCTCCTCCTTCCTCTCTCTGATGGAAGGATGCTCTCCTATCTTGTCGTCATATTCATTGTAGCTCCTCCACAAGCTCCAATCTAAGTGCAACAGGGAGGATCCAACTCCGGCGCCTCTTGGATTAGATCCTCTCGGCTTTCTTCAAGGAGATTCGTCCGCTCCCACCAACAGTAATGGGTGACGGCCGCTCCGTCGATTTCTTCCTGCTCTACTGGGCGGTGCGGGAGAGGGGGTGATATGATTCCGTCAAGGCCAACGGCTCATGGGGCCCGGTGTGGAGGAGTTGAGGCTATGATCCACGTCGGCCTCATCCGCCAAGTGGATTTACGCGAAGTATCTGGATGCTTTCGATCTCTGGCTGTAGAGAATTTCCAAGGAGATTGTAGCGAGGGATAAGTTGGAGGTGGGGCTGGAATCGGTGATCAAGGGACTCTTGTGTCAGGTTGGGATTTGGGAGCGGCCGTGGAACGATGAGTTGTTTATGCGGGGAGGGAGTAAGGGCGATGGTGGGGAAAGAGGGCCAATGCTTGAGCCCGGCCGTGCCCGAATGAAGCGTTGATGACCGTGTGAGGGGATGGGGTAGTGGATGACATCACTGGGCCAGCGAGTAGGAGACGGTTGGTCCAAGGATTGGGTTTCGATAAGGATGAACTTCTAGCAATGCCGTCGAAAAATGAGGACGTCGGCGATGATTTGAGAATCAGGTTGGCAAGTGAAGCTCAAGAATTCTCCAGATTGTGTTCAGCTGGGTGTGAGAGTGAGACTCCGACAACAACGATGGAAGGACTTGGGCATGGAGGTTGGAGTTCAAGTTTAGCTGCTGCTGCTCCATTGACTGGGGGTTGACAGCTTTCAGCAGCTAGATGTGGAGAGAAATGAGGTCAGAGGAAGTGTGCTTGTAGTGGGCAAGAGTGCAATCGCATCCACAGCAGTCGCATGGTGATGTTGATGAGGAGGAAGAGGACGATGATAAAGTGGTAGTGTTGGGCTCGCATTTTGTGAGTGTGGAGTTCAATTCATTAAAAAGGAAGAGGAAACCAGAATGTCTCAATTTATTTATTATATTTAACATCTTTTATTTAGTTAAAAGACCAAAGTTCATCCAAATCAAGTTCGGATATGCGGCATTAATGAGAAAAAAGTATATATATGAGCTACATTTGCTCATAAATATGTATATTTGTGTGTAAATTATAAAAAAACGCATAAATCTATTTATACATATATTAGAATACGATGCTACTTTTTAAAGTCATTTATTAGCATAGAATGATATTTCAAATCATTTAGATGTTAAAAATATTACTTTAAAATTAATATTTTAGCCTTAAATTATTTTGTCATGTTGAATTTACATATTTATAAATGAAACCCATATATAGTGACACTAGAGAAATGAAAGGGTTTCCATGATAATATAAATGATGTTAAATACAATGGATGGAATAGATTTCTATAAATTATTAAAATGTTAAATACGGAGAGAATTACATGGAAAAAGGATTTCATAGAGGCCAACCTTTAGTGTGTTCATATATATATATATATACGAGAAATATTTCTGTGCGAGCAACTACATTGTATGTGTAACGCCCCATTCATAGAAATACTCAATAATTAATCAATGGGGGCTACAGATTCTAAGAAAAATTCGGCAGCAT
>JAXCLR010000081.1:25547649-25558243 GCA_035584095.1 Annona squamosa
TGAGTTATACGGGTTGAACGGGTTGGACGAGTTAAATAAACGGGTTGGACGGGTTGACGGGTTGCAAAGCCTCAACCCTAATATGTTTATTTAATTAAATGGTTGAACGGTTTGGCGGATCATAACCCATTTATTCAAAAATACCAACCCAAACTCATTTATTAACGGGTTGAACGAGCGGGTTAGCGGGTTGACCATGACCATTAACACCCCTAAATGAGTGTAGATGGGATTAATTGTACTTAGTGGCTGTATGTTGAAGTTTTCAAACTTCGTAAGGATAATTAGAAGTAGGGTAAGAGTAGCAGGTATATTTAAAATTTCAGCGAAGGGGCAATTATGTCATTTAAAAGTAGTTACCTAGCCTAAAGTACCACTGTCTGCCTGCTGTCCAAACGTCTGTGACGGAATGGGTATGGATGGGATTAACAACATACTTAGTGGGTATGGATGATGATTTTCAAACTAAGTGGGTATAGTTAGAATTAGGGGTAAATGTAGTGAATATATTTGGAATTGGCCCTTAAGATTATGTAGAAAAAAATTAGTTGCAGTTGATAAGATAAAGTACCATTTACTTTTGTTCTGACAAACCACTGTTAAGGGCATATTTGGCCCTGCTTAATCCATAGCACTTTTAGGTGATTGAATGCATGGCCGGAAGCTATGATTCCTAGCTTTCAACTAACCATGCTGCTTATGGTTTTTAATGATTGAGAGTCCTGATTTCCAAAAAATCCAACCAATCAGAATTATGTTTATTTTCATGTTCGTGCTACAAAAGCGCATTAATGCCAATTAAACATGGGGCCAAACAGGCCCCATAATTTTAAAAAATAGCTTTTATGATAGATGAATATCTGGAAGCATTTATAACATTTGGAGAAAATTATCTTAAAATTGTTGAAAATTTTAGTTTGTGGAAGCTATGAAGGTTTTGTGATTAGAATAGAGAAAGGTGTTTTTCTTAAGATACTCTCTTTAAGATGTATTTTTCTGCCATACTGCAAGTGACTTTAATAGAAAATGTCTCAGGATGTAATGCGCAACTGTAATCAGTCTTTTATGCTGCACTCTTAAATAGATTTCAGAATAGATATGCCTGACGTATGCCAAGATTTCTGAAAAAATATCAAAGATAAATTGTGTGTGTGCACACTGGATAAAAAAAAGTGAGTAAAGAAAATCTTTTGAGTGCACAGGAGCCAGAGCAGATGACATCACTAACCAATCTAAGTAATAGACTTGGTAAACATTTCGGCACCTAATAAAAAAATGCATTTTCAAAAATATTTCGAATATATATACATTGATCTTAAAAGGCAACATGAAATGGTCATACATTTTCTTATTTTGATTTTAAAAATATCCAACAATATAATCTATAAATCATATATGGATGATGAAACTGATTTTTAGATTTTGTGCATTTTAATTCTGTTTGCAATGGTGGGATCTCTCTCTCTGTCCCTTTTTCTGAATCTGGTATGGTTGGATTTAGGTGGATTTGGTAACAGAGACTGACAAAGCATGTGAAGACCTCATATTCAATCTTCTCAAGCAGCAGTTTCCTGATCACAGGGTGATTTTCTGTTTCTCTTTTTCCTCTGCATCATGCAACATAGCAACACATTGTCATTAATTCAAGTCTTTCTGATTTATACCTTTGACATCGGTAATAGTTTTTTTTTTTTTAATTTTATTTAAATACTGTATTGCTGTCTTTGTTGTAGTTCATTGGAGAAGAGACTTCAGCAGCATTAGGTACTGCAGAGCTGACTGATCATCCTACATGGATGGTTGATCCCCTCGATGGAACAACTAATTTTGTTCATGGGTTGGTGCAATTTGCTCTCTTCCTCTTGATGTCGAAGATGCTTGTATGGTGCTGCGTGCAAGACTTTTTTCTAAGCCCAGAGTGTTTATTGTTTCCATCTGCAATGTTGCATAATTCTCAATGTAATTTTTTGTTTATGGGTGTTTTAAAATCTCATCCTCCAGGCATTATAACTACTATCGAAGTATTAGCACCGCCATGGTCATTTTTGACTGAGGATTTTGAGGCATTAGCACGTGGTAGGCTTGCCTTAATGAATTGCACCAATAGGATTGGATTTATTTGTCCGTCTATAGGTGAACTAATGAGACGGAGACAATTTCTTATCCTTTATTCATTTATTGGTCATTACTCTTATTACTAGTCAGGGAGTATCACTCCTATAATAATCAGGATATTTTGGATTGGCGTGGAAAAGTGTACATTATGGATTATGGACCCTCATCCATGCGACCATTGATCTGCAAATGGATGACTTAGCTAATCATCATGCTTTATAAATCTTCAATTATATTTTGTGGCATGACCCATTGTAAAGTGGCTCATCAAATGGGACTGTTAATGAAGTTGGACATGGCTGCATATCTCACTTGATCATCTGTCTTTTTTTTTTTTTTTTTTGGTCTTTATGTAGAAATTTTTTTAATTTTCATTCTGGCGATTTTGTTTTACCATGTGTAGGTACCCTTTTGTATGCATCTCAATTGGTCTTGCCATTGAAAAAATTCCTGTTGTTGGTGTTGTGTACAATCCAATACTCGATGAGGTGTGAAAACCAGCCGTTCTTTGTTCTCCCTTATTCTTTTCTTGTTTGATATTTGCTTGTTGTTGCTATTTGAAAATTCTTGTCAGCTATGTTCTTATTGTTGCTATTTGAAAAAGGAAATGTCAAACAACATCATTCTCTTTTTCCCTCTCATATTTTCATATTTTCTTTTTCTTTTTTTCCATTCTAAAAGTGAGTTACTTCTTCAAACTTAGCACCATTTGATTCTCTCTCTAGGTAGCTGGAAGAATTTAGAGATGTTTTTGTGTGAATGTGTTGTCAAGCTTAACAATGGAATTGTATTGTTTTCCTTTAGAAAAAGAAAATAAAAATTAGAAAAACAAAATCAGAAACAAGGCAAAAGAAAAACAATTTGAGAGGACCAGTGAGTTTGATCTTCTAGTCTTGAAAATTTTTGACTATCTCACAATTTCATTCCTTTTATTTTGTATTTTTATGGTTTTTAGCTCTTCACGGGCATTCGTGGAAAAGGTGCTTTCCTAAATGGGAATTCTATTAAAGGTGAGGGCACTTAATAAGAGAGGAATCTTTTTAGATGTTCTCTTTTTTTTGTCTGCTGAGCATATTTGCATACAAATTCTTTTACCGATGTAGAAGGATGCTAAAAATCCTGAAATAATGCAGCATCATCACAGACTGAACTGGTGAAGTCTCTGCTTGCAACCGAGGTACGAAGACTTTGAATATTGTTCTATTTGCCTGTGAAAAAGGCTTGTTCTCATTGAAAGAGTTTGCTGCATTTTTTCACTGATCAAAAAGGCTTTGTTTCTTTGGTGTTTTGGTTTTGACTATTAATGATGGCATTAAGTGTAGTACTCTCTTATTGTTGAGAGGTGTGGTTGGGAAAGGGACATAACTTTCATGAAGAACTGTTAGCCTACGAGCGCATCAAGCATATTCTTCTTCTCCTCCTCTTCTTAAAAATACTAGTCCAGCCCGGGTCAACTCCTCTTAAAAAGACTGGACTAAAATATTAGTCCAGTCTGGGGCCAGCAATCTCACAATTCTTCTTCTTCTTCTTCCTCCTCTTAAAAATACTAGTCCAGCCCGGGGCCAGCAATTTCTTTCCTCTTAAAAATACTAGTCCAGTGTTCTTCTTTCTTCTTCTTCTTCTTCTTCTTCAGCAATTTCAAATTGCCTTTGCAATTCTATTTCGTCGAATGTTTGCTTTTCTAGCTGTCACTACCTTATTCTATTTCGTGGAATGTTTGCCTTTGCAATTCTATTTCATCGAATGTTTGCTTTTTGAGCTGTGACTACCTTCTTCCTAGTTACAGCAATTTGAGCTGTCACTTCCTTCTTCCTAGTTACCTTCTTCTTCTTCTTCTTCTTCAGCAATTTCAAATTGCCTTTGCAATTCTATTTTGTCGAATGTTTGCTTTTCGAGCTGTCACTACCTGCTTCCTAGTTACAGCAATTTCAAATTGCCTTGCAATTCTATTTTGTCGAATGTTTGCTTTTCGAGCTGTCACTACCTTCTTCCTAGTTATAGGACAAGGTAGTGCTATAGTTTTTGTTAAAAATAAACCCTTATCTAACTGATGTCCTTATCACATTATTGTCACTAGGGTGGTGGAACTTTTTTATACCTGTTTCATCAATTTTCTTTGATGTTGCTGAACTTAGATAAGGAAATTGCAAATGCAACTCTTATGCTTAATCACGAAGCCTTGCTGAATGCCTGTTGTCTGCATTTTGTATTGTTACTAATGTGAAATGATGCTTTGAGGCATTATTTGTCAATGATTCATTTATATTTACCTTCTTTCATATCAGGTTGGGACCAAGCGTGATGAGGCAACAGTGTCTGTTACCACAAATAGAATCAGAAACATGATTTTTAAGGTAGTGTAAAATTTTACAATAATTTTATTGAGAATTAGAGCACTCAATCCCCTAGTTTTGGTTTTGACAGGTGAGGTCACTTAGGATGAGCGGTTCATGTGCTTTGAACATGTGTGGAGTTGCATGTGGGAGACTTGATCTCTTCTACGAATTTGGATTTGGTGGCCCCTGGTATGCTTCTGAAATGATAGTTTCAGATTGTGAGTTGATTTGTCCGGCCTGAAATACTACCTTCTAGGCATGATATTGTTACCGATCCGTTTTACCCAATATTGTAGGAACTTAAATGAAAGAGCTCATTTGATTGGTTCAACTGTGAACCTGGCGAAAGACTGGTCATGTTTTGCATTTGAATAATTGTCGTGCTAGGATTATTTAATGTCGATGTGACAGTTCAAACTGGTTCAAGTCTCTGCTGAATTGGATTGAACCCAACTGAATAGGAGACTGATTATTTATGGTTTCATTCTAATATTGATTTAAGGGAAAATTCTTTCACACCCACAACATTTAGCCATTACTTTCATACCCATGATATTACAGAAATTTTGTTGACACCCACAACATTTCACCCCTAATTCTCCAGACACCTATGCCATTAGTCTCGGCCCAAAATAGACATTAACTTTATGTGGAAATGTCGATTTTGCCTCTACATTATTTGTATATTTTATCTTTATTTTCAAATGTGTGGGGGCAAAATCAACATTTCCACATACAGTTGACATCTGTTTTGGACTGAGACTATTGGCATAGGCGTATGGGGAATTAGGGGTGAAATGTTGTGCATGTCGGGGGAATTTCTGAAATTTTGTTATTACAAAAGGAATAATGGCTAAATATTATGGATAAGAGTGGAATTTTTTCTTGATTTAACGGGCAACGGATGATGGAAATGTTGCTCTCTTAAATTTATACAAGTGGTAATATACAAGAACCTTGTTTTTAATGCGATTGCGCTGACTTGCATCTGCCAGGGATATTGCTGCTGGTGCTGTGATTGTTCGAGAAGCAGGTGGCCTAGTGTTTGATCCGTAAGTTGCATCTTTCAGAGACTATTTAATATATCAAGCCACCATATCCTATTTTCAATTTAATTACCAGCTTGCTATTCGCTATCTCAAATATTATAACTTGTGGCATCAGGTTTGGTGGAGATCTCGACATCATGGGGAGGAAAATAGCTGCGACGAATGCTCATCTCAAGGACAAGCTTGTCACAGCTTTGAAGGAAACCGAGTAGAATTGCCAGTTCTGACGGGCAAAAAAAATCCGGCTTCATTCCTCAAGCTGTTTCTTTCTACCCATTTGTATGGTTGTTCAACTTCATCTAATTATTCACGACACAATCTACCAGCTGATTCTTGGCAATTTATTCGTTTACCTATCTTTGAGGGGTTTCCTACTAGGTAATCTGGCAGCGTAATATAATAATAAACTTACATAATTGTAGTTTCCTAAGCTGGTTTCTTATTTGTTTGGAATCAATGGATCCATTTGCTTCCTGTCAAAACTTCGTAGCACTTGAGGTTTTCTCAAGATCTGGTTTAATTTTAGGAGAACGTGATAGTTTGAAATGCCACAAAGTATGCCATGCATTCACTTATATTAGAAGTAAGCGTCATATTTCTATCCGCACAATTGTTATTGATCTGCATAACTAACTAAAGTATCTATTTTCATTGTTCATTGTAATTTTCTTCTCATGATACAAAAATCAATATTTTGATTTTCTTTTAATTAGAGCATGATAAAATTTAGCTATTATAGTACCGTTTTGAAAAAGTAAGGAGATATTGAGAATTGTGCAAATTACTGTGGAATAAAATTAATAGGTCATACTTGAAACGGTTGAATAAAGACTTAGACAAAAGAAGCAAATGTGTTTAAAAGTCAATTTGGTTTTATGTTAGAAACGTGAATAATTGAAGCTATTTTCTTACTTAAATAATTATTCAACAAGTGTAAAGAGAAGAAAAATAACTATGCATGATTTTTATTGATATGGAAAAAGCATATGACCCAATCAAAACAAAAAGAAAAGGAAAAAGAAAAAGCATATGACAGATTTCTAAGAAAACTAATAGGAAAGGTGCCGAAGAAAAAAAGAATTACTCATAGATATATTGATGTTGTTAGAAATATTTAGGAAGGGCTATAATAAATGTAAAGACTCTGAGTGGAGATAAAGTAAAGTTTCAATTATAATATGTTTGCATCAAGGCTTAACTTTAAGCTTTTACCATTTCATTTTTTTTATGAAACCTTTTTATTATAGTTATAAGTTAATTGATTAGACATTTAGAAGTATGTTGGTGCTGGATATTTGTTGATGATAGAATTCTAATAAATGAAACATAGTGAAGTTAAAATTAAACAAGTGGGAAAGTGGTCTAAAATTTAAAATTTGTTCACGTTTGAGATGGATGAAGTTGGGATAAGGATGAGATATAATCTTACGTTTTTCAAAAGTACTTTTTTCATTAAAGAGTCATAACAATTTTTTTAAAAAAATATTATACAACTTTTTTCAATCTAAATATGAATTTTTTTCATTATCAATACATAATAATACTTTGGGTTATTCCTAAATATATCAACTACGTTTGACCTTAATTCAAAATGTACCCATTAAGCTTTTAAAATGCTAAATATATCTATTATGTTTGCATTTAATTCCAAAGATACCCATTCTATAAAAAACTGTTGGTAAAATTTTTTTTAAATACTCAAAATACTCCTGTTGCAAAATAATAAATGATGAAATGAATAACAAGAAAATGAAATTAAAGCACTTAAATTTAGAATTCATGTGCAATTAGGGCAATAATGAGTTATAACATCTAATTTTTTCAATTGTGTCATAAATTGGAGAGGTAATTTGTATATATACTCATATAGTTTCACCGATATTACAGATATATCTACGTAATTTCACGAAATGCATATTATCCCTACATAGTTGAACCAAAATTATGTATTACCCTATGTCGTTATTCGCCGTTAATAACTGCCATTATATTTTCAAAAAAAGAAAATGCCCTCATTTTCATGGAGGTAATGTGTAATTTTTGTGAAACTATGTGGAGATGATATGCAATTCGTGAAACTATGTATGAGGGCATTTTTGTCATTTTTGAAAATATAATGACAGATATTAATGGCAGTTAACGTCGTGAGGGTGATAGACAATTTTGGTGAACTATGTGGGGTAATATGCGTTTTATGAAACTACGTAGGTGTATCTGCAATTAGCGTTAAATTATGTGGGTATATATGTAAATTACCCGTGATTAAATGCAAACATAATAGGTATATTTGGAGTTTTAGGAATGTAGTAGGCATACTTAGAATTAAGTTCAAATATAGTTGGTATATTTGGAAATAAATCTAATCCTTTTTCTATCCAACATTAGGTGTCGAATATGCTTTACATGCATCGAGTAGTTATTTCTTATTACTTGTCAAAATTATTTCCTTACGTGAGTTGGATAAGATAGACTTCGTATTAAAATGATTTTAATTTGAAAAGATCGTCTTTCAAATGGATGAGGTCAAGCTTTTCAACACCTTTTTGATGCAATCCACCTTTATAATTATTTCCTCGTTTTCTAAATCTTAATAATCTCACCTATTATATCACATCAGTACCTTATTTATTTAAATTTTTTAACCAAAAACTTCTCTTAATTTTCCCCTATTTCCATAAACATCCTAAAATTAAGATAAATGAACAACAACCCAATCTGAAGTTGCATCCTAATTTCCATTGAGGCGACTTCTCAGTTTGACAAAGGGTCATTTGTTATTATTAAAAACTTTTCAATCTAAAATTTTTTTTACTCTTTATAACTATCTTATTTTTAAAATTATTTCTTTATTTCTTATATAACTACTATACTTTTTATCATTGCTATATAACTACTAATACATTTAACCTACTTATTTTAAATTTATTCTCTTTATTCCTATAATTACCTCTATTATATCATATTAGTTTTCTCATTTCAAAATCTTTTATGCTAAAAATTTTTTTTTCAAAAATTTTATCATTTATTAAACACACTTATAATATGAAAGTAAACGAACTATAAAATTTGAATGGTAACTACAACATAATTTATCTTAAGTATACTAAAGTTTAATTTCAATCATGGCAGCTTTTAAGTTAAAGGTGTGATTTTGTTATTTAACTTAGGGGTATTTGTTTACACTAAAAACATATCAAACCAAAATACTCTACTTTTAGTTATTTTTTCACTTATTTCTATATAATTATCATACTTTTCAATTATTTCTATAAAAAACTATATGTATATAGAATCTATTTATTTTAACTTTATTTTTTTTACTCTTCATCGTTACTCAAATTATATCATATAATTATCTTTTTTCATTTAAAAAAAGTTTTTATAATAAATTTTTCGTCAAAAGTTTTAGGATAAATTCCTCCAATACTACAACATTTGCCTATTATATACTTTACTTGTAACGTTTCAATAATTCTTCCCGTAACAACTACATTTTACCCCTATTTCCTCCCACGCCGTCACCACCGGTGTAAGGGTGTGTTTGGTAACAACAAAAAGTTGTCAAGTTAAAATTTTTCATTCTAAAACTTTTTACTCTTCATAACTATCTTATTTTTTAATTATTTGTTCTTATTTTTCTATACGACTATCCTACTTTTCAATCATTTTTCTACATAATTACCAACACAACTAACCTATCAATTTCAACTTTATCCTATTTATTTCTCATCATTACCCTTATCATATCATATCATTTGATAATTTCTTATCTTTTTAACTTTTCATCAAAAGTTTTATCTATTCTCAGCACACTCTAAATTGCTAACCTTTCTTTTTTAAAATGCCCAAATTGCCCAGTCCCAAGCCAATCGCGATCGGCTCGACTCTCACCTCCTCTAGCGACGTCGGCTTTGCTCTGCCTCCTGCTTCACCCACCTCCACTACACTGCACCCAGAAAAGACGTTGCCCTATGTCATTTCCTCCGGCTGGGGTCTGATGATCCACCATTGTCCATCATATCTCTCGCTGCGCCTTTCCATTGCAATGCCTTCGTCTTCGATTCAACAATCCCATTTCCATTGCAATGCCTTCGTCTTCGATTCAACAACCTTGGGTCCTTTCGTGACCTCGGCATTACATCTCTTCACCTCCCCAAAAACATATGCCTGCACCACCCACAGCCCTGCTAGCTACAGTAGGCCGTTTCAGCTCATTCGTCCATCTCCATCCTTGGCCTCCTCTCTTTCTCTCTCTCCTTGGTTGCTGCCATTGTCATTGCTGTGAAGCTGACAGTTGTAATCATGAATTCCCACCAAAATAGCAGAAATGCCCTACAGTGCTTGACGAAATGCCTTGCCGACGCTACTTGCAATGAAATTCTGAATTTTTATCATTCCTTGCCTCAACGATTCAAAATTTTTTAGCTCACAAAATGCCTCGCAGACGCTACTTGCAAGCTCTTGCTCAACTCCCACCCCCAGCCTCCGCCATTCCTCCCACCCTTCGAAGCTCAACAACCATCATTGTCATCAAGGCATGGCGTCAACCTTAGCGTCGTAATCATCACCTTAGCATCGTCCTCGTCTTCCTATCGATCGCATCCACCACCATCCCTATATGCTCCCTCCACCTCCCAGCCCTCTCCTCCTAACACGCGCTAGCCTCTCATCGATCACGACCACCACCAATGCCATCCCGCGTCCTCTAACACCAGCCAGGCTCTTGTTGGCTCCCTTCCTTCTCCTTTGACTCCATCGCCATCTTCTAGAAATCCTCAGCGCGAGACTGCGCCATCTGCTTCTCCCGCTTTGAGTTCTTCGGAACTAGCTCTGCTTCTTTCCCGCCTGTTACACGCCTTTTGTTGGGATTTTAAGCTATCCCCTTTTGTGTAGATTAAACAGGAATGATTAATCTCAGACAATAAATATTACAAATAATTAACAATCAAACCCACAGAAAAACACACCACAGTTTTACGTGGAAAACCCCTTCTTTAATAGAGGGGAAAAACCACGGGACCCAGTCCAGGTAAAACTTCCACTATAGAATAATGGGATTACAAAGCAATGTCTTCTCTAGTTAAAACTAGAGGA
>JAXCLR010000081.1:25558343-25579361 GCA_035584095.1 Annona squamosa
GCAGGTGAGCGATTTTTCAAATGAAGACAAAATGGTGGGGCCCCCACTTGACTTCACGTGGGAGGAACCACCTAACACCTTTCACACACGCTGCATCAACGTATGGCCCTCCTCCAATCGCAACTGCCCGCTTTGCCGTTCCACTGTTCGCGTCCTCTTGGACTCAACAAAGACTTTCGTCTCCGACAACGAGAGCGAAAGCTTCCGCTTTGCCATGCCGTGTCCACCATCTCCGAATTCTAGTGCTAGGAGCCAGAGATCATACTCCATGTGTCTTTCAACTACATAATTGACGTCGTCCTGGTAGCGGAAGTCATTGTCGCTGCCACCACCAGAGCGCACTTGTAAGGACTCTCCTCTGGTCGCGCAAAGGAAGAAGCCGAGCCGGCGGCACCAAGGATTGACGCGACAGAGGCTGTATGAAGAGGGAGCTTAGGGAGGGGTGGTTATGGGATTAGCTTGATCTGTTGACGACGTCGGTGTTGGTGTCATCGTCGTTCTCGTCATCAAGGGCAAAGTCTTTTTCGGGTGCAGGGTAGTGGAGGTGGCTGAAGCAGGCGGCAGGGCAAAGTCGACGTTGCTAGAAGAGGTCACAGCCGGGACGATCACGATTGGACAATTTTGGCATTTTAAAAAGGAAATGGTAACAATTCAAATGGAAGGTGAGCGTAAGGTGACGGCGTGAGCATACAAGGAAATAAGGATAAAATGTTATTGATACGAGATGAATTATTAAAATGTCATGGGTACGAAAATAAGCATAGGTAAATACTACCTAAAGTTTTATCATTTTTCAAACACGACTTTATTTTATATTAATTATATAATTTTTTTTCCTTTTATGTGAACCCAAATACATTTATATTGTATACCAAATTTTATCATTTTTGGATTATCTTATTATTTTTTACAAAATTTATCTCACGTTTCTTCTCACGTGGAAAATATAAAATTTTTTATTTTAAAAATTTTGTAAAAAAACATATAGGGGAATTCATAAATAATAAATTTTGACATATAATATAAACACACTGAGGGCCGTATAAAAGTAAAGAGAAAATAAAAAATGTCAAGATATATAAAATACACGAGGTTGCTAGCTAACTAACAATGATTGCTTGATTACTATCATAACTCTTTTAAGTTATACGAAGTGAAATCATGAATTATAATATTTTCTGTGTACCTACACAGATCAATGAAGAAAATTGAACAAATTGAAGATAAGTGCATGTAGATTTTGTCATAGAAAGACGAAAACCAACTATAAAAAAGTAGAAAACAAAACAAAGTAAAATTTCCTTTTTATTTGTGGGAATAGAGATTAAAAAAAAAACTATACTACCACCATATCACAAAAATCAGTTCAAATAAGAACAAACCAGCCACCAGCTAACAAACAAGCCGTTGCTATGTTGAGGCATAATACCAACATGTGGACGGACATGTGACCATTTCTACTGTGCTTTGCTGCGAAAGAAGCGCATAACGACGCGCGCGAGGAGACCTTATCCTACTTGACATATAAGCGCGGCGACGAGTTTGCACGCTTGCAACGTCGGACTGGCAGTAGAAAACAAACACGCGTTCTCGTGCATGGAACTCGTGAGGGGATCCTCATCGCTTTCCATCATGACAACCCAGACAACCCAAAGTCAGCCGCCATGGGCAATGGATGGCCGATGCGGATGTACTTCGCTTCTAGGTAAAAAGTTAGAGTCATGTAGCTACTTTAATTTTAAAATTTTAATACATTTATTATATTTAATATTATTTATTTAAGAGTTCAAGTTTTATTCTGATGAAGTATATTTATAAGCTATATTTGTTGAAATATATATATTCACGTATAAATTATAAAAAACAATTAGACCCATTTATGTATGTATTAGATTGTAATAATATTTTATACAATCATTTATTCATATAAATAATATTTTAGGTAGTTTAAATATTGAAAATATAACTTTAAAATTGATATTTAGTGTTAAACTATTTTATTATACCGATTTTCAATAAATGCTATGCAAGGTGATATTAAACAAATAAAAGAATTAAGATACCATAAATGATGTTAACTACAATGGATAGAGTGAATTTTCATAGATTATTAAGATTTTAAAAATAAAAAAAGTTACATAGAAATAGGGTTTCACAGAAAACGGGACCAAATGCAAGTTATGACAATTTGATAACCATTGTGTGGTGATAGACCATAATTCTAAATATGCTAACCATGTGATAGTTCATAGTGTAATTAGTGTGCCAATTATTGTGTTAATAGTTAATTCGCTAATTTTGTATGTTAACTACCAAAGAGGATTGTCATGGGGAGATAGTCATGTATTAGGAGCTTTAATTTTTCTTAATATTATAAAGGAAAATGGTGAAGATTTATAAGAAAATTTATAAGAATTCCTATAAGTCTAATTTGTAATAATTGAAAAAAATAAGATATTGTCAAGTACGTTCCTCTAGTTGAAAAAAAAAACCGACACGAAGTTACTTGCATGTACAAAAATCCTCATGAGGTTGAAGAGTGCATTTAGAAAGTAATAAAATTTTGTATAAAAAATTTTAAAATAGAAAAAATAAATAATGAGGAGTAAAAAGAATAAAGTTAAAATAGATATATAACAAATACATATATTTTTATATAAATGACTAAAAAGTAAGACAATTATACGGTAAGAAATGAAAAAATAATTATACAGAACGATGAAACATGTTCTTGTGTAAATAAACATCCCATTTTTATGATAAACTGACAGAAACGGCAAATCCAACACCTGTTGGTGCCAGCGGAAAGCGGTCACACTTCTCTGTAAAGACCGAAAGTTTCCGTAATCCGCGGATCACCTATACACGTGTGAAATCTGATCCGGGATGATTTGCAAACATATATATTATACGAAATTTGATTAATGTTATACAATTAAATAGTGGCGATGATTAATCATAAAAAATAGTGGTGGATAATTTTAAATGCAAGGGCAAGATTTTTTTTCTGGTTGGTGCAAAGTCAAGATGTTAATGGGCGCGTTCTTATCTCCGGGTGAAATTCATTTTTAGCTGCCATTAGTTTGTCGCTTATAATAAATATTAGTAATTATTACTGCAAACGATTATTTACAGCGAATATATTTTGTTGTATATAAGGAGTTCTCTCTCTCTTTTTTTAATGAACGTATGTGAGGACTTCTTTACCAAAAACGCGTTTGGAAGTGATCCTATTTTATTTGTGGCATTCGAGCATGTGCCCCACAAGGCATTTATAACAGAACACTACCAACAAACTTTATCTTTTTGCAATAGTATTCATTTATGAGTACCGAAAATCAAATTTCTCACAATGACGTCTAAATTAATTATAATTTGAAAGAGATATCACAATTCAAAATGATTTCTTGCGCTTGACCCTAAGGGACCAACGGGATCTTTCAAAACATGGTTAATTTGATGCGTTTCACCCATACCAGGTTCGAACTGGTTCAAATGGGAAATGATTTATCTCACCGTTAATTTTGTATTCAATTAAATATACTAATTAATTCTCTTAAAAATTAAATATATATAAGTTAGTCGCACATGAGTACAGTTTAAAATTGTATTATTAAACGAGTACCAACAAAGAAAATAAATGAAATAGATACTCTTAATGGTGCAAATGGCATCCACAGTTCAACATTAGCTTAACAATAAACCACAAATGTTGAACCAGGGGTGAGATCGGGGCGAGCCATACCGGGTCAAGGTATGCCCAATCTTGATCCTACCTTTTAAAAATTGAGTTTGACCCTTATTTTTTTAATAGGCTCCAGGACAAACTTCGGATTGTTATCGGACCGGATTTGGAATAGCAGGTCGGGTCAAAAATACGAGTCAAATAAAATAATTTTAAGAATTTATATATCTATCAAACATAAGTATACATCTATACTAACTTTAAATATTATATGCTTCAATATTTCACAAATTATTAAAAAATATACAATTAAGAAAACAAAATATTTGAAAATATAGTATAAATTTATTAAAATAGGTTAATATATAATTACACATAAAGGTTATATATGTATAAATTCTTTTTATTGATTCTTATATTGCTTTCTCAATAAATTGATTCTTCTATATAGAGTTGATTATAAAAAAGTAAGAATTTTGAAAGAAAATAATAATAATATTTAAACATAAGCTTATAATTTTTAATAAATTAACATATGCGGAGCGGGTCAGAATATAAGGGTTGGGTCAAAGCTAGATCACGGGTCAACCCACCCTAATTCGCACCCCTATGTTGAACCTGCACGAAGTGATTATTGCCTTTATAATATGTTACTGTTATATAACTGTAAATGGTTTTGTAACTTTTGGTAAAAATTAATGCTATGAAAAATTAATCTTTAGAAACTAGAATTCTTGTCAAAGATTAAAATTTAATTGCTAAAGAAAAATTTAGTTGTCACTAATTTATGACATAGATTAAACATCAATCACTAAGAATCACTAAGAATAAGATTTGATTGTCAATAATTTAGCTTTTTGTTTTCAGAATTAAAATTTGATTTGGTTGACAAAATCATAAAAGAAAATTTTTTTTGCACAAGTATTTTTTTCTAATAAACATATTTTAGTTTTTAAAAATTTGTAAAAATATATTTTCTTGTAGCTAAGTACATTTCATTACGATAAAAAATATTTAAAATAAAAATAAGTAAAAGATTACAAGGTAATTAAATTACGCATTTGAATCTTCTAAAAAAGTTATAAAGATAAATTATTATTTTATAAAAATCAAAATATATGCAAGTATATATCCTTTCAGATAATCCTAGCTCATTCCGCCGGCAGCTGCGAGACACGAGAAGCTGCCGCTTCCTCTCCACTCATCATGATCCATGCAACGTGAATCCACGATCGAGAAAAGCGCACGCGTTCGCCGCTGCTCTAGACGTTCGCCACGTTCGCTGCTCCCGCCCTGCATGCAAGCTCTGCTCGCCACATCCTCTGGGGGCATTCTCGTCCATCGCCCAACATTTCCCCTATAAATGCCTGCGCTTCTCACCAGCATCTCCTCACTCCTTACTCGTCGTGGCATAAAACAAAGCAACGCAATGGCCAAGCTCGTTTTCCTCCTCTTCCTCACCACCACCATCTTCCTTGGACCCACCGCCCAAGCACGCTCACGCAACAAAGAAGACCCAGAAAAGCAGCTGGAGCGATGCATGGACGGCTGCGAACCACGGCACAGCCCAAGCTGTGTGCAGGACTGCCTGCAGAAGTACGAGAGGGCAAAAGGGCGGCAGGGCAGCGGCGGAGGCCTGAAGAGGAAGAATGTTGCCGAGGAAGAGAGCCGCGGGAAAGAGAGTGAGAACCCCTACTTCTTCGACGAAGATAGCTTCACGGACAGGTACAGAACGGAGGAAGGGAGTTTCCAGGTCTTGGAGAGGTTCGCGACGAACACGAACGTGTTGCTGGGGATCGATAACTATCGGATCGGAATCTTCCAGGCTAATCCTCTCGCTTATGCGCTTCCCCATCATTGCGATTCGGATGCCACTTTCTACGTTTCTAGAGGTTCTATGCTTTCAATTTGGTTGTGGGTCTTTTTTGTTTGCCTTAATTCAGTGGAATTCATGAAGAGGTGTCAAATTTATGCATGCAATATGGGTTGCTGCAGGAAGTGGCACCATCGTTTTGCTGGGAGAGAACAAGAGAGACGCGTACAACGTTGAGGAAGGAGATATTCTGCTAGTGAAGGCCGGGACTATTATCTTAATTGCCAATACGGATGAGAATAGGCAGCTGCAGATTGTGACATTGATGGATCCAGCTGCTACTCCAGGGGAAGTCGAGGTAGGAAATATGATATTACTTAACTATACATGGGGTTAAAAAGCCAGAGGGACTAAAATATAATTTTGGTAATGTCGGGTCAGCAATATTTCGTTGCTGGAGGAGAGGATCCGGAATCTATCTTGGGGGGCTTCAGCAAAGAGCTAGGCCAGGCCGCATTCAAGGTAATCATCATGTGAAGTTTTTGGTTCTTAAACAGGTTCTTTTGTCCTTTTATTCATGTTTAACTAGTTTAGTATTTTGTTATCAAAAAAAGAAAAAAAAAAACTACTTAGAGTATTATTCATAGGTGTTTGTTGGATTTTTTTTTTCTTAAAAAAAATTCTATCGACGTTAGGTTTCCGAAGATCAGCTGAAAAAACTAACGGGGAGGCATAACAAAGGGCCAATTCTCAAGGGTTCGAAAGAGCAGATGAAAGCCCTTCGGCGGCACGCGTCTTCATCAAAGGGCCCTCGTCCATGGCCTTTTACAGAGTCCAAGGGACCTTTCAACTTGCTAGATCAGAGGCCCAGCATTTCCAACCAATATGGCCGGTTGTTCGAAGCCGACGAGAGGCATTACGAGGGCCTCGGCAATTCTGATCTCTCATTCGCCTTGATAAACATCACCAAGGCATGCAAGATCCATCCTTATTTCTCAACCGAGCTAGCTACTCTTAATGTCTGTATATCAAATTAATTGATAGGAATACTAATTTCGTGGTTTTATTTCGGGTGGTGCAGAGAGCAATGGAACTCCCGAATTACAACACAAAGTCTCCAAGGGTGGTTGTGGTGTTGCGAGGAAAGGGTTTCTTTGAGATGGTTTGTCCTCACTTACCAAGAGAGCGCGAGCGCGAGGAAGGAGGAACTCAGGAGGAAGAAGGAGAAGAAGGCAAGGGCCGAGAGGAGGAAGGCGGGCGTGGGCAAGAAGGAAAAGGAGAAAAGAAGGAACGTGGCGAAGCTCGTATCCAGTATGAGACGGTCCGTTCCGAGGTATCTCCCAACACAGCCTTCGTCGCTCCACCTGGTCATGCTGTCATAACCGCAGCTTCTGAAGAAGAGGACCTGGAGCTGTTGTGGATCCAGCTCTACTATCGAGAGAACCGAAGGCAGTACCTTGCCGGTACGTAATATCTCTACCAGTCTTTGCTTGAGGATAAGATTTGAGGACCATATATACATATTGATGAAAAAGGAGAAATCATCCGTGCATGCACAGTAATCCTACGTGATTATAAAATGTACAACTACTCTTAACTAATAAAATGTACAACTACTCTAAATACTCTGTTTCTTTTGTTAGCATACTAATTTTCATTTATCAAAATTGAATGTACGTGCCTATTTCAAAGTTGATAAAATAATATAAAATCAACATAATAGATGCATGTACGCCCATCTGAAACTAGTATAAAATTAATGGAACAATCATTTTTAAATATTAATATTGAAGTTATTTTTAAAAAATTTAATACACAACTCCGTCTAAAAATAGTATGAAATCAATGTGATAGTCAAATAGTACAAAATAAATGTAATATCTTAAATATTAATTTTGAAGTTATTTTTTCAAAATTTAATACACAACTCCATCAGAAAATAGTATGAAATCAATGTGATGGTCAACGTAATAGATATGTGTAGGTGCCCATCTAAAAATAGTATGAAATCAATGTAATGAAATATTTTGACATAAATATTATATATATATTTTTTCAAAATGTAAACTACTTGATATAATCTATACATAGATAAATGTTTGTATAAATTAATAAATATATTATATTTATACATGGTATATTTATATATGGATAAACATGTAGAATATTAATATATTTATACATGGTATATTTATATACGGATAAACACGTAGAACCCATTTTGAGTCAGATACACCTTAATCCAATGCGCATTCATATATCTCATGAAAGAGGACCATATACATATATGTACGTTGATATATCTTTGGTTGGTTTGATTTGCAGGAAAGAACAACTTACTGAAGCAGTATGAGAAGGACGAAATGGACATATCGTTCGGGGAGGAAGGGCGAAAGATGCTGCAAGCCCAGAAAGGTGAAGGGTTCACCAAAGGGCCAGAGCAAAGCGGCAGGGAGGAAGGCAGGCACAGGGCTGTGGAGTCGATCATCGGCTTCGCGGGATTCTAGAGCAATGCACGGTGGTCGATAGAACCAAGGTCGAACTGCATGAATGCGTCGAGCTAGTTCTACGTAATCCATGCATGTCGTGTCACGTAATCACATAGTAGTAATAATATGTGGATAGTTGCTGCTGTGTATACGCAAGACGGGAGTGTTTGTAAGTAAGCAATAAGAGTTTTTAATGAATCAAGACGTGGTTTTTATGAGCCCATTTCTGTCTTGTCCTGTGTGTGGTTGTACACAGTACGTGGTAGTTTATATTTGTATTTGGGATAATTTGCAAATATATCAACATGATTTAATCATAGTTGTAAATATACCAACTTGGTTTTAAAAAATTGCAAATAACCTTTCCTAGTGTGGGTATTGTCATTTTAAAGTTAAGTAGGTGCATTATAATTGTAAATACACCAACTTAGTTTTAAAAATTTTCAAACAACCTTTGCCAGTTTGGGTATTGTAATTTTAAATTAAGAGGTGCATTTAGAATTGATAGACTTGATGGTAAAGCTATGTCGCCGTACTTGTAATTTTTTTAAAATTATTTTTGGTAAAATACTTATTTTCTAAATTTCAAAAATTAAGAAATTTAAATTTATTTAATTAGTTTGTTTTTGAACAAGTTAATTTTAAAATTATATTAGTAAATTCTTAAGAGTAAGAATGCGTACATATATCCATACTTATAGAAGTACCTATAGTACCTATGTAATTTTTAAAATTGCATTGCAAATAATCCCACGTAGTACCAGCAAGAAATTTATTTTTTCTCTTAACAAATTTTATGAAGGGGGTTTAAAACCTCAGTTCACATTTTATTTGGTCAAAATGCATTTTCCTAGTATTATATTGAAGTATTTTTATAATTTATAAATCAATTTTTTACATTCTCTTACTCTTATTCCCCATTGTCTTTAGAAAGATAACTCTTTTGAGATTATTTATATTTTTCGAATAATTATTTTGATTTTTCTGAATTTTTCATAAAATTTGAGGATATTTAATATTTGTAGCCGGGCCGGCCAGTTGTGGAGGATGAGCGTGCAGTAGTGGCATGATGATGTTGATGTGGCCTTTAGACCAGGCTCCGCCTTCTTGACCTGGTTCTAGTCTACGGGACTCTGGTTCTTTAACGGTCCACATTCACCAATTTCAATGGCTTAGATCTGCTATCCCTGAATTCAATTAATTTGAAATCTTTCAATTATTCTTATAAAATTATTTTATTAAATAGTAATGGTTAATTTTTCAAAATGACACCTCCATCATTAAATTTAACAAAAGATGCTTATGCAAGGTTAAAACTAAATGCCACTTAATAAACTATCTAAATTTATTTTCAACCGAAATAATCTCATATATACAATGAAAAACGCCTCGTATAATATTTCACAAAGATACAGGTTGACGTTTTCACAATTACAATGTTCTATAAAAAAAATTTCTCCTTAAAATATATAGTCACTACAACTCATTATTGGTAGATCAGTGAATCCTCAACTTGGATCAAGCCGAATTTTTATGAGGTCACTCAACGTACTATCCCCATGATAATTTACGGTCAATTAGCTTTAGTTTTTAATTATACCAAAAAATACGTTTATTTAATCATTTTGCCTTTATTTGCCTTTTTCCTGTCGCTATGATTTATACCCTTAAAACCAACTAATACAAAACTCCAAAAAATATAATAAAATATGTATTAGCAATTATTCATGCTAGGAATATTACGGATGTATTAGTTCCAAATTTTGCAATATAAATAAGGAAATTAAAAATGGTAAAGTGAAGGTTTAATTCCAAATAGTCATATTTTTTTACTTTTTTAACTTTCAAATATGATGCACTTTTGAGACCGTTCTGAAATGACCGGTCTAAAATATGTATGTTTATTTTGGATTTTTAAACATAAATGTATTTTAATCATTTTAAAATTTTGAAACATGAGTAAAATACCTCTATATTTAAAAATTCAAAATAAATATATATACATCTCAAAATTAGTAAAAATTGGTTTATAGATTGATCGTTTTGCAAAAAAAATGAAAAAAAAACATATGTTTTTGGACTTGTCTAAAGTGATCATTTTGAATTAAGTTTTTTAAATAACATGATAAAAAAATTTTAAATGACAAAATTGCTCATCATTTCTTTTAAAGGGTATAATGTGTGCATAAGAGTGATTGAGTTTGCTTTTACATTGTATTTTTTAAGTAGTATCATTTTTTTTAATATCTAACTAGAACAACTTCTTTTCACTTTGGTTAGTGTTAATATTGTAATTTGACAGCATTTTAAAGGCTAAAAAATTTTTTAGGAGTACTCATATATTACAATCATCTTAACTAATATTACAAGCACGTCCTAAGACATTCTTATAATTTTTTCCTAACAACAATCTTGTAGACATCTTAAATATTTTGACTAGTGGATAGTGATAGATGCTGACACAAATGGGGGAGAAATAATATCACCGCACAAGCAACTGACTGCATGCGGAAAATGGTTCTACCACAATTTGAAACCACGCCCGCGCATTGATGGAAAGCGTGGTTACTACTGGGCTGCCCTAGTGGCCAAGGAGTGTGTTTGTTCGGGGAAAAATGGATGGAAAAAACATGGGTGGAAAAGTCAATACCCCACTATTTTATTTTTTCCATTTTTACACTCACATGTCAATCATTTCTTATGTTTTTTTAATCATTTTCTCAAATATTTTTATATAACCATCTTATTTATTTTTTATTTATTGCACATTATCCTTAGCCTATTCATTCTATTATATTCTTTCTTTTCGCATTTCCTTCCCTTCCATTTTCCTCTAAATGAATACACCCTCAACAACAATCTTTACGCTATTGTCACGTTTGAACTTAAGAGAAAAATACATGGTAATCCATGCAATTTTTTATAAGTGTCGTACATCTGTAAATATAAGCATAGGTTGTGCTAATGTTTGAAATTAACCCTAAAATAATAGTTTCCTCCAAGCCGGTGCGAGCATGCCTCAGTAATGTTGACCTTCTTCTACCTTCTCCCAGTTCTAACGACGATTAAGTCCCCCTGTTTCTCTCTTCTTCTTCTTTTTTTTCTTCTTTCTTTAGTCTGGCAACAGAAACGTAATAATCCACGCTTCCGCCTTTGATGGTACGACGGGCCCATCTGCTGTTCGTTTCCGTGCATGGAATCCTAGCCCACCAAAGGTAACTGCGAGTCGGGAGGCCAACTAATGCAGATTGCAAGCGCATTTACCGCAAATCCGCAATGTGCATGCGTTGCCCAACCACTTTCTCTTCCTTTTCTTCCCCTCCTCAACTCCTCTATTCATCTTTCACCTTTTGCGTCGACTGCATCTCAGCTGGAAATATCTACCAGTGTGCACCCTATCCGGCAGTGCAGAAAAATCACGGTGTAAATGGTGTTAGGTTATCCTACATTTATTGAAGAGACTGATAAGGAGTATGCCCCAGCAGCATCTGCACCCATTTTCATTTTCATTTTTTCTTCCACTTTCCTCTCTAATTGCCTTTTTCTGGAAGATTACAGAAGCTTTACTTCAGAAGTTTTTTTTTTTAAAGTAAACTACAGAAGCTTTCAAGTCACATGTAAGTTTCAAAAAAATAAAATATTTTGCATCTGTTTTTATCTTTATGATTCGATACTCGTATTTAGATAATATTAATTATTTTTTTTATTTAGAATTTTTATACAATGTGAAAACTTATATTGCAATCAAGTATATTCAAAGGTCTTATAATATACTGAAAATTTTTCTTACAAACCTTACACTAGGAAAAATTTGTATCAAAACCTTACACACCAGAGGAAATACAATTCCAGGAGACGCTTGTCACCCCTCAACAATAATGGGTTTCGAACCTGCGCCAGCTCTTTGGAAGCTGCAGCAGATTACCATGACACCCACCAAATGCATTGTGGTGAACATTAATTAAGTTTGAAAGTCATCATGGATGGTTTAGTTCGATCATAGAAAAATATGTGATACAATGCCAATTTCGCTTTTGTTTTTAAAAATCTATGTAACATGTCTATGCCTCTACAATTGACATTGACAAGGTAGAATTATATACGGTCTTGTTCCATAGGACTTCTTTTCTATATAACCATATCTATTTTTAATATCATGATGGTTAATGGAAAATTCACTTCATTTATTATATTTAACATCATTTACATCATCATGAAAATCCTTTCATTTGTTTAGTTTCACTACATATGGATCCTATCTATAAATGTTTAAAATCAATGTAATAAAAATAGTTTAATACTAACATATCAATTTAAAGTGATTTTTTAACATTTAAACCATCTAAAATATTACTAATATGCAGATAAATTTTCTATAATGTATTATTATATTCTAATATATGTGTGAATGGATTTAAACATTTTTTATAATTTTGCACATGGATATACATATTTTTTAGCAAATATGGCTCATGTACATACTTGATTTGAGTCAAACTTGGTCTATTAGCTAAATAAGTTATATTAAATACAATGAATGAATTAGACTTTCTATATAACATGGTTAATAGTTAACAAAAATATATGATGGTTTCTAATAAAAACATTTCATTAATTAGTAGCTCCAATCATAGATTGATAGACACATTCTCCACTTTATTTAAATTTATTGGTCAAGCTAAAAGTAGATAAAATAATTTTATAAAAAATATTACTAAAATAAAAAATTAAAGATAATAGAAAATAATTAAAAATAATGCAAAAAATAAATATAATTATATAATTATACAAACATATTTAGGATATAAATATATAGAAAAACTATTATTTAGTGACGAATGGACAAATATTCAACCAAATAAAAGTTTTTTTTCTAAATTGTTTTTCCGTAGTTAACTTATTTTCTAATAATTTTTTCACATTTTTATATATAACTATATTACTTTTAATCATTTTTCACAACTTTTTATACAACTATCTTATCTATTTTAGCTTTATTTTCAGTTCTCTCATTTCAATTATAAGGATAGATTTATAATAAAATACACATTTAAAATGTTAAACGATCCCACTTCTATACAAACCCTTTAAAATCTAAAATTTTAATCCCTAATGAAAAATCTAATCCATTCATTATATTTAATATCATTTGTTTATTTAGGAGACTAAGTTTCATTGTAATTAAATATATTTATGAGCCACGTTTGTTCAAAAATATATATCATGTGTAAATTATGAAAACGCTTATATTTATTTACACATCTATTATAATGTAATAATATTTTATAGAATCATTTATTCACATAGAAATGATATTTTGGATGGTTTAGACGTCAAAAATACTACTTTAAAATATATATTTTAATATTTTTCATAATTTACACTTGAATATATACATTTTGTAATAAATGTGACTTACAAATATACTTGACTGAGATTAAACTTGATTCCCTAAATTAACAAATGATTTTAAGTTGTAGTACCCCTACCTATGACAACTTCATACGTCAAGCTTGTTATAAGATTTTCTACCGGGAATCTTTTGAAAAGTGGTAAAGTCTATAACTAGTTTGTGTTTATACACCGAATAGTGAATTAATGTGGTCTAAATTTTTTTTCTAATATCTATAAAAATTTTAGCAGCATTTCGTCTGTAACTAGGACATTCCCTAAATACAAACGTTCACCATATAACTCTTTGCATTAAGAAATAAACTGTATCACTTCATCATAAACACAAACACCCTATTTTCTTAACAAATTTATCATAATCACACCATATCTCCAATACTCCAATATTTTTCATTACACAATCCATATACCCATACAATTCTCACAATATAAAAGAAATAATACTTTAAATATCTTCCACACCATACACAATATATATATAGGTCATACACACATCCAATAAACTAAATGAAAATTTAACACTTCTAAAGTTTATCTTGTTACAAAACATGTTCAAACATACTCAAGAGTCTCATATGACTCTTTACCTCATTGCCCTTCTACTCAATGAAGTCTTCATAGCTTTTAAAATTAGAATATTTTGCAATTGTGTAATAAAAGCGGTGAGTTTAAAGAACCCAGAAAGCAAGCTTTATGTAAAGGAAAAATCATGAAAACCTCCATAGAATATCATATATGCATGAGGATGGAACACAATCACAACATGTATCATTCAATAACATAATTTCCTTTTTGGAAGGTGACACTTGTCAAGTGATCACCCGCACTCATACGTCGGACACGCCGACTAAGCAATGTCAAAGACGGACTGTCCGTTCAACTACATCCTTTGCGAAACCTTACATTCATTCTCATGCGTGAATTCCACTCACATAAATGGTCAAATGCATCTATATAATAAACAGAGTTTGCTCAGCTAATCATAAAGAAAATATTCGTTCTCAAAAATCAAGTTCAAAAGCATGTCTTAACAACATAAATATATATACATCAATAACGAAAATAAGGTAATGGTCATTCCCAAAAATTTTATTATTTGTATAAAAAAATTAATTAGAATACCTATGAAAATGATTGGATTTATACATCTTTGTAATGAAACATATAAAACATAACATGAGCATTTGTTGCAAACATTCTTTCTCAAAGTAAATGATAAAATAGAAAATTCTCATCATGACAATTCATTGAATTCGAAAAAAAATTGCTTATCTTAGAATTTCAAGCTGTGTCTTGCACTTTCTCTTTTTTTTCCTTATCGAAATTAATAATTTTGACTAAGCATTCACTTAAATCACTATGTATTGCGTTCTAATTTTAATGTCTAAGAATGCATTGTTTTCAAAAGCTAATTTTAGCTTTCTTTTTTCAAAGAGAGTCCCCGAGACTCCTTTGATGAGAGAAACATTCTCGTTTAAACTTTCATTTTAATTATATTACTATTTACCTTTTATCTAAAATTATATAAACCATTTAAGGGTATTTAATCCACTTATATTTTTTTCATCCATTAAATGCCCAACTGAAATATATATTAGGCATTTTAGAACCTATTTAATCACTATGATATTATGTGAATCGGCTACCTACCAATTTTTCATATAATCCCAAAACTCGTATCCTACTTACAACTTAGCATAATACATCTATAATTTTTTAATTATAGTTTTAGCTCTCCAAACATCTTAAAATTTACCTATCAATAATGTTTAAGTCAAATACTTCAAGAGCCTCATGTTTCACTCACATTTTTTGGGTTGCCCAATTTCCATGGGTTATGAAAATTCTAATTTTTTTCTTTTTTACCTTAAATTGGGCATATTAATCTATAACTAATACATCTTAATAGCATTTGCAACTATCATATCATGATTTAGAACAAGAAAATTCGAATATACCACTCTTGAATTTTTTGATTTCACACTTAGACTTGATTTTAGCCTTCCATTTTCATTATTTAGGTTTCAAATATCATCCTATCCAAGAATTTATCAAAAGTCACATGATTTTTCATCTATTTTTGGGGGAAAAAATCAAAACTCTACTTATTTCAGCTCTTGAATCATTAAATAACCACATCTATTACTCAAATTCGTGTAATTTACTTTCATACATGTTTATCTAAGGTATTATAGCAAAACCTCTACGTTTATTGCATGATTTGAGAAAAAATTGAAAAAACCTAACAAAAAAGAACCATTTCTTTCATATCTTCGGCGACAGCTGCGTGGGTAGTAGCGACGGCGAGCTTAATCTCCCTCTTCCCTCTTCTTCCTCTTCTTTTTCTCTTCCATTTTTTTCTCTTCAACAACTTCTATTCTTGCATCCCCCACCTCCTCCCTTTAATAAATTTCGGTGCTCTGCATGTGCACCGAAAATGTACAAATGCAACACCTATTATATTTATTTATTTTTAAAAAAAGGGGTCGGGCCCTACATAAGTATAATGAATGAATTATATTTTCTATCGAGAATCAAAATTTTAAAATTTGAAGGAGTTAAATGAGTTCGCTTCTCTGTAACTTGGTTACATAGAAGCGGAATCCATCGATAAACAATCTGAATATTACATGTGGCCACAAAGACCAATTCACAAGTTATGATCTTGCCACGTTCTCTAACTATCTCTTCTAAAATCAAGGGATAAGAGCTACAAACACGAGTATGCTCCTACTCTAATCGGACATGTAATATCACTACAAATAGTTGTGTAAGAAGATTGAACTCCTGAGTTGTGATACTATTGGTTAAATGCTTAGTAAGAGTCCTCCAAACTTAATCACATGTAGTCATTAGTCCTACTGCATATTCAAGAACATTTTTAGACAAGGTGATGATGGTTAATGACTATACTAATTAGTCATTCTTGCCCATGTTGTATAATCTGGATTAAAAACTTCCATGTTGTTTGGTCCATCAATAGTCTGTGTAGTGCATTTTCTTTTCTTGTTAAGAAACAAAGCAGCTCCTAACTTTCAATTAGAGACTTTGCTTGTATCTCTCAGAGAAGATAATTATCATCTATGAGTTTTATCGTGACAAAATTGCTAATGACATTGATACCAAAAGGAAAAAAGATATTTGGATATTGAAACTACAACTAGGTTGTTGTTTGCCATGGTTTCTATTATGTGAATTTGGTTATGTTGTTGCAGATTTCTAGCAAGAAGGTATAAATGCCCTTGTTAGCTCTAATATCATGGAAAGAATTTTGAAACAAAAGATTAGTTTGGAAGTGAATAATGGATTTTCAAGAAGTAAATAATCCTATATTGGAATGAACAATTGTTTGAGTACATGTTAGAAGAATTTGTAGGCTCTAATAGTTCAAAAAAAATCAGTTCAATCGATTGGGTTATTGCAAATTTTACTTGTTGGGGTGTCCTAAATTTTCAACTCCTTTTGAATTCAAGTCTATTAAATTTCTACGCAAGGGAATCGATTGGATGAATCATAATATCTTTGTGATCTTCACATTTATCTTTATGTCATCTCATATTTGCTACAGTTTTCTTCAATATGCATAATCTTTGTAGCCTCTATTTCAATGAAAAATCTTAAAATTATATGCAAAAATTTTTCCTTTACTATTCCAACGAAAAATTTTATATTTTGGATAGTTCTCTTCATCCTTGCACTCTTTATAGAATAATGCATAATCTTACTTACAAACCTATATAGATTTATAATGCAATCTAATATTACTTAAATTTTTATAAGCCTCATATATATATATATGGAAAAGAGTCCGCTTTGATCATAAAACTAACATTACCTCATTTATTACATTTAAAATTATTTATTTTAGTAACATGTCAATTTTCATCTAAATCAAATAGGTATGGGCCCCATCTTTAAATGGTACAAAACTAACTTAATAAAATAAGTTGATATAAATTTCAATTTTAAAATTGTATTTTCAAAATCTAAACGGTCTAAAAATGATTTTTATATGAATAAATGATTATAATACTATATAATTGCAATCTAATATATAAGGCCTATTTGCAGCGTTCTATACCCTAATTACCATCCAGAAGGTAAGCACATAAAAGGCCCTCCCCCTATGTACATAAGATGATAAAAGTTTCTCCTTCCAGTAAAAGTTCCTTGGACAAGCCAATGATACATCAATGATTAGTTACTCCACTTGTGTAATACCTTTAAATAAAGTAACTTTAAAAAATGGCCTGTGAGGTAGAATCTCCAACTTCAGATAATTTTTCTCTTTTTGAGATATTATCTCTCTTTAAAGCATCATCCTCATCATCTATCAGGCTCTAATAGCGATATCCTTAATGATTAACAGACAGATCAATGTGAAGTCGTAATCGACAAAGAGAAACATTGTGATTAGGCCCTTTTTACACACAATCATGTCGAACCATGAAATGGCACAGTACTATCCTTCCTGAACTTCTGTAATTTTTTTAATTTTATTTTTAGGGTTCATATATCAAAAGGTGAAAAAATTAATATTTTTGCCATCTTTCGATGTGGTGGCAACTGGCACGCTTAGAATTTCTGTAATCAGTGCCTTCTATTAATGATCTAACCATCATCTTAGTTGGTAGCAACTCCATCATTATTTTATTTATGATTTTTATACATTAATGATCATATTATTAATTTATTTTAGTTTACGTAGATGACTTAGCTAAGGTTGCAATGACTAACCACATATTGGGTGCCCTCACCTACTTTTTCACTTCTCCCATGAATCTACTTGTCTATTTCAACTTTTTTGTTTGTACTCCCGATCATTAGACATATCACATGACATTATTAACATATCTATTTCAAAAAAATTCCGCCAATTTTTTTTAATCCTTGTTTTTTGCACGATTTGGGCCCATCGCTGGCCTTAATTTGAAAATTCAAGATTTATCATCTATAAAATGAGCGACTATTTTTCATGTTCACTTTAATTTGATGACGTGGATCTCATGCGTATGCTGAAAGGCTGTCAACATTTTCTGCATAAGAAATTTTAAGCCCTGTTGTGATGCCGTTTGAGGCTTGCAAGAACTGAATTTTCTTTTGAGCTTTAATCTCCATTTAGATTTTTCGTCACGTGAAGTTTAAATTTTTTAAAATTGTCTCATATTTTATTTTAATTTCTGAAAATGAATGGTGTCTTTTTCTTCAAAATCAAAATAAAATACTAAATTTTTTTGAAAATATTAATTTTCACAGGTTGGAATGCCCACCATTTATATATATAAAAAATTAATAGAAAATATATTTTTCAAGGGCCCGCACTGCAATTAGCCTCATGGGATCTTCATCCAATAAATTATTGCGTGCAAACTGGGGCAGATTCGATGGAATTTTTATCTTATTTTTTGAAATGCTAACCCAAGTCTACTTGTAGCTTGAGATGGTTATGTCTTGAGATGGTTAGGTAAGTCATAGGTCAACCTAGCCTTAGCTCATCCTCTTGTATTGTGTAGACATTGGCTGTTCAGATTAAGTGCATATTGCAATTGATTGAAGTGTCATTAAGAAAATACTTGAAATGCATTAATGTTAAAATTGATTGGGGACGGAGATGGATTCATACGTTTCTGAGAGTTTGGGTAAAATATACAGTAGCGTCTGGGAAAAGTATTCAATCTACAAGGTACCCAATATTGGGAAAATCTTATTGATTAACAACCATTAATTATATCAGGATCTTCTATGTTAAATCACTAAGAATACCTGAATCTATAAGAACAATCGTCATTAAATTTATTGATTTATGGTCTTCTAAATTAATGCTGTAGTGTTTTATGGAAAAGTTAACTTCTCTTTTCAATGAAGGGATGGTAGAAAAGAAGCCTAATATGTGCATAACTTGAAGACCACAACCGTTTATATAGGAATTTTATTTTTCTTATTTTTAATTTAGTCCATCATAAAAATATAAATTAGAAATTAGACAATAAGATTTCTATGTATAGGAGATTTATACTTTATTAAATGATTTAAGCCCATTAAAACCTTATAGGATCACTCTAAAAATTAGACAGCTACTTATGACAGCATATATATAATTAATATATATGTGCTTACAAAATTCCAACACCCAAGAGATTTGTAAGGCACTAAAGACAAGTCTGAAACTACAAGCCTAAGGTGGTGTCGTTGGGGCCATATCATCATAGGGAGGAGCAGGTGGTGGTGATGGAGGAGCACAAGTTGCGAGCCCTCCACCAGTGGCGTGCGAGGAGCAAGAAAAGCGTGAAAGACTTCCGGGAGGCCTAGAAGCAGGGAGAGGTGCTGCAACAGTTAATGGATTCGTACAAGGATCTGGACTCGTTGTGGAGGGAGGATAAGGAGCGATTCTTGAAGCTTATGATCTTGGATGGATGCTTCCTATTGGAGGCAATGAGAGTAGCTACCGAGGACGCTTTTCATGAATATGCTAAAAATGACCCCATCTTCAGCTATCACGAAATGCTTTCTAACCTGCGTCGGATAAAGAGGGACATGCTCAAGCTTGAAAACCAGATTCCTCTTCTTGTGCTCCACAGGCTATTGGCGGTTGAAAGAGGACTCATCCATGAACAACCAAAGGTAACTATATAATTATAGTACATCCACGTACTCCACCGCATGCACCTGCAGTTAATCATTAAGAGTACTTTCTTATTATTAATTTATATATACGTACAGCATTCACCGAACATATATTTATTTTGAACTCATTTTCCTAATTAGTTTGTTTATACTTATCAGTACAATTATTGTTATTACATTCTATTAGCATCAAATAAACGATAAAAAAAATTAGCATCAAATATTGTACTTTTGGGGAAGTTTTCGTCTTAAAGATCTATAGTACTTTAAATCAGTAAATTTTTATCCTGTTTGATCCCCATCTTAGCACTAATCATCGCTAAAAACTACATGTTACTGACACTTGATAATTATTGCCACTAATTGTAACACAAAATCTTACCGTCACAAAAAATATGTTGGAAAATGTAATCTTTGGAGTAGTGCTTGTATGATTTACTTAAAACTGATTGAAACCACAAATCAATATTGAATGAATATTTGAGATACACATCAAGAATTTAAGGTGGAAAAATAGATAGGGTTAAATGAAACCGATAATCATTATGAGTTATATGTATGAAATTTGTGTCATTATCCATGCACTATAGAGCCTACTTGATTATGAATAGAAAATTTTCATAATCCATTGTATTTAAAATTATTTACTTTATTAGCATACCTATTTTCATCCAATTAGATATGTGTATAGGCCCCATATAAAAATAGTATAAAATAAACATAATAAAATAATTTAATGTAAATAATAATTTAAAGTTATTTTCTCAATATCTAAATCGTCTAATATATATTTTTATATGGATAAATAATTATATAAAGTATCATAATATTCTAATATGTGTGGTGCCGATTTTACAGTGGTGCAATTCATTTACACCCGAATGGTTCTCTATATAGGAAAATATTCTAGTATATTTGTGGTGTGTTTGGTTGGAGGTAAAACTTTTGATGAAAAGTTTTTGGAGTAGAAGTTGTCAAATCAATAGAAAATGATG
>JAXCLR010000081.1:25579461-25616443 GCA_035584095.1 Annona squamosa
TTGTGTAGAAATGATTGAAAAGTAGGGTAGTTTGTGTAGAAAAATGTGAAAAAATAATTTAAAAATAGAGTAATTATAGAGAGTGAAAAGTTTTAGACTGAAAAGTTTTAGTTGACATTTTTTGATACGAAACAAACGCACTCTTGAACTGCACCATATAGTTCATGCATTATGGAGCTCACTTGATTGTGAATAGAAAATCTACCTCATCCATTTTACTTAGAATTATTTACTTTATTAATATACCAATTTTCATCTAAATTTGGATATATGTACAAGCCGCATCTAAAAATGTACAAAATCAATATAATAAAATAATTTAATATAAATAACAATTTTAAAATTATTTTTTCAACATCTAAATTGTCTGATATACGTTCTTTATATGTTATCAAAATATATATATGTGTGTGTGTGTGTTCTTTATATGAATAAATAACTATATAAAATATTATAACATTCTAATATGTGTGAAAACCATTTTGCAAGGGATTGTATTGTAATTATGATGTAGTCTACCTGTACTTGAATGTTTCTCCTATATATATGATCATAAAAGAATCATAATCCAATGCTTTTTTGCATGTATAACGATACCAAAGTAGACAATTAAAATGCATGGTGTGGATTGAATGTTTAAATGATTTATAAATACACATTAGTGGAAATATATTTCCCATTTAATTAGACACGTGAGATAATCATACATATATGAATCCTATACCTTATTAATCAGTCGATGGATGACGCGTTCATATAATAACGATACATGCAGCAAAAGCAGTTAGCAGGATGTAAACAACATGGTGCTAGACTTCTTCCAACCAACTGGAAAGAATGGAGAGGCCACCGTCGTTAAAGGATCGCTTCTTGAGACGTTTGCCTCAAAATTTCGTCCGCCAGGGCTCAAAACAAACTAGTGCAGCTGACACTCCAGCAGCAACAACAGCGAGTACAGATGATCATGCGATGTCGTGTCTTCATGTGTTGGACCTGGTGAGGAAAAGCATGATCAAAAGCTTCAAAGGCAAGAAAGGAAGATCAAGCGGCGTTCAAACAGGCAGCTACGATGTCATGTGGCCTGCAACAGGGCTGGAATCCAGTTCAGAAAAAGCGACAGCGCAAGCCTCAAGGACATCACCTTTCAAACGGGTCTCCTCCACGCCACCCTCAGACTCCCACAGCTGATGGTGGACGATGCCACCGAATCCATATTCCTCGACATCATGGCATTCGAGCATCTGCACATAGGATTAAAGAAGGAAGTCAACTCCTACGTCTGCTTCATGGACAACATCATCGATTCGGACAAGGATGTCAGCCTGCTCTCCCTGAACGACATCGTCAAGAACTTCTTGGGGACCGATCAAACAATTGCAACCCTCTTGAATGATATTTCTCAGGATGTGTGCATCGACCCAAGTAGCAAACTTGGTAAAAAGTGCATCGCGATGTCATCACCTACTGCAACAATCCATTCAACAAATACCGGGCCAGCAAAAACCTGGTCGACCTCAAGCACTCTTACTTCAAAAGCCCCTGGAGTTTTATCTCCCTCATCGCTGCTATTCTTCTCCTTGGTCTCACCATCATTCAGTCCGTATAGACCATCCTTCAATATTATAAATCCAATTAATTAATTAATCCACTCAATCCACTCAGTAGTTAAATGCTTCTTATAATCCCAACAAAAATGTACGTATCAACATTTATATGTTCCTTTTTTCTTCCAACAGCCTTAATAATGAATTAATTAATGCTTTTGTATATACAATGGATGAAATTCGAGTGTGGTTTTCTTGTTGACGTAAATAGAGTTAAATATCGCTGGTAAATTGGTGGGTATGCCTTGCAAATGAAATCAAAATTCAACCCATCCATTTCATTCAGAACTAGTTTTTGAGGGATTTTTACATCCATTCTATAATAATAATAATAATAAATTATTGACTAGTTAACAGATGCTGTGTTTATTGATTTCCTGAGCAATTTGCAAGCTCAAAAAGAAGTCGAATGTCGTATTGGGAAAAGACCGGTAAAGTCCAATTAAGCTAAGAAAATTTAAATATTTTAATTCTAAAATATAACTCAATATTACAACACAAAGTGCCTTCAATCATTTTTTGTAAAACCCATTTTTTCAGAAAAATTACTGTTAAGTGTCCGCACATGTCTACCACTCGTGCTAATAGAAAGCAAAGAGAGACTGTTGTGTCTCTCTTAGCCTGTCTAACGAAGCATAAACAGAGGGAAGAAGAGAACATGAGAGAAAGGGAGACGTTGTTCTCCATGGCTCGAAGAAGGGAGCTGACGTTGCCACTGCTACTACTGCTGCCGCTATTAACGATGAGGAGATGAAGCGATCTTCCCCAAATCCCTCTCCGTCTCCTTCATCTTCTCTTTGAATATTAGGGATTCATCTATTTTTTATTTTAATAAGCCATGGGGATGAATTTAAGCTCTGCATATGAAGATCTTCAAGCTCCTCCCAAGGATTCATGATCGACAGACCATGTGGAAAATAAAAAATTGGCTAGTGAGGATTTTCCATCCTTTAGCTTTCACGTTGAATTTGATGATAAATTTGAGTAATTTACTCTAAAAATTCCATAGTAATTCATGAAAACGAATTGATGTATGCGTTAGGTATAGAGGTTGGCATAATGAGATGGATCTTTCCGTGAACTCGACTTGCATGCCAGAGGTTCTTTAATTCTTTGATTTCGATGCGCTATTTATAAGATAAAGAAATTAAAAGTATCGTTTAGGAACTAATAAAACTTGTGGATGAAAAGTTTTTAAAATAATATAATATGATATGATATGACAGTATCATAATGACCCGATCGTAAGAGGGTCTTCAGCCAAAAATATATTGCGTGCAAATTGGGGAGAGTCAATGGAATTTTCACCATCTTTTTTGAAAATTCTAACCTAAGCTTATTTGTAGCTTGAGACAGGTGGGTAAGATATAGGTCGAACAAGCCTTAACACAAGTCTCTTTGTAGTCTCTTTGTAGTAGATTCTGAGGAGTTAAGAGGGGAACTAGTGCCACTATGGAATAAAGATTGAGTTGTTTGCATTAGAAGTTTTTCCAAACATCATATTGATGCAGCCATACGTGGCAGGAGGTTTACTAGCTTCTATGGTCACTCTGATGTGTAGAGAAGTTCAAAAAGATGGAATCTCATCAAACATCTTAGAAACCTATCTAACGCACCATAGCTCATCATGAGAGACTCTAATGAAATAGCAGGGCAATTTGAAGTTAGAGAGCATAGGCCAAGACCCGAGCACTAAATGGACCTGTTTAGAGCAATGATGGATGATTGCAATCTTATTGACCGGAGATTTGTCAACCTCCCATGACTTGGAGGAACAATTGAAGTGGAATGAATAGGGTGGAAGTAAGACTGGACCGCAACCTATCCACCCCCGAGTGGATAACTCTCTTCCCCTTTGCAAAGCTTTTTCATCTCTTCCACATCTAACCATCATCCTATTCAGCTTGTTCTTAATACTAGACAAAATGGAAGGAGATCACAGCAAGACTTCAAGTATGAGTTGTTCTGGGCCAAAGATAAGGAATCCTATTTCAACATTGACTGCATATGGTCCACAACTTCTCATCGCGAACTCTTCCCGGAGGAATTATTGTCAAGCAAAATTAAGAGGTGTGGAATCAAGATATCTAAATGGAACAAAGAATGGTGAGGTAATATTAGTGAAGTCATTGGTAAAAAACAAGATGAGCTACATAGGCTTAACTCTCTGAATCCATCTAACCAAAGAGATGAGGCAATCGAAGACATTCAACACCAAATTAATCTGCTTTTGGAAGATGAGGAAGTGATGTGGAAACAACGATCCAAGGTTCATTACCTCCTCTGTGGAGACAGGAATACTGCTTTCTTCCACAAAATGGCCTCCAATAGAAGAAGATGTAATTTTATTGATTCTTTATTGGATAAAGTGGCACTTGGATAACTAGCCAGGAGTAGATGCAGGATCTAACTTTCAACTACTTTCAAACTATCTATACCAGTATGGGGCCTTCCAACCTCAATAGAATTTCACTGTTGGTCACAAGGAAGCTCTCTAACTAAAGTAGTGCAAACCTTACCAGGGCGTTATCTATGGAAGAAGTGGAATGAGCGCTTAAATCTACAAAACCATCTAAAGCTCCCGAGCCAGATGGCATGCCGACAAGGTTTCTTCTGGAGCACAGGAATACGGTTGGTCCAAATGTCTTTCTAGTGTGTAAATCTTTTATGGAAGCAAAGAATCCTCTCCTTCAACATCGGCATCTCCAAGATCTCAAGTCCACTACTATCGTCCTCATTCCTAAGAAGAATGGAGCTAAAACGCTCTCCAACTTCCACTCTATCAATTTGTGTAACGTGACTTACAAAATTTTGGCAAAAGTGTTAGTGAATTGTTTGAAGGAGTGCCTCCATGAAGTCATATAAGCCCAACAAAGTGCATTTGTTCGAGGTCATTTGATCACTAACAACATCTCATTGCCTATGAGGTAATTCACTCCCTTCGATGCAGGAAAGTGGGCAAACAATGTGAGATGATGGTTAAGTTGAATATGTCAAAAGTCTATGATCGGGTAGAGTGGGACTATCTTAACAGCATGATGGCTGCAATGAACTTCAATAATGTGTGGATAAACTGCATTATGTCTTGTCTAAATTCAATCTTATATCAAAAAAATCTTAATGGTTACAAGACAAGTTATATTCACCCCACCAAAGGCTTAAGACAAGGCGATCCGCTTTCTCCATACCTTTTCTTATTTATGTGGAAGGTCTTTCTCTCCTCGTAGATCAAGCATGTCATCAAGGGTACCTCTCCGGAGTCATAATCTTCCCTTGTGGTCCAACTCTTACTCATCTTTTCTTCACGGACGATGCTCTTAATTTTTCTTAAGGCTGATGTGGTGGAAACTAGGTGCTTGTTGGACATTCTCAATCTGTATAGTGATTGCTTTGGGCAAGTGGTTAATATCAACAAGACTGCCTTGCTCTTTAGCTCCAACACAAGCATTCCCATTCGACAAAAACATTGAGAGGGTCAAAAAATAAAACTTTACTTGGGGCTTCTGACATGGCTTGGTCAATCAAAAAAGGGTATGTTTAAGAACCTCAAGGAAGAATGGAGGAAAATTCAAGGGTGGAAAGGTAGATTCCTCTCATGGGGCGGAAAAGAAATTCTCATCAAGGTAGTGGCGCAAGCAATTCCCGCCTATGCTATGAGCATATTCCTCTTAACAAAGAGTTTCTACAATGAAATTTGTGAAATGTTAAGCAAATTTTGATGAAGAGACAAGGATGGGAAGAGAAAGATCAGTTGGGTGGTATGGCATGATATGTGTCGATCCAAGATTGCTAGAGGATTGGGATTCAGAGACCTTATACATTTCAGTTATGCTTTATTAGCAAAGCAGGTATGGCATCTAGCAACTAACACAAATTCCCTCTACTACAACATTTTGAAATCTAAGTACTTCCCAACCTGTACTCTATGGCAGTGACAAAGAGGAGAACTGACTCTTTCACATGGAGGACCATCCTAAAGGCAAGGAAAGTGGTTTATGATGGCTGCCAGTAGAGGATTGAAAATGAAAGCAGGTCACTTTCTTCTGAGACAAATGGCTCGATACTCATTTGCAAAATCCAGGTCCACTACGAAGTTACATACCACGAATGTTGTTAGAACCGAACCGGTGATTGAACCAGTAAAGGAACTGATCTGATTCAATTGGTTAAGCAAACTGGTTCAAACCGGTGACGTCAACATGACATATTTATGATGTCATAAATATTAAATTATTTTTAAATTTTAAATAAATATATCGATAAAATTATATTTTCATAAATCCTAAATATACACGTTCGATTTTAAAAATCACAATATAAGTATAAAACATGCAGGAAGGACGGGGGCGGGCTGTAGTAGGGATGGGGGTAGGCCGCAACAATCACACATACATATATATTATTTGTGCTTTCTGATAATTCTGAAAATCTTCATATAATTTTATATTAAATTCACACTTTTTGAGTATAAAAATATTAATTAAATACATATTTTATGTGAAATTTCATGAAAATTACATTTTTTTTATAAAATCTTTAATTTTGCTATAAAATGGGTCGTTTGCAACATTTTTATTTTGAAAATATAAAATTATGAATCAATAGGCTAGAAAATTTTAACATTGAAATGTGTATTAGCTTATTAATATAATTTGGAAAATTTTCTAAAATTATTTAATTAGAAAAATCATACATATTGACCACGATTATATTTTAAAATGTGGGGAACAAAGTAGATTATTATATTTAGATAAATTAAATTAAAGGATAAAGTGAATTAAACTAAAATGATATATGATATTATTGAAATTATTTATCAAAAAAATAATATTTAAATTCATATTTAAATGCACTATAGGAACACCGAACAACCATGCACCACCGGAGCACCATTTCTGGTACTCCATCACCCCCAAATCTAGTTGTCGTCCACTGCATCTGCAATTAAATTTGAAGCCCTAAATCCAAATTACCGAACCCATTGTTAATAGCTGCAATTGCAAGTTGTTGGCCATTATTTCGTCAATTCTCACCTCTAATCACGTTGAGACAAAATCTCACGATGCCCAAAATCAAGCAGATGTCTTCCCTCAACCGACATCTTTTGCCCAACACCCATCTACCCATCGATCTCCTCAATGCTCCAAATCAGGAGAACTGAATCGGCAACATGACCGGCAGCAATTTTTGTACCTCCTAAACCCACCAAAATTGTTGTCATCGATTCCACCCAAACCTAGAGCTTTCATTTTTCAGCCATCAATTCCAAGTACCGAACAGCGAGGAGGCGATGGACAGCTAGCAGGCGTCAAGCAGCGAGCGGGCATCCAAAGACGAGGAGAGCGGGATTAGGCAAAGGCGAGTAAGCGGCCGTCAAGCATTAGGTGAGCAATAGTAGGGTTTTGTGGGCAAAAATGAGAGGATGAGCGGGCATCAGGTTTTTTTTAAATATATTTTAGGTCTGACTGGGCGAATCTAGTTCGACCGTATGTTATAGTTCAACTGCCGGTTCACCAGTTTGATCGGTTTTATATATCTGAACCGAACCGGATGCAATAGAACCGAAAACTGGACCGGTTTCTGGTCCAACTGGTCTAGTCTGGTTCTTATAACACCGCATACCACATGATGTTAAAGTTTGCTCATTTATCAATAATCAAACCGGCCAATGGAAAGTGGACCTTGTATTGGTTGCCGGTTGCGAACTTGCTTGGAGTCTTATATCCGTGGAGCCATTACCTAATTGGAATGAGGATGATCATCTCTTTTGGAGGCATGAGCTTGATGATATATATACGGGTAAATCCGCTTACAGGGTCATGATGAAATCCATTACTGACATTGGCCATGGTTGCTTCTTCATTTGATACGAAAGTTTCCAAGACCATTTGGAAAATAAAGTTACCAAGCAAAGTACTCATCTTCGGTTGGAGACTTTTTAAAGATGCATTGCCAACTCTACATAATTTATCCAAATGAGGTGTTTAAGCTGATCCTACATGTTTATTTTGCAGGAAAGAGAAAAAGACATCCACCATCCCTTCTTATGGTGTGAACAGCTACAATCCGAGTGGGAAGCATTTCTATTCATGAGCGAACACATGTTGTGCAATTGATCTTCAAATATCTCTCATCAGCAAACCGGTTGGACATTTTTACTCTCTTTCTCCTTTTCTATTGGCATGTTTGGCAATTGAGAAACCAATTTAGAGAGGAAGGCTCCAACCACAGCTTAAAAATGTGATTGAGTGGTGTTCTAACTTCCAAGAACAGATCAAAAGGGCAAGAGCCTTATAGGGATTTACCATTCTGGATGGCCCATTCACAGCCAGATGGGCAAAACTCACCAAGGGAAAATTCAAGATTAATGTGGACAGGAAAAGAAATCTTTCTTCAAATTGCACAAGCTTTGTTGCTGTCATTCGGGACTCTAAAGGTTCCTTTATCGCAACAAAAGGTTTATGTAGAAAAGGTGTTATGGATCTATTCTTATGGAAGCTACTGCGATGTGACTTGGTGTGTGTTAGAGCAAGGAAATTCACCTCGCTCAGGTACAGATGGGATCAAACTCACTTCTCCTTATAGATTGTTTTATCAATAACAAACCCATTTTTCTTCTGTGGCCACAATCCCCTCCAGAATCAAGTCTATAGCCATAGAAGCCCGATCCATAACTTTCCATCATGTTTTGTGTACTAGCAACCAGCTTGGCCATATTCTTGCTGATTTTGCTTCATGTAATCCTCTATTTGATCATGAGTGGTGGGGAAACCCACCTGAATTGCTCTTACAGAAACTTTATACAGATAAATTTTTATCAATGATATATTCAGATAGTTATGTCTCTCTACCGTCTAAAGCATTCTTGTCTCAGAGGTTATAGAGATAGAGTCTATTTTCTTTTCATCAAAACACTAAAAAGTCTCTTTGTAAGTTGGGACTTGGGGATTACTGTTGGGTTGGGTTAGGTTGAGTTGAGGTCAACCTAGCCTTAACTCATCCTCTTGGATTGTATAGATGTTGGCTATTCAAATTAAGTACATATTGCAATTTATTGAAACATCATTAAGGGAAAAAAAAAGTTGCAATACATTAATGTTGAAAATAATGCAATATTTGCTAAATAATAATAATAATAAGTTTTTCTTTTATATAACCAAGTTACATAGAAGCTCCGCTAAGTAACCCATTTAAATTTTAAGATTTCATCAATGATGAAAAATTCGATCTATTGATTATATTTAACATCATTTGTTTAGTTAAAAGAGTAAATTTCATCCAAATCAAATGTGTACATGAGCCGCATTTACTCATATATATATATATATATGAGAATCTTTCCTATATAGTGAAGTTGCACAATAATTAACGGTGCATTTAATCCTAAATGGGCCCCACATGTACTAAAATGTATTGATACTTTATACAATTATTTCTCCATATATAAATTTTATAGCAAATAATTTACATGTTTAAAAAACAACTTTAAAGTTGTTATTTACATTAAACTATTTTATTATATTGAATTTGTACCATTTTCGAATGGAGTCCATACATGTCTAATTCGGATGAAAATTAGTATGATAATAGAATACGTAATTTTAAATACAATTGGTGGAGTATATTATAATTTTATGATTATGTAGAATCCATTTGAGGCAACTGCACCTTAGTAAAGTTGCACCCGAATCTCTCTTTCTATATATTCATGTGTGAATTATAAAAAATACTTAAGCCTCATTTATATATATATATATTAGAGTATAATAATACTTTATAAAACCGTTTATCCACAAAATATTGATATTTTAGACAATTTAAATGTTAAAAATAGTCTTAAAATTAACATTTTAGTATTAAACCATTTTATTATGTTGATTCTGCACAATTATATATGATACCTATATACAATGACACTAAAGACATGAAAAAAATTTTATGATAATATAAATAATGTTAAATATAATTGATAATATAAATTTTTTATCAACCATCAAAATTTTAAAAACGAAAGGAGCTACAAGTAAAGAGAGTTTCGTAGAAGCGGAGCCCAATAATAATAAGGCAATGTTCACTTAGAACCCGTTCAATATCAAAAAATGTAGGTTTATGCTGACCCCATTTTCACTATTTTAGAGAATCTGTTCCATCCATTTTCTTTTTTATTATTAATTTGAAAATATCAACTAAAATCATTTTAATCAGAAATTTGTGCTGGCCATGCATAGGATTAAGATTTTAACAGGTCCGCATTCATTCTAAAACTACACTTATTTGTGGTCCATTTGCATGTAATTTTAATCGAATTAATATGCTTTGACTTACAAAATGTGCAAATGGAGCCCACCTATGCTCATGCCAAATGAACACTGCCCAGAAATAAATGGGCAGCAAGACAAATTTCTAAAGAAAATATATTTTTTCAAAAAAAAGACTTACGAAGCTCAGTGGTTGCAAGGTTCAAAATATGTATTCAAATCTAATCATCGTCATCATCTTAAAAAGTAGCTAACATGGATTTTGTTTTCCACGTTTTTATGATCAATTCTCTTTTTTCCCTTTATATGGTAATTTTCTTCTGAGGGCTTTCCACTCAATTTGATTATATTTTTTCAAATGTCATCACCAACAACTCGGAGGTGCATTTAAAGCCCCTGGTAAAGCAATGTTATCGGAATAGATCAGACCAGCCGGTCTTGAGAAGAGACAAAATTACAACAAAAAATCAACCGAAAAAAAAAAAAAACACTCATCAGGTTACATTTTCATCCCAAAGCAGAAAAATCATGCTTCGGCTTTCTAAAGTATCAGATTTTCGGAGTCAACGTCCATCAAAACCAATCACTATTCTTACAAAACAACCATAGTAAATGAGGAACCTACAAGTGGTACACAGAACGGAAAATAAAATGAAGGGGAAAAAAAGGAAAACAGCACAAAATCATGACCAATAGGCAGAAAAAATGAGCATGCCTGTGACAGTGTAATCAGCAAAGAGTTTGCAGCCTCTGAAGAACCATGTTAACATGCACATCCTCCCCTTGGCTCCACCTCTGAAACAGCCTCCGGAATCCCTTGGAAGTAGCTGCAAATAGGAAACAAATAAATCAACATATGAATAAACTAGAACTCAATCACCTTCATAACTAAAGGCATCACACTGTTCCATGAGGGAAACTGAAAAGCAAATACTCGAATTGAATGAGAAGAGAAATCATGGGATGAAACACTAATAGTTTGGGATGTAAGTCAAGTGATATCTCCACTGTTGGAAGCTTCAAATCTTGAAGACATCCGTATATGATTAGATGGCCAAGTGATTTCCTAATGTCACTTTCAACAGCAACATTCATTTTGGTTTGCAGCTCAGTAACCAGAACCACAATGTTCCCCATCTTACCCATGCATAAAGTTATGATAGCTGAAACCTTTTCCCAACAAAATCAGGAAGACTTCTCTTTAGATGGACAATACCCAAGATAAAGATCAGGCAAAAGAAAAAGAAAAGAAGAGCCAGCACAAGTAAAAGCATCACTTCAAGCCCCACAGAAATAACAGAGACAATGAAACACAAGTAAATTCAAGGGTTGCTCACATATCCTGCTCATGCTCATTGGCCAATGCTGTTTTTGCAACACAGAGAAATGCTGCATCAACATTGTAATCCTCTTTTGCTGAAGTCTCAAAGTATGGTATGTTTCCCTTAGAAGCACACCATTCCTTTGCTTTCTTCTCTGCCACCTGCAATTTATTTAATAGGGAAAAAAAGTCATATAAAGTGGCAATAATGGTTTGAAGAAGTGGCAACCATAAAACTATGAAAGCATAAAAAACAAAGAGGATCGTATATCTTACCACTCTACTATTTCCTCCATCTATGTCAATCTTGTTTCCAAGTAAGATAAATGGAAATGTTTTTGGATCAGAAGGCCTTGCCTGTGGTATAAAATAGACTACATCGATCAAAGGGAATTCAGCAATGCTGGTGCGAATATGATAAACAACTAATGGATCCAGGAATTCTTGACAGTATTGTTAATGAGGCATATGATGGAAAATTTATTCATGCTGCATGCATCCAGCAATCAGAGCACAGATCAACTTGATGGATGTGTAGCATTAATATTGTATTTTTTGAGTGGCTTTATTCATATGCACTTAAATTAGGATGTTATTTTGCATATGGTGCTTTAACAAATAAGGTCATGCATCAATTAAGATTTAAGTTTCCATAATTGACCTTCTCTCTCCCCTAAATTTGCCTATTTTGTTAGGATTTACTTTATACAGTGGTTTTCTATAAACATTTTAACGTGTCTTAAGGTCTTACAGAGCTACTAATGAATTTAAAGTAATGTTTTTTTGTACCTCATCTTATTTTCTTTGTCTAAAGCTTTCTTTTTTTATCCCTTCCCTGTTAAAAGGTTCTATTACTTTGGTTCTAAGTCATTCCTTTTGTCTCAACAAAGCTTCTTACTCTGCACCAATTTGCTAGCAGAGGAAAAAGCCTCATGTTCATCATATCTTCCTCATCCACCCATACACAATAACACCACTGCCCTCATCTTTGAAAACAACTCACATCCCTAAAGGCCAATGATTCCTGTGGGGAAAAATACATGGAAAACAAAAGTCAAGAATGCCAAATTCAGACTTCCATAGCAAGCTTTGCGGTCCCATGGTTCCCATTACTACTGAGTGCTGTTGTCTCCATATATGGCATGTCACAGAATCCATGCATTAAATGCCTCAGGAGTTAATGATACTTCAAAAAGCTGCTTGATGTCCCACTCTAGATCTCAACCAAAGTGCTGTCCTTAGAAAAGAAGCCCACCAAGGAGAAAAAGAACGGAGAGCCAAAAATTAGAATGCCATCCAAGTTATTATCTTCATCACATTTGAAATTATCAGCAAAACATTGACATGGTTGTCAAGAAAGACATCCCCAACAAAGGATGGTTTTCTTCCCTAGTTGAGCCTTCCTCTTCAGTTTTGAAGCCACCTTAAGCTTCAGCGGATCCTTACTGAAACTCACCAACATCTGTCCCCACACTTCCAGAGCTACCTGATTTGACCCTAGCTGCTATTAGAATAGATGAAAAAACCAGAACTTAAGACCAGCCTAAAATTCCCCTCATGTGGTGCAAAACAGAAGCCATTAGAGGTGTCATTTGAAAATATCAGTTCAAACTTTTCCCCCCTTAAAAAACCTCACTGGTTTTGCCAACTCTACAGTCTCTAGTAAAAAAAAACCTCCTGTTTTAGCAAATCTATAATTCCTCTCTTTGAATTTTACAAACAGCATCTGATACCTGAACTGCTGAAATTTTGTAGAAGAGTACAAAAGTTCCAAAATCCACAAAACAGACCTCTAAGTTATCTTGCTAATGAGGAAACAAAGTAAAAAGTTGTCCCCCATGTCCACACATTTTCGGCAGCCTCGAGCTGGTTGATTATGGATTTGGAATGGATTTTGACTTTGGAAAAGTATGGTTCTCTAGATATGTATGTGTCAAAACATGAACAGACAAATGGAAAATATAGGAAATGTAGAGGAAACCCAGTGTTTAAAAATTGCAAACTGACCTGACTCTTCTAAAATTTTGCATTCATTTTCTAAAAATATAGAAGAATTGTAGGTTTCGAAACATTATAGAAAATTATCATTTTTGTAAGTTCAGAAAGCCAAGTATTCGGAAAAATATATATATATATATATATATATCTTGAAATTTTCTGAGACCATCATAACCAAGGCCAAAATTGCTTTGAAGTGACATGCCATATCTAGACGTAGAGCAGTTTAAAGCTTTTGAAACTCAAATACCAAATTTCAAGTACAAACTAATCCTTTGCAAGACTAAACACAAACCTCAACAACTTCTATAATCAAATTGAACACACATGAACTAATTATAGCAACATCTACAGGAAAACATCCTCTGAAGCCGCAAGGTTAGAATGAGGATGTGGGACAAAATATGTAATGAGCAAGTACACCATGTTTGAACTTGGTTGCTCCAAATTGATTCAGTTTTTTATCTCCACAGAAAAGCCCAAGTTCCACTTTATGTCATCTTATCAATTATTGCAATTGGAGCTAAGCTTTTGATGAATTCACTTGTCAGTTCTGCTGCTTCTTGACCTTCAGCTAGTGCAGCACCTGATCTCTAGGCATTAAGTGATTGCAGAACCTGGATTGTTGGTTATATTTAGTTAGTTTCCAAACGACCATATGATACACCACACCCTTTACAACTTTATTTTTTAGTGTGTTTGGAAGTGATAAAACTTTTGGATGAAAAAGTTTTTAATATAAAAGTTTTTAATATAAAAGTTTTTAATATAAAAGTTTTTAATATAAAAGTTTTTGAATTAGAAGAAAATGATGTGATATGATAACGATAACGATAAAGAGCAAAAAAAAAAATAAAGTTAAAATACATATATTAGTTATGTGGGTAGTTGTGTAAAAATGATTGAAAAACAGAGTAATTGTATAGGAAGAGATGTGAAGAAATGATTAAAAAATAGGATAGTTATGAAAATTGAAAAGTTTTAGATTAAAAAGTTTTAGCCTGATTTTTTTATTGATTACCAAACACATCATTTATCTTTTAGATATTTTCACATCATTTGAGGCTGGCAATAAATGATTTTTCAAGATAGACTGAATCACGACATCTTTTTCTGATGTTTAAAAGTGCGAAGCCAAGGTTCTGGAGTTCCTTCCATTGATGGGTTTTCTCCCTAATGATGATGAAACAGATGTTTTTAATACAGAAGACACCAGTCATACGACAAAGGACAGTGTATCCATCACTTCATGCAAGGTAACAGAATCCAGTGTAACTGCAAACACATAATCATAGGTAGTGCCACCCTTGTCAAACTATTTATAAGAAAACTGCCAGAAATGGCAACAAGGGAATCATATAACCAATAACAGGTTATAGTGTCACTGTGTAAGTTTGTTGTGATGTCAGCCTAAAAATCATTCCTTTTCTTTTCCCTTTTCATTTAAAACTGTACTTTTTCTACTCCCTATATATCCCCCATCATTTCCTTCAACTGAAATCTACAGAAAAATTGATCAATTACCCCTTAGCGTTGAACAACTAAAATTGGATAGGTCGACTCAAACAAATCGAAATTCCAGTGTCTATAAAAACTTCTATCGTAAATTATAAGAATCAAGTTTTAGGCTTAACAGCACACTAGGTCTGTTTGTGGGTAATTTAAGGGATCTGAAATTCCAACATCACAGTTATAGCATTGTGACACACCAACAAACAAACACAAAAAACTTTCTCACCAATACATTTTCTCTTGTATTCTGCTCAAGCTACTTTCAGATTGTCCTTCAAGACAATCATATGCTGAGAAAAAAAAAATCTTTGGAGCAAAACTAACAAACCAAGTTAACCTCTCAGGACATCAAAACTTCCAAAATGATAATTCTGTATATGTATTCCAAAGGCAAATCAAACACAGACTTTAGAGTGAGAACCAAGCAGACGGTCACGGATTGTTAGAGACAACACATTAGTACATCCCAATTGTGACAATCACATCCAGCAGAATACAAGAAGAGACCAAAACAAGAATATGCCGTCCAGCTGAAAAGAAAATTGAAATAAAATTAAAAAAATGAAAAAGCATCGTATCGGTGAACATCAAATGGTCAAAGATATTAAAGTTCTAAAATAAAATAATCCTGAACAAGGAAGAACACTATTTTAGAGCATCAAGATACAATAACTGAACAAACAATCTCTTTAGACTTTATCAAAAAAAACTTTAAACATGAAGCAGATTGGATGTACTCAACATTAGGCCACAGAGATAATCACCAAGATACTCTAGGACAATTGGCATCGAGACTTCATTAGGAAAAATAATGTTCTGAAAATTGAGCAACTCTCGAGTTGATAAAATAAGGAAAAAGGAAAACGCGTCACATACTTGGTTGAGAAACTCATCGTGCCAGTTGTCAAGATTATCAAATGATTTGAGCACATTGACATCATAGACAAGAACACAACAATCTGCCCCTCTGTAAAAGGCAACTCCAAGACTCTGGAATCTCTCCTGCCCTGCTGTGTCCCAAATCTTTCATCAAAATAAACGTATGAGATTTGGGATTAAATCAATAGAAATAAATTGATGAAAACAAATGGAGACATGTACTCAGCACTCACTTGAAGAGTCACAAGTTTGTCATCAATTTGAAGTTCCTTCGTGACAAAATCAGCACCAATTGTAGCTTTGTACTGTTGGCTGAATTTCTTATGCACGTATCTAGATCAGTTAAGGTCTGTAATTATTAGACAATTGAAGTATGCTTCCTAAACAAATGCAGGATCACCCCCATCAGAGTTACACATTGTACAGATGGTAATAGTTTGATTAATATATAAATGAGTAATGATTCAATATAAACATATATGCAATATGTATGTACTTAATCATTACCGTATATCCATATATATTTTTATCACGGTGCAGTTTCCTATATTAACTGCACTAATCTGAAATTTTGTGTATGACTTGAGAAAAATACAAGGAAATGATAAAACAATCAAGTCTTCCAGGTTTTTCCTTTTTTTATGTGATCAACAGAGAACACTGATGACTTCCCACCATTTCTGAGATTTGGTGGCCAATAAGCTCCAAACACATGCACCCATCACATATATCAGGTACCTCAGAATCAAAAAGGAGACCTATGTGGAAGAAGCATGTAGCTGTTATTAGCCAATGAACTTGTGAAATTAGGGCCTTTAATAGAGTCCTACCAATTGGTAACCAATCTAAATGCCTTAAAAATTCCAGTTTGGCATGTTCTTTAATTTAAAGGTTTTGGGCTATTTCTTAGATTCTTAATAACAGGCATCAAATCGAACTTCATATTGCAAATTTGTTTGAGACATAAAAGGGACAGTTATATGCTATCTTACCAAATAATCTACCCATTGGTGGAAGAAGAACCCCGGTTAGAGTCGCAAGTGAGCAATGACTAATTCAGGAATCCAAACGCAACATCCAAATGATAGAATGGGCGAACTACACACACAATTATAGACTTTGGACGCAGTCAACGTCCATGATAGCATATTATGTAGCAATCCAAACAACTAAAAACACCCAGTTTGGTATTTCTAGGATTTTTCTGGATTCATTAGATTCCTGACTCAAGCATATCAAAGATGATCACAGCCTAGGAAAGAGAAACTTATCATGATACACGAATTTGAGAAAAGATAACAACGCAAAACCATTGACATAAGAAGAAGGGCAAGCCACATTTCCCCTCGTTAAAGGACAATTAAAAAGAGAGACATTTAAAAGTGCCAAATCCAAACGAAATCAGCCTTTATAGGCTATTTTCAATAAAAACGAAAATAAAAAAGGAAAATACAAAAATTCCAATACTTGCACACAAAATTCAAATCTAACTCAACACAGCTTTATCAACATTTCAAAGAATGATTACCCAAACCAATTACAAATGCAAAAAATCAACACCAGCAACAGCAGAAGAGAAGCATTACGAATAGTCTCACAGATCCGAGAATCTAAGGATACTGATTCATCAACGAAGTTTTGCCAACCCTGGAGAAAAAGACAGAAAAGAAAAAAGAAGCTCAGACGAGAATTCAGAAAGAAATGGATTGAAACAGCCCTAGAAAACGAGAAGGAAAATTCAGAGAGAGAGAGGATGATGACGCACCCGCTGTCGCCGAGGACGATGACCTTGAGGAGAGTTCGCCTGCGGACGGACATGTCGGAGGGAGACGAGGCGTATCCAGAGAAAAGCGAGGGGGCAAAAAGGTAAACTGGAGAAAAAAAGAAGAATCTAGAAAGAAATGCGAAAGCGAATGGCGGTTCTGGAGGCCGCTGCTTCCTCTCGCTTCTTCTTCCCTAGTTCTCGCCGTTCTTCTTCTTCTTCCAGCCAACACCTGAGATGACGCATGTGCGAAAGAGAGAGCGTGCGTGCGAGTGAGCGTGCGTCCGGAGGGGACAGGAGAGGAGAAGGGAGAGAGACGTGGAGAGCTTTTATGTTTTATTTTTTTTTTATTTTTAGTCATTTATTTATTCATTTGGATTTGGATTTGGATTTGGATTGTGATTTCTTGCATGTTATGAGTTTTTGCCGACCGACCAAGGGCGAAAATAAACGCGCCAGGCCGCCAGCGAGCCAACGGCTTTTTTGAATGCCATGTCGACGATAGCGACCTGCTCCGCCGGCCGACGTGGTGAGCTATCACGGACAAATCATCTCCGCCGTCCATTAAACAGAAGCGATCTGTTAGCCCGGACAAAAAACCATATATTTCTTATTTTTTTGATTTTTCATAAATTGGTTTGTCTAGGTATATTTAATCCACAAAATAAGTTTTACCATTTATGGAAATGTATATAATTTTTTAGATTTTTAAATACAAAAATATTTTAACCATTTTCATTTAAAATACCTTTGTATTTAAAAATTCAAAAAAAAAATTCTACACATCTTCAAAATGATAAAACTTGTTGTGTAGAGTCCTGGACTAATAATTTTATTTAAAATTTTAAAAATATATAAATAGTTTTTTGCTCGGGTTAACAAATTATTCTTTTAGTTCGACCACTGTTGTATATCTATCATTTTGTATGTTTGTTTGACGGTAGGTGGAAATTGGACTTAAAATCCCAACTTTTGTTATTTCTAGCGTGCTTTGGAGAACAAAATTCATAAATAATGGCTTGCAAAATAGTAGTTTTTTTGTTAAAAAAGAAGGATAATGATGATATGGGCCGCCCATAAATAGGGATTTTGACCGGACAAAAACTTCATTTAAAAAAAAAATTTGAAAATTTTTATCAACTTTTTAATCTGGTTATATTTTATTTAGAAATCATGTTTTATCATTTTTTGATTTGTGGATTTTTTAATTTTAAATATTGGAGTATTGTGGTGTGAAAATGACTATAATATTCTCGTGTTTAAAATTAAAATTTATATATATATATCTAAAAATGACAAAACTTAAAATATGGATAACATACAATTAGATTAACAAGTTAGGTTAAAAAAATCAAAAAATAGGGTTTTATAGCCAGCCAAAGTCCCCCAGTAGTTCCCGGCCGCATATGATGATTAACGAAAAAAGAAAGTTCAATGATCATGAATCGAGGTGCTTTTGCAAAACAGTAATTTTTTTAAAAATGATAATCATTAATGAAAGTTTCTCTTTCAAAGTGAGTAGCTGACTTAGAAATCCTATTAACACATATCTAAATCACTTATAACTCTTCAAGCCTCTAACAAGGATAAAGTTAGATACGCAAGTCAATAAATGCAATCATGAGAACAATTAATCCGCCGACTTACTGACCCGAATTATTAACTTGATTTGTCAATCCTTTTGAACTCCAAATTACATATTTTAATTAAGATCACATGTGCTGAGGTTTCAGTTTGGCAATTTGAGAATAACAATAGAGATTGAAGAATGTCAAAAGTTACCATAATTAATTACTCAAGTATTTACTTTTTTCCTTTTTCATAAAAAATTATTTAGTTTTTCTATTTTTATCCTTATATTCTAATTTTTTCTGTATTTTTCATATAACTTTTTTTCTTTTCTTTATTCTGGTCATATCTTCTTCTTTTTTATGTGGCTCGAGCTTAACTGCTCAAAGGTCATACTTAATGTAGCCAGCAAGATTTGAGTCCTGATGTGGGGCATTATTGCCACCGATGAGAACTAACTAAGCTATACAGGGTTCTCATTTTTTATCCCACTCCATGCTCCTATTCTCACCTTATCAAACAGATTTTTTTATAATGCTGATTAAAATTAATCAGTTGACTTAAACTAAATGCAAACCTAGTTTCCTCTTCTAAAATTGTATGCTAAAAAATCGACCTTAGTTGCACCTACAACTGCTCAGCCTGTAATGCATGGATAATATATATATGACTTAGTAGAGAGCATGATACATTTGAAAAGAACTGATCATGAATTAATTTCCAGCAAGCTGCTGGCCAATAATTAAATTAGATTCGGATGGGGAGACAAACACAAAGAAGCCAGCCACAACGTGCACTGTGCTCCATATAAATTTAGCTTTTGGTTACTATCAAAGAAACAGATCGATGCCCACCACGTACCACTAGAAATTAAAGAAGCTGTCACATGCATGCAGATGTAGGCTTGCTAGGACAAAGGCACAAAGCTAGCTAGAGCTGGCTGTTTCAAGCTAGCACAACGTATATCCCTTCCCTGTAGGTTGCATTACATATCTAATATTGCAAACGAGTTATTAATTCGGGCTTAAAACCGACTAACTACAATGAAAGAGAATATAGTTGAAGTTTATAATTCTCAGTTGATGGCACTTAAAGTCAAGGAGAAGATATGCTTTTAGCAGGATGGGAGGATAAAGCCATAAAGGAGTAGGTGTTGGTAACTGAAAAAAGAATGATATGTGTGGAGGGATTAGTAGCTGACATAATCGACATAAAAGGAAAAGGGATTAGAAAAATAGTATTGAAAGAGTAGCAAATTAATAAATGTGTTAAGTAATGCTTCTACCAATTTTCAGGGGCCACCATGAAAGCTACACATTAATTGACGCGTGTTATATGAAAGAGACACCACTGTTGTATTTTTATTTTTTTTTCTCTTTTCCTTTTCCCCTTTATTTTGGGTGGGCCAAAATTTCTTTTGGGAACACCTTAGGTGTCTCGAATCTGGATCATGGAACAAGGCAGCTCTTGAAAAGCACATGCAACATATTCATGGATATTTGATGCTGTAAACCTGTAACCTTGAATTCGAGGGTCCATGCACAAATAAGGTTTATTTTTTTACCGGTGACGATATAATACATATGTATCGATACTCAATCCATGTAGGTATTTTGAGCTTTTATTTCTATTTTTCAGCTTTTTTAAATCATTTTGATGTGGCCCCACATGTAATCTTTGTTACAATGTTTTGAATTTTTATGTATTTTAATAATTTAAAAATCAACAAATTTCACCCATATATTTTTTAAAAATTAAAAATAAGTATAATTCAAAATTGATAAATTTCATATGCAAAATAAATATATGTGGGGCTACGAAAAAATGAAAGAAAAACAATAACAAGAAAAATGAAGAGAAAGGCTCAACACGCCTATATGTGCATTGAGGATCAATAATACATATGCATTGAATCATCACCCAGCTTCTCCAGCAGCTTTGATTCATTGCATGGCGAGTTAATAGAGGTTTTGAATACAGTCCCCTTAAGTTTGTGAGTTTTGTGCCGTTAGGGCTTGGCCGATTGATTGAAGGGATCAAGGCTGCAAATTTCAGAAAAATAAAGTTACATGCTGCAAATATAAAACTTGAAAAGTACAAATTATTGTCTTTTTTCTAAAAAATCCCCATCGTAACTGTTTATTGCCTCCAGATCTTGTGCCTGCTAGCACAACCCTCTATCAATTCAAGCTTGAGCCTTCAGTTTTAATTTTTGCCAATCTTGTGCGAATCAATGGGGTCGATGCACATAAATTTCATTTCGCAGGAAAGGAATTTTATTCCATTTTTTTGATGATTAACTCAAGACTAATGAAAATAATTTTAAAATATACATATCCTCACTCGAAAAAATCAAAAAATTGCATGCGCTCGTCATTCTTGACGTCGCTAGGTGGCTTGTGCAAATACCAAATGATGGCCCGCTTTAGGCCGGTACCTTTATTTTTTATTTTATTTTTTTTGCTTTTCTTTTTTTCTTTTTTACGAATGTGTAGACTTCATTTAGATCTCTAGATTTGATAACTTTTTGAATTTGATTGGATTTTACTTTTGAAAATATATAGAAAAGACAAACTATACAAGCTCCACATGCCTTTTATTATTTTTTAAAAAATCAATAAAATATCAAACGAGTTCAAAAATACCAAATTTCACGAGGTGAAAAATCTGAGTAAAATCTACATATATACATATATATATTAATGGTTGCCCATAAATCTCCCAACCAAATAAGAACCTGACCCATTTGCAATCAGGCAAAGTAGTTGTATTGCATGAAGAGAATTTAAGCGTACATGAGTGCAGAGAATGCCAAGCATGCATCATTAATGAATGTGTGGACAAGACAAACCGTCAGCTTTGAGGATACGGTTGGAAAGTGATTTTGTAGTGACCACAATCCCCATGCTAAAAAGAATCTACATGCGTGTTACCCTGCCTTTTCAAAATTTGTTCCCCAACAGTCATCCCTGATGAGTGAGATAATCAGGGATGACTGAGATGAATTTGGTCAGAAGGACAAATAAGAATGTTTGCATCTTCTTATTTGCATCTTACGCAAAAGAGATGCAGTAGTTAAAAACAGAAGTAAATGATGCAAAGTGATGAAACAAATAAAGACAACAAATGAAATAAATATAGAGCATATGGATGGAAGTGTCAATAAGGAGACAAAGATAAATCATCGAAGGCAGTTGAAAAGTAGTTAAAAGCATGTATCCTACACGCTCTCGGACGCATACACCCATTTTTTAAAATTTTTTTTTTTGAAATTTTTTTTATAAAACTGTTAATATAAGTGTATTTAACATCTTTATAAATTTTTTACCATTTTAAGTAATGTAAAAAATTTATAAAGATGTTAAATACACATAAATTAACAATATTATTTAAAAAAATTCAAAAAAAATTGATGTATGCTCCCAGGAGCGAACGTCGAGACGTCCGTTAAATTTCCCATTTGATTGAAAAATATGAGAAAATGGGGCAGTTTAATGCATGCATATGTGGAAGAACAATTTGGTGGGATCAATCACTGAAACAAGAAATTGCAAGACCTTTTCTAGCCTGTCCCAAATTCGAAAATCATGGATTCCATTTCTGTTGCGGTAATCGAACAATCAAAATATACATTCAACCGGTCAGCAGAGAACTCAAAGGACAATTGACTGCACACGGAGCAGTAGAAGGATAAGAACCAACAAAGCACAGCAGGATTACACAGCACCTTCTTCAGCATGGACGGATGATCCATGCGCCAGACATTTCTCCTTGTTGGGAGGCAAGTATCAAGGCATTATCAAACATTGATATCCGCACGCTTTGACTTCCCATTCCCATTATCTGCTGACATGGTTGTAACAAATCTTGGAAGACTGTAGCTTTCCGCTATAGATACGGGCTGCTGTGGGTAGAGAGTGGGTGGAGGAGTAAGATTGCGCTGAGCGGGAAGTGGAGGGAGTGCATTGTACTTGTAGGAGTCACTATATATGGAGGAGTCGCTGCTGGCTCTGATCCACAGAACATTAAAATCTGGTAAGATAATGGATTTTGCAAAAGTGGTACTTCACTGCAACTTGCAATTCTGATTTGCATATGGTTAATAAAAAAACACCACACAGAGACCAGCAGGTGTTCCAATCAATAGAACCAGAAGTTGCTATCGAAAAGCAAAAAGGCAATTAAACTACAACAACTTGGTGCAGAAAGCAACATACCCCGTTCCTGTCAACTTGTAGAAATGATCATCATCACTAATCTCGCCTCTGGTACTCTCCCCTGAGCGGTGGAAAGAATTCTGTGCTGGTGCCATGGACCAGTGATTTGGCCCAGCCAATTCATCAGAAAAGTATCGCCTCCTTATTAGCTGACAAAGCACGTTCCAGATGTGTTAGGTTCTTGACGTCTTCAATTATCATGCAAATAGTAGTATGGTGATCAAGCCATAGTGACAGAACTACAGACCATGCGAAAGAACTTCATTATTGCTTCTTTGTCAAATCTTGCTTCTTTTGCAGCCTGCAATTTTGGACAATATAAAGAAGTACGTTGATTAGCAGCTTGGTTTGATATACAAACAAGAGGCTAAAATCTAGACAAGAATGTCTGCCTGCAAGGTGAGGTGTCAAAGATTTAAACCCTGTATCTATCAGATATCTCAATGCCAGAGATTCTGATTCAGCTAACTGCAGATAAGGGTATTTACTCACATATGTCAATGTCAAGAAGTACAAGGACAACACAATCGTAACTTTATTCATGCAAAATATTATTTGGCTGAAAAATTGATCACCAGTAGCAAATGGATGCCAACTTGTCATGCATACATTTCTTTCCACGAAGATCTTGCTTGTTTAGGACATTGTGCATGGCCAATCATGAAGGACATGCAATTTGACATTCCAGCATATCAACAATCACAAGGACCAAGCCAACATTCTATGTCAAGTCATAAACTGTTCTATCAAAAACACCAACAGTGTAGTAAATGTCATTACAGTATATGAGATTCTCTAAACGGTGACACTGGGTATATCGGCCAACCCAAAATGATGATCCACTACATGGTGAACTGCAATTCAATAGAATTATTTGACCTAATAAGAAACAAATTTCTCATAATGTAAATGGGAAGGAAGGATACAAAAACAAAGAAGAATCTACTCAAGGGGATTAGAAGGATCAACTCAATAAAAACCTGAGTACTATTCTCTTTGTAAAAAACATATATACAGATAATCTCCCTTATGCATCTGTCTATAGATAAGAACCCTAAAATGAAAAAAAAAAAAAAAAACATACACAAACCATCTATAAGATTGATCGAGGTGTTCATCACTTGGCACATACATGAACTCTCTGATTAAACTTTAGACATCCAAAACATAAAAAAAACAACACCATAAATAAATAAACTCTAATATGTGCATTATTCCCGTCACATTCTGCATCTACTATCCCTCCTCCATCACTTTTTCTACTTCCTTCTTCCTCTCATCTTCCTTTCCTACTTCTTCCCTCTCTCTTCAATATTTTCAATGTGTATTTGGATGTCCATCAAAACCAACTTTTACATAAGGGTTAGGGGGAAGCATTCAATAGAATTATTTGACCTAATAAGAAACATAAACTTCTTCTAATGTAAATGGGAAGGAAGGATAGCAAAAGAAAGAAGAAGAATCCACTCAAGGGGATGAGAAGGATCAACTCAATAAAAACCGGAGTACTATTCTCTTCATGAAAAACATACATGCAGATAATCACCCTTATGCATCTGTCTAAGATAAAAACCCTAAATTGGGAAAAAAAAAAAAAATCCATATACAAACCATCTATAAGATTGATTGAGGTGTTGATCACTTGGCCCATACATAAAATCTCCAATTAAACTTTAAAGATCCAAAACGTAAAACAAAATGACAATATAAATAAATAAACTCTAATATGTGCATTATTCCCATCACATTTTGCATCTACTATCCCCCCTCCTCCTCCATTTTTCTACTTCCTTCTTCCTCTCACCTTCCTTTCCTACTCCTTCCCTCTCTCTTCAATTTTTTCAATGTGTATTTGGATATGTATCAAAACCAACTTTTACATGATCGTCATCCATCAACCTTACTGAGCAAATTGACTTGGAACCGGATCAATAAGATGATTTAGTGCAGAAAATATTGCACTTTGATTCCCAAATTAGACGTACAGAAAGGAAAGTAAACTAAGCTTCTTAGCTTCCTGTAGGATTCATCATCATCATCATAAGCCATTTCCCACCTAGGTGGGGTCGGCTACATGGATTCTGTTATGTCATTCTTGGCAATTTAAGACTAAATTTTCTGTACTTTGTAATATTTTTAAATCTTGTTTAATTACTTTCATCCATGTTTTTTTAGGTCTTCCTCTCATTTTCCCACCACCTTCTACTTGGATAGACTTTGTTTTTCTAGCCGGTGCTACTTCAGGCCTCCTTTTAACATGACCAAACCATCTTAATCTATTTTCTCTCATTTTATCACAAGTTGGTCTCACTTTTAAGTTTTCTCGAATTATTTCATTCTTAATTTTATCTTTTCTTGTTTTACCACTCATCCACCTTAACATTCTCATTTCCACTACGCTCATTTTTTGTATATGTCGTTCTTTAATTGCCCGACATTTTACCCCATAAAGCATAACAGGTCTAATCGCAGTCTTATAAAATTTTCCTTTTAATTTGATTGGAACCCGACGGTCACATAAAATTTCTTACGCACTTCTCCATTTCTTCCAAGATGCTTGAATTCTATAAATTATATCTTTCTCAAGGTCACCGTTCTCTTGAACTATTGGTCCTGAGTACCGAAAGTGATAAATTCTTGTTACTACTTGATCTAAAATCTTAATTGGTTCCTCATTCGGGTTCTCGCTCTTATTAAAATTGCATTTCATATATTCAGCTTTAGTGCAACTAATCCTAAAACCATTTGATTCTAAAGCATCTACACACCTATTAAATTTTAAATTTAGTCCTTTTTTAGTTTCATCTATTAGAACAATGTCATCTGCAAATAACATACACCAAGGTACTTTTTTTTGAAGATGTCTAGTAATTTCATATATTACTAAAGTAAAAAGGTAAGGACTCAAGGTTGAGCCTTGATGTAGAACTATTTTAACGGAGAAGACACTAGTATCTTCACTAATGATCCTCACATTCGTAACAGCCCCCTCGTACATATTTTTAATAATATCAATGTATTTATTATTAATTCCTTTTTTTCTCATCACCTGTCATATAAACTTTTTTGGTACTCGATCATAAGCTTTTTCTAAATCAATAAAAATATGTATAAATTCTTTTTCTTCTCCCTATACTTTTCAAATAGTTGTCTAAGTAAGAAAATAGCTTCAATTGTTGATCTTCCTGGCATAAAACCAAATTAATTTTTAGATACATTAATTTCTCGTCTTAGTCTATGTTCAATTACTCATTCCCATAATTTTATAGTATGACTCATTAATTTTATTCCACGATAATTTGCACAATTTGGAAATATAATATTTTTCCTCCATTCACTTGGCATTAACTTTGTTTTTATAATCTTATTAAAAAAATTTATTAACCATGTTGCACCTATATCTCTCATGCACTTTCATGCCTCAATTGGTATATTATCTGGGCCTAAGGCTTTTCTTGTTTTCATTTTCCTTAAAGTTTCCTTTACTTCAGATATTCGAATTTTTGATAAATAACTGATATTCTTATTTTCTCCTCTATTTAAACTAACATTGAATGTTAAATGTTTGCGTGGGGTATCATTTAGTAAACTATAAAAATAAATTTTCCATCTTTCTTTAATATCATCACTTTGACTAGAACTCTTTGGTCCTCATATTTAATACATCTAACATGTGTTAAATCTTTGCCTTTATTTTCTCTTAATTTAGCCAACTTAAAAATATCCTGTAGGATTGAAAGAAGAAAAAAACTTCTGGTGCTCTTTTACTTCCACATCCTCCTTTTGACCTGCCGGGGATGTGCCCAATGAGATCATTTTCATAGGTCCAACTATCTAAGTGGATTGGAATTCACAACCATGCAAATAGGTACTTGTGATTTTACCATACATCTGGATCAATTGCCAGAAGCCCAAAATTTTTGAAAGAAAACTATTCCTTTGCTGGGTTCTGCTATTGAAGGATCAAAGGAATAGCTGAGAGAAAAAACAGCATGCTCAAGCACTACACATAAAGTTACCTATAATCTATGTGAATGCAGCGCAATCAAAATATTGAAAAAAATAATAAAAAGAAATGGCAGTATCTACCAACAGTCATCACAAGCTTAAAAATTAGTTCTTACAGCAATGAGGGCCCCACTTCCTGGAAAGCTTTCTGTCAGTGGAAGCTCTTCACTGGATGGAAGCAAGCCCTGCTTCTCAACCCACTGCCGGGCAACATCAACAAGATTACCACTGCTTACTCTTGCTCCCTCAGTTGCAATATCTGCTTTGTTGCCAATGACAATGTATGGAACAGGGAGACCACCAGGGCCACCAGAACCTAAAGGAGCAGAAAATGTCCCGTGTGCTGCCACCTCAGCAGCCCACTTATTTAAACTCGTTTTTGTCCTCCTTTGGGAACGATCATAGACGAACATAACACCTGGTCATGAATGTGGAATGACACGTAAATAACACCCAACTAAACACGTACATCAATTAGACATTCCATTTAGCACTATTAAGCCACATGATGTAAACACAGACTAAAACTGCAATTCTCTTAAGAAACCAGTATAAAGAGAATCAGATGCTACACTGCTATTTCCCAAGAGAACTGCAATACTGCTCCTGTATTTTCCATAGTCATTGAAGGCTTGAACACATGCCCAATATTTCTGTAAGGCACAACTCTCCGTGAATTCCCACACGCAACAAGGACATATAGCTTCACCACATTACAAGACCTATAACTGCAGGGGACATAGCATTGGCTATCTGCAGTTCACTAGTAAGTCCTTTTAACCTCGGCAGTATAGAATGACCACAAAAGGCATAAAGGTCATCTTGGAAGCTATGATTAACTGAAGCTTCATGAAGCATATGGATGAGGGAAAACAAGCACATCCACATTTGCATCTGCATGTCAAGATGAGATGTTATTCTCAAAACCCAACACATTGTTCGTCATTTGAAACCAAGATCTTAGCCCAACATAAACACGTCACAGCACAAAGCTAAGGATGAACCAATCACACACACCAACCAGACCACAATCTTACTCCATTTCCCTTCTTCACTGCCTTGTGAAGCATTTTTCATAAAACTCTGGTTCCAATCAAGGTACACAACAGAAGCAACAGGTCTCCTTACCAAAGTAACATGGGCACCACTAACAAAACCACACCCAACAAATTGCAGACTTCAATCAGCAAGGCCTGCAACACTTTCAGTCCAGTTGTATGGAGAGGAAAGAGTCATATTTGCATAAGCCTTAGTCTTATTTTTATAAGCATTCGTTCTAGATCCACTTTAGAAGGAAATGCAGCAGGTTAATTAAAAACCATTGAAACCTAGGATCTCAGTGAGACATGAGAGTTTTTCATAAACTATGCTAATGAGAAGTAGCTTATAAAACTTTAAAAAAATTGTGTCATGCCAACTCTTTTTCAGATAATCAGATTATGCTTCTTGGGATGAACAAATATAAAGACAACTGCAAAGGGAACAAAAGATGTTGAATTGTTTCTTTCATCATTATTTAGTTTCTGACTGTGAAGAATATCTGGTGGAGAATTTATGCTTACTAGAGATTTCACAGAAAAACTAATAGATTATGAATTTACAAAACCATATGACTGCCTCAAATGAACTCATATAGTTGACAAGAATTACAGATTTTGTAGGGAAAGAAAATGAGCATGCAAATAATAAAACTATAGCCAAAAAAAGGAATACAATTGGCATGTCGCTTTATGGAAGTAAGAGGCGCAGACTGACCAAAACTCAGAATTTAGGCCACTGAAGGCCCATTGCTATATCTATCCACATAGCATGCATTAACTGTATCCTTTCTTTAGCTTCGATATTTGAGAATTAGAACTGGCACTAATATCACATTATTGTATTTTTCTCGTGCTGCTGTATATGAGAACTGTAACTCACCATTGATTTGAGAATAGAAAAGAGAACGGCAGTCTTTGTATCGTTCATGTCCTGAGATGTCCCAAAGTTCAACAAAGAAATCCCTTTCTGCATCACCTTTGACACTACTAGATGAGCTTCCAGAATTTCCATGAGTGGTATGCTGAACAAAAACAAGAAAATCTCATTAACAAATATCCCAGTACCAATCAAAAGTCAGTCAGTACCACTCGCTGCAAAAAATGAGGAAGGAAAACGGGAAAAAAAAAAAAAAAGGAAAAGTCACTTGCCTTCACACCAACTGTACATCCAATTGTTTGAGGAGGTCGAGTTATGGCAGAGCCCTTGACAATCAGATGAACAAGTGATGTCTTTCCTACGCCTACAACCAGAAAATGTTTGCATTTAGTTATAAAAGCATAAGATAAAAAATGAACGTTGAAGAATTGTAGCAACCTCCACGCTACAATAATTATATTGTCCATCTAGGAGCTTCAATTCATCACCCAAATGACATACCAATCAAAAGAAAAAAAAAAAAAAAAAACCCATCACCCGAGTAATTTCAACCGCACAAGTGAGCAGTAATCCATTTTATTCCAAAGTAATAATTTTGTTGACATTCAAAAAAATATTTCCATCAATGCAGCATTCTTCGTATAAAAGTTGATATTGTTAGGTAACCTTAACATATCCAACCAGGAGTTGACAAAGACTGACTTCAAACAGCTGCAATTTAATGAACTTATGCTTAGAACAATGACATGAAATATCAATGATCCTACAAAGCAAATAATTGAATTGCATTTTATAGCATCAAAACATCCCCTAACCATACAAACAAGCTTAATCAAAGCAGCCATCGGCAGGTCCCAGGGGGTAAGAAAGGTAAGGCAAGACGCCAATGATTTATCTTAAATACATATTCAGACACATCAAATTGCCTATACATATTTTTTCTCTTCATTGGAAGTGACAGAATGTAGCTTCAATCTAAAAGATACAATCATTACAAATAATAAGGTCACTAAACCTCAATAGAGGAAGCCCACTTAAATTGAAAAGTGCTATGGACACTGATAAATGGATTGCCATAATTAAAAGCAGATAAGCCGACAAAGAAAAGGTTCAAGATCAAGGAAAACTCAATAATCATACAATTCGGAATATGAAATCATATTGTTATCAATATAATCACAACCAGACCAGAAATTAAATCAGTAAAGAGACTGGTTTGGTTCGAACTGGTTAGACTATTTAATTAAACCAGTTTGAACCATATTATATTATTATTGCTTTTTCATTGTGGGACTGTTTGCACAGTAGGAAAACTCATTGACAGTTTTTCACTAGCTGCATTAATTGACTTTTTGGTCTGCAATCAGCTGCATCCAGGTACTTACCACAGCTACATCCCTGTGATTTGACGACTTTCCACACAGCTTCCTCAACTTTGAAAAGTTTTACACTCATCCTTGAGTTTTCCTACTTTCCAAACAGCCCATGTATATTACAAATATTGTTAATATATTAAATTTTATGTAAATACTCCAAAATTTACATATCATACTTTATATATATAATTTCTAAAGTCCAAATCAAGCAAATATCAAATATAAAATTAAAATAAAGATTCCACTATAAGTATGATGATAAATTTTTAAAAAAATAAATTAAACACAACATATAAACAAATATAAATATACCATTTATTCTTCTGATATCATTAAATTCAAATACATATAAATAAAATGATAAAAATAAATTTAAAAATATATAATAATAATAGTAATAGTAGTAGTGTTAGTAAGAAGATAATTAAATAGTACATGTTTTATGCCTCTGTGAACTCCCATTCTCATGTTTGCATAGAATATCTATGACAAGTCAAAGCATTCAATGCTTCTGCTTTTTTTTATGCAGCGTGCACAGCCTAGAAACATTCAAACTGGTTAAATCATCTGCACTGGTTTTAACCTGTTGAACCACGGTTTGTTTAGTTTTGATGGGTTTCTTGCAACGGACTGAACTGGGCATAGTTGAACTGGAGAAGGTTCCGATTGCTGGTTGGACAAGCTGAGACAGCCGATCCGGTCTGATTCTAATAAGATCGATTGTTATCAACATTCACAAGTGATGGAACAAGGATATTCAAAAGGTTATAAATGACAAACAAGAGAAGTTTAAAAAATGACATATTCATAAAAACAATATAAATCTACGACAATAAAAACTATCTAAAAAAATCTACTAAGACAATTCTCAGTGAAGTAAAACACAAAGCTTATGATAATTTATATGATAGATTAGGAAGCAAACAAGGAGAAAAAAATTAATTTTAGTTTTCCAAATTCTGAAAAAAGTAAAGATTTAGCACATGTCGGATGCATTAAGAGCAAAGACCAAAGAGTTTTAATAAAAGAGGATGAAATTAAAGAAAGATGAAAGACCTATTTTTGTAGTTTATTAAATGGTGATCTATCAAAAAAATTAAGACTAGATGAATAATTCAAATCTAAAAGAAGATAGAGATATCATCTATTTTCCAAAAATTTAAATATCTAAAGTAAAGGAAATTCTTTAGAACAAGAAAAGCATTGGATCTAGATAATATACCAATTAAGATATGGAAATGCATGAGAGGTATAGGCATAATTGGTCAAGAAACTTGTTTAATAAGATTATAAGAACAAAAATAATGTCATTGAATGAAGAAAAAAAAAAACTATAGTATAAACATATAAAATAAGGGAGATATTCAAATTTGTACAAATTATCATTGAATAAAACTAATAAGTCATACAACAAATTGTGGGAAAGAGTAGTTTAAAACAAGAAAAAAAATAAAATTAAAGATAAAGAAAGCCAAGATAATCTAAAGATGAAGTCAACATGTAATAAAATGAGGAAAAGAAGATTAAGGTGGTTCGGGCATTTAAAACAATGGTCTGCTAAGAGTTGAGTTTATTCAAATTGAAGGCAATAAGATAATGAGAGGAAGACCCCAAAAAACATGAATAAAAATAATTTAAAAAGATATGAAGATGACAAAGATCACTAAAAGATATGAAGATGACAAAGATCACTAAAAAAACATAGTCCATGATCGTAAAGAATGATACAATAAGATCCGTACAATTAACTCCAAATAGGTAGGAAACATCTTATTATGATGATGATGACGATGATTGTTATCAACATACCAAATGCATGGCTTTATGGACATTATTGAAGATTTCTCACCCACTCAAATTTGCACCAGCCATAAATAAGCCTTTGCCCCCTAGATTCATGATAACTTGGAAGGCAAGCAATATCCAATGCGTATCAGATCCACTACAACCCAGTGTTGATCAGATGTCCAACAAACTGTAAACAAAGCAGATTCTACAGGTAGCAGACTTAAAAATGAAATCAAACTGGCTTTCTTATCTTTGTGATTATAGTAGAGCAAAAAGGATAAGTCACGCAGGATACTGACAATGATTTGCAGCTGGCAAAGTTTTTTAAGGAGATCTTAGGTCATGTTGCATCAGTTGCAGAGTGCGACGACTTTCACCAAAATGAATTAAATAACGTCCAGCAGAACTAGATATAACCATGGGCATTCAAAGCTACATTCCCAACATCAGTTTACAGAAACTAGTTCTTTTACTATCACTCAAATAGGTGCAATAAACCTGAATTAGCTCAACGCTCGGATAAATTGATTAAGTTTTAAACAGCAAGAAAAGGGAGCCAATCCATCAAACAGATTGCAGACATAAGTACCTGAGTCTCCCACCACAAGAACCCTGACTTGCCCACAAGGCGGACCACCCCCATTCAGCTCTTTATTTTCTCTATCTCGTTCCCTCCAAAACATATTTTCAGGACTCGAGCAGAGAAATTCACCTCCCAGCGAAGGATAGCAAGAAGGGCCTCTCAAATTCTGATTTCAAGGCCATATCATGAGAGAGAAAAAGTGAGAAGCCCAGGATCTACAGAAATTCGAAGAATCTAATGCCGGTTATTCGCAAAACCAAAACATTTCCACTCCGCAACAAAAACCAATTCGCAAAATCATCGATTTCGCCCGACAATGCCTCCGCTGACAACAACGGAGACGAAACACGTTCCTTTCAGAACTGAGTCGATTGCATCCAGCGAAAAGACACTAATAAAAAAAGGTGAGATCTGAAAATGTTAGGATGAAACGAGTTTTGATTTTTCTTGCAAATCTTAACGACGTTGGATGAAGAGATCCGTGAATTGGTATGAAGTGCAAAGGTATGAGAGATGTAGAAAAATCCGAAAAAGTTTGGAAGCAGATGATGTCAAGTTCTCGTTTGGTGGGGAAGAACACTCAAGAGGAAGAGCAGAACCTGCGTTCGACACTAGTCGGATGCATGTGGCAGTTGATTATTTGCGTCAAGGCTATTTGCAGTTGCCTCCCCTATCTTTTTAGAGTTATACAATTTCTTCCCACAACTAATAATATTGCAAAAATATATTCAGTAAATGAACTTTGTTTAATCAGATTTCGTATCCCACTAAAGCATCGTAATGATATTCTTAACCCACTAAATCTTGATAACAAGTAAGTCACATTCTGACTAGCTAGATTTTGAATTTATCATAGCAGCACAGATCAAGGGAGTGAGTGTGACATCCAAGTTTAATGGAATAAAGGAGAATAAAAAAATCGAAGCCATTAATTATTCATATTTAGAGGTGTTTTTATGAAAACTATAGTAAAAGGAAATTTTACAATTTTGGGAGAATATTGATTACCCTGCAGTGTCATCTACTTGACTGTCCCACCCTCAACTAGCATTAAATTTGAGTTGCACTTTTATGAAACTCACTTTGGTTAAATTTCCTCTATTTTGGTTGATCTTAACTATTGATGTAAACTCTACTTTATTTACTGTATTTAAGATCATTTATTTAGTGTCTCATTTAGATCATTTATTTAGTCTCTCATAAAAAATCATTTATTTAATCATCTATTATATTTTATAAAGTACTATTTTCATTTTAATGTGAATGTGAATGAATTAAAGCTTTTTTATAATTATTACATATGAATGTAAAAGCAAAATAGCCTGTTCACATGTGATTTGAATGAAACTTGGCAGCTAAATAAATAATATTAAAAACAATTAATACAATAAATTTTTATTAACCATTAAGATAGAAAAAATGAATAGGATTATATAAAACCATTGCTATACAATCTGCAAGACTCATCAAAATTTTGATAGTTCAAGCTTATTAATTTCTCGCTAATGAAATTTTCAAAATTTCAACCAAATCTAACCATAAGTTTTTATAAAGAAAATTCAATGAAATTCAGAAAAAAATAAAGATTAAAGCAGCTAGATTTTTTTAATTGTTATATATTTACATCCATTTCAATTGATGTTACAAATAATTTCTAAGATATTCTTATAAATTTCTAATATTAAGACACCATGCTCCACCTAATTAACTCAAAAGACATAGTTCTCATGACAACTAGATAAAGATGGAAATTAAGGCGGGTCGTACTGAGTCAGGGTTTGTCTAATTTTACCATATTTTTTAAAAATTTTATTTGACCCTATTTTTATATTAATTCAGGACAATGTTTGTTTGGCTCTTATTTTTTTTTGAATAGTTTTTGAAATAAACTTCAGTTTGGTCTCCGGTTGGTTTCAAGACAAATGGTCATATAAAAAATGTGAGTCAAAAATAGAATAATTTAAAAATTTTGTAGACATATTAAACATAAAGACACATTTATGCAAAATCTAGATATTGTTGCTTCATTATTTTACTAGTTAAAAAAGTGAACATTATTCTAAACAAAAGATGAGTAAATATAATGTACCTTTATTAAAATAGGTTAATAAAATACACCTCACTCAGAATGAATTTTGGTATTTATAAAAATATTTTTCTAAACATAATAGTATTTTATGCAAGAGTTTCCAAAATAATGGAAAAGCTACTAGCATGTATAAGAGTTATATGTATATACGCAAATTTTTTATTTTGTTAATATAATTAATAACAAGTTATGCGAATTTTGAAAGAAAATGAGAACAAGATTAAAAAATATGCTTATACTTTGTAAAAAAAAATATATGCAGGGCAAGTTGAGACATAACTATTCCCCTAGTTTCTTAGGGATGTGGAAGAAGTGCTCCACCACGACAGGAAAAAGATCTTCCAGCAAAATTTTAAAATAGATCCCAAACAGTGCACGTGCAAATTTTGCAGACTGAGGCAATATTGGGCATCTTAATTCTGTATACAGTTACTGTCGTAACCATTCTCTATGGGCTTGAATTGTTTAGCCAAATCTTGTGCTGCCTGCCCCACTCCACTAACAAAGCTCTCTTTAGGTTAAGAGCCAAAAAAAAAAAAAAAAAGTTTTGCATTTATTTCTCCGCATCTTTCATATAATTTAACATATCCTTATTATCAAAAAGGGATGATTAACATCCGTGGTAATAAAAAAACTAAATTATTTTCATTTATATCAATCATTTTAAAACTCTTTCGTCCATATTAATATTTGTAAACTCATTTCAACTTAATTTCATTCATGCCAACACTAGTAGATCACAAAGTTAAATTAATTATGAATTGATAAAAATATCTCCCATGCTAAGAATGACTATACCGACATCCCTAGGGCATTTTTTGTTCGTTCTCAGCTCATTTAACTTGAAAATTTATTGCCTTGGCATAAACGAAATTAATTTTAAAAAGTGTTCACATGAATGAAAGACTTCTAAAATTGTTGATACGAATGAAAATAATTTAATTTTTCATTGACAAAAATATTATTACCTCTATTATATCACAACACTTCCTTATTTTTTCCCAAATATATTTTTTCTATTTTTTAACCTCATACTAAACTGACCCACATACCTTGTGGGATGCCGGACATCAGACTTCAATTTGTAAAATTGGACCATCTATCAATGTGTTGATGGTCCCATAAATAAATACACTATTTTTTTCATTTCCATTTTTAGATAGCCTCATTATTTTTTTTTTTTTGAGTTGTCTACCTTGGATGACCAAGTACCTAAAAGAATTGTACTCTAGAGAAGGGGTAATGAGGTCACTATCTCTACTCAGCTTATTAGAATCTTAAATCTTCTTACTCTAAGATGCTATGCACATTCATGCCAGCCACTTTTTCATCCAAGAAGTAAAATAATCTCATTGATTAGTTGGATGGAAAGATGTGTGCAAAATAGACTTCCCAAATGCTGCCATACTCAAGCTAATATATTGCTAATATTAGTTCGGATTTTGATCTCTGTCCTGTCCTACTAGCATTTTATTAGTTCGCAGATTGATCTCTATTGCATCTTCAAGCGATACAGCCACCCTTGTTATTTTTCAAGACAATCTAGAAGTGAACGATATTGCTTAATGGTGGATCCGACTGAGGATGCTCCATGTTTTAGATAGAAAATTGATTTAATGCAGTGCTTGATCAACAAAAAGCTTTGCTTATAAGTGCGGGAATAATGAGGTGCTGATGACATAAACAGGTGATGAGCTGAGGAACATTTTCTCTGTGCAATGTCCTTTCAACTGCATGTTGTTGTTGATTTTATACTGATTACATATTGCTTTATGATCATTCATTTTTATGTGAGTCGATGCTAATTATACAACTTATTTTTTAATTCAATTTGTATCAGGTGGAACACATAATGATATATATCATGCCAGCATATGTATTCTAGCCTTCTTAGCTTTCTGTCTGAGTCTTCATTTCTTTTCATGCAATATATCAAGGATATTTCCCATGGAATTAGCTACGTTCGCATTTTTGTGGCTGTTTGTATTTGGTCATTCATGATCTAAGCCTTTCCCACTGCCTTGGGGTGTGTTTGGGAAGTTGTAAAACTTTTGATGAAAAGTTTTGTATGTAAAAGTTGTCAAATCAATAGAAAATGATG
>JAXCLR010000081.1:25616543-25643151 GCA_035584095.1 Annona squamosa
GTAGAGTTGTTGTATAGAAATATGTGTAAAAAATAATTAAAAAAAGAGTAGTTATGAAGAGTGAAAAGTTTTAGATTAAAAAGTTTTAACTTGACAACTTTTCTAAATTGCCAAACACACCCTTGGTTTGTTTCTTGTATGTTGTTTGGATGCAAAAATTGACTCGAATGTCTCATTTACTAGTTAAGTTCGCATGTGTTGGGATTTTTATTTTGATATGACATTATTTTATGGCTTAGCGCATGTCCCTGATCAACTAAAGGCAACCAATTAGTGTTTGATGAATTTCTTAAAAGCATAATCCAGCCTTCATGTTGCTAATCTACAGTGACAAAGCAATAAAAGAGAAGGTACATATTATCAAATAATGTGAAAGACAAAAGGAAAAACGCACTTCATGTTGTTCAGCGAGAACTGAGTTTCAAATCTGAAGCACAGTGAGCCATGTTCACAAAAAGCAGTATATGCAAGCAAAATGTTGTTCACACTGCAAATCCAGTGACTCCAACATCAAGACTCAAGGCACAATAAAGGAGGTACACGGTTTAACCACTGAATTGGACAGTCAGGCCTTGTGTCTACAAACAGTATACTCAATAATGCTGGCATTGATGTCTATAGACTATGCTGTGTGCTCACAAAATTGCAAATGACTATTTCAAATGAAAGGATACAACCCAATAAGTTGGACCAAACAAACTGAACAAAATTGCTCGGAATCTACAGATCCAAGAAGATGATTTCGGCTGCAGTTTGGAAGCCCATTGCATAACCTTGCATATATCCTCGTAGTCTACTGCATCAAGCACTTGTCTCATTGCATAACCTTGCATATATCCTCGTAGTCCACTGCATCAAGCACTCGCCCATCATAGATACCCTTCTCCACCTTTACCTTAGCACAGTAGTTGTCTGTGTCAACTGACAATAACCTTGCATTCGATCCCCGATATGCCCCATTTACTATCCTCACAAGATTTCCAATCTGGGGAATCACCGTTTCAAGCTCTTCTTGATCAACTCTCAAAACATGCTTGGTATCAAGCATCTCAATTTCTCCAACATACTTATCAATAACTTTGGTAACCAGCCCTTTTTGCTTAAAATAGCCCTTATCAACCAATCTTTTACTCATGACTTTCACAATAATTCCTTCACAAAGCCAATAATCTTTCCGATTGAATCGCTCCTTTGCCATTTCTTGCTCCTTCATCAAAACATCCAATGACGAACTACCACCTACCTTCATTCCACTAGTGCTGCTTTTGCGTTTGTTGGCAGAAACCGCAGCTTCAGATTCTTCAAAAGCAGACTTGAAACTAGGATTCTCAGCAACAGCCAATTTGGAGGACGACCCAAGAGAGAAAGCAACCTTACCAGTTGGCTCAGACTGTAATGGCAATGACTTTGATTCCTTCGTAGAACCATTCTCCAATGCAGGCATCATCTGTTCTGCTCGCTCTATCTGCTTCTTGATCTCCCGCTCCTGTCTCTCCTCTTCTACAACATCTGATTTAAGTCGCTTGTTCTTCAGCCGCTCCTTGAAGAGTGTCTCTGAGTCACGGTCAATGTATGTGATAAACCACCCCTTGGGAGTCTCCTCCACTTTGCACTTGCCAGTGCGGCCAAGGTACTTGACAAACTCCGTCAGTGTGGCCCACTGTGTTGAGTTCATGTGGATGTGGTGACGGTCGGAAATGTACTCGTTGTATACTACAGTGGCAGCAATGCGGCTGAAACGATGGCTCCGCTTCATATGCTCAAGGAAGGTCGACTCAAACTCCTCCGAGTAGCCATCAATGATGCGGTTAGGGTTTTGGCCAAAGATCTGCATCTGGCGCTGGTGGCTCTCGCTCATGCAGTGACATTTGAAGCCGTTCTCATCACGACATTGCTTCTGACACATCTGGCAATACCAACGTAGCTTCTGAAGACCTTTTGCTTTGATTCGGTTGGCAATCGCCTTTGGCGTGAGGAATTCGTTCTTACCCATTCTGAAAACTCCTTTTCCTTCGAATCAATCACCTATTTCAAATCCAAAAATCAAACTCATTTTTGGTATTAAATTTGCATCGTCAATTATACCAATCCTCTCTGACCAAAGGGAAAGAAAATGAAAAACTTCCAGTTTGGCATTATAATAAATTCGGGATTCCAAACAACAAACAATTTATGCCCAGAAAGACGTTAATTTGAAACTTTCTGCTAATCCACCAAGGGAACCAAAAAAAAACAAAAGAATTCAAAAACCCTAGCTAATTGCAATCTCCAATTCCAAAGCTTGGTTAGACACCTCTATTTAGTTACGGATCGTCTTCTTGGAGGTTTGGGTGGAATTGATGGCAGACAATGGCTACCGGAACGGCTGCCTGAGGGAGAGTTCTAAAAGGACAACTTCCAAACAGGAAGGAGGTTGCCGGAGCTACCCGCCTCTCAGATCTCGGTGGCCGTGGGTTGATCGCAAACAAGAGAGAGGGAGCTGCGGGTTCTGAATTTGGATTTTGGCCAGCGTTTCTTACCGGAGTTACGGGTTCAGATTTCGAGTGTTGCCGGAGGAGCCAGAGGCGCAAGAGCTGCGGACGGCGCGAGCTGCCGAAACGGATCGTAGCGGATATAGACCGGAGCGGCTTTGATACAACGCGCGTATCAGTATGTATCCACCATCGCCGTTGAATGCGGCGGCGTGCTTTTCAGACGAATGGAGTGCGCTATGATACGAGAGGGGCGTACCTCCAAGTGAAATCAAAATTACCTAATTGGATTTAGAATTATTTTTTTAACTAAACAAATATCCAAATAAATAATGTACACGTGCCTATCTTATAAATGTGTAAGATAAATGTAACTGATTTGATTGATTTATATATCATAATCTAAAATATCATTCCTTAATGGATAAATGATATTATAAATTATTACAACATTCTATTGTGTCACAAAATGAATCTGGGAAGACCCTAAAATAATGAATCTGGGGAGTTCAGACGTTCCATGAGCATAGGATGAGATGAGATATCAAACTTCTCAATATACCTGTACTCATTCTCATTCTTAATAGATCTTTATCTGTTGCCAACAGAACTTTACTCATTTGGTTTTTACTCATATCCAACATATTTTCATCTAAAATTCTCATCCCAATCCCCTCTTTCTTAGAGTTATCCTGAAGTATTTTTCATAATTCACATATAATAAATTCATCTATTTTTTAAGTAAGCAAAGCCCCCATACTTCAAAGGAAGTTATTTTTGGTATCACGATGAAACTAATGATGTTAAACCATGGGTGAATTATTTTTTGATTTCACATATCAAGTTGGACTATTTTCATCACGGTGATTAGATTTTCATCAGTTTTAGCTAGTTAGGGTGCACTGTGTTGCACCCAACACATCCCGTTTTAATTTTCCGTCCTGATATATAAATAAAAAAGCAATAACTAAAAAAATGTTTCTCCTTTTACAAACTTTAGCCATAACATTAATTTTGCAGAGAATCTTGTTTTATGAACTTTTTTGCGAAAATATACCCCTCTTCAACTTTCAGACACATTTTTCGCTGTGTTATATAATGGCAACCTTAAATCGCCCAACATTTAGGTTGCACTTTGACTTTTTACTAGAACCTAATGACAGCTAGTGGAATGTTTTTTGCAAATAAAATTCATAAATGAGAGCACTTTTTGAGAAATAAATAATCACCGAGTAGAATTCGCTGAATAATACTAATAATAATAATATAAAGCGGTAAATGGAAATAGCCTTATTTTCAGTTTCCCTCAATAGCCACCTACTTGAAATGTGCCTTTCCGAGGATCCTTTATAAATAATCTTCTTCCCTTTGTTTGAAGCAATATAATAGTGTTTCAGGCCACTAAAAACAGTTATTTGTACGCCACTGACTAATCAGTGTACACCAATGATCGTGAGGTGTGCTACATATGTGTCAGTGAGTTGAATGTCATGTAGCCCAAAATTACTTCACTAATATCTAGTTTAAGAATCGATAATCCTTATTATCAAAAAAAGAGACCATAATCCTCCTTCAGCTTGCCTTTAAATTGAAAAGAAACTCAAAAACCATTTTGCTTCAGTTCCAACAACCACTACTATCATCGAAATGCTCAATCTTCCCATGCACAAGCTAGCAAAATCCTCGTGAACATCGGCAGCACTTGTGCTGCTCTAGCCTGCAGCCTCGTTGCTGAAGGCCTTAAAACGTTGAGCAATGAGCACCAATCACATCTAGACCGCCGCACAGCTGCCGGCAGAGTTCCTAGTCACCCATAACCGAGCATGTTGTGGTGCAGCTGATTGGGTGGAGACAGAGAAGTACTACGACCCTGCTTACAATACCTGCTCTGCTCCCCCCAGGGGGTTGCATCTTCAGGTGGCGTGGACTGTGGAAGATTACTAGCGCTCGCCTGGGATGGATGCACAGACGGAATGTGGTATGTGCGTCGGGATCTATGAATGGTTTTGAGGGGGGTTTGGATATATATATATGGGGCTCATTTCATAATTTCATGATCACGTGGGGCCCATTTCAGCGATGCTATATATATATATATATATGTTCAATCCAATTATCAGATAAAATAAAACAAGTCAAGCATCTGCAAAGCAAGTGGTGCCACTATTGAACTGAGATTAGAAAAATCATAAGTACTGTCATTGACTTATTTGTTTGGTCTTAAATAAATTAATAGACTCAGAGATTGCTGTGAACCAATTAATTAGTTGATCGTGATCTTTTATATTTCAATGTCTATTGGATCCAAAATTTTTGAGTTGGCACAAGGGGCATCAAAAGGAGCGAAATGAAATATAAATAGAAAATGGATTCTTTGTATCCAGCATTAACCAGAAATCTTTTGCCCAATTTAAAAATGTGCAAGACAGGATAATTTCCAAAGAGAAAATCTTCCGAACGTTGCTGAGTGTAGGAATACCATCCAATCCAATTACCAACCAAACTTTTTGAAAACAGCCTTGGTTCTCTTCCTCAACCGTATGAAAAGGATGACTATACAGGCAAGAATCCATGGAGGGAAGTTTACTCCTACGAAGTTTGATGTCTTCGTCCACAGCGGTGTCTCCCTGATGAACACTGCCAATAAGAGTACTGCAATTGCAATGCTGGCCAAGATCTTCGTTATGGGCTTGATCATAGAATCCTGTGAACAAATGAACAGTAGTTATTCACACAACAATGAGTTTATGTGTTCTTCAAAAAAAAATAATAATAATAAAACAATGAGTTCATGTGAGAAAAACCAAATGCCTTAAAATTTGGCCTTAATTTTCCTTCAAAATGTTAAGGATACTAAGTACCATATCGCAGCTAATTCGCCTAATTACTTAAATCATCATGGTTCAATATGCTACACAAACCAATGAGTTGCCTGCATGGCAAGACTATTTCCAAATCTTAAGCAGTGCCACTCCTTAGGAGTAACATAGCATCTATGACACAAACGCCTAGACCTCAACTGAGAGGGTGATTTGTGGGGGTTCTCTTCTTCTCCCTATTCATTGTTGAATTACTTTCATGTCAGAGCAAGTTCGATCTTAATAGGTTGAGTTTATTATTATTTTTTATCACAGCATTGTTATTTTTTCTCTAATTTCTCTTTCTACCATCAAAACATAGATTTTTTTCCTTGTTTCAAAATGATTGCGGGGACCCTAACTTTATCTAAATTTAGTTTTTTTTTTTTTAATTTTATCACCAGAAATTCCCCAATTTATCTATTCAAAGGAATTTCCAAATTTCAAAGTTTGAACATTTTCATGTTTTCAAAATGAACATAGAAATAAGGCTCAATTTCAAATACGCTCACTATGTTTGACCTTAATTTCAAATATGCCTACAAAGTTTCAATAGTTTCAAATATACTCATTAAATATGCTAATAATGACAAATACATCCATTCTGTTAGCTTCCATTAGTTTAGTGGGTTTTGAATTTTTAAATGTCAAAATTACCCATGGAAGCAAATAAAAGATTCCATTAGAATTTCCTCTGGCCATGGGAAGTTAGTGCGGGAACGAGGACTTTGTCTAGGAAGATTTCATCGGAAGAGGATTTGCAGGTGCATCTGTGAAAAAGAAGGAGATATTTAAAATTTTTTATTTGCGCCCAAATCGGAATCTGCTGCCATCGACCATAAATTTTTGCCATTTTTTTCAATAGATTTCTTCTCTTACAAGTTTTGGTAATGTTGGATTCATGGAAATGTTATTTCCTTTAAGCTCGAATTTTGCTACCATGGATCTTTTCTTTTCCTTTTTTCCAATCGATTTTCTGCTGTCGTGGATTTCTGCCCATTTTTTGGTCACTAAGATTGGTTGGTTCTCATCTCATAGTCCAATTGTTGTCATCACTGACAAGTTCTTTGGTCATTGTCCATGGGGTGTTCTTCTGAACATGGTCTAATTAGTGGAACAAGGGGAAAAGGTAGAAATTTTCACTGAAGACCATGCTGGAACGCATCTCTAAGAAAATAATCTCACTATCACAATGAGATTTGGGTTCAAAGGCACCAAACTAATAAACAGAAGGGAGGAGTAGGCAAAAGGATTCTGGCATATTTACCTGTTAAGGTAAATTAAGCCTCCAGATCCATTATTTCTAGAAAGTTGAACCTAACCTCTTTCAGCTCAATGCACAGAAGGAAGCTCAAAGTAGTAATTTAATCTGGGGAATGAAATTCCAGCCACAACGATAAGTTGATCTGTGAGCATTGTTATTATCTTTCTTGCTCATAGTTTAGGTGAAATTCAGATGCATGGTGTTATTTTAAAAACCAGATCTCCGTTTCTACTCATCCATGAGCATATACAGCTTCCACCTCAGACCTGAAATGACCCTAACCATTCCAAGGGCTAAAAAAAATAAGTTAGGATGAAGATTTCATTTCTACTTGTGTGCTGGGAACTGTGAATAAGCATACTTGTCAAGTCCATAAATCGATAACAATGGCACACATTTATTAAAACAGGTTTTTGGTTTTTTTGGCATTATTTGATCTATGTTGTTGGCCTACGGGCATTTAATGAGTTGGATATTCGCTGAGCAAATTGTTTTGTGGCAACACCAGGCATGCTTCTTATAATCCTGTTATCTTGTCTTATTGTTTCCTTAATGAAGATGATGGAGATGAGAAAGGAGATGAACGGAGGAGGAAATTATATTTGGCATTTCTGGGGTATTTTGGTCATTTGCAGTCATGATTACGAAATGTCTTTTACGATCGGTATATTTAGTACTCGAAGCATACTTAGTAGATATGTGTGTGTGTAACTTTTGAAACTTTGTAAGCATATTTGAAATTAAGATAAAATGTAGTGGATGTATTTGAAATTAACCCTAGAAATAAATAAACCATATTTGTGTGTTTGCAAATTCAAAATGAAATATTGCATCCATTTTTCACAAAGTTTGGTTTCCTCACATGGATATTCCCAACATGATTTCTTATGCTCATTCACATTCATTGAGTAACTTGGGTTCAAATATGTATACTTATTATAGTGATCCTTCATGCCCTCACAAATTTTAAGGTTCAAATTATGATGGTAATTTGAGTCTCTTAGTTTCAATGGTTGGTGGTGTATGGGAGTTCTTATAATACTTTGCAAATGAATGAGGTGATACTGGTACATTTACAATTATAAACTTATGGAAAGAGCACATGATTTTTAGCAAAGCCTTGAATGAAAATAGCATTATTATAAACATCCTTCTATCAAAAATAGCTTGCAATTGAAGGCAATATTCAAGCATGCCATACGTTCGTGATAGCAATGCCTTTCAAGAACTTTACACGTTGAAATGATGTGATACAAGCATACAAATGTGGAAGACTATAGTAAATCTTTGTAGGTTGATGCTTAGATGTGGGATAACAGAACCAACTAAGGAACTGTTATATGTCTGTTGAAGAGATTTGAACTATAAATTGTGGCCAGAATTAATTTCAACGGACCAAATATTTTTAGTAAGGTGAATGTATGTTATCTTGTTCTGTTACTAGTAAGTCAGTCTCTATAAAAAGTTGCTGCAACAATACCTGTTCTTCCTCATAGTAATTCTTCTCATAAACATTGACAACAATAAGTGAATTACAGTTGATGGGCTTAAAATGAAAGCATAATGAAATTTATGGGGTGTTTGTTTACCCCAAAAACGTTTCGACTTATAACGTTTTAGTCTAAAACTTTTCACTCTCCACAACTACCATATTTTTTAATTATTTATTTACTTCTTCCTACACAACTACCCTACTTTTCAATCATTTTTACACAACTACTCATACATCTAACCGATCTATTTTAACTTCATTCTCTTTACTCTTCATCATTAATCCTATCGTATCACATCATTTTTTCTCATTTCAAAAACTTTTCTTCAAAAGTTCCATCACTGCCCAAACACACCCTTAATATGTTATTCCACACAACAAAAGGATTTGTTGTTAATGCACCCCATGAATCCACAAGTAAACTGAATGATGTCATGGATAATCAGATGAGCTCCATATGATGAACTAAAAATGGAATTAAAAGATGAACTTATGTAAGAGGAAGGGACATCAACAAGCACAGATGATCTGTTTGCTAGAAAGGACATTGTCTCAACAATAACAAAGTGAAGCGATCGGTGGCATGAAGTCTTCTTAACAACTAGCTGAGGAAAAGAACTTTCATTGCGAAAGATGAGATCAAAGAAATCAAAACATTGAGAAATTGATGGATGAAAAAACAAGTGATGATTTTGCTACCAAAATTTATGGAGATAACTATGAGAATGTAGTCAAAGTGTTATCGCAACTACATTAGCAGCCAAGAAATCAAAATAATTGATACAACTATGTAAAAATTTTAGCTTTCACAAACTAAGCCAGTCAAATGGCCAAAATGTGGAAGAACATCAACAAGGGGAAAAAAATGGAGAATTTGCCAACACAATCGCATGCATAACCAGCAAGTTCAACATGTAGATCGTAGAGCTAAATCATCACTTGCCGCCGAAGCTAGTGAACGTTATAAAGGCAGGTGTTGGAGAATAATTATTAAACTTTTTCCAAACCAGGAGAATGGTTTCTTTCAATAATCTTAATAGGCTTAGTTCTACGAAACTTGATTATTGTATACTCAGATTTTATTTTCAATTATCAACATTCTTTTCTATTTTAGTTACTTTAAGTGAAGGAACCGTTTATAAATACCCAAAAAAATGGATTGCCATTCGACTATACGACCATGTGATGTCTCTAATTTTAGTTATTCTAAACACTTATTTTATATATTATTTTATACACAGATTTTATCACGAATTATCCGCATTTTTTTTTCAATTTTAGTTATTTTAAGTGTAGAAACCATTTGTAAATCCTCAGAAAAATGGATTGTCATACGACTATGTGATATCTCTAATTTTAGTTATTTTATACACATATTTTGTTATGAATAATGGGTAATTATTAACAAATTCGTTCTTCGCTTTTAGTTCTTTTCAATGTGGTAAACATTTATAAATCCAGAAAACGTGAATTGCCACAAGACTATGGAATGTCTCCAATTAACTAAAACGAGCACTAGAAAGTCTACAACATCGAACAGACAACTTTCTCAAAAAAAAAAAAAACTCAAATTTCCACGGTTCAAATGACAAAAAGGGTTTCGTTATCAATTCCAACAAAAATAAGAAATAAGAAGATCAAAATCATAGAGTGAGGAAAGAAGTCCAATCCGTCCCGCCATCGCACCACAAAAAAGAAACGCAAGTTTGAAAATTCAAAGAAAACAAATACTGCTATTGTCAATACCTTGGGCTCTCCGTCTATGTAGATCACGGATCCGTCCTTGTAAGGGAGGAGAGATCTTCCATTGCGAGGGTGGAAACGGATTGGGACGCCTCGGCCTTTCTCCGGATTGAAAGCGTAGACGGATTTGAAGCCGTACTTTTCAAGAATGTCTTGGACTTCCAGCTGATCCTGGTCCCACCCGCCCAGATTCGACTTGAAGACATCGATCGGGCCCTTGGAGCGGCGGTAGAGGTGGACTTCTACCTCCGGCACTATGGTCTTCACGGATCTAGGGTTAGCTGTAGCTTTTGGAGTCCCGATCTTCTCTTCTGTTCTCTCGTTCGCGGTCTCGGTTTGAGTTACAGCATCGATTTCTTCGTCGCATTTCTCCATTTTGATGCGCAGTGCAGTTTGGAACTGGGAACTTGGCAGAACGATTCGATTTTGCGGGGAAAAAACCCAGGAATTTATACCGACCAGAAACGATAATCATTGAAGATAGATGGGTTTAACCGTTAACGGTTCGGTCCGAGTTATTTTCCACTCCGAAAACTGGACCCGGCGCGAAACCATGTTGTCATTCGACTCATTCCATTCTAGTTTTTTGGCACTGAATCTTCATGGCTTAAAAATAATCTCATCGCTTGGGAATCTAACATGTTATGCATCTGTGTAACTGTGTAAGAATGTTCTAAAATCTTTTACCGGTGGCGACTTGCAGCTTTCGGGGTTTTGCTATTTTTGTTCGTTTATTTTGGTCCAAACCATTCATTGTGTTCAAAACATTTGGTTTAATATAATTGTTTGTGAAAAAAGACTTTAAAAATGAGTACGATGTGATATAATAAACTTAATAATCATGAACGGAGAGAATAAAATCAGAGGGCAAATTCTACATGGAGCCCAATTTCATGCATCGGGTGTAAATATTCATTTTTTAACAAAATTTTTAGGCAACTGTTAATCTAAGGTTTCATTTGGTAACATGTATAAGTGGGAAGGGTGAGTGAATGCAAGATTTGGTTTTCCACGGCTAATAATTTCTCTATCAATAATTATATTTTTTCTACTTTTACCCTTAATTTTTTCCTACCAACCATCGTTATCAACCCTATTCCAACTTACCTTTATCATTTTCTTTCAATCACAAAATTTTTAAAATATTCCATTTTCCACCATGTCCTATAATCTTACAATTTTTTTTCATACCAAACGTCTCCTTAAGTATATTTAACACATGTATCATTTTTGAAGATTTTAAATTTTTTGGATTTCTAAAAATCAGTAACATTTTTAGTAATTTGAAATTATGAAAATACCACTAATTTTTAAAAAATCCAAAAAAATCTAAAAATCTATAAAATTGGTAAAAATGCCATCGATTTTAAAAATTCAAAAAATTTAAAATCTCCAAAATTGATATAAATGTTAAATACATTTAAATTAATAGTTGTGTAAAAAAAATTTTAAAATAAAAATAAGTTAAATGCATCTAAGTGCAACGAGTCTATGTGCATAGGATCGGATTTCATTCTATATAAACTCACGAATTTTATCTTTAATTTTATTTATATTCATAAACTTACAGAAAAGTTTCTCCCACCGTTAAATTTTTATCTTAATTTTACATGTACCCATGTCAATAGGAATTGATTAACTTGGTCATATGCTCCTCAAAAAATAATAAATATGCCCAAGCCTTTATACAATTTGAAGTTGCTTTACTCAAAATTAGATATTTATATTCAAATAACATATTATTTTACAATTATAGAATTATTAAAAATTTATTATAATATGAATTTTCAACTATAACATCATATAGATAAGTATATTTGTCATTTTAGAAAGGGTTAACAACCACTTTAACAGATTCTTGACGACATGCGTACATGTAGAATTAGAATGAAAATTCATAAATATAAGAGACATTCTTGAAAGTTAGTGGGTGTGGAATTAGGAGTAAAATTCTTAGGTATACGAGGAATTCGCCTAAAATAAATATGATGGCTATGTGAAAAAAATATGAAAAATGATTGAAATGTAAAAAAAAAAAAAAAGAAAATATGTTAGTTTTATAATTAAAATATCAACTCACGTTGTAAGAAAAAGTGACAAAAAATTTTACAAAACGCTTTTATAATTCATATTGTCAATGAAAATGATTTTAAAGAACATTATGCATTTGCATTTCTGGTTAATTATATAGACACTTAATTAAAAATAATTTTTTGTCATAAAAATATTTATGAAGAAGCATATGATGTTAGGGGTGCAACTCGAGTGAGTTCGGTTCAGGTAGTAGTCTACCATACTCGTACACTATTTACAAAAAGCATACCCTACTCTACCCGTTTGCAGAGTCGGTTCCTACTATACTCTACTTTATCCATTATTCATAGAGTCGATTTCAATTCCGATTCCAGTTCTAAATTGGTTCTTATAATAAGTAATGATAACATGTGAATAAAATATTTTTTGTATTGTTTTAAATGGTATAAAGTAATAGTCATTTACATTTTACATTTTACATTTTACAGTTTATAATTAATTTCATTTTGTTGTTATTTACGGCTATTTCTGCATTCTTTGTAGTCTCATTATCTATATTAATAATCATATTAACATTATCATCCACATTTATGTTATGATTATCCGTTATTACAAATACAAATCTTATATAATTTATAAAAAAAATGAACAAAAAAATCAAACCAACAGTAATTTAAAGGTGAATGATAGATATAAACTATTATGTATTTATTTATATATATATATATTTATAATTATTTACATAGTAGGATACCAGTCTGGATTGGTTTTAGTTACCCAGCCTATATATCTTACCCTTATTTTATTATGAACCTTATGTAATGATTTCTACCCTACGATTAAAATTTTCTACCCTCGGTGGGTACCATGATTACTCTGCACTCCTGTATGACGTGTATATGACGTGCAACTTGGATTCGAACAAAAGTACAAAAAAATTGGGAAAAAAAGAAAAATGAAAGCTGCGACTTGTAACTTTTGGATCAGAACAAAAATACAAAAATTGGGGTAAAAAAATGAAAGCTGCGACTTGCAATCGGTTTCACGAGTTGCATTAGATCATAACCCGAACAGAGTCTATGATTACAACTTATTTTCAAACTTAGAGAGTTTATATATTTTGCAGATATACCCAAATCCCATAATCTAATTTATAATTAGAAAAAGTTAAGATGATCTATCTGGCAAAAACTAAGTTTTATGATTGCCCAAGACCATAATGGAGGGAGCAAAACTAATTCAATTAGTTCATTTTAATTTATGATTGCATAAATATTGAAGGACTGTCTAAGAAGTTTTCCCCTGGGGTTTGGGGGGGCGGAAGATGTAAATGTGTAGGTTTTTCTGTGAATAACTAATGATAATTTATTTTTCAAAAAAAGAAATTTTTGGCCACATGTGTAAATTAAACATATATATATATACATATTTGAAAAAAAAAAGCTATGGGTATTTGTTTTTACTGAAAATATTTCAACCTAAGACTTTTCAATCTAAAATTTTTTATTCTTCATGATTGTTTTATTTTTAATTATTTTTTAACTTCTTCTTATATAACTATTTTACTTTTCAATTATTTATATATAATTTATCCAAACATCTAACATATTTATGTTAATTTTATTCTATTTACTCATTATCATTACTTCTATCATATCATATTATTTTATTATATTAAAAAAACTTTTAAACCAAAAATTTTCCAACTAAAATTTTATTACCTTGAAACACAACTGCAAAAGAACATAATACATTTTATGAATACATCTTCTAAGGTGGTGTCAGCCAAACCCCATGCATGAACGGTGAGCTTTCTCTTAGCAATTTCAACAGCCCGGGAGACATCTGCGAATCTGACTTCTTGCTTCGGCAGCTCAAATTTCTATGTTCCTGAGATGTGAAATATCCTGTTCACGCTTGGTGAGAGCCTGCGCGCCCAAGTGCTGCCCACCTTCCTCGTCGCCATAAGATGTTGTCATTGTAAAAACGTACGATCCCTGATCAGTGTCATTTTTAGTAATTTAAAATTACTGAAATACTACTGATTTTTTAAAAATCTAAAATAAATATTTAAAAATTTTTAAAAAATGATAAAAATTAATACACGTATTAAATATACTTAGATTAACAAGTTTATTAAAAAAAATTAAAAAAAATTTAAAAAATATATATATATGCGCCTGGAAGCATTGAGCCAGAACCCTCAATGTCTAGCTTTAAGCTGTCACCGCACCATACAGTTTTGTTTCAAACGCCATGCTCCATTGTTTTTCATTTGGCCAATTTATAATTATGTGGAAAATGCATTCATCATACAAAATTTAGATTCGAATGAAGTATTTTCTGTCCTAAATGCTTTGATTAGGGAAGCTGGTGAACCGTCTAGACCTCACGTTTCCGAGTCCCATATAGCAACAGCTGGTCTTAATATCTAATTATCTTGGGTTCGGAATCATGTTATGATAATTGAGAATCCTAATGGTTTTAATTTTGAGACGTAGGGAAAAATTTTAAGCAGTTAACGCAGGTTGCTTTGAGCTTGACACCAGAAAATTTAGCATTTAAAACTGCATCAGTAAATTGCTCTCTTTTGGGGTTCAATAAACTGCAAACTTCTATCTACGAAGATTCCCAATCGGTCACACAGCACCTCTGCCTCTTCCATTGAATGAGATAAAAACAGGACACAGACTTGGTTAGTGCTGCAAGGTTTTGCAGTATGAAGAAACAAAAAGCCATGCTCTTGGTGCAGGAAGATGCCAAAGTGACAGGGTCACCCCTGTTTGCCGAAATCTCAACACCAACCGTTGTTGTATGCTGAAACTCGATTAGGGTTGATTATTGAGTTGGACTATCCAATTGAGAATTCTGATTATATGAATTTTAATTTTACGTTCACTTTTTTAAGTAACTTTATCTTAACCCTAATGTCAAAAATAAGAATAAAAGATGTTTTCAACATTAAATGCAAGAAAAAAATGAAGTGCATGTTGTAGGGGTGGGCATGCAGAAGTCAAGACAGTTTTTGTTTAGCAATATTTCAAGCTGGATTAGGTTATGATGCTCAACCCCTCAACCCAAATTATGCACAAGTTATTGTTACAGTTATATATATATATAGATTTGAGGGTACCGGACTCTTGGAACCAATCCTACTCAAATTCAAAATAGGTATTACACATGTGGAACTGAACCAACCCTATGAGTAAGTTCTTTGGAACCATCTCTATCCTAATTAGAATGTTACACATGTCAACTCGTTCGTACCTAGATCAATTGCACCCTACCAATGAGTTGGTCGCATTAGGCAAGGGGCTCATAATATTAATCAATAGTAAGAAAGAGGATGCACAATTTCAATTTTCAACCAACCTGTGTATGATGAGTAATGGCCTCATGGGGATAGCAAGCATGACTTTTCCATCTAGTAATAGTTCGTTGCATATGCACACGGTTGTCCTGGTTTGATTCCATTGAAGATCTATGTTTTCTACTTCAAGTGCAATGTCTACTTTAGATATAAAAGAGTAGATTTACACCCGTTAAGTAAGATTGACAAAATATATACAAAAGATTTAGAATATAATACTGAAAGATGTATTTGTAAAGTGATGAAACTTTTAGAATAAATTTTTTTAATACAAAAGTTTTTTTAAACAGAGGAAAATGATATAAGTAATAATAAGGGATAAATAAATAAAGTTGAGATTGAAAGGATAGTTGTATTGTTAGTTGTATAAAAATGATTAAAAAGCAGGATAATTATATAAAAAAATATAATGAAATGATTAAAAATAGGATAATTATGAAAAATAAAAAACTTTATATCGAGGGCATATTTGGTAAAGATAAAAGCTTTTCAATTCAAAATCTTTCACTCTCTATAGCACGTAAAAATGATCTAAATGTTATATGCGAACTCAGCTGTGTTTTTGATGTACTTGAGTGTCAATATTTCATGAATAAGAGAAATCTGATAAATTAAAATTAATATTTAATGAATTGTTTTAGTTTTTGTAATTTATTCAATGGCGATGAAGAAAAGTAACTGTAAACTGAACTGTTTTATCTATTAAGTGGTTTCTTGTTCTTATTTTGATCTTTCTAATTTGAATTTGCTTTATCGTTATAGTGATCGCGATTTAATAATTTATGTTCATTGTAGAAAAGAGAAGAGACTAAATTTTCGATGTTATTGATATATTCTTTTCTTATTATTAGCGAGCAGCCTGGGATCCAGATGGAAATATGATATTGTTTCCTTCTCAGAATCCATGACATTGAGTTCAACTCACTTTACTTCAAAGCCACAATCAAAAGCCATCTTTTCCTTCTCTGCTTCCGAATTAGGGTGTGTTTGGGAATAGATAAAACTTTTGATGAAAAGTTGTAGAGAGTAGAAGTTGTCCAATGATATGATATGATATGGATAATGATGAGGAATAAATATGATAAAATTGAAATAGATAGGTTAATTGTGTTGGTAGTTGTGTAGAAATGATTCAAAAGTAGGGTAGTTGTATAGAAAAATATGAAGAAATTATTAAAAAATAAGATAGTTGTGAATAGTGAAAAGTTTTATATTGAAAAGTTTTAACTTAACAACTTTCACTTGTTATCAAACACACCCTTAGTTCACTTTTATGCACTTTCCATATTTATTATCGAGTTACCTGATCCATTGAGGCTTTTGTGCAATTGATTTGGGCCACACCATAAGGGTAACCAACTATGTCTTCTTCATCATTCAAGTTGATTCATTGCTACATCTTACTTTCTTTCGTCTGCATGCAAATCTACTGGTCAATTTTTATGTTTGTAGGCATCTCTAGCAACACAGTTCACACCAAGGAAAGCAGGAAAACTAGACTAGCACATGACTACGTTTTGAAAATGATAAATAAGTCTCATACGGAAACTCAAATACAGATTAGAGGAAAACTGTAGAATATTATTTAAGGTAATTATCTCTCCACAACAACAATAGCTACAAATTTATAAAAAAAGCAAAACAGAACCTATGTTAATCATTCATATGCATGTAAGATGCACACTTAAAACACAACAAAACGATTACCATGCATATTGTGTATATTTTACTAAGGGGGTGTTTGACAATAAGTATAATTTTTCGCCTAAATTTTTTCAATGTAAAATTTTTCACTCTTTACAACTATTATATTTTCTAATTATTTCTTTACATATTCTAATATAAACTATTATACTTTTCAATCATTGTATACAATTACCTATACAACTAATTTATCTACTTTAACTTTATTCTCTTTACTTTTAAACATTATTTTTATCACATCACATCACATCATTTTTTATCAATTTAATAATTTTTACACCAAAAACTTTTCATCAGAAGATTTTATTTCTTCCCAAACATATTCTAAAATAGTAAAACACACGATTCACTATAAACAATAAATAAATTTGCATAAAATTTTATCGACCTAGATTTATGGAGAAACTATAGATTTTGACATTAAAAACGTGCTCGACATGTTGGTGAGCTTAAAAAATATTTTCGGTTGATATGCTTGACTCTCATTACTTCTCCGAATCAAAAGTCATGAATACTTAAAATTTGAGGCGCTCCAGGTCTTTCACAATGACATCTACATCATCTAGTGCTAACAGTGATTGCTTATAAGCTTGACTGCTTTTCTGCTTTCATCATTGTATTTCAACATTCTATGGCTCTTACGTCCTGTAATTATTTTTACTCTTGATGATTGAAGTTGGCATTATCACGTAAGACAATTTACAACTAAATTTGGGCTTCACGATCATATATTTGAAAGATTAATAATATATATCGATAAATACTAAAGCTTACAAATTTAAAAAGCTTTGCTAGCAATCGTTAAGATATTTTAAAATATATTTAAAAATAGTATTATTACTATATTAGTGTATCTAATTGTTCATTAATACAAAATACAAATAAATTATAATGAAATAAAAGTTCGAAAATATTAACTCATGAACAACATGAACCAATAAGAAAATCCAAAATATATATAGACTTGCTTTCTAGTTGTAATTTAAAAATATAAAAAAATTTTATGAAAGAGCTAAAATGAGAAAATAAAAATTCGTCATGGAAATACCTCTGTAAATTTCCAGTACTTCTATATTCTATGATATTAAAATATAAGCTTATTAAAAATGAATTATGATTCACGCTTGCATGAAAGCTTCTTTTTTATATATTATTTTTTAAACTTACGTGTGCTCAACCATATAGTTTCAATACAATTTTTATAATTTTTTAATTTAGGGTGTGTTTTTATACTCCTAAGAATTTTTGAATAAAAATTTTTTAATGTAAAACATTTTAGTATTTTACTCTCCATAATTATTTTATTTTTAATTATTTCTTCACATAATCCGATATAATTATCCTACTTTTCAATCATTTATATGCAACTACTTACATTAACTTATCTATTTTAATTTTTTTTACTCCTCATCATTTTTTATTGGAAAGTTTACTATCATTATTACCTTATTATATTACATCATTTTTTCTCATTTCAAAATTTTTCCTTTTAAAAGTTTTATCATTTTCTAAACACACTTTTATTTAAATATTTTATTTTACATTTTGGGAAAAATATGGCATTTTTAGGGTTATTCCTTGTAAATTTGCTTATTTATGAGTTTACTCTTGTAATTTCAATATTTAAAGATATAACCTTCTAACCTTTAATGTTGTGCAAAAATAATTTTATAAGTTTAGTTGCATTTCGAGAATGAGTAAAGAGTAAATATATGATATCGTCTGCATATAAGAAAATTGATATGATAGAGAAGTATTTGATATGGAGAAGGATTATTTTTGAACGACAGCAAGGTTTAGGTGGATTATTTTTGAACGACAGCAAGGGTCAGGTGATTGTCAATGCAAATATCGAAACTATATATGGTTAAAATTATAAATAGTTAAATTTATAAGACTATACCGGTTTGCAATTACCCGCATCTTTATGTACCGTTTGCATTGAACCACGTTTCAGACTTAAGAATTTCGAGTCACTAAAAACTTTCCAAATTTATGAGAAGCTAAATTCAGTGCATCCGGGTGCATTCAGCCTCAACGCACCCGGGTGCACTGCACCTATTTTTTTTATTTTTTTTTGAAAATTTTTTCATGAAGCTGTTAATATAGGTTTATTTAACATATATATCAATTTTTACTATTTTTGAAGATTTTTAAATTTTTTTTCAGATTTTTTAAAATCAGTGGCATTTTTCGTAATTTTAAATTACCGAAAATGCTACTGAGTTTTAAAGATCTAAAAAAATATCTAAAATTCTTCAAAAATAGTAAAAATTGATACATATGTTAAATAAACCTAGATTAACCATTGTATATAGAATTTTTCAAAAAAAAAAAATAATAATAGGTGCAGTGCACCCGGGTGCACTGAGGCCGAATGCACCGGGTGCACTGAATTCCCACGCACTGAGTTCCCACGCGAGGTTGTTCTCCTCGCAGCAAGGTGGACGGCTAGCTGCTCTGAGAGTGCGACTGCAACCCAAGGCCTGCCCTAACACGCTTCATCTCTCTCCTCTGCATATTTCTTTTCCGCTCCAGAACTCATCTTCCACCGGAAAAAGGGGGATAACAACAATCACATAGAAGCGGACCTTCTGGAACGGAAGAGGGGAAGAAATACTCTCTCTGAGAAGCAGATCACCCTCTTAGAACCGGTTTTTTCCCCGTATAAGATAGTCTAGGTGGTCTTTTGTCTTTCCTGCTTTTTGGTTTGCTGCTGAGTTTTCTTTTTTTCTTTTTAAAGATGGAATTCATTTGGGCATTAGGATGTTCGTTTTTTCCTTCTTTTTTTTTTTATCGACTTCAGGAAATTTCTGGTTTTCTTGGTTTTTAACTTACATTTTTGGTCGGTTGCATGTGGCTCTACTAAAATTTCTGTTTCGATTTTCTCTGTTTCATTAGAAAATTACACAGGGTGTAATGCTTAGGGGTTATGGGTTTAAGCTTTCATTTATGCCTGAAATAAAATTTTAAAAATATTTAGTTCATGCATGCTGTGTTGATTGTTTCTTGACATATAAAACGTTTACATTACGTGTAGCTTATATGAAAGATTGTGCATGGAATGATATAGATTTTTAAGTTCCCCTATTATTTTTTATTTATTAAATATTAAAGAAGAGTTTTCTTTACCTTCTTTATGTAAATTACAGGTTTATTGATCAAATGGGAGACGATATTTTGGATGAGGATACAGCTTGTCAAACAGAGAGTGGATTAAACTGTGATCCTGAGCTTAATGGTAGCACTCAAGACACAGCTAATGTTACTGACGAGCCAAGTGTTGGTATGGAGTTTCCATCAGACGAAAGTGCCTACGAGTTTTATAATAACTATGCTAGTAGGATGGGCTTCAGTATCCGCAGGAACTCGTTGCAAAAAACAAATGGAGTTGTTTTGAGAAGACAGTTTTGCTGTACCAAACAAGGGATGAAATATGAGAGGCCAGGTGCATCTTTTCGACGTGCAAATTACAAAACAAATTGTCCTGCAACCATGTGGATCAAGCTGCACACAAATGGTAACATGATTGTGCATAAATTCGAAGCTCATCACAATCATGAATTTTCGACACCATCAAAGGCACGTCCCAGGTCACAAAGAGGGATGAGCGAGGCTCAAAAGGAAGAGATGGATGTAGCTGAAAGTTCAGGAATCAAACCAGAAGAGATGGAGTCCGTAAGTAGACAAGTTGGAGGTGATGAAAATCTTGGTTCTCAGTCCATGGATTATAAAAATTATCTGAAGACAAAACGAATGAGAGAGATGGAAAAAGGAGATGCGGCTGCGGTTTTAAAATACTTAATGAAGAAGCAAGCAGAGAACCCTTCTTTTTTTTATTCTCTCCAACTAGATGAGGAAGATCAACTCACAAATATATTTTGGGCTGATGCAAAGTCTATTACAGATTATAGTTGTTTTGGAGATGTGATTTGTTTTGACACAACATATGGAATAAATAGCTGTGGAAAACCATTTGCCCCTTTTGTAGGGATTAATCATCATAAACAAACCATTATTTTTGGTGCTGCTTTATTGTATGATGAGACAACAGAGTCTTTCAAGTGGTTATTTCAAACATTTCTAACTGCAATGGGTGGAAAGCATCCAGTAACAATTTTAACCGATCGCTGTGCCGCAATGGAAAACGCAATCTCATGTGTATTACCAAATACTTGTCATCGACTATGCGTAATGCACATTTTTCAAGATGCAGCCAAACATCTTAGCAACATCTTTCAAGGTTCAGAAAGTTTTCAGTTGGATTTTAGAAAGTGTGTTTATGATTATGAAGATGAGGAGGAATTTTTGAGTGCATGGCATGAAATGCTTCATACATACAAGCTCACAGAAAATGAATGGCTAAAAGATTTGTTTCAGTTGAAAGAGAAATGGGCTTTGGTATATGGAAGGGATGCATTTTGTGCGGATATGAGTAGTACACAACGAAGTGAAAGTATGAATGATGTTTTGGAGAGAGACTTGAATTCCCAACTTGACATTTTGCACTTTCTTGAGTGTTATGAAAGAATGGTGATTGATTTTCGATACAAGGAAGCTACGGCTGACTTCAAAATGAGACAAACTACAATATTGTTTCCAAATGTTATGATGTTAAGTGAAGCATCAAGAATTTATACTCCAGAAATATTTGAAATGTTTTTGCAGGAGTACTATCAATTCTTAAATCTTGAAATTTTCAAAGTTGGTGAAGAAGGTAGCTCATCTCAATTTCAAGTTTCATGCAAGGGGAGAGAAAGAAAATGTTTCGTCAAATATGATTCATTTAATATCAAAGTGAGTTGCAGTTGCAAAAAGTTTGAATTTGTAGGTATACTTTGTGGTCATACATTGAAAGTATTGGATTTTCACAATATCAAGGAAATTCCCCTACACTACATTTTAAAGAGATGGCATCGAGATGCAAAACTTGGATTTGTCACCAATGGCAAGGGAATGGGGATTGATGGTGACCCAAAGGAAGTATCAAGGAAACGTTATAGTGCTTTGCGTCGTCGATTGATTAAACTTGCAACAGTAGCTTCAGAGCATGAGCACACATTCAATTTGGCCCAAAATTATTGTGATAGATTTGAACTTGAAGTGATGAAGTGGATAAAAAGTGTTGGAAATCCATCAGGACATAGATAATCAATCAATTCCTTCTCCTGACTTGATCAATCTTTGTGAGTGACCCTTATGAATAAACTATGTTTGATTGGTTGTACTTAGTTATAAACTTCTGTACTGTGTTTGAATAACAGTATGGTGCACTATTTTGCAAATGCAATCATATTTTTTGTTATTTTTGAGGTTATATATATTTTTTGTTACATGTAACAACAAATGTAGCCAGATCATAGCCTTTATAAAAAAGTAGCCTTATTTTGTCACCTATTAGCAAATGCATTGTTATTTTTAGCAAGTCTGAATATGTAGTTGAATTTTTGGCAGCCATTTAGTTATTGTAGTCATATTGTAGTCATATTTCTGGCATCTTATTAGCATCGGAATCATATATTTTGCAGCTTATTATCAAATGCAGCCATATTTTGGCTACTGATTAGCAAATTGTAGCCATGCTTCTCTCTCTCTCTCTCTCTCTCTCTCTCTCTCTCTCTCTCTCTCTATATATATATATATATATATATATATATTGGGAGAAATATATGTGTATATATGTTAATTATTAGCATTGGCAGCAAAGCCCAAACACAGGCTTCATTTGAGGACATCTCTTTTATGGAATGGTAACTTAAAAAAGAAAATAAAAAAGTAAAAGCGGGCTCTCCATGTGCTCTTTTGAACTTTTCAGCTGCCTCATATCAAAGCCCCATTTGGGACTGTCCTTGAAGGATAGTCCTTGCTCTGTCCTAATCCACTTCCCTTTCCTATTGCCTTGGTTTCAAGATTGTCTTGGCCAAAAATGTTATTTTCACACTAAATTAGTAAAAAGAACTTTATTTAAATTTTTATTGTGGGTAATTTTAATGAAAATTATAATTTTCTCCTGGCTGTTGAGTACACAGCTAACAGAATTCTGCAAATGGAAAAAGTACCTGTGGTTTTATTTTTGTACCCTAAAAAAAAGTGTGGTCATATTTGTAAATGTAAGTGTAATTCGTGGATATATTTATAAATAAGGATACCATTGGGGTCGTGGCTATATTTATAAATAAGGATATCATTGGGGTCATTTTTAAAGAATAACTCTTTATTATTTGTATTTTTCAATCATTTTTCTCATTTTCAAATGCTTCCTTTGGCATCTTCTACTCATCATTCCTGCACTTACCGTTTAACTCTAAAACCTGGAAGAAGTGCCAAACAGGGAGGGGAGTTACTTAAGTTCGAAGTTATATATTTCTAAAGCATTCATCATATGAATTCTTTATGCAGCTAGAAAAAGTCTCAAGATCGATTTGTCATTTTATGACGATTAGGTGCTATAGCCTTGTCAGGAGATAAGGCTGCACTAGGAGTTGGATCTAGGCGCCAGGTGGGTGGGTTTTATTTAGACTGGGAACATCCACAATTATTTTTTAGTGTTGGTCTGTGCTGGTTGAAAATTTAGTATTGAACCAGTCGTTTAAACTTAGGTCGATTTTGATTGAGCACTCAAGCTACCTGAAATTTAAGTTGATTTTTGTCTTCTTAATAACTGCATATACACAGATATGTGTGTAATGTTAATTATCATTTGATCATTTTGAATTCCAATCATTGTATTTCAAAGTTTGCTTTTGCATTCCTCCAGAACTCTGAGCACATACAGCAGGGGGTGTTTGGTAACCCATCAAACTTTTCAATTTAAAACGTTCCACTCAACACAAATACCTTATTTTTTAATTATTTTTTCACGTTTTCATATGCAACTACTGTACTTTTCAATTATTTATATATAACTACTAATACATTTAATCTATTTATTTTAACTTTATACTATTTATTCCTCGTCATTACCCCTATCATATCACTATTATTTTCTCATATTTAAAAAACTTTTACACTAAAAACTTTTCATCAAAAGTTTTATTACTTCCTAAACGCACCCGGAGTTAGAAAACAATTGTTTATAATTTCGAATGGACTAAAATATTGGAAAACATTTTTGCAAATATCCTTAATCTACTTAATATGAAAAATATTTTTCTTAAAAAAATTTTTAATATCCAAACAGGGGTAAAAATCCAATTAGGCAAAATTAGAGGGTTACGTTTACGAGTATCTGGAAGATACTGATAGTGATCTTCTGAGGAATGCTTTATCATATCAATTGCTTTTATCACAACAAGGATGTATCATCTGCATGTTAAATGTCTCAGGAAAAGGGTATTTGATTCTTGTATCAATCATCATACTGCATTTATAATACCATTAATTGGAAAACTTTTAGTTTAATTTCCACTGGAAACATTTTGTGATCTATGTGAAAAAAATTTCCTGCATAATGCTTTGATGTTGCGAAAAACACATGCTAATATTTTTGAACTTTTCTGATTTTTATTTTGTGCATCCAGTTGCGGGATTGAGAACATGGCCTGGGATGCTTCTGGACAGCGACTAGCTTTGTCATATAAAAGCATCAATGAGATTTACAGCAGTCTCGTTGCAGTTTATGATGTTAGAAGAATTCTTCTTGTTTGAGCCTCTCCGATGTTAGTTCAGCAAATATTTTTTAAGATCTAAAAAATTCTTCATTAGAACCATCTTTGATTTTTTTTTTTTTCCCCGCATGTGTTTTCAATTCATATTCAATGGATTACTTATTTATTTGTCTGACTGGAATTTAATCTTGAATGAATCCAGAGGATTTATTAGAGGTCCTGGAGAAAACCCAAAGCTGCTTGCTTTTGCATTCCATGACAAATTCAAACAGGGATCATTGCTATCAGTGGTGAGAGCGCATGTTACATCTTTGTGTGCTGTAAATCTTTTTGTTTAGCCTGCAATCTCAGCAGGGTGTTCACTGTAAAAAAAAATGGGATGGGTGAAAATTTCGAGGATGGCATGAATATCCCCTGGTGGATGTTGGTTCATCTCCTTGTGGGTGACTGCTGAACCTATTGCTGTGTCGCTGTGGATTGAATTAATGCACTGCATTCTGTGATGTTTGGCTTTTTAAACTTGCCGAGAGTTCTGTGCATTTCTATCCATTCATATTGTGGCTTACTCCCTGCTATAAACATACAAGGGTTTGTTTGAAGCTTCGAACCATAATGGTCTTGCACCCATCAAGAACATTCTTTTTGATAATGTTTTCTACTTTTTGATGCAGTGCTGGAGCAGAAGCTAGTGCTGTAAATATCCTCGTGTTTCGAGCACACCTCCCTTGATACAGGTAATGCCTTTTCCACGACTAAATATTTCTGCCTATTAATGCCACCACTGTTAGGGGTTCTGCATCTTGCCACAACTCTTCCTTGGTGTAAATCAAGTTATGGTCCAAAATCTGAAAATGCTTTCAAGTAACTTTTTTCCAACCAGTCTTCTGCAATCGGTTCTTCCCTCTGACAGGCTTTTGCTTTGGTCTTTTACCCTGCTTTAAATTACGACTCAATTTAGAAACCAGCTGCGCGATTTTTGTAGTGGCAAAATAAAAAGTTTTGAAACCCCCAAATATATTGGATTTCCATAACAAATTGGAATTTTATTTTGGCTTTGTAGGTGCTGGAGATCAGGGATGTGCTTTGAAAACTGTACTGCTTGCTTGCCACTGAATTTATGTAAGATGCTGTTGTCTGTTGGAGTGGCTAACATCAATTTGAGAAGTCATTGTTTGAAAGCCTGAGTTGAGTTAAGCCCCTTTGTTAAATGAGAATGTTCACCAAAAAAGTGAAATGGGTCATTCATCTGTGTTTGTTTGTTGGGGAAATCAGAAATTGTAATTGATCATTGTTCAGAGACTGAACATTTGCTCAGTTGCTGAGCTGCTAGCTTTGCATTTTGTGAAGCCGATAGGAGAGATTGTTTGGCGTTTGGTTCGTGGCGCGACTAAGGAATTCATATTACATACATTTTATGAAATTTTCACGTGCGGGTGCTTTAATTATGGATTATGCCTTTAACGCACAATCATCCAAATTAAATACTAAAGTACAAAGACCATGCTGGAGAATTCTCCCCCTTTATTACTGTTTAAAAATAATTTTGGGACTAAATCAAGTAGTGTGGGGTGCAACTTGACTAAAATACTTATAAGCTCTTATTGCTTGAGCTCAACCTCCTTTAGTAGGGTAGGGTTCAAGGGAATCACACGTAGCATAGGGTGCAATATAAAAAATTACCCATATCTAGAATTTAGGGTAGAATTAACTCCAAATCATGGGTTCCCGGAAGAGATTCGGGTGAGTTCCTCATGCCATGGGAGTATGAATTTTAAAATAATTTCGCGGGCGCAACTTGGGTCGTTTGGGTTCAATTCGAAGCCATCCAAATCCAAGCCAAAGGTGTGACATTTGAATGCTAACTCTAATTCAACTTTACTTTAAAAGCAAAGCTCAACTGTGACCATATTTTGATAAGTTTGGAATGAATCCGGGTATTTGGGTGAGGATTTGAGAAAATTGTGTTGAACTTTGGATCAAATTCATTAATTTACATTCCAATATAAAAAGATAAAATATATATATATATATATATATATATTTTTTTTTTTTTTTATTGTCCGGG
>JAXCLR010000081.1:25643251-25696244 GCA_035584095.1 Annona squamosa
GTCAGACGGGATTCGAGTCCCGGATCATGAGAACGCCAGCCATATGTGACGCCAACTGCGCTAGCAGGGCTCACATAAAAAATATATTATTAGTTTCAAACTATATATGCATTAAATACTTCTTTATAATATAATAGACTTTCAATAGTTTACTATTGACAAAATAAATAGTTATTTATAATATAATAGACTTACAATAGTTTACTATTTCAAAATAAATAATTATTTATAATAAAATGGACTTAAAATATGTTACTATTTTCAAAATAATTAAAATATATTATATGATAAAAAATTAGAAAATATATATTAAAGATACGATTGTTATGCTGAAGTGCTTCTATGAAATCTCTTGTATTTTTAACATTTAGATGTTAATAGAAAATTTATTTCATCTATTATATTTAGCATCATTTATATTTATTATGGAAACTCTTTTATTTATCTAGTATCTACTTCATTTATAAATGTGTAAAATTAATGTAACAAAATAATTTAATATTAATTGTCAAAATTTTAGTAGTATTTTAAACATTTAAACCATTTAAAATATTATAAATGATTTCACAAAGTATTGTTCCATTTTAATATACATGTGAATGAATTTAAGCATTTTTTCTAATTTATACGTGAATGTATCTATGTTTAAGCAAATGTAGCTTATGCACATATTAAATTTAAATGAAATTTGATCTCCGAGTTGAACAAATGACATTAAATACAACAAATGAGTTTAGTTTTTTTAATCAAATATCCAAATATCAAAAATGAAAAGAGTTATATGGAACCACTTTTATATAACTCGGTTGCATAGAAATAGACCTGATTGTTATGTATATTTTTTTCTATTAAATATGAGAATTCTGGTTTGGGTTTCTATTATATTCAAAAAATGTATTTAAAATAAGGAAAATTTCCAAATATACCCATGTCTTTTACTTGAAATTCCTGTTATACCTGTGAATTTTCAAATATTCCGCCCTTATCCATGAATTTTACCTAAAATCCCTCGTAAACCGACACGGTTGGGTACGCGGTAACTGCTGTTAAAATACGTGAAAATGACGAGTTTACCCTTCTAATCAAAGGGCGGCCGCTGCCTACCTGCCCTGTTTTTTCGTCTCCTCCAGCTCCGACTTCTTCCAAGCTAAATGCAGTAATAGTTGTGCACTGCTTCTTTTCCAACATCATCGATCACCTCGCCGGTAAAGGGGCAGCGGGTGATCATCACAACGACTCCATTCGAGTTAACCCCAAATCATCAACCCGCAAAATCTCATGGCTAAAAATCCTGGTGATCATTGGTGTTGCATTCTGGTTTTGAAAAGAACCCCATCTCAGGGCAGCGGAAGAACAACAGCTCCGAACCCCATCTTCCCCTAAATCTCACAAAATTTGAAAAAAAGAAAAAAGAAAGAAACGAATGGGCGAAAAAAAAAAGAACCCAGTACCTGGTGGGATTGTACCCCGATGCAGCACACCTGCTCAGAGTGATTTCATGGAGGTCGTATTCTGGTTTCTCCGTCTTCCTCCCATGCATTATTTTTCCCTCCTCATGCGTTGCATTTACTACAGCAGCAGGTGCAGCAGCCACCCCCAAATATTGTCCCTTACATAAGTAACGACATCGCATAAAATCGCCCCTCATTAATGAATTTATTGTTTTTCAATAGCATATCGTGGTAAAACTCCAATCTATGCCTTCTTCTGCCATAATCAACTTCCATTGCCACTTAGTCCTGCTAATTGTAACCCTGTTCGGAATAGAAAGGTCCTTGTTACTGATCCTTGCTAAATGCTACCTCCTTCCTTCAAATGAACACATCATGAAGGCATAAATTGAAGTAGAAATAGAGCAATGTGATGACCTGTAGTGATCATTCGTGTTGGCTGTATTCTAGTCTCTCACATACAATTAGCGCAATAACAAGGCATCTTGTTTGGAATTATATATTCAAAATGCTCGAATTTTGTTAAGATGTTTCTGTAGAAAAAAGATATGCTTTGATGGTTTTCATGGTGGAATACAAATTGATCCTGAGATTAATTATAAGGAAATTTTAGGATTCGCGATTTCATTGTCGAAGAAATTTTCTAACATGTCACTATTTTTAAATCAGTTCTTGATCAAATCATAGTTGCCACTCTGAATGCATGACAAATAACCTAAATATATGCCGCTGTGACCGAGAGTGGATGGCATATATTCGGATTCGGTAACTGGCGCGCTATTTATAAGAGATTAATTGCATTTCTGAAAAAACACAAGTATAAATATAAGAATAAAAACTTCACCTGAAAAAAGGAAACTGTCCGTACAAATGTAATGTCGCCTGTTAAATAAAACCATCCATCTGTATTCTTGTGTTAGTTAGATACAAAATTTGAGCTGAGTTCTGAGGCCATGTGATGTTTAAACTTCAAAAAAGTAAAGGGGGGTTTAACAAGAAGTAAAATTTTTCATCTAAAACTTTTCATTCTCAACAATTACTTTATTTTTTAATTATTTCTTCGCATCTTCCTACATTAACTATCCTACTTTTCAATCATTTTTATACATTTACCTACACAACTAATCTATCTTTTTTAACTTTATTCTCTTTACTTTTTTTCATTTTCTATCAATTTAACAACTTTTACACCAAAAACTCTTCATCCAAAAGTTTTATCACTTCCCAAACACACCCAAGATAAATAAAAAAGGAAAGAAGGACTTATAAGTCTAGGTCTAACATCCAGCCACTGTATCTCTTACACAAAGAGCTCAGCAGAATGCCGGTGACGCCTTTTGATGAATGGCACACAGGATGGAAGTATGCTTCTTGGCTCAGTGGACTGGTTGCATCAGCTCCTTGCTCTGAGGGTGTCCCGACATTAGGATTCATAGTAATCTAACGAATCTGGAAATGGTGCCAGCTGTGGTTCATCAAAACTTGCTTGTGATTGGAAGTTTTTACCAAGAGGTGTCATTTGGCTTGTAAAGCTATCAGACTGTCCGTGGAGTGGCCAACAAGAATCCATAAAATACTCTGTTTGAATCTCTGAGTTTCTGGTAGCATTAAACTGCATCATTTGCATAGATTCAAGCGCATTAATCTGATCACTTGACTGAATAGGCTCAAAATTAGTATTAGGTTGTCTGGTTGTTTGTGAAGGTGACAACTCAAAATTTTGCTGCTGATTATGCTGTAAAAGTGGATATCCAAATCTTGACATCCCACCGAATAGCACATTTGGAGTTCTGAAGCCTGAGGGTTCAGTCACTTGCATAGGGTGTGTCTGGTTACTCGGTGATCTGAGTGCTTGTAATTGCATTGCCTGTAGCCCATTACTCAGCAACCCATTTGCTTGCATTGGCATCAAGCTGTTGCTACTCTTAGGCCTAGAAACTTGCATTTCTGGGCACCTCCATTTAGACCGTTTGACATTCTCTTGAACATGCCACAAATTCCCACTCTGCCTCTTCAACATGGGTCCATGATTATTTGTTGCAGTTGGCAACGTGGATATGGTCATTGGATTCGATAGAACAGCTTGGCCTTCAGTAAGAAATTCATCATATCCATCTTCCATGCACTTGCTGGTTTCTTCATCAATGTTGTAGGCGTCTTTAATGGTATCTTCTTCAATCAGAGGGTGTTTTGTAGCATTGTTATTGGCCTCGGCCTCTTCCTCTTGCTCTACCTTCCTCCTCTTTTTAGTGCCCTTGAAATTCAGATAGATTTTGCACAAGACCCATTCGTCCAACTGTAGGTCAAAAATCAAAGCAAATTATTGATTTCTGTATAGTATATGCAAGTAAAATGCTGAAAATTTAGTAAACCTTCTGTCACGTTCAACAAGCATTCTGTGGCCATCTAAATGACAATCCAAAGGGATGATTGACCAAAACTTGAGATTTGATTTTCTTGATGTATAATCTAGATCAATCATATCATTTGAAAGTCATTGAATGTCAAAATCATTCCACGATGTCGTTTTTGTAGTTTATACGTACAAAATGTGTGTTATACAGAAGGCCCAACCAAATGAAATGAAATAAATGTGAATTGACGCAGTATCTAATGATATTTCAAGAAATTTCAGAAATTCAAAAGCAACAAATCTGCTTCTACTTCCTGCATACAATTTACTCACCCTCATATCGGAACTTCCACCCTGTATTGCTGTACTGGTTTTACTCAGGTCTACACTAGCAGGCATCGTGTACTCCTGCATAATCCAGTTAGTTTTCACAATCTCAGTCTTTATTTTTTCATGATATACCAGCGTTTTCTTTAATCCGATGACTGCTTTTGTCTTCGGCTCCTTTATTTCCTTATCTCTTCCAGTGGCCTTCCAAAATCCTTGAATCTCTTGATTTTCTTTAACTGCTCGATTAGGCCTAGTTCCATTCTTGTATTTTCGTTCCCTTGGAGTGAAGAAGTACAAGGCCTTGTCGCCATTATCTCTATACAGTTCTGTACAAACAAATGAAAACAATAAAAAAAACCTCAATCACCGGATACACCATTATAAAATGATGGTAATATCCATATTTTATTTATTTTATTTTGGCTACCAGGGAGAATCGAATCCCACACCGAAAATGGGAAAAAATTCTTGGTAATGTACATGCAGGTTTCAAGTTAAACATTATGTAATATATTTTAAAACCGTGCAGCAAAGCTGTTAAGCCGAAGCGGATAATATTATATTATGAAGCCTATATACATGCTCAATGGTTGATTTTTTGTGTCTTTGAGTTCTGTATGTTAAGCCTAATGGTCATTTAATAAAAATCTTTTGGCCAAAGAGAAACTGCAAAGGAAAATAATCAAATGCAGATGGACTACACCATCATTGCAATGCATTCTGCTGCATATGGGCCCCAAGTGATCGTGAAATTAAAATCTACCTCACTAATTGTATTTAGAATTATTTACTTTCATAGTATATTAATTTTCATTCGAATCAAACATGTGTACGAGCTCTATCTTAAAATAATACAAAATTAATATAATAAAATAGTTTGATATAAATCTCAATATCAACATCTAAACTGTCGAAAATTTATTTTTTTATAAAAATAAATAATTGTGTAAAGTATTATTATATTTTAATACATGCAGGGCTCATTTTGACATCCGTCTGCATCATAATTATGGTGTAGTCTGTCTGCACCGAATAGGTTCTCTAATGTCAATATTGCTAATGAGCTGACCTCATATCATTTCATTAATCTTTTGGTCTATGGTTGTTTGGTCTATGGTTGAGACTTGACCGTCATCTTTTTGTTATTTCCATGATTATTTGTTTTAATGTGGTGTCATGATATTCAAATGCTATAAGCCAACAATCCAACAGTAAATTAAACTCTTTAAACAGAAATACCGGACTAACTACACCTTAAAATTATGGCAGATTAACCACATATGTGTGCAGATGAAAAACTAATCTCATGATAAATAAGAAAATATTTTGGGGAAAAAAAAGAAGGAAGGAACCAATAACGACAAGAGACTAGCAACTTCATTCCAAATAAAAAGAAATAAAATTTTTAGAAAATCTAACCTAAAAGTAATAAAAAAAAATTAAATTGAACAGAACTAAAGAGAAGAAAACAACAACTGGAATAGAATAATAAAGGACAGTTACAAATACCTGCAAGTTCTGCCGGATGATACTTGTACATCTCCACATCGGTGACCATATCGGGATCGAATGGCAAGGAATGGACTTTGGGGTACAAGTAGAATTTAAGGAGCTCGTAATGAGTGGGGAAAAAGCCGAAACCAGGTGGCTTCTTCTCAGCAACTCCGTTATTTTGTGGCATTGAAAGAGGTCACTGACCGCATGCGGGCGTTCGTTGCGGACGCAGCTGCAGTAAATATGAGCCTTACGGATTAATCTTTCTGTTTTATAATTTCCTCCTATTTATGGAGGTTTATAATTTTTTTTCCTGTGGTGGGAATTTAGGAAAATTTTCCATTAGTAACGTGAGAGTGAAAAGGAGCTTCATTGTAATATAAGGATGTCACAATGCATATACAAAAATACAAAAAAAAAAAAAAAAAAAAAAAAAGATCACTGACCTGAAATTCTGCAAGGACAACTCAGTTCACGTATTTTTGCAGATCTTTCACAGATCCACCACGAAGTGAGGACTTACTCATTTGACTAGATTATTTGGGATAAAACCCGTAAAGAATTCATAACCACACAACACCATGAGTAGGGGTGGGAATCGAGGTGAACCATTCAGGGTTAGGGTTGACTTTGACATTATTGTTTGCAATCTCACTACAAGTACACAGGTCGTAGATTGTAGTATATAAATTATTGATCCGCAGGGAATTTATGATTATAAATTTTACTTTGAAATGCTTTCATGTCTAATATTAAGGAGAATACAGAAAATAAATTGAAAAATATAGAAAAATAAGAAGAGAAGATTGAAAACTAGAACAAGTAGAGAACAAGAGTACAAATACATAGGGTTTAGAATTTTACATGCGTCTTTTTTAATGGGTAATGATATAATTATTTAATTTGAATATTGTTTGTTAAAGGAGAACACATCCTAATTTATCTTTGCACATTCTCTCGTAACCTACAAGGCATACTCTAATTTTCTTAACCACCTATCTTCATCCGATTAAGTTAATTAGAATTCATTAAGTTCTGTAATTTATTCATGGAATTTCTCAAGATAATCACGCTTATTCTCATGGTCTTAGATTTCCAAGTTTAATATTTTGAATATCTTATGTTAAGTTTCCACCTCTTGATTCCATCACCTCATATATAGAATCGTGCTAAGGTACAGGCCCATGTACAAAGGAAGTATTAAAAATCAAAAGACATTAAATTAACAACAATATTCATCAAAAATAAATTAAAAACCCACACCACGCTACATTGTACGCATGTTACATCATGAACCCTAGATTTAAGGTTTAACCGAGCATGTTTAAGTCCAAAATAAAATTAAAATTCAAATCCACCTTAAACAAAATAATTAGAATTTAAAAGGGAAAATATAGAAAGACTTATTAGTTTGAAGCTGCCAATGGTGTGTTGGCCGCTCCACGCAACTCACCGCTCCACCCCTTGCCCGTGCACTCCTACTTGCTCTCTCTCTCATTTTCTGCCCTCTGGAATTTCTTTTTCTCTGAAATTAATTTCTGCTCGTCCATTCTCTGCCTAAAAATTGTTGCCGCTCGAATTTTTTCCTCGCTCAAATCTGTCATCCCCTTTTATAGCTGTCCAACTTCCGCGCACCTCCATCGCATTGGGTGGGCTCCATGTCCATCTAGCGTTACCACTTACGTCAATCAGTTGGATTGCGTTAATGGGAATGGGTGGCTGGGATATTTCCTGGGAAAAATAATGACTTGAATTAATTGGGCGGTGGCTGAATTTTTGAACGGCTGAGATGGGTTGATGGACGATGCGGTGGATTGATCTGGGCAGCGGTGGCATCGGGACAGCATGATGAAAGGACGGCTGGGATTTCTTGTACTAAAGGCGATGGACAGCTTTATAGTAATTGGACAGTGCAAATCTGCTACTGGACGTTCATCTAAAGTGCTAAACTGAACGGTTAGGATTAAATTGCTGGATTGAGCTCGGGCGGCTAAAATTAGAATACTATTAATATGCTGATTTGAATAGATGGATGGCTAAGATGCATGAATTTCTCTGGCCCAATCCTGGATGTTGATGAAGGCACACAAACATGGACAGCGTTGATTTTTCAATTCCTTTGGACAGCTTGGATGTGATGGCTTGACCGCATGAAAAATTGGACGGTCCATGTGGCCTGCTGTTTAATTTCAGCCCGTTGATTGGACGTGATCTACATAAGATGGACGGCTGGGAATTGCTTGTATTAAATGGACGGCCTGGACAGATGGACCGCTAAAATCGGTTGAGATTAATGAATGGCTGCAGCGTATTTTCTGGATGGCTGATTTTTTTTACGGTGGACCCCACTGTAAAGCCCCTTAATCGAAATTGTGCTAGATTCAAAACAAACTTCAGTAAATACAAGAAACTTGTATTTTAGGGAATCAATAATTCTAAAATATTTTCAGAAGAAAAAATTGCATTAACCTTCCAAGATAATTTTTGTGTCTTAAAATGATTTTCTACATACCCAAATCCGTATGAACTTTTTAAATTTACTTGCATAAAATATATTTATAAATAACATACAATTCACAACAAATATGGGATAAATGAAATCAAGAGGAAGATTAAATCCGAGTACAAAAAATCATCGATATGTGATTTCTGATGCATTTGAGTATTTCCAATAATTTCCACCATCTAACGGATATTTCGAAATCAAATAAACAAAATAGTTTCCACGTTTTGCTTAACATTTTATTATCTAAGTTTACTGGCATTAAAATTTTTAAATTTCCGTACTCTCACCTTCCTAATATTCATTAAAATTTTATTACAATTTTAAAAATGCATGAAAAGAAAAATAAATACCTGAAAGGAAGGCGAATACGTAGATAGAAACAAGATATGATATTTTCCTGATGGTAAATGATATAATACTTTACTTACACTTTTTTACTGCAACATAACGTACCCGCAGCGAGATTTGCGTGTCCCAGGATAGACGGGCACATACGGATTGATATTGTTCAAGAACCGTCGCGGGCAATAGTTATCTCATAAAGATAGCAATATAGCATGTTAACCAAGGGACCTGATTTCTTACACCCGGAGCGGGCAGTGCTCCCTGCTCCCGGGTGCATATACTTATTTTTTTAAAAAAAATTTTAAATTTTTTTATAAAACTATTAATCTAGGTGTATTTAACATGTGTATAAATTTTTATCATTTTTGGAGTATTTTAGATATTTATTTTTTATTTTTGAAAGTTAGTGGTATTTTAGGTAATTTTAAATTACTAAAATGCCACTGATTTTTAAAAATCTAAAATAAATATCTAAAATATCCCAAAAATAGTAAAAATTTATACACATGTTAAATATACCTAGATTAAGAATGTTATAAAAAAAATTTCAAAAAAAATAAAAAAAAAATAAGTATATGCACCTGGGAGCTAGGAGCGCTGCCTACTCCCGAGTGCAACAAATCAGGTCCCGTTAACCAATACCGAAAATTGTTACCCGGCAAGTTGTGATCTGTGGGTTTTTTGTATTTTAAACTCTCTAATTTTGTTTATTTGCATTTTAAGTCTCAAAAACTTCAGTTTCTTTACATTTTAAACCTTGCCCTATATCGGCATTAAAACCACCGTTAATCCCAATAAAACGACGAAAATATCTTCCAATATTTATAAAAAGAAATATCTTTTACATTTTAAACTTGACTATTAGGCTTTCTTTATTTTATTATTAGAGGCTTTAATAACATCTTTACCTTTAATACAAATTTAGGTTTTTTTAAAAAAAAATATTCGAAGGTATTTACGTCATTTTGCATAAATTAACAGTAGTTTTTAACACTGTTATGAGTTAGGGTTTAAAATGCAAAGGAACTAAAATTTCGGAGTTTAAAATACAAATGACCAAACTTTGAGATTTAAAATACAATAGTCAAAGTTGAGGGTTTAAAATGTAAAATATCCATAATCTGCATACGATATATTCATGGTATGCCTACTTCTTCCGTGACCTAGATTACTTTGCCGGTTTGGTTCTTGCACCAAGATTTGAATGTGAAAAGCGAGCCCAACGTCGAGCGTCGACTCTCAGCTCCAGAAGTTTTAAAACTCATTCTTTAAAAAAAAAAAAAAAATTTAGTACTCCAGTTCAATATTATCAAAACTGAATTGATGATTGAATTGGTAAGGGTATTGGTCAGGTTCGAACCAATTTAACCAGTTAGGAAAACCAGCTTGAAACGTCAGCATGGCATACTTATAATATCATAAATATTTAATTATTTTTTATTAATTATAGGTTAGTAAAATTATATATTTATATCTTTCAAAATTATATATAAAACTTTCAAGACAAACTAATAGAAAATTTTTAAAAATTCATTAATTAAGCACAAATATAATATATTAAATTAGAAAAAATCGATTGCATTAACTAACCTGGAATGGAATGTGTAATATGCCTAGCTCTTGAAATTCATCTTGGGATGTCTATGAATTGCACTTTTTTAATATTACTATTTTCATAAATGTATGGGTCACTCAAGTAATATGACAGTAGAGTTAAGTTATCATTCCCATGAAAATTTATATGATAAACAATCACTAATTACTAAAATTGAAAAACTAGATTCCAACAAGATGAAATATATGGAATTTTTGAATTTTAAAATAACAGAAAAACACATAGAAAAAGAAAAGTAGCTAAAAAAGGTTTGGTGTGTAAGAAATCAAGATAAATAGAAAACTCTTAATGATAGATAAGTCTAGAGTTACAACTTTACTTGCAAATCGTCATCATCTATTACAACTTCTTAATTCGCTTTATTAATATGTGTTACTAGTTGAAGGCAACAATATTTGTACTCTTATTTGGAGTACCATATAAATCTAACTTATTAATTTTATCTTCCGATGTAAATCATGAGAATTCAAAATAATAAGTTGCATTAACCTTATGGCTAATATTTGCTACACATAGCTAATATGTGTTTTTATCTATATTAGCAAATCATGTACGTCCTACGACCTGATACAATCTTAAAATTATACATAAATCATATTTTACTTAACCTTTAGTTTAATGAGTTCCGATCTTATTAGACCAGTCCAAAATCCAATGATTTCAGAGAGTTCCAAAATTATAATTTTTAGTTCTTTAAATTTTTTATAAATATATTAATCTAATTATATTTAATCTATAAATCAAGTTTCATCATTTTGGGATATGTGTACATATTTATTTTGAATTTTTAAAAACATGAGTATTTAAGTCATTTTAAATTAGATTAACATGTTTATAAAAAATTAAAATAAAAAATTATATTTTTAGATAGGTCTAAGAAGACCAACCGACAAGTTTAATATCATGTTATCTATAAGGTAACCAATCTTATAGAAGTATTAAGGACAAGTTAAACAAATATCTAAAATTAATATCATGAAATCAAGGAGAATTATATATCAATCATGGTTAAAAACAAGATCTATTGCAAACCCTAGAATAAAGTTTTTAACCATATATAATTATATTAAACATGAGGCAAAAATTAAAATAAAATTAACATTCATTTCAAATAAACATAAAACTAAAAATAAAGATAAGAGATAAGAATATACTTTCTTCTCGAGCTGCACCTGACTATTCTTCTGCGCTCTCTCTCTCTGCCTGGAATTCTCAGTTCTATGTGTATCCCCAAATAGCGTGCGTGGCCATCATACTACTCGCACTTGGATTACGTACTGGCAAGTGGCAACCCATCCGGATGAATTGCGGATGTTGCTGGCAGTGAAAAATCTGCTTGATCGCCGCCACTCACCCATGCGGCGCAATGTCGGCTTGAAGTGAATTCTTGGAGGCTGATAAGAGGCTGCTATTCAACAGTAAAATAAAATAAAATAAAATTTTGGACGGTCGATTCATGGATGAAGTATACATGCATGCAAGCATGGTTGCTGGGATGGATGGTTAATTCATGCATGTCGTGATTTGCTGCAGAAGATTGGTCCATTTGATGATTGCTAAAATCTGGCCGTTGAATTCTTTTTCTTTTTTCGGGGATGAGCGATGATCGGTTGGCGGGCCCGGTCTTCATGGCTGGATCATGCGGCCCACTCGATGATGATTGCACTTGGAAGGCCGGGAATTAACTGCTGTGATGGACGGCTCGAATTAATCGGACATTTTCCTGGATTTTTCCAGCTTTGAATGGTTGGATCGTTGAATGGAATTGCTCGGGGGTAAAATGGATGGCCAGTGCATTTTCTGCCTTTTCTAGTGGGCTCGCACATGCTTGGACATTGCTTGGTTTGCATCATAGGTTGGACGGCTGTGATCTGCTACGATGTGGGCCACGATCTTCGTGAAAATAATTTACTTAGAAAAGTTCTTAAATTAATTTAGTAGGCTAGAAAAATAGAAATTATTTCAAGCCCATTTTATTTTTACAACAACAACTAATTATTTAATTTCATGCCAAAATATCACAAAAGTATTAAATTTACTTGAAATATCTAATGCCCAAATGTTGCAAAATTTTATTTCAGTGCTAATTTTATAAAAACACTAAACATTTACCCACTAAATTGATACAAAAATATCCACAAAATATACCAATATTTACTAACTATCACGTAAGCATATCTAACATAATAAGAAATAAAATAAATTAAAAATAATTGAGGTGTTGAACAATTAAATCATTCATAATAATATAATTACATAAGTACAACTCACATGCTCAACAAATATGAAAATTTAAAGGTCTATCAGTCTCTCATTGTCACCAAACATAAAATTTTAAAATTCTATTATAAGTCTACCATTCTTATCAAACATAAAATTTTAAATACCTAAAATAATACAATGTAAAATCTATAAATTACAGTTATAAATTTGCAATTACAATGTGGGCCGCTAGATATTACTAGCTTGCAAGTCCTTGAAGAGCTGAACTTGGGAAGAAATCAGCTGAGTTTAGACTTTAGCTTTTAGAAATAAGTAAACCATATTTGTGCATTTATGCAAATTCGAATTGAAATATTGCATCCATTTCACAAACTTTGGTTTCCTCACATGGATATTCCTGACATAATTTCTTATGCTCATCACATTCATTGAGTAACTTGGGTTCAAATATATATAATTATTGCCACAATAGCAATCTGATGCCCCATTTGCAAAAGGGGCATAGGTTTGAGTCACTACCAACCTTGTGTAGGGTGATTTTCACGTCTCCTGAGTTTGAGAGAGTCTTACTATTAGAATTTAAGGCAAATTAAGTACAATCCATATTTTAATAATTAACAACTCAATTTGAGAAATATTTAAGAACTAACGTGGTTGCTAAGTGTTCTAAAGGTTTATAAAATTAAGATTCAAAAGATAGCAGGACAAGTCGAACCCCAAGTCGACTCAGCCATTGACTTAGGTCAAGTCAATAACCAAGTCGACTCTAGATTCGACTTCAAGCGTCATAAAATCGATGGGGCTGAAATTAGGACTCAAAGATAGGTGATCGCAACTGAAGTCGACTCCGCTTGCGACTTAGGTGAAGTCGCAATCTCAAGTCGACTCCATATGTGACTTGGGTCTGGCATAGCTGAAGACTTCAAAATATCAGAGTTAAGTCACTTTTCAAGTTGACTTCATCATGCGACTTAGGTAAAGTCGCATCCCAAGTCGACCCGTGTATGCGACTTGGGTAAAGTCGAAGTTCAAGTTAACCCAAGCCTGCAACTCGAGTATATGGCTACCTTATAATGATTCAAAAACATCTTGGTAAAGATTGAACAACCAGACCAAGAAGAAACGGCTATCATGAATCAAGACCACAAGAAAGAATCTCTCATGAGACTAGGGTATTGCTTGAATTAAGCAAAACAATACACAAACAAGACATTTAATGAAGTTCAAGAGAAGAAAGTAAGTATACACAACATAAAGATCGCTTGCAAGACCTTGAAGTTCCAATATGATCAATGACTAGTGAAGTCTCATCAGAAGTCGACTTCGCTTGTGACTTTGGTCCAGTCCGAGACTAAGTTGACCTGAACTTGGAACTTGAGTTGGAAGCTGAAGACCAGAGTCACTCCCGAAGTCGACTCCACCCTACGACTTGAATGAAGTCACATGCCAAGTTGACTTCAAATGCGACTTGGTTCGCAACAGTTGGAAAAATTCGAACGTTGGCGTCTTAAATGCACACCACCTACCATCGAACGTTTGAATTTACTTCTCATTATTTTAGAAGCATCAAATGAACGTAAATGCAGTTGGAAAAACATTAAATGAGCTCACCTTCCACTCTCTCTTCATTTAAAGTGATCTACAAGAAGTTTGAAGAAGAATTGTGCTTTAAAACTGTTGAGAGTTGCAATTACTCAATCAACTACTGCTTCCACAAGTTCTTCTACGTGATTGAAACTACCTTCACAAATCCGTAATGTGTAGATTTTTTATTAATTGTTTACTTGTTTTTTCCACTTGTTTTGATATTGAAGATTGAAACTAAGTGAAGGTAAAATAGTATATGATTGAAGTGAAACTCGTCACCTACTTATGCTGAAATTGTAAAAGCCCCCTAGAGCTAGAATCTAAAAGAGAGCTGCTGCTCTAAGTTGTATTGAAATACAATAGTGGAACCCAAGCCACAAAGAGTGTGTGCTTTGAAGAGTGGAGTAAGGGATGTTGCCTGAACTATTATAAATCTTTGTCTCTTGAAGTGGCTTAATTGCTTGTGTTTTATTCTTTCTACTGCATCATTTCTCTCCATTTTACTATTCATTTCATTTAGGGAATTGATCACAAAAAAGGAAATTTTTCTATTTAAGCAAAGAATTTTTAAAATTTTCAATTCACCCATCCCCTCTTGGGTAACTGTCATAAACTCGGAACCAACACTTACAATTCTCCCTAATGTAGGAATTTCGTATAAATTTCCATAGGGGTTTTACAAAAAATTTCCTTTATAACTTATAATATCAGTTGTCATGTTGTATAAATTCCAATCAAATAAAATTATGTATATAATTATTATAGCGATCCTTCGTGCCCTTACAAAATTTTTAAGGTTCAAATTATATGAGGGTAATTTGAGTATCTTAGCTTCAATGGTTGGTGGTCTACGGGAGTTCTTAGGATACTTTGCAAATGAATGAGGTGATACAGGTACATTTTACAATTATAAACTTATGGAAAGAGCAAATGATTTTTGGCAAAACCTTGAATGAAAATAGCAATTTATAAACATCCTTCTAGCGACAATAGCTTGCAATTGAAGGCAATATTCAAGCATGCCATATGTTCGTGATAGCAATGACTTTCAAGAACTTTACACGTTGAAATAATGTGACATATACAAATGTGGAAGAATAAACTAAATCTTTGTAGGTTGAGGCTTAGATGTGGGATAATCGAACCAAGAAGGAACTGTTATATATCTGTTGAAGAGGTTTGAACTATAAATTGTGGCCAGAATTAATTTCAAGGGACCAAATGTTTTTAGTAAGGTGAATGTATGTTATCTTGTTCTGTTACTTGGATGTGAGTCTTTATCAAAAGTTGCTGCAACAATACCTATTCTTCCTAATAGTAATTCTTCTCGTAAACATTGACAACAGTAAATGAATTACAGTTGATGGGCTTAAAATAAAAGCATGATGAAATTCAATATGTTATGCCACAAGAAAGTGTTGATGTACCAAAGGATTTGTACTTAATTTGCTAGATGAATCCACAAATAAACTGAATGATATCATGGATAATCAGATGAGGTCCATTGATGAACTAAAAATAGAATTAAAATATGGAACTTATGTAAGAGGAAGGGACGTCAACAAGCACAGATGATCTGTTTGCTAGAAAGAACATTGTCTCAACAATAACAAAGTGACAAGTGATGATTTCGCTACTGAAATTTATGGAGATAACTATAAGAACGCAGCCAGAGTGCCATCACAACTACTTTAGCAACCAAGAAATCAAAATAATTGATACAACTTATAAACAAAATTTTAGCTTTCGCAAGCTTCACAAGCTAAGCCTGTCAAATAGCCAAAATGTGGAATCAAAAAGGAAAAAAAAATTTTGGAGAATTTGCCAACGCAATCGTATGCATAACCAGCCAATTCAACATGTAGATTGTAGAGCTAAATCATCACTTGCCGCCAAAGCTAGTGAACATCATAAAGGCAGATGTTGGACTATAATTATTAAACTTGAAAATGAGCTTTTTCCAAACCAGGAGAATGGTTTCTTTCAATAATCTTGATGGGCTTAGTTCTACGGAACGTGATTATTTTATACACAGATTTTATTATGAATTATCAACATTATTTTCTATTTTGGTTGTCTTAAGTGTAGGAACCGTTTATAAATACCCAAAAAAGGATTGTCATACGACTACACGACCATGTGATGTCTCTAATTTTAGTTATTTTATCCACGTATATGAAAGATTATTTTATACACAGATTTTATCTCGAATTATCAACATTTTAGTCAATTTTAGTTATTTTTAGTGTAGAAACCATTGGTGCATCCCAGAACAATGGATTGCTATACGACTATACGACTACGTGATGCCTCTAATTTAGTTATTAATACATTTGTTTTTCGACTGTAAATATTTATAAAGGACGTCATGCATTTGCATTTCCGGTGAATTATATAGAAACTTGATTAAAAATGAATTTTTACGTCGTAAAAACATTTATGGGGAAGCATATGACGTGCAGCTTGGATCGGAACAAAAATACAAAAAATTGGGGGAAAAAAACAAAAGTTGCTACTTGCAACTGGTTTCACTTGTTGGATTAGATCATAACCCAAACACTAATGTACAAAGTCTATGATTACAATTCATTTTCAAAATTAGAGAGTTTACCCAAATCCCATTATCTTAATTACAACCAGAAAAAGTTGAGATGGTCTATTTTGCAAAAACAGTCAAGCGCGCATTTTTTCATAATTTTCTTTCATTTTTGCCTTGGCCAAGACAAGGATGGAGGGAGCAAAACTAATTTAATTAACACCTTTTACTTTATAACAGCATTAAGATTGAAACATTGGCAGAAAAGAAATGTTTGCCAGTAGCACACACTTAGCAATTATTTCACCACATGGGTAAATTAAATATATATACATATTTTTAAAAAAAAATTGAAAAAAATAGATTATGCATCAATCATCATGATAACACATTGAAAGACTGGGCTCCACGAGCAACTTTGATGAACACATCTTCTAAGGTAGTGTCAGCCAAACCCCATGCATGAATGGTGAGCTTTCTCTTAGCAATTTCAACAGCCCGGAAGACATCTGCGATTCTGACTTCTTGCTTTGGCAGCTCAAATTTCTGTGTTCCTGAGATGTGATATATCCTGTTCGCACCTGGTGAGAGCCTGCGCACCAAGCTCTCCACCTCTTCCTCATCGCCAGAAGATGTTGTCATTGTAAAAACGTATGATCCTCCGTATCTAGCTTTAAGCTGTCACAACACCATGCAGTTTTGGTTCACACACCATGCCCCATAGTTTAACACTTGGCCAATTTATAATTGTGGAAAATATACTCCGACATACAAAATTTAGGTTCAAATAACATATTTCCTATCATAGACTTTTTTTTCTTTTTTTTTTTTTTCTTGGCTGATCAGGCCACCCATCATAGATGACCAACTACCTGACAGAGGTGTACCCCAGAGGGGTAATGAGGCCACTGCCTCTGCCCAACTTCAAACTCTGAACCTCCTTACCCTAACACCCCATACACACATGTCAGCCATTTGGTCATCCAAATAGTGATTCCTGTCCTATCCTAAACGCTTTGATTAGGGAAGATAGTGAACCTCCAGACTTCATGTTCCCCAAGTCCCATATAGCCAATATAATGTCTAAAAAACAGCTGATCTATCTTATCAGCTTGGGTTTGGAATCATGTTATGATAGTTGAGATGCCCAATGGTTTTTATTTTGAGAAGTAGGGAAAATTTTTAAGCAGTTAGCATAGGTTGCTTTGAGCTTGCCACAGAAAATTTTAAATTTAAAAGTTAAAACTGCATCAAGTAAATTTACCTCTTTTGGGTTTCCAATGCACTGCAAACTTCCATCTACAAAGATTCCCAATCGATCACACAGCACCTCTGCCTCTTCCATTGAATGAGCTGAAAATAGGGGACAGATTTTGTTAGCGTTGCCAGGTTTTGCATTATGAAGAAATAAAAAGGCATGCTCTGTGCAGGAAGATGCCAAAGTGACTAGGTCACCCCTATTTGCAAAAATCACAAAACCAACGGTTGTTGTATGCTCAAACTCAATCCAGGTTGATTATTGAGTTGGACTATCCAATCGACAATTCTAATTATACGAATTTAATTTTACATTCACTTTTTCATGTAACTTTCTCTTAACCCTAACATCAAAATAAAAATAAAAAAAATGTTTTCGATATTAAATGCAAGAAAAAAATGACGTGCATGTGGTAGGGGTGGGCATGTGGAAGTCATGACAAAGTTTTAGTTTAGCAATACTTCAAACTGGGATCAGACTGGATTATGGTGCCCAACCCCACAATCCAAAACAACCCAAATTATGCCCAAGGTTAGGTTGGAAACAAAGCACCCAAACCTAATTTTTCAATTTCTTTAACTCAATTCAAACCTATTTTTGGTCGAGTGCGCAACCCTACAAGGGACCACATCTAATGTAACAGCGCTACAACTGAAATTGGTCTGAAAAGAATTGCCAAATTATATTTTTAGCCTGTTTTTCACTGAAGCTTGTAAAGAACAAGCCTTTTGTAAGATTTGACTCAAACAAAATGCAAACAGATATACGGTTGGACACCGATGGATATATCATGGTTTACTTAATCTTTAAGACTAATGACCTGCATCAGACGGGCTTCTGATCTTTCATCTTGCATAAATAAACAGATAATGATTTTGGCAACCTTTTTCAATCCCATTCATAACATAGGCATTCTAAATTATTTAAGAATTTATAAGAAAAGATAGACAAAGTACTGGTAAGAATAATCGCCCGATCTTGCTTTGCTTGCTTCACAACATTCCACAAGTCGTTTCTTGACGCTGGATCCAAGCCAGTGCTAGGCTCGTCCATATACACAACCTAGCAAGATTTATGAGTAGAGAACTGTCAATAGAAAAAAATACACGAATCCAAATGAGGATAAAATGTGTGAGTGACAATAATGACTGCATACTTTTGGATCACCAATAAGTGAAATTGCGACACTGAGTCTCCTCTTCATACCACCACTATATTTTCCAGCACGCTTATCCCCAACACCTCCATGAAAAAGATTGACACTCTTCAAAGATTCCTCTACTGCCTGAGATGATTGAAACCAAATAGAATAAGAAAAAGAAAACACACTCTGACATAAATGGTAGAGAGAAAACATTTTATCGGTGTCGGCATACAGCACACTTGTTGGATGCAGATGCAGAGTTTTGGCCATTGTGACTTAAATAAACTTAGTTCATTGGCATATCTATTCTTCCACTCCCATTTAGCTTTCCCTGATCAACGTGTTTCTCAATATCTTGAATCTCATCAATCCGCAATCCAAGATAGCAAAATGGTCATATCAGAGTTTGTCATAATCAGCAATTTATAAATAGTTATATCCTTCCCAAACTTTGCAAAAACTATATCTTTAATTTTATTTTATTAAGCTAAACTAGGGAATATCACTAGTGCATGTGTAAACATTGTATATTTTTTTACATTTACATACCAAGTATTCAGTATATGCAAGCATACATAATTCATGAATCCGTGTGTTCTTGAAAAGTAAAGAGTATCAAAGGAATTAAACAGAACTTACACGTGTTAACGCAGAACCTTTGAGGTTCTTCAGTCTACCATAGAAGAGAAGGTGCTCTCTTCCTGTCAGTGTTTCCCAAAGCAAGCTGCATTTTGCAGAGAAAATTATTATATATGTTCACAGACTACAATTATGAAAGAACGCAAAAAAAATTTTGGTGGAAAATTTTTAAAAAGTGAGAGAAATATGTGATATGATAAAGGTAATGGTTAGGAACAGGAAGAATAAAGTTGAAATGGATAAGGTTGTTATATATGAAAATACGAAAAAATGATTAAAAAGTATGATAATTAAGTAGTTAAGATATCACACTAATTAGAAAAGTGTGTGAAAAAGCAAGGGGAAATTTTTTTTTGTCCTTCTCGCAAATGCCAAGCAACCCATGAAATCTCCTGTCTACAACTTGGATGGAACGGGCATAAGGAGATCCCGTTTCCCAAAAATACTTTTCTCATTCTCAAAAAATAACAACCTGTTTTCCCCTTTCTCATATGACTTTTCCCACACACAAATCTTTTCATTCCAATGCACAACAACACTTTTTCTACCCCGCATCATCATCGCATCCTCATCCAAGCCAACTCTTGAACAGGCAATGTGAATTTCTGAAATTGACGAAGATGGAATAAAGCTTACTCATGCTGTGGACATACTCCCATACTGGTATATATTTTGTCCATGTCAGTTCTTATGTCCAATCCCTGAACAAATGCAGTGCCAGATGTTGGAGTGACAAGCCCAATCATCTGCAACGAGATTCAATAAATTTAGAAATGGTAGCGTATCCTGTAACCGAAGTCCATAAGTGTAAAAATGGCAAGAAGAAAAAAGGAAAAAGAAATAATTTGATTGCAATGGGAATCATAGCTGTACAGTGAACCATATCTAATGCTGGTGATCAATCTGTATGATTCAAAGTTTTGATTAAACGTGTTGGTTTCTTGTACACTGAGTTATAAAAAGTGACTTCCTATGACTCAATATGGCAAGACTCGCTATGTATTTGCGATAGTGCTGAAAATATGTTCCACAATTAGTAGGCCAATATGTCCTTGCTTCTGATCTCAAAATACTAGCAAGAGAAACAGTCAAGTTTCTTGTTAGTGCCACAACCAAATTTTTTTTATTATTGTATTCCATTGGAATGGGACAAGAAGCAATTATCAACATCATTATATGCTATTTTCCACCTAAGTGTGTTCTAGCTGGTAAATCCTTTTGCATCATTGCTGCATTTTAAGATATATCCTTATCCGGCATATGCATTTTTTTTAATCATCTTTTGTAATATATTCTAGCCAAATTGCACATAATTCAACCACCTAACTCCACATTCCATCAGTGTATTAGATACTGATTTGATCTATAGATTTATCTTGAACTATTTCACTTCTAATTTATATGTCGTTGTTTATCACATACACACTTTAACATCCTCAATTGATTGTATTCATCTTTCAAATATGCAGTTCTCTAATAACTTAACATTCCATAAGCATTTGCAAATATTCCATATTTAATCATACTCAAAGATAACATCTGATTTTCTTTCTTTCTTTCTTTTTCTATAAAATCTACAATATACCTGAAACCATGGGAAGTAAAAGGATCTAGTACTTCTGAAATTCTATCATCTGGAGGAAACACTTTTTCTTTCTCACAAAGCAACACATGTTTGCCGTAGAAAAGAACAATAATAACCATGTTTGAGTATGCCAACAGAATATTGTTGGGATGAGTGCCCATACTTAATGTGCTCAATTTCTGGAAGAATGGGCGACACGAATAAAACAAGACTACAGCTTGCTTCCAACTTTCTAGCTCAGATGAAAAGACCTGATGATGTAACTAGGGTTCAACAATGCATGAACAAATGCAGCAATTTGTTGCTGAAATAATAAGTGATTCCCCCTTCTTAACACAAATAGGATTTCATTCTTCTTTTGAAAAACATGTGTTCAAGATGATTGAAAATTAATAATGAAAATGCAATAATTAGATCTGCTCAGTTTTGAGAGAAGTTAACAATGAAAGGGAAAACAATTTTCTAATTGCGTGCCCCCAAGCCAGAAGATTTACCATGTTAATGAAGGAGGTCTTTCCAGCACCATTAGGACCAAGCATGCCAAAGCATTCCCCGAGTGGCAAAGCAAGAGATAACCCTCGAACAGCAAATTTCTCGGGATTCCCATCCTTTCCTGGGTACACCTTCTTGAGATTATCACAGATAATAGCATGGCTAATGCTTGGTTCAAGCAGTAGTTGATTGACTACTTCCCTCTGAAATTCAAATGAAAAAAGAAGAAAATTTTATATCATGGAAATAACAAACTAACGTGGTTTAAGGAGTCACATGAAAAGTAGTTATCATTCAGGAGCATAGCATTACTGTCGCAGAATACCAAAACCAATATGCAAATGCCCTGCAAATAAGGTACAAATGATATTCAAACCCTTAGAAATTGGGTAAATCAATCCTAGAACACCTTGCCTACCTTGAGACTATTAGATATAGCCAGCCTGACACATTGATCATAATTAACCACGAAGATTACAAACATCCAGAGTGAATCATATAATACACAAGTAATTGAAGCACTCCTCATGGCCAGGTTTTCCTTTCCACATCCTGGCAACTGTCACCATGATTCACATTATCACAGGTTTCACTATTTGTCCAGGTCACTTCCATGAATCAAAAATCAGGGCATCCTCCTCTAAAACTATACTGAAAAGGAGACTGAGTGAGCGTATTATCATTAAAAAAAAAACTCTTGCAAATTCAAAGATATTAACAAATTGAAGAGGAAGAACCCATTTTTCATTGGATTAATCCAACCTATGCGGGAAGCAACTCTAAATCAACCACATAAAGCATTAGGTAGCTTCAATCCTACTCAAAGAAGTAATAGAATGCATTCCATATAGGTACTGCAGATAAATTCTTTTGATACATTCCATGTAAACATGGAAGGAAAGTGCATCCTCACATGTAACATATAAACAAAATAACTCTGACAAGGTAATCATTTTCAAGATTTATTTTCAGAACAACCATATTAAGTGAAATCACCTCTTGAGCAACATCAGGCTTCTCCATTTCAACAAAAACTTTAGATCCTTGTCGTTGTAGGCTTGGCTCTCGCAAAGTTGGTGCGGATTTCTTTCTGAAGTATTGCAAAAAGAACAGAGGATGTTTTCTGATGCCACTGCCCATGGATGCAACCTGATCCAAATAGAATGCAAATGGAAGCAGAACCAGCCACTCTATAAACATGATAATCAAGACAGCCATCATCCCATTCTCATCGTCATTCAAATCTCTCCAGCGCATACCATTAGTTCCCATATAACTTCCAACGAAGGCATATTGTGCAAACTCATACAGCCCTCGATAGAGAGAAAATCCAGGGAAAAGCTCCATAACAAGAACCCAACCCCCTGAATGAAAAAAATGGGTGCATTGCATGTTATGACAAGACAAAACATAACTTGCGAAGGCCGATAGCTGAAAAGAAAGACATTCCACTTCATCCTTGAACCATAGAAGTTCTAAATATCCTATGCAATACATGAAATGCACATGCATGCATAAATCCCAGCACAATGCAGTTCAATTACAATGACTTCCTATTGTTCAATCAACACTATATCACTTTCAGCCAGTTGTCCTTGAGGTGAACTTACTTGGCCATATGGAACGTAGCCTCCTACTTGGTAATCCAATGGCCTTAAAAGTACTCAACATGTCCAATGAGTTTCTAGAACTAAATGAAGCATAAGAAATACTGGGGAATTATAATGGACAAAAAGGAACATAATGCACTTATATCCAAAAAAATAAAAATAAATTTTGCAAAGTAATACAAAAATGGTAATTATCCCATGCAACCAGTTGCTTTTGTATTTTATAAAAATCTTGTATTAAATATAAACACTAGAAAGATTTACAAGTATGTATTTATTTAGGATTCTAAACATTATTAGGATCCAAAGCTAATTTGTCACAAAAGTTCAAAAAAAATTTAGGGTAAATATGTTACTCATAAATTTTGAAAATGAACATATAACGGATAAAAAATTTCCAATATAATTTTATTCTCTGGAATTATATATAAATGAATATTGATAAATATTTTTATTGGTTGAAATTTAATAAAATATTTTTCAAAAATAAAAAAAAAAAATCAGTTGCATTCAGCAGCTTCATGCAACTGGTTTTGCAACCACTTGCCAGGGATTATTACCCATCCTAGCAACATTTCTATTCCAGATTTCAACTACTTACTTGGGAAGGAATCATCTTCAACAAAATATTGGAAAAGAAAGGCTCCCAGGAGCCCAGTTCCAAACACTGATATATACCCGATTACTGAAATCACCAAATTACAGATGTGAAATGTGTTAGATAATCCTAAAAAGAAAAGAAATAGGTTTCCCTGCTTAATAATATACTTATTCAACCTCTTGCTGTCTTCACGTCAAAAAAAAATGTCGAAAGTAGGAAGGCAACTGCGATCTGCAAGTTTATAGAAATGAAGAAGAATACGAACTGTATGCTGTAGTCGTTCAAAGTGAAGAATTTTAATCCTGAAAGAAAGGAAACAAGTTATTCTATAGCCTCCAATTGAAAGTTTGTAATGATAAGAAATTCATTGGCTCATAACTTACCTATAACAGATCCAAAAATCACAAAGCATAACATGTACGATAATGATAAAGTGAGAAAATAAGCATAAGAAATAGTCCAATAAGGCCCATCCCCAAGCCCATGCATTTTCATCATGATCCGAAGATTATTCTGCTTCTCGTAAACCAGATAAATCAACATAACCTGTGACAAAATCATTTAGACCAATAGTAAAGCCATGACCATCAAAGACGAATAATATCCCACAGAAATGAAAGAAACATTAAAAACAACTGAAGAATTTCAATTTATTTCTCCTCTCAAGATCTTCAGAAGATTGTTTGACATATTCTTTGATTCCAAAGAATATCACACAAACATAATTAATTTCCATCCGTAAACAAAGACAAAATTCCATCCATAAACAAAGACAAAATGCAATACTGTGACAACTAAAAAGTTGAGGTTGCATTGAAGATCTGCGTTAAACAAGCTACAATTCACACAATTCAATCTATCTTTTAATGTTTCTTTAACAAAGGCCAAGCCCTAGCCCAGCCTACGGGTTTGCATAGTGTGAATGGATCTCAAGAATCCTATGACCACCTAACCAATCAGAATCCTCACAATTAAGCATGACAGGATTTATCAATACGTAGCATGTATGAGCTAATTAAACCATGAACCGCCACTAAAGCAATGAGTTTCTATATACTCATTTGATATCATGCCTCGTAGATATGATAAGTCACTAAAGTCCCATTCTATAATTCCACCACATCATGCGTCTACAAACTTGGCCAATTTTTCAGACACACATCCTTAATAAATTTACATGCCCATGGTATTTTATTTTTATTGTTTTCTTTCTGACAACAAATGCCTTCAGATGGTGACTGCAGCAACTTTGAGAAACTGTATATTATTTGTGTGGCCAGAAATCAACCATAGAACAGATGCATGAGAATTTTGATCACCTAACAAGGTTATTGCTATGTCTGCTCCTTTAGGTCCATCACAGGACTAGATCTCATTTTATTGATCAAGGAAGCTCTAGAAATCTGTTTAAAGGGTAAATAGGGAACAAAAAAATAATAATAACCTAGATCAGTGTCAATAATCAATTTACTAGCAGGAACAAAAACAATTTTCAAAATAAGCCATAACAGCACAGAAATTGCACTAAAAGTAGATATGGATCTCCATTTATCAAAAAAAAAAAAAAAAAAAGAAGACTAACAGCAAAAAATTATCAAACTAAAATAGATGTGAATTTCCATTTTTGTTAAGAATAAAACAAATAAATAAAAGGACTGCATCATATCTGAAATGCGGATGTTGATAATAAGTTGCCCCTTCACTATGTGGTTAAGAAATAATCATATTGTCAGAAAACCCATGAAGTACATGATATATATTTTTTAACACCTTAAATTGATACAAACCTAGCATACATTTAATCTTCGGAGACTTACTCCTTTATCCATATTTCTTATGGCATACAATTCCACCATATTAGACCAAAGATAGAACAAAACTAGGAGTGAATAAAATGTTGAAATATCTAAACACATGCAAGCAAAGTTCAACCCAAGAATGAACACAAAAAATAAAATAAAATAAAATAAACTTAATAACTCAAACCATTTAGCATCTTGTAACTAATCTTGCAATGATACATGTGGAAGCTATGGAGGCTATACACCAGTTTCTAGTAATCAACTAATGTAAAATATTCAGGGGAGAGAGAAATTTTGCATACAATCTAACACAAAGATTGATCATCAAGAAGCAATCTTATTCCTCCCACACTCACCGGTAATAAGTCCAAAATGACCCAAGTAAAGAAAAGTCCACCAAGAAGAGAAGAAAAGTCAAGCCTCAGCCGAGTTCCAGGTTTAGGCATTTCCTTGACGAAATCAAATAGCAACTTTACACCAGAACCTTGGAAGAATTGGAGGTAGGCATTTGATGCCTGCATACATAGGAACCATGTGCTTTATTATTGAACACCAAAACTAGGAAATATAAAGAACGAACCATTAAATGCAAAAGAGAAAGCTATCATTTATGGAATCAACGCAATAAAAAAGAGAAAGCAATCATTCATGGAATCAATGCAATAAAAAAGAGAGCTCGGTGTGGAATTAAGGCAATATGCTAAAATGACTCCTAGACAATGTAGCTTCTAGACAGGAATGATCATATTCCAAACGGAGAAAAAAACCATCTCCTTTTCTTTACAGGAGACAGATCATATAAAAGTAAAGTAGCGAGTTTTGCACAGTTAGCATTAGCAAAAAGAAACAAAAGATCTTTCCCAGTCTGTGAAAGAGGGAATTCATCAAGGACATCATAGAAGCAGGGTTATGAACTAATATAGGTAGCAATGATTGACATTCATCTACTAGCTCAATGATTTATTGCTAACTTCAGATACGTTCATAGTCTTTCTGAGTGACATGTAAAGTGGAGAGGTTGTAGATTTCACAGATGAAGGCATTGATTCTTCTGCCATCTCTAAGGATGTTCACTTTCTTTGCCAGCTTTCAAAAAAGTTCATTACTGTTTTATTCAAATTCTCTTGTGCTATCAAGTTATGATACTATACAGTGGATTGTTAGCTAAGTAAAAACATCATATATTTCGTATTTCTAATATACTTTTTCAATTTTCTTTCACTTTTATGTAGGCCAATGTGCACTTAGTTTAAATGACAAATTTTTACTATTTTTGAATTCTTTCTATATAGATACATTTTTTACAAAATTTCAAAAATAAAAATTTTAGGATGTTCACTTTCTTTGCCAGGTTTCAAAAGAAGAAATTTTTTTTTCTGAGGTACCCATAGCATTGTATGCAAAAGATCATGGAAGACATTCAAAATGTAAAAGAGGGAAGCCCCAAAGATTGATCTGCTTGCTAAAATTTAAGAATCCAAATAATCTCACCCATACTATTTTGCAAATATATCTCCACAACATGTCGGTATAGTTAAAGACTACTAGAATACCATTAACCTGGAATGCTAGGTTCATTTTCTGTCTTGCCTATGCAGTTCTCACTCATTTGACTGACTACAGCTCTACCCTCCTGGTGGTTCTCCTAATAAAACAAAAAGACTTCTGGCGAAAAGAAAAAAAAAAACTAAGAATAGTGGTGCTTTTTTAAAAAAATAAAAGTGCACAACACAGTGCATGAGATTGATAGTTTCAGTCCCAAAACAAGACATATATCTGGTAATAACCTGCATATTTAATGTGAAAACAGTTGGTATCAGCAACGTTATACGCTAGAAGTTCATATTTAAGTTAAGATGATCTACACTACCAAACAAGCTCAACAGTTACCCAGGTAAAAAATGGCAAAAGTACATGCATCGAAAGTAAAATTAGGGAAAATCAAACATTACATTTATATATATATATATATATATATACATCATAGATAGTATCATGATTCAAATCTTCAACAACAATAAATTGTCTCATGACTTCAATCTAAAGATACCATAGATCACATACCATATTCAATGAACGTGGAACACGCGCCAATGCTATAGGACCTGTCCCAGTGTTATTACTATATGTTGCATTATACCAAATACTCACATTGAAGATATTCTCATTTGAATTTAGGAGATCATAAGCTGCAACAAAAACATGAGTGGATGAGAAGCTGCAAAATAGTGAAAAAATGCCAAATGAAGAAAATGAAGAAACAAGTTGAAGTAAACCTTCAATGACTTCATTGATCTTCCTCTCCAGATTACCTTCCCGGTAACCCTTAAACAACTCATCATTTATGACTGAAGAATTATCACGCCATAAGTGTAATCCTTGAATACATTTCACCTCTGAATCTCAGCCCAAAAGAGAAAATCCAAGCAGCACTTCTCATTAGATATGGGTGTAGCACCATAATACAATAACATAGATAGGTAAATAACTGGTATTCCTATAAGCCAGTGGGAAACACAAAGCACCTACATGACACGAGCGCACCGCTCTACACATATCAATGCAGTAAGGCACTCGCTATCATGTGCAGCCTTACATGCGAGTCTGAAACTCCAGAAAGGATGCTTCAAAATTTTCGAATAATCAAGAGCACGAGATTGCTGTGCACAAAACATGGTAACTAAAGTGCCCAGCACACTCAAGATTCCCAGTTGCAATAAATGAGTGATGTATAATTTGAATACATTAAAAAGCTTCCTACCTTAAAATAAGAAAAACAAAAGAGATCCAATGCTGAATCACACCACTAAGCACAAAATCCAACCAAAACAATGTCGAATAAAGTTGTCTAAACCAAAAAACTTGTTGCGTAGACACCTGTCAGTAAACTTCTCATGCAAAAAAAGTTATGCTTTTCACACTGTTGAACACCACATGTTCCTCTAACCTAGCTTGTTGCAAGACATCCATTTTTTAAGCAGGTTTGAAAAGTCACAAATCAGTCCAGTTTCGGAAAAATTGCCGTTGTGGATTACTTAAGTGTTAAATTTTGAAAATAAATACACAAGATATAGAAGTTTTCAATAGATGTGACTTTTTAAATAAAAAATAAATATTGACATTTCTATTAAAAAACTTATTTTACATCTAAACCATTTATGCTATTCACTCATATGTAATTATTGAAAAGCTAAGAATCATTTTTATTGGAAACTTATATATTACAAAAAAATTAACATCATTTGGGAATGAACACATAACTATTAAATTTTGTATTGAATAAATAGCATTTAAATTTTCCAATTAAATTAATTTTTGTCATCCCATGGATGAATAATACAAATCATTTTGATGTTAAAAAAAAAATTTTAATAGAAAACCAGCGCAACCGCTAACCAGTTGCAAAAAGCAAGTACCCATAAACAGATATTCATAAATATTTCTATTGATTTAGAATCAATAAAAAAAATTAATTAAAAAGCAACTAGTCCATTCCATGCAACTGGTTGCCTAGGATCATAACCCTATACTTACTCACATAGTTTTGTTTTATAGGACAGAATCATAGATAATATTCTCATGCAATCTTCCTGATATAATGATCTGGATTTTGCAGAAATGCACCATTAACCATGCATTAAGTGCCCCAAATAATTATTTGCAAAGATCATGGTTATAAATATAAGACTTAAATATGTAGTCATTAAAATGTTGGCCAAGTGCATGTGTAAGAAAGCTCACAGACAAGATCTGGATTGTCATATTGAAAAAACTACAGAAATACACCACTACCAAAAGGAGAAAGATTTACTCTCAAAAGAGAGAGAGAGAGAGAGGTGATCCAGATAGAGTAATATTGATCATAAGGCATAATAGAAATACTTCATCTTTTTAGTACATTAATAGGTTATACCTTGTTCTTGTGTATTGTTGCCAATCTTGAAGGGAATAGACACTGAAGAATTGGGCAAGCATTGAGGCTGAAGGATATATAGGGGTCTGCCCGAGAGGAAAACAGGCTCGATATAATTTATATCCTCAGTTTTTGTGTCTGAACCCTGAAAGATATCCATGGAATTTCAAGTCATGGTGCGAGTGAACAGAATCAAAACCACAGGAACCTTACAGTTATCTTTGCAGAAATGAGACAATATAAAAGCACATCAACTCACAGGGATGAGATTGGATAATGCATCCAAATAATCTGAGAAATTTGGAGAGTTAGCACTTGTGAATAAGTTTCCCGCCAAGCCTGCCAAGACCATACAAATCAATCTTGGAATAACAGTTGCAAAGGAACGTAAAAGCTTCAAATGTAAACAACTTAAAAAAAAAAAAAAACCCGAAAAAGGTATTGCATGATGTCAAATGAAAGATTGACAAACATAATTATAAAACTATCATCAGCCTCGTCCCTCATGCCTTGTTTTGAAACCATTCTTGCAATTATCTCTGATCAAGGACACTGTTGACAGCAATGACACTAAATTGCATCAATCATTCAGTGAAACGTTAAAGAAACAAGAAGGGGGGGCATTGGGGCAGGCAAAAAAAAAAAAAAAGGATATCAAGAATCACTGACCACAAAGAATCATTATCACCATTCACCAATATGTGACTATATCAGAGTTAACAAGAAAACTAGCCTCGCATTTCCCAGAGGAAACAGCTACTAGTTTTTTTTTTCCCCCAACATAGAGAGAGAGAGAGAGAGTACTACTAGTTGGTGCTTCAGGTTCTGCTTAAACAGGAACCATTAACCACACTCCTGAACAGGTTCAGTGATATCAATACCCAGCAAAAGATTAGAAGATCCTATTGGCTAGTTGCTTCGACTTTTAATCTGCTTCTTTTCTATTTGAGTTAAATGTTGAATTGCTTATCTCTGCATCATCAATCAATGTTGTTATAAATGGGCAGCATCATCAGGTTTCAACCAGTCTAACCAGAACCCCAGTTCCACACCAGTCCAATTTCGACCAGAATCTGTTTAAAATAATGACTGCTTCAACCAGCCAAACCATGAAGTCAGACATTGAGAAAGTGGATAAAACCAGGAATAGTAAAACAATAGTGAAAACCCCAAGTGGAAATGCGGAAATGTGGAAATCATGACAGATACCTTGCTGTAGAGAACCCTTGCATTACAGTTTGAACTAAGTAGGAATTATTTATTTTTGCCAATGTTTTTCTGCATGAATATTTCGAAATAAAATTTGTTACATCCAATCCCTTACAATATCAACTGGTAGTTAAACCTATTGGAACCTTGGTTGGCTAATCCAGCCACGCCTCTGGTTATAATAATATCGTTATCATTTCCACAGTTTTAAGGGATAACAATAACCCAATTAGTAAAATTGTAATATAACCTGCATTTAATCTCATGAGCTCACATCGAACCATGGACGTTACATCAGGGGAGTTAAAAGTGCCATTCACAATTTTGTTACTTGAAGGTCAGATCCCCCATATTTAAGTTCTGGGAAGAACCAACTTACCTTCTGCCAGTGATTTATTACCCCCAGTAAAGAGGACAGCGGCAGGGCAGGACTCCGTCCTTTTGCATGATTCATCTGGCAGACCCGTCGATGCAATAAAATCAGTTCTTACAGCACGATATTCTGGGCGTGGTACTTGCAAGAGAGCTGGCCAGGCAGGTGGACTGGGTATGGGGCAGGTGGCTACTTGATCCAAAGCAGAGTACTCAATCCCACATACTTCCTCACATACACCATCTCCATCTCTATCAATGCAGGTGCAACCACATCTATTCTTAGGCTTATCCAATTCCTTGTTTACCAAGCTTTGGATGAGTAACAATAGCAAACAGAGAAAAAATGGATATGCAATGAGCCTGATTGTTGTAGCCAAATTACGTCTCTGAAATATGGTGAACAAGAAGGGCTTGGTTAGTTTCTGAAAGTAGTGAACAAGAACAACTTGCTTAGATAAACATACCAAAGCAACAGCTTCTAGGATTCATCTAGTTGCAGAAATTTGGCAGGCTAAAAGCACATACAAAACTTTTGGAGTAAAGTAAAACATGCTATATAAAAAAAGAAAAAAAAAGAGGAAAATATATCAGTCCTTAATATTGAGAATGGCTTCCATGGGCTGGTTCCCACAGCTCTGTAGCAATCATCCCAAAAATTAGTATTTTTAGCTTTATATCAAAAAATCAACTATACATATTATTTAAAATATAAACTAGACTATTCATAATAAAAAACAAATAAATCAGATATTAATATGATTTTAAATAAAGTAAAAACTATAAAAGATTACATATTTAATATATAAAAAATGATCCTGAATACTTTTAGAAGCATAAAAACACTTTTTAAAACTAACCTAGATAAAATAAATTTATACAAAGCTTCGGATCATAAAAATTTTATTTATCGATATTAATTGTAATCTAAAAACATGTATACCATTAATATTCTTCCATCATAATTTTTTAATTAACACCATTTGATTTGTATGATTTTCTCTATGAATAGTTCAAATTGTATTTTAAATGACATTTGCAATCGGATTTTCCAAATAAAATAAAAATACGAAAGAGTTCCCATGGACAACGGTGGGAACCAAGTTCCCAGCCAAAGCCATTTCTTAAATATCACTGAGTGGGTTCAGTATTGATGGGAAAAGAATAACCAAAATTTATTGTCCATTCATTAGATAATGGAAGCCAAGAATTTCACAAGTCAGTAGTGACTGGGTTCAAGTCAAAGCATTTCAGAGCAACTGGGAAAGCCCAGGCATTGACAAGAGTTGAACGAAAGACCTGAGAAGAAAATTCCAAATTAGTGGTAGTCCATGAATGTGATAGAGTCTGGATTCTCTAGCTAAACCAAGGTATGTGGAATAATATTGTGATGATGATGATGATTAGGAAACTACATGCTCGGTGGTCTGGTGATAAAGAATCAGTCAATTTCTATGATTAAACTCGCTCATATTAGTTTTAAAGGAGTCATAAAGTAGCCATTCTAGAGTTACATGTTAAAATTCTTAGTCACCTCAGAGTCAAAATGAGGGATGCAAAGCATGGTAAGATGAGCATCTATGGATATTCGAAACTATTACTAACAATGAAACATCGATAAACCACAACTATACTTGGCGTTCATGAGTAGCCGGAGACAATTCAACAACAATCAAAAAGAAGAAATTAGATTCAACTTCAGTTGAACAAACGATCCCAGTTCCTTCTCTTTTCATCCATCATCGGAAAATTCCGGCACAGCTATACTACACCAGCCAAAGGCATCACAGATAACAGACGCTTACCATCAAGGATCCAAGCAGATGTCACGGAGGGAGAATTGCACTAAACTCGTGCAAGTCAAACACCGCAGCATCATAAGAAACAAAACCAAATACCAAAAATCCTAACTACAGCGGAAAGCGTCAATAGAGTTTGCGATACAACATATCAAGATACCAAAAGCACCAACCGAAGTGAAATCGAAAAACCGAAAGAGCGAAATCAATGTGAAGAGATAAGGAGAAGCAGAAAAAGAGAAGTCACGAGACCTGGAAAGTGAGGTTCTTTCTCATTAGAGCATCGGCCTGGGTGAAGAAACTCGCAGGGCCATGCCCACGAGAGGAATTCTCCATCTCGCAAATGGGGCAGGCGAGCAAGAAATCAATAAATGGAAATCGTCTGCTGTTTTTCCCGCCAGAATTTCTTGTTAATAAATAGGCTTCTGTTCGCTCGTTGCTTCGCTCCGGCCTGCGTCGAATCTGTAGCGTGGGCCTACCGTAGCTTCATCTTCCCGAATGACGAAATTACCCCTTCTCCCATTTTCGTCGATTTGTGAAATGACCGAAGTGCCACTGTAGTATTTCCCTTTTTCCTGTCGATTTGAGGTCTTAATTATCCAAATACTCTTTTCATATAGTGCATCCTTTTTCACATTTTTTGTTAAAAAGGTTTGTCTTTTTTTTATATATTTTACTCCCAACCGGTGCGCACTACATATTTTCTCACTATTTCCTATGCACTTTCTACATGTTTTTACATCTTAACCACTTAAATATCACGTCTTTTTATTATTATTTATATATTTTTATATAATTATCTTATCTATTTTATATTGATTGTCTTCCCTCCTAACTACACCATAATATACATATGAAAAATGTTTTAGTGCATGTGACTATACCATACGGTCCATGCACCGTGCGCCCCACTTGATCGTGAATAGAAAATCTACTTCCTCATTGTATTTAGAATTGTTCACTTTATTAGCAAGTCAAGTTTCATTCAAATCCAACATGTGTATGGTTTCCACCTTAAAATGGTGCAAAATCGACGTAATAAATAAGTTAACATAAATATCAAGTTTAAAGTTATTATTTTAACATCTAAATAGTCTAAAGTATGATTTTTATATGGATAAATGGCTGTATAAAGTTTCATTATAATCTAATATATTTAGGGCCTATTTTACAGCGGGCTAATCTATACATGATCGGATCTCTCTATTTATATATAAGAAATCATTAAATGCAGCACCACTACAACATAATTATAGTGCAGTGGAGTTGAAATTTGGCCCCGCATAATGATAAAATCAAAATCTATTTTATCCATTGTATTTAGAATTTTCATCTCAATCGGATAAATATATGGACTCTATTTGAAAATAATACAAATTTAACATAATAAAATAATTTGATGTAAATAACAATTTTAAAGTATTTTTCAACATATAAACTATTTGATATAAAATGTATATATAGATAAATGATTATATAATGCATATATAGATAAATAATTATATAATGCTTTATTGTATTTTAATATGTGTGGGGCCTAAAAATGGGTGAATGTATCGTTGTTCTAGTGCAGTGGAACAGCGTTATATATATATATCACATCACTTTTTATTTTCTTATAATTTTTTTTCCACTTTTTTAACCTCTTGCAAGACAAACATTAAGTGTAGAGCGTGTTTGATTTTAACTGCAAATTTTTATGTAAAATTTTTTACTCTTTATGATTACCTAATTTTTTAAATTATTTCTTCTTATCTTTTTATATAATTAATTACCATACTTTTCAATCATTTCTACGTAACTATCCGGACAACTAATCTATCTCTTTTAATTTTATTTTCTTTATTTTTCATCATTATTACTATCTTATTACATCATTTTCTCTCGTTCCAACAATTATTACACCAAAAATTTTTTATTTAAAAATTTTATTACTTACCAAATACACATGTAAAGAAAACCTAATTCTTATATAATATGGAGTTTGATGAAAAGGCATTGTTATATATGAAAATATAGAAATACACTTGTAAAAAAAAAACCTAACCCTTATATAATAAGAAGTTTGATGAAAAGGTATTGTTATATATCAAAATATAGAAAATTATGTTGATAATGAAAAAGCAATATTAAAAAATAAAAGGAAAAGTTTTCTATTTTTAGGAATTAGATAGAAAAAATAAATAAATAATATCATTCATCCTCGCTGGACTTTCCCATCTACTCATCAGGAACCGGCTTTCAAGATATGCTTGTTTAGAAAAGAATGAAAAACAGAGAATACAAATGCAAAAGTAAACACATAATTACATTACTTTATTTTATTTTTATTTTTATTTTTCAATCGTTTTCATGTACTTTTCACACAACTACCTTTTTTTATTCTTTTTTTTCTCTGTTTTTCTCATACTTTCCACACAACTACCTTATTTTTTTTATTCTTATTTTACTCAGTCATGTCCATTCCATTCCCATTCTCTTCTAGTTAACCAACTGCTTCCTAAATCCCAATTATTCCACTTTAAGCCTCTGGTTTTTACGAACATGTCGCTGGTCTGGTTGGATGAGTTGAACCGGCGGTGGGATCCGATTTTAATAAAATTTACTTTATTTATTTTCCTAATTTTTATTCAGTCCCAACTGCAATAAAAAAGAAAAAGTATCAGGAAAATGAAAAAGAAAGTGATGCCGGCGTGTGATTTGAAAGGTATAAAATATTAAGGGTAGTTAAGATATATAATGAAATTTCTTTTTTGATTGGTATTATATATATCTTGATATTATAAATTAACCACTTTCACAGTTCATATTACAGAGGAATATCTTGTAAATACTCCCACTCTTCATAGAGACAACTGTAATACCCCTATTACAAGGGAAGCAAATACGCGCACTTGGTAGAATTCGAACCTTCGCAGGCACTGTAGCACCCAAAAAAAAATTTTACCACCGTCACAGTGCCCTAGTTGCATATAATGAAATCTCTTGAATTTGAAGTTTCTTTGTGGCGGGAATACCTCAAATTGAATCATCTATTCGGGATCTAAAAATAAATTTAATAAAGAGAAAAATTAGAACTATTATCATATTGAAGTTCGAAAAGTTACATGGGAAATAGAGAAATTTTAAAAATTTAAATGTGGAAATCCAAATTGAAAGCACCCCAACAACTTACATATGAATAAATGTGACAAGATAGTTAGGTGTTCTTCATGAATAAATATGAAATAAGGAATGTAGTTATGTGTACTAATTACAAAATAAGCGCATGAAAACGACTCAAGAGTGCCATGACGTATTGCATTAGACATTTGCCGGCTTTTCACACGTGAAGCGTGCCCCACGCATGCCCTCAAGTCAAGCATCGGGTTTGGCTTTTGCGCCCGGCCTTACTTCGGCGTGATAATCGAGCCGGGGCACGTATGTTTTTTAATTAATTTTCGCTAAAAATATGAATCTAAAATCTACATGTATTTAATTTTATAATCTTTATTTGTATTTTTGCTAAATTTCGAGAATCAACATTTGTGTGAATAAAAATTACTTCGATACTCGAATATTATTATTTTTGAAATTAAAAAATACAAATACATATTCAAAAATTATAAAATTTAATATGTAATTAAATGCACTTGGACCATATTTTCATGAACATTTTTAAAAATACCTATGCGTTGGGCTAATTACAGCATCATAATTCATAACTCTTATTTTGTCAGCCTCTCAAGTTTGTTGAAGCAGCCATCAAATTGCCCTGAAAATAAAATAATATTGTTTTAATTGGTATTAAATATTTACTGAATATTTTGTTTTATTTTGATTCATGTTATAATTAATATTTTAAAAATTGAAAGACTATGAACTGGTCTATATATAATCAATTCATAATTTGACGTGTGGTTGGGTCTAGTTTTTGAAACAGTGGTTATAGTTGGCAAGCACCACGAAAAAGCTCAGGGCAAATACATGCTCGATTCAAGTTGTCAACGTACGCGTTGGCAAATATTCAACTGTTGAAAACTTGATATGTACAGGCTTATTTGAATATTTATTTATACTTTTCTGGATTTTCTGCAAATCAGACCCTTTAAAGTTGCACGATTGGGAATTAGACATCATGTTATGCATATTTGCAGGTTAGAAGTGTCTTCAATGACAATGACTATCGCGCATGCCAAATTATAGAGTTTAACATGATATGTGCTTGTAATTAGTAAATTGCGGTCTCTATAAAAATTTTGAATATATGGTATGTTTGACATCTGATACAATTTTTAAAAGAAAAGTCTTTTGATATAATGAGAAAAGTAATATGATATGACAACGGCAACCAAGAGAAATAAAAATAAATAAAATAGTTATAAGAGTAGTTCTAAAGAAATTATTAGAAATTAAAATAATTGTGTAAGAAGAAATGAAAAGGTATTAAAAAAAATAGGAAAGTTGTGATATGTGAAAATTTTTAGTTTCAAAACACTTTATATTGATAAGTTTTTATAATTGTTAGATACACCCATAAGCAAAAATCTTGAATTTTTTAATTAAAATTCATTTACGTAAATGATTACATTTGATATAATTAAAATTAATTTTGTGTTTATTATATAAGAAAGAGATGTTTTAGAAATATAAATTTTGATAGGCTTATAAATGAGGAAATTGATTCAATGCACTTGAGTGTAAATTTTATTTTTTTTTACTTTTTTTGAAAACTTTTTAACACAACTGTTAAATTAGGTGTATTTAACATATTTGTCAATTTTTACTACTTTTGGAGATTTTTAGATTTTTTATTTTTAAAAATCAATGACATTTTTAGTAATTTAAAATTATTAAAATGCTACTTAAAATGCCAATGGTTTTTAAATATCCAAAAAAATTTTAAAAATCTCCAAAAATGGTAAAAATTAGTACACATGTTAAATACACCTAGTTTAACCGTTGTATAAAAAAATTCAAAAAAAAATAAATAAAGTTTTACACCCAAGTGCATTAGATCAGTCCCCTATAAATGAACTTTTCGGTAATTATATTCAAAACAATCATTTATTAAAAGCATTTTCACTTCAATCTAAATACAAAAGTCTTTGGTTCATGAGCCCCGATAAGATACTTTAAAGAAATTTAAATAACTCATTAAGTTTGTATTTTTGGCAAAATAAATCCTGCTATATATGTTAACCGTTCATCATTGAATTTTTCTTTTCGAGACAACATCATTGCCTTTCTGGCTAAACAGGGAAAAATGTAAGGTTACTAAGCTAAGCCTAGCTTAATCTGATAAGTAGAGTTAAATAAAATATTATAAAAATTTAACTTAATAGCTTAAGTTCCTTTGGTAGTTAATGCCTTGGTCTTTTGTGCCACCAATATGAAGTTGAATCGACCGGATTGGCCTCTCTGGCTAAAAGCCTTTTCACATCTGCCGAAACGCACCTTTGTTGAAAAAAATCACGAGCACGTACTGCCAAGATTTAAAACTTAATTATAAGGCTTAACTTGTAAAACACAAAAAATATATGGGTTAAAATGCGATTGAACATTTTCGATAAAAAAATGCTAGAATATTTATCAAATTTTGAGAGATGGGAAATTTCCCACGGTCTTAGTTGACTTTTTGGGGGGGGGGGGGGGAGGTGTTAGGTCTTAATTAAACTTTTAGTAATTAGTAGTCAGAACATTCACTTGCGCGGAAAAAAGATCTGTTGGCGTTTTCACATAAAACCCACTGCTCATGAAAATTATGGGCGGCCAAGGATATATACTTGTCGCCTAAGTGTTTCGAACGTGGACCTTTCAAGGGGTGACAAAGACTGGTAAGGGGATGCATGCACCAGAGGAGAAGTTATTGATGATGGAATCAAAATCGTCGTCTCCAAATTAACTAGTGATTCAAATATAGGAAGCTAGCTTAGGAATTGAAACTAATAGACAGGCAGCAGCTGATGAGAAATTTCCGGTCATTCTTAACCTACGGTTATTAGGATATTGTTGTGATATTGGGTATCACGCTATACTAATTAGCATACTCATTATAACATGTAAGAAAAATATACTTTAATATGTTAATTAATGTAGTTTGCTATCCAATAAATATTATTATCGCGCGTTAACAAAAGTCAATACCCTTTTAATCCTTGTCCATCCTAGCCTAGCAAGCCAACAGAAAATGTTCTTAGATGATTTCAAAATAAGTCAGTTACCCACAATTACTTGTTACTTCCATCCTATTCATTCTTCCCTGTGATGCTGTGAAGGAACCAGCTTTTCAAGCACACGGTCTGTTTTCAACTTTCTCTAGTTAATATTATTTAATTCATTCCACTGCAGTGATTGACTGTGACATAGAAAGATATATTACATTAGTGCTCTAATCTTTATATATAATACACAATTAAGAGTTTGACGCAGGCGATCAAATTATATGTGAAATCATATAGTTGATTTCAATCAATCAGTTACCCACAAATATTACTTGTTATTTCCATCCTATCGATTCTTCCCTGTTAAGGAACCAGCTTTTCAAGCACACAGCCTATTTTCAACTTCCTCTCGTTAATATTATTAATTCATTCCACCGCAGTGACTGACTATGACATAGAAATATATAGTACATTAGTGCTCTAATCTTTATATAATACATAGAGTTCGAGGTAGGCAATCAAACTATATACGTCATGTTTGATATTTCTATACACTTTCTTTTGAAAAATGATAATATTATTAATTGGGGATGGGTTATCCTTCCTAGTTAGATCATATTAATAATATTAAAGGCCCCGACCACAAAGTTTCGGCTCGTTGTTCATGCAATTCTTGTAACTCAAATCTAGGGACATTTTTCATTAAAAAAAATTCTAGGGGTATTGATTAATTAAGTTGGGTTGCCAAACACAACATGACCCGTTGAAACCCCTGTGTGCCAACAACGGTACCACCAAGGCACAATCTATTAGTTTGTTTAACGTTATTTGTTTTATCATGTTACGAAAAATTATTTCAATTTAAATCTTGATCAGACCTACTTGCTTTAAATATTTATAATCATATACAAAATATATAAAAATTGCCTAGATACACTCACAGATGCATTAAAATATTATAATAATGAGTTATTTACGTTCACGAGCACAATTGAAATATTGACTTCTATGCGAATGATTCTAGCTCTTTGCATCCATGCCAAGGATTTTTTAAATATTTTGCATCTACGAGCAAATAAAAATTAATTTCAAATATTTCTTACATAAAAATAGATTCATTTTTTATTTCGTAATAGAAGATTATGTTTTTAGAATTTTTTATCTTTCGGATTTTGCAAATTCTCATAATAGATATAAGTAAAATTAATTTTCGTAATAAAAGATGATGGATCCTAGAACATTGATATGAATGCAAAATATTTTAAAAATTATCGGCATAAATGCAATAGCGGGATGTAGATATTTTACTTTTGAGTCACATTCATGCGAATAATCCAATAATAATTTATAGAAGCGTTTACCATGAAACAGAAGCGTTTATCTTCATGTAAAGAATGTTAAGGATTGATTGTATACACCAAGGTGCATGCAGCCCCAGTGCACTTGGGTTCATTTCACCCATCTTGTAGCACTTTTTTTGAAAAACTTTTTTATACAATTATTAATCTAGATATATTTAATATTTATATCAATTTACCATTTTTGAATACTTTTAGATATTCATTTTTTATTTTTTAAAATCATTTGCATTTTCATAATTAATAAATTATGAAAATGTCACTAATTTTAAAAAATAAAAAAATATATCTAAAAGTCTCTAAAAATGTAAAAATCAAAACGTATATTAAATATACCTAGATTAACAATTGTATAAAAAAAATTTTAAAAATATTAAAAAATAAGTTTTTGCACCCAAGTGCACTGTCTTATATCCAAGAATGTTTTAGATAGTATGGATTAACAACTTCAACATAGATATATAATTTAAATAATTTTGTTAGATTAATTTTATACTTTTAATCATTTTATGAAATGGGCACAACAAATATGTAATTTAGATAAACCTTAGTTTCCTAGTCGAATAAATTATTTTAAATACACTTAATGAAGTTAATTTCATATCATTATCAAGATAAGCCTAACATGTCATATTGTTTAACGTCATTTATTTTATCATACTATAAAAAATAACGAATGTAGGTGGGTAGAAAAACACTTAGATCATTCTCATATGCATTAAAATATTATAATAATTTATAAAATCATTTATCATATTAGAAAAAAGCGGTATATAACCACTTTGTGTTACCAATGGACCAAGTCCCAAGACACTTCTTTAAATTAAAATAGCGTGGAATCCAACACTAGCGAAACCCGCTTATAGAGAGAGAGATATTTAGATGCAACACAACTGTACCATAATAGTAGTGCAGTTGTTCCAAAATGAGTCTTGTATTATTATAAAATTATAATCTACCTTATCCATTATCTTTATAATAATGTATTGTACTACCATATTAATTTTGATTTCAATTGAATATATGTATAGACCCATCTGAAAATGGTATAAATCGACGTAATAAAATAATCTGATATAAATAACAACTTTAAAGTGGTTTTTCAATATGTAAATCATTTCCTATAAAATTTATATATGAATAAATAATTGTATAAAGTTTCGTTATATTATAATATATATATAGGGCCCATTTTTAGGCAACTGCACAACTACTGAAACAGGTCTCATATATATCTTTGGTTTTGGCTTGGTGAAAGACTTATGTTGAAGTATTTTCAACTTTTAAGGATATATTTGGGAATGGATAAAACTTTTGATGGAAAGTTTTGAATAGTAAAAGTTGTCAAATGATGTAATATAATAAGGGTAATGATGAGTAGTAAACATGATAAAGTTAAAATAAATATGTTAATTATGTGAGTAGTTATGTAGAAATAATTGAAAAGTATAGTAGTTGTATAGGAAAATGTGAAAAAATAATTAAAAAACGTGATAGCTATGAAGAGTGAAAAGTTTTAGATTAAAAAATTTTAACTTGATATTTTTTAACTATTGTTAAACATACCCTAAATCTCTCTTGTTACTTCAACGAATGTAAGAAGTTGTAGTCAAACCTTGCCTACTTCTAAATTGGCTTTATTATATCACTATCAGTGACACTCTTGAATTGGTAGGATTAATGGTAGACCCGGTGGAAATTTCTATTCGATGAAAAGTTTTTTGAATTAATAAAAAATGATATGATGTTATGAGATATGATAAAGGTAACAATGAAAAATAGAGAAAATAAAATTAAAACAGATAAGTTAGTTTTAATTAAAAAGTAGGATAATTATATAAGAAGATGTGAAAAGACGAAATAATAGTAAAAAGTAAAAAAGTTTTATGGTATCCCAAACACCTCAAAATTCTAAAGGCCGTCTCTTTTTTGAAAACACAAAAAGCGAACAAAAAAAATAGTGTACCATGCCCTTTTTATTCTCAAAAATAAAAAATACTAAAAAATTCAAAAAATTAACAAATTCAACTGTGATGTAACCTTCCGTAAAAAAAAAATTAATTAATTAAAAAACATAGTTTTTTTGGCCGTTTGTAAATTGGCCAATTTATGAGAAGCTGTATACCATGGCACGAAAAATACAAACATGTTTCGATTATCAGAGGTTTCAGCTTTCCCCCTCTTATGTGATTCTCTCCAAATGCCTCCCATGAATCGATTTCGCCAGAAAAATGACGTCTTTTGAAATTTCTTATCGCAAGCACCGACTGGAGTACCCTGTTTTATGATCTTTCTGCCTCTGAGAATGGAAAGGCCAGAACTGAAAGCAGTAAGAAGAAGACGTGGAATGGAACAGCTTTAATGCAAACAAAATGAAATTGCCTTTTAGCAATGAACAAAACAGTGCATTAGATGCTAATGCATACACAATTTGGAGGCCAATTATCAGAAGACAAGAAAATTTATATTTCATCTTCAACCTTGAAAAGAAAAATCCACTCATTTTTGCTTCAACATTAATCATCAGGAAAATTCATAACAATGCTGGATCAGTGCACAAATCATAGGAACATAACAATTTAACATAATGCTACAGCTGTGGCTACACAGGTAAACTGCAAAGCCTTACAGGTAACAGTAAGCAAGAATCCAGCTGACTGTTTAAGCAAAATCCACAATTAATCAGACATGCCTTGACAATCGGACTGTTGAACGTAACCGGAAGAGAGACTGTTGATAAGCAGCCGAACATTTCGTGCATCCAATTTGCATGTGAAGCCAATGGCAAAAGATGATGCTGGACATCTCAATAGGATGTGTATTTAGTAATTAGTAGACTGCCAGAATGATATCAGGCATACATTCAGTAGATTTAAAACTCCTTGACAGTGTAGTACTGTTGTCCCACAAAAACAAAAAAGATTATGTTACTGTTTGGTGTCAGGCCGCAAATAAGCTCAAATGCCATGATTAAAGAAATCAGGTATCAAGGTAATACAAGATAATATAAATGAAATAGAAAGTGATAGAAAAGGAGAACGTGGACTCTGCAAGTCATGATCTGTCATACGAAGTATCCTTGTAAGCCAATCTTCAGAACGTTATAGAATCCAGATCAAATGTGATCCATTCTGTCACTGAAATATTTTGATGCATTTCCAAAAAAAATATCATGCCTCAAAATAAGTTTGGAACATATCCAGCTGATTTCAATTGCAAACCTAGGCCATCAACAGCATCGTAGATATCATCAGATTGTGGGTGAGACACATCTCCAACAAGGAATTTATGTACCCTATGATCAACTTCAATCCAACTGTAAGCAGCTGTTTTCTGCACACTTTTTTCCTTCATCAGGACCCTTGTTCTCCGAGACTCCTCCCATCTACCCACATCAGCATACATATTGGAAAGGAGGACATAATTACCAGAATTGTCAGGCTCTAATATAAGCAATTTATCAACTGCCCGTTCTGCAAGTTCCAGATTGGAATGAATTCGACAGGCACTCAGCAAGGTGCCCCATATAACAACATTAGGTTCCACTTCCATCTTACGGATGAAATCATATGCCTCAACTAGACAACCTGATCTGCAGTACAAATCAACAATGCAAGCATAATGTTCAATCTTTGGTATTATTTTGTCATCTGATCTCATGCTTTCAAAGAATTCACATCCCAATTCAACAAGTCCTGAATGCGTACATGCTGTTAATAAGGCAACAAATGTTATGTCATTGGGTTTTACATTTGTTTCCTTCATCTTAGCAAAAAGATCAATTGCATCCATTGCAAACCCATTAAGAGCTAGCCCCCCTATCATTGAGTTCCAAGAAACGACATCCCTCTTGGGCATCTGATCAAAGATTTGGCGAGCTCTCCAAATATTTCCACACTTTGCATACATGTCCAGAAGAGCAGAACCAATGTAGACATTTAAACCCAAGCCTTGACTCTCAACATAGTTACCTATGCGCTGGCCAGCTTCCACCGAACCCAACTGACCACAAGCAGACAAGATACTAACAAGTGTGATGTCATTTGGCTTGATTTTTTCCAATTGCATTTGTTCAAAGAGTTCTAAAGCCTCATTTGGCCTCCCATTTTGAGCATAACCAGCAATCATGGCACTCCATGCAACAACATCTCTTCCTACCATTTGATTAAACTCCTGGCGTGCATCATCGACAGCACCGCATTTCACATACATTTCCAGTATTGCAGTTGATACAATCAAATTTCTACACAAGTTATGATCATCAATGAATTTCTTAACCTTCATTCCCAGTTCCAAATCACCCAATCTGGCACATACAGATAGAACAGTCACTAGAGTGAACTCATTAGGCTGGCCACCCTCAACTTGCATTCGTTCAAACAATCTCAAAGCTTCCATCAAATCTCCATTATGTGCATAGCAGGAAATCATTGAATTCCATGAAACAATTGTTCGAATAGGCATTTCATCAAAGAGCAAACGTGCCTCTGAAACACGTCCCGCCTTTGAGAACCCAGAAATCAAACAGTTATATGCAACTGGATCCTTGACAAAAACCTCATCAAAGACACGTTTTGCAGAATCCAAATCGCCAATTTTCGCATAAAAATCAATTAATCCAGTCTGAATAAAGATATTGGAAACGAACCCATAACGTACAGCAAGAGAATGCAGTTGCATTCCTTCTGCAACTCTAGGTGACAAAGCACAGGCTTTGAGAACGGGAGGAACTGCAAAAAACACGATTTGGGTTTCCGTATGGTGCATCAGAAACAATATTTCAATAGCTTCCTTATTCAAAGATAATCTGGAATAGGCGGATATGAGGGAACTGTACAGGTTTTGATCTGGGTAAGGTATTGCGTCGAACACCCTGCGTGCATAGTCTATGAATGAAAGATTCAAAAGCTTCCTCACGAACAATCCAGAGAGATTGAGGTTTTGGGTAAGGATGAGAACGTGGATCTGCTTGAGCTGTCTGAGATGGACAGCAGATTGAAGTACATCGACAAGATACTGAAACATCAAAGGACAGTAAAAGGGGAAGTCGACGAACGAAATTCTTCATGAAGGTACTTTGAAAGACGTCTACTAGCCGTTGCTGGGTCCTGAATCAGAACAGTTGACTGAGATAAAGCCCTAGCAATATTAGCCGTTGCCAGGTTCAACCACAACAGTCAGGTTGAGATGAAGCCCCGTAAACAGCAGTGTTGTTAGAACTGGACTAGACCGGTCGGTCCAACCTGAAACCGGTCCAGTTTTCCGGTTCACTATCCAACGATTCGGTTCATTTATATAAAACCATCCGAACCGGCGAAACGGCAGTTGAACCGGATTCGCCCGGTCGGACGGTAGGATATAATATATACTTTAAAAAAATATAAAAAATGAACGAAAGTTACGAAACCTGCTCGCACTGTCTCATTTCCCCCTTTCACGAAAGTTACGAAACCCTAGTCTGCCGTCCTCGACTCCTCGCAGCGCTAGCTGCCGTCTCGCCTCGCCGCTCGTGCCGCTCGCCGTCTCACCATCTCCCTGGTTGTTGGCTACTGCTCGCAGTCTCGCTGGTAGCTACTCGTAGTCATTGTGTTCTTCCTCCAACATCAGCGGGACAGTAATGCATCCTCATCCACAAGCAATTTTTAATTTCTGGCCGCTCAAATTGTCGATGGCAATTTTGTTTTTAATTATTTCTGCACCTTTAATCCATTCTTATCAGTAGCTTTGCGGAGCTTTTCACCTGCCGGAGCTTTTCACCTGCCCTCACCCCTCTATGTTTTGTATTTATATTGTGGTTGTTAAAATCGAACATATATATTTAGGATTTATGAAAATATAATTTTATCAATATGTTTATTTAAATTTTAAAAATAATTTAATATTTATAACATGCTAACTTCACCGGTTGGAATCGGTTGAATTGGTTTGAACTAGACTTGTTTTCGAACTAGACTTGTTCCTTTACCGGTTCAATCACTGTTTCGCTTGTTCCTTTACCGGTTCAATCACTGTTTCGCTGTTTGACAACACTGATAAATAGATGGGTTCAATTTGACGACACTAGTCTCGCCCTTTCATTCCGTGGAAACCTCTCCCTTCTCCGTGCTGGCCCACCTTGGTTAAATTGAATTTAGACTTATTTGTTAGGATAAAATTTAGGGGTGAGAATTGAATCTTGTCGAACCCGTGGCCCTGACTCAATTTAATATAAAGATATGTTAAAAATTTTTACCCAAACTTAAAAATAATATCCTAATGAGTCAACTGTCCCGACCCAAAGAATTTCTACCCACCAGCGTATATATTTTATTACAAATTACAAGCGTATGTTATATTTTATTCTTATTTTCTTTCAAAATCCACACATTATTTATGATTGACTATGTCAGTCTTGCAAGAATTAATGGGCATCTGAGTACACGCATAATTATAGTTTTCCTAGTTTTTGGAAGCATCCGTAGAAAACACTATTATTTTAAAAAATATTGACGAGGTATGTTTTATTAACCTATTTCAATAAAATTCCACTATATTTACCCATATTTTGTTTTAATAATAATATTTGCTTCTATTAATTAGTAAACATTTAAATCTAGCGAAGATGTTCTTCTATATTTGATAAGTATATAAATTTTTAAAATAATCTTATTTAACATACTTTTTTTTTACCCAACTGTCCAGCATATGATCTACTCTATTCAAGTTTATTCTGAGACGTATTTAAGAAAGATGAAGGTTAAACTAAACTTATCCGACACCGTATAAAAAAATAAAGTCAAATATAATCTTAAAAAGGTAGAGCCGGTGTTGAGAAAATCTTAGCTTGTACAACTGGCCCTAATTCTTACTTCTAATAGAAATCAAATTTCATTCCAAAGATTTACATTAGTACGTGATAAAAAAAAAATTGTGTGGTTGTGTTGACAATGTTGCTAAGGGTAGTTAAAATTATATTTAAATTGTAAAAAGTTATTCGAAAATTAGGAAATTATGAAAAGTTAGATGAAAAATTTTAAACATATGTTGTTAAATATAATTTCATCCCATCTTCATCATCAGCAAATAAGGGTATAAGTAAAAGCAGTAAAATAAGAACGTAGAAATTTTTTAAAAAATAAGCTAAATTATGTGATATAATAGAAGTAATAATTAGAAACAAAGGAAATAAAATTCAATAGATAAAATAATTATATACAAATGATAAATAATAATTATATACAAAGATAATAATTAAAAAGTATGATAATTAGATAATTACTATATAAAATGTGTAAAAATGTAAGTATTTTTTTCTTTTGCATGTAATCAAAGGAACCGTAAAGTAAGCCCTATTGGCAACAGCAGCCGTATCATGCGCCACAGGTTTGTTGCTCAATTCCAACCAGACGTAGGTACATGTTTGTCTTTTTTACAGTGTAGTCCCTTTTCAACGTGGGTTTTATAATTTTCGCCTGTTTTGAGGGTTTAATAAAAAATTTCACTCTGTAGTGTCAAAGTATGAACATGCTTTATTGCAATATCATGATGTCAAAATAGATATAGAAATATCAAAAAAAAAAGTAAGTAACGGTAAAGTACAAAATTATGGTGATAGAATTGCTTGATGGATGTACGACTTGCAAAAGGTTTTAATTCAACGTTTATGCTTGCCGAAACATTATTTACGTGTCAGTGGACCATTCTATAAATCATTATATGAGAAATATTTCTACACTATCGAACTATAAAATATTTCAATGTTCTTGTTGTTCCCTTATTTTAGCCCCACTATAGTAATTAAATAAAATGCGGTCTGCAATTAAAATTATTTATTTAACTAAGAAGCAAAGTCTCATCCAAATAAAATATTTACGTTGACCAAATTTCATAAATTTATTTAATTTACATATTTATTTTGAATCTATTAAATCCACGTCTGTAGACTCTGTATTACGCCTAAACATTATTCAGATAAATAAATAAATGATATTATGAAATATTGTAACATTTTGTTAAATATATACATTAATAAATTAAGTAATTTTCAAATTCTACATATAATTATAAATATTTTAAAGCAGATATGCACGCTCAAAACTTTAATTTAAATGACTTTCATATCACAAATTCGTAAAAAAAAATAAATAATTTTAAATAAAATGACTGGATTGTAATCATTATATAAACAAAGACTTTGTAACCACTGCGCGCTTATGCGTGAAGAATATCTTATTTATGGATGGGGTTTTCGCAAAATAGAGCTCGTTGCTTTTCTGAAGTATCCATTTGATCCTTCAGTTTGGAAATTGGCAGAATTGGCCATATGAGTTTTAAAAAGGTGCAAAAAATAAACCCATTGTTATGGAATAGACCCTCACACATTCAGAACCGAGATTTATATCGCAACATTCTGATATATGTAGGGCATACTTTGCAAGTTCTAAAACCACGAAGTATAATTTGTAAATAGACAAAATACGAGTCCGGTTTACCAAAAGCCCATTATTTTGTGCAGCGATCATGCGGGGACGTCATTTGTTGCACCCGAGTACAATTAGGCTGCATTTAATCTATTTTTAAATTTTTTTTGAAAATTTTATCTATAAAAGTATTAATCTATGTGTATTTAACAAATGTATTGATTTTTACCATTTTTCGAAATTTTTAGATATTTTATTGGATTTTTAAAAATTGGTAGCATTTTTAATAATTTTAAAATATTGAAAATGTCATTGATTTTTAATCCAAAAAAGATTCTAAAGTCTCCAAAATTTGTAAAAAATAATTTATATATCAAATGCACTTAGATTAAAGTTGTATCAAAATTTTTTTAAAAAAATTAAAAATGGGTTAAATTCACCGAGGTGTACCAAGCTTAAGAATACGTTCCGATCATCCAAGCTACATTTACAGGTGTGCATGCTCATTTGAAGTAGATTGGTTTTCTAATTAAAACCATTAATTTTGACCACGGAGTACCACGTGGTGGTAAACCACTGTCCAACTATGATGCCGTTCGTGGTTTCAAATGGCAACTGGTGTATTTTGTTTTCATCTATTAGGGGTGCAACTTGGGTCGGGTAGGTTGGGTAGGTCCGGGTAGGGGTGGAACTTATCCTTACCCATTTTTTAAAAACTTCTACCTATCCTATTTTAGGTCGAGTCGGTCCAAAGCCTACCCTATCCAATTTTCTCAAGAGCAGATCGGATCCCGTTCAATTCCTAAAAAGCCATGCCTTCAAATATATCTGTTATATTAATGCTAAAATCATACACTACCATAATCCATACAATTTATCTCTATGAAATGTATCAAATAAATGCAATCTATTTTCATATACTATACAATACAATCTCAATCCAGCAAGACAACCTCACCAAAATATTGAAATCAGGCTAGATTAATGAACTGAAAACAGACTTCATATTCCAATCATGAAATTAGAATGTAAACAGCTGAGGAATTGCTCGGCTGTACTTACTCAATCGCAGCCTAGCTGAGAAATTGCCAAATGGAGATGGGAGTGGGTATGATATGGGAAGGATCGTTTCGATTTTTTTTCGCAGGCAACAATGAAGGTAGTAGTGACACAGGCAACAACGAAGATGCAGGTGACAAACAAAGATGCAGGCGGTAACGACACAGGCAGCAAATAGAGATGCAGGCGGCGGCGGTGACACAGGCGGCAACGACAAAGGCAGCAGCGACGTAGGCATCGATGAAGAAGCAAGCGGCAAACAAAGATGCAGGCGGCAACGACGCAGGTGGTAGCGACGCAGGCAAACACGATCAGAGGCTGCTACGAATCCCAGAAATCGAGTTTGGAACGAATGATTTTAAGGCACGAATTCCACAAAGCCAAGGTTGCGCGTCAGTGACGAGAGAGATGGAGAACAACTGAACAGGGCAACGCCCACTACCCGTCGGCCACGAGGAGAGATGGAGATCAAGTTCGGCGAGGGAGAATGGGAGAAGGGAGATAGAGATGCTGCAGAGTGCAGACGCGCGATTTTAGGGGAGTTGTGCCGGCAGGGAGAGAGAGAGGGGGGAGAGAGAGAGAGAGATCACCGAGCCTTGATGTCGTGGAGGGGAGTTATGTCAGCACCGCAAACTGTGTAGGAAAGCTCTACCGGATCGTCGCGAACTGTGGAGGGGAGCTGTGTCGGCGGGGAGGGAGAGAGAAAGGAAGTGAGAGAGAGAGAGAGAGAGATATCACTTGTTGTCGTGGACAGGAGCCGTGCCGGCGTCGCTGCCAATTTTCTGCCGCCTGGCACAGAGGAGAAACAATTTGGGGATTAGGGCTAGAGCCTGTCGTGGTTGGCTAGGGAAGAAATTAGATTAGGTATTATAATATATATATATATATAATATAATATCCGGGTACACAGAACCGGAACTGACCACTATCTGAAATTGACCGGGTATTTTACCCGAGGAACCAAATCAACCCTACAGATAGGTTCTATAGAACCGACCTATTTAGGGTACCCAGCGGGTCGACCCGCGGGTACCTGGACTAAGTTGCACCCCTGCCATCTATTGTTTAGGAGCTGTGTCGCCTTGCTTCTTAGGCTGAGCCATGTCTTCAAATTTCTCGATGGGAGCATATTATTTCTTTTAATTTGTAAGAATGTTTCAAGAGCTTCATAAGTAGAAATATGCCAATAAAAAACTATTAATTTCTTTTAGTAATTAAAATTTTTTTTGCTATCCAATTTACAAATAAGCTTAAGATTTTTTGAAAATAAAACTCGATAAACCTACACAATTGTGTTTTTTTGCAAGTGTTTTTGCGTTTTTCAAAATAGAACAGGTAGATTTTGAACTTTGCCATAATAACTCTTTCATACATGTGACATTTAACTAAATGGATTCGAAACACCTTTTATAAGCTGTTTTAAGGGTACTCTTAATTATTTTTGAATAATATGTAATATTTTTATGTTTCTTTGTTAGTTTTTTATTCTATTTTTGGAACTACGTATTTAGAACTCTATTGTATTATTTCTATACCATGCATTACACGTGTTTTTATATTTACGGTGTATTTAAAAAGTGTTAAAACTTTTGATGAAAAATTTTTTATCTACAAGTTTTGAATTGAGAAAAAATTATGTGATGTAACAGAGACAATGATAACGACTAGAGAAAATAAAGTTAAAATAAATATGTTAGGTATATGCATAATTGTATATAAATGATTAAAAAGTAGGTTAATTTGTATAGAAAAATTGAAGAAATAATTAAAAAATATTGTGGTTGTAAAGAATAAAAAGCTTTAGTTTGAAAAGTTTTAGGCAAAATTTTTTATCTTTTAACGAACACACCCCTAATGTTGCGAAAATGAAGATTTTGAGAAAATAAATTCCAAAACTAGTCACTAAAGTGCAATTACTAATATTCAGTTTTTATTGGTGCAATAAGGTAAATTAAGTGCAAAATGAATGCAAGAAATCAAAGATTTGAATGCAAGAAAGAAAATTCAGAGGTTTTTCCTAAATATATCTATTACATTTGACCATTTTCCTAAATATGCTTATTACGTTTTAAAAATCTTAAATATACCCACTACGTTTTGACAAAATCTTAAATACACCTAAGCCATCCCTGACCGTTATGTTAATTGACGGAAGCGCTATGCAATGGCCAGTAATTTTTTAGAAATACCCATATTGCCCTAGCATGAATAATAAAAACTCAAATCGTTTTTCACTTAGAGAAAGCAGTAGTGTGAGAAATTGAAAGGAGGAAGGAGCGGTGCATCATATGGCTGACGATTTGAGGTATTCATTTCATTTTTTTGGTGTTTTTGGGCATATTCCCAATTGATATCCTCAGTGCTATTGTTAAATCTCAACTTCGAATGTTGGATCTTAGAGCTTGTGACATACTATTTCCTTTCATATCATTCCGTTGAACTCGGAAGTAGTCTGTCATAAATTGTATGGATTATGTCAACCATTGCACAACGTTTTCATCAATTAAATCCCAAAATGATATATTTTCCTTCTGTCTATGCTATGGTATTTTTGATATTTCTTCCTGTTGGTTTAAAAAATGATAAATGCAGAAAGGATGCATTTGGGAAACAAGTGAATTCTCCCTTTTCGATTTAGCCTTAGGTCACGGGCAACTTAGTCATTTCACTTTCTTTAAAATGACATTTGTATATGTCAGTGGCGGCTTGGGCGTATCTGAGATTTTCTCAAAATGCAGTAGACATATTTGGAATTTTCGAAACGTATGACCATATTTAGGAATATGGTCAAATGTAATGGGTATATTTAGGAAAAGCCTAAAATTCATCCAAGATGGAGGTTACAAAGGACACAATGCAGCAAAAACAGAAATCAAAAGAAATTAAAATGTGTAGGAAGACTTTCAACACAGATTAAAATGTGTTGGGCAAAGAACTCAGTGAAAAATAGAGCAAAAACTCCATCTACAAGGAGGAACGCGATTTGAACTGCGTTTCCTTGGGGAGACACAGATAAAGTATGTTCCCACTCAGAATTAGCTTTGGTGCATTGATTTTTTACAGTTTTGCGTAACTTTGTGAAGAAGCTATTTATTTCCTTGGGGAGACACAGATAAAGTATGTTCCCACTCAGAATTAGCTTTGGTGCATTGATTTTTTACAGTTTTGCG
>JAXCLR010000081.1:25696344-25709293 GCA_035584095.1 Annona squamosa
TAACTCTGTGAAGAAGCTATTTAAGTACCAATAACATACAAGTTGGGGAATCTTTTGGATCAAGTTTTAGAGTGTAGGGTTGAAAAAAGTGAGGAGGTAAGAAGAGAAAAACAAGAGATAAGTTGGTGTGAGAAATTCAAAATACCATTGAAAACTCAAACAGTAAGCTTTTAGTTTCTTATTCATTTGGAGGTGTTGGAAAACTTTAAAAAAATTTCAACTAAAATTTTTTAATATAAAATTTTTCTCTATTCACAATATTTTATTTTAATCATTTTTTCACATATTCCTATATAGTTAATTTACTTTTCAATTATTTCTACATAACTACCTATACAACTAACTTATCTATTTTAACTTTATTTTTTTACTCCTCATCATTACTCCTATCATATTATATAATTTTCGATTAATTAAAAAACTTTTATACCAAAAAGTTTTTATTAAAAATCTTATCACTTCCCAAACATATATTTGATTTTAATTGTCTTAATTTGTGACTGATGCTTGCAATGATATTGTTTTAATATGAGAATTGATACAAACTATGTTCAGCTAAACCTCTTATCTATGATTTAGGAAGCGTATGCTTTTAAGAAAAAATAGTTTGTTTTATTTAGTATATTGTGATTTTAATGTCTGCTTGGTATATAAGTCCATATTTTGACCTGATTTTTATGCATTAAATAAAGGAATCAAAATGCAAAAGTCTAATGCAAGAAAATTAAGATATTTGTTCTCAAAAAGGCAAAACACTCTTAAGGAACTTTATAAATTACATAAAACTTAATGAATTCTTATTGACATAATCTTATGAAAAAGGTGGTCACGGAGACCAGGATAGCTAATCTAAGACCTTAAAGATAAGTGCTTTAATTGTTCCAACAGGCATCAAATTTATTTTCATAAAGAAAAAATTATAAATGTATCACAATAGTAAAAAAAATACACATTCAGTCAATAAACAAACCAGTTAGATAAAAAAATCACAGCAAAAATTTGAAAAAACTCCCTTTTACAGAGATCGCACGTTTTAAGCTTCACTAGTGATAAGACGATGGGGGAGGAGAAATCTGGAAATAATTCACGCCGGCAGAAAACAAGAAAAACGCAACCCACAAAGGCATTACGAAAAAAATTGCCGCGTAAAAATTAATTTTTGATAGCTACACGCCGACAAACTTGATGGCATTGAATACGGAGATGACTATCGAAGACATAACTACCATGCGAGACGGTCAGATACGATGTAGTGTTGATAGCGTCCAACCCTAGCTTTCTGCAGATTCCGTGTAACTTTCTGAGTTGTTATTGGTACGAAATTCTATTCATTTATTATATTTAATATTATTTGTTTAGTTTGAAAATCAAATTTAATTTAAATTAAGCATGTGTGTAAGTTAAATTTGTTCAAAAATATATATTTATATGTAAATTATGAAAAACATTTACATTTATTTATATATACATTAAAATGTAATAATATTTTATAGAAATATTTATTCATATAATAGTGATATTTCATATGGTTTAAATGTTGAAAACGTTAGTTTAAAATTAATAATTTAATATTAAATTATTTTATTATATTAATTTTACATCTTCATAACTAGGACTCATATACAGTGACATTAGATAAGTAAAAAAAGTTTTTATGATAATATAAATATATAATAGATGAAACGAATTTTTCATTAATTATTTAAATATTAAAAATAAAAAATTATTTGAGAAAGAATTTTATAGAAGCAGGCCCGTGTGAACGCCACGTAATATCGTCCATAACATTCGCAATTTGAATTTGACCAGTAAACATGGCTATAATCTACAATTTCGCTGTACTTTGTGGCTTACGGGTCGATGGAGATGGTCAACAGCAAAGTGACAAACTACGCCAGTCTCGAACCCAAAAATATTTTGTTTAAAATGACAAATATATCCTTGTCAACTTGACAAAACTGCCCTTTAACGCGTGAAATCGTGATGTGGAAGGAGTGCAGTGATTGTTTGAAAGTAGCATTCGTGATGACTGGCATTATAATCATGCAACTGGTTGGCTAATATTTTAAACATTTGTTATTAAACCAAAATTATCATATTAAATGGGTTGCATATAAAACTTTTATAAAAATGTAATGATCCAATACAAATATGCACGAAGCTTCAATAAATTGAGGTGTTCTTAGCCTTTTTTATGTTTTGTTTTTCTTTTCATTTTATGCTGGCCACATGTAATTTTTGTATTATTTTAAAAATAATAATTTGCATCTCAAAATTATTATTGAACTTTGAAATTATGGGTGTAAAAAAATTTGATTTTTGAAATTATAGAAATATAAACAGCAGTTCGGAAGATAAATTCTGGATTATAAACTAAATACATGTAGTGTTACATACATAAAAATGAGAAAAAAAACCTCAAAATACATATCTGTCTTCGGTATACATACTTATATATATGAGACTTGGTACACATATACTATTGAATTATTACCTTTTGTAACATTTGTTTTCAAAGTCTATGGGTTATACATTATCTCATAGATGGTCTTGAACTTTTAAAAGATGCAAACCATCAAGAAATTTTTGGAATGAAAGAATAAAGTATATTTTGTAAATATCATTAATAAATTGTATTTTAAAAAAAAGTTTTCCATTTCGATGGAATGGCTCCAATTGTTATTACAAAATTTTAAATTTTGACAACTGAAATTTTTTTGCAAAAGGATAAAATTAAATTTAGTACGGCTTGGTTGATCTGGGGCATTTGGCAGTAACACTCTAGTCGAGGTTCAATGGCGTTTGGCAGCAACAATGGTTGAGGTTTAATCCTTTGTAAGCCCTCCAGGTCATTTGAGGAGTTCTGGTCTCCTCTTAAACGATATAAGTTGACATAAAAAGGATTTGTATAAGTTTATAGGGTCGATACGCTATATAAGATTGAAAAAATGTGGAACATTGTAAATAAAAGATTTCAATTGAAACAATCAAAAAAATTTAGTTGACAATAGTTTATATTTATATAGAAGCTATGACTCTTATTTTCCATATATTCACTCTTGAAGTTAAAGAATTGAAAAATATGTACGCGAGTTGAGTTATAAATGAAATATCAAAAAAAGTATCCAATCAAAGTAATCTTTCACACTATTATTCCATATATAATGGTTTAGATTTTAGAATTCTATTTTTGAAATATAAAAAAGTAATCCGTTGTAGTTTTTAAAAACCACACTCGGTTGTATAAGATAATGGATTATGATTCTGTTAGCCTTGCTGGTAGGTTTGTTAAAAAAATTTAATTTTTATAAAAATGTTAACCCTGATGTGTTTAATTTACATGCAAACTCTCATGAATTTTAGATATTTATATCTATTTTTAATTTCAAAAATAACTGTTTGGGAGGTATTTAATTAATTTTAACCCCAAAACTGTTAATTTTGAAATTCATAAAAATACGTATTATAATAAAAAAATTGTAAAATTATGCACATGAATTAAATACGGTGAGCCTCATATTTTTATGTTTTATGAAAAAAAATTATATATTAGTATGCCCAGGCCAGATCATAGCCCTTTAAAGTAAACAATTATTTTTTAAATATAGGACCAATAGGGTGCATGAGGCCATCCCATACCATCGGTTGCATATGATCACAGCTCGTTCAAACCGTGTCCTTTATTTCGTCGCGGAATCCCTTGCCTTTGCGGAGAAGCAAGCAATGAAACTATGAAAGGGGTTTGGATTCTGCAAGTTGGAAGTTGGAACACGCTCCTGTTCCAACCCGGATTCTCGTCCGCGTTTGTAAAATAATGAAAGGGTATTTGCAAATGGCCCGTCAACATTTTTCTCATTCTGCAATTTAATTATCTATATTTCACGTTAGAGGTAGACAACTCATAGACCTCCGCTTTTGAAGCTTATTTGGCAAACCCTCACTTGCATTTAGATCTCCCGAGTACTTTTTTTTTATGGTTTATATTTACGTACATCTCAACATATATTACATTATAATTCTGAGACATTTTTACAAACAAGGAGATACATAACTCCTCCAAAGAAATCTGGAGACACAGCTCCACTAAAGAATTAGGAAGAATAGCTTCCATCCAGCCCAAGGGAGACAACAGCTCCCACACTACCACAAAGGGAGACCACAGCTCCCACACCATTTTTCCGGGCCGAAATCCCAATATGGGATTCGAACCCACGACCTGCGCGCTAAGGGGCCAACGCCCCTGCCACCTGCGCTAGCCGCAGGTGAGAGATCTCCCGAGTCCTGAAGAACGTTCAGTGGAAAAAATTTTCCTCTCACGAGGACTTTTTTGCAATTTATTTTGGATTATGATCTTATTAGCCCAAGTTAACAAGCACAGGTGTATTCATTTTTATTTTTAAGGAAAATGTGAGATAGAGCGTACTTAATTCATATATTAAAATTCACAATTTTTAGATATGTAAATATATTTAACTAAGTGGCGAGATCCGCCACGACTGGATGCATTGCAACAAAATAATATTTCGTAATTTTATCGATTTTTTTTTACATGTGTCAGTTCTATCTGGATCTTCTAAATATAAAATTTGATCATTTTTGAATTTATTTAATATTTTATATACATGAAAATAAAAAGTAAATACCTAAGCAATTTAAAAATCACTAAATTTAGCAAGGTAAAATATACAAATAAATACTGCATATATATATAAAAATAAAAATATATATTATTTTCAACCGGACGCATTGCCGGCAAATTGGCAAACCCCACAAGATTTAAGTAATTTTCACACAAATTTCTAAAAGTTGTAAATTTTAATATATAAATTAAATACACTTGCACTCGTATAGTCACGAAGAAGTCAAAAATAAAAAAACTACGTGCTCACACCAACATGATATAACTTTGTTTTTTCCCTTTATCCCTTATAGCTAATGATTTTGCAATTTCACCCTCATCTATAAACACTACTAGCGCGAGTACACTGCCGCAATCTGACCACGGATTACAAAACTCGCCATTTTTTAACTTGGCTCCACCCGCTTGAAAAGGCCCCGCCTAAATATTAAATAGAGAACTCCGCCTCTCGTCTCGGACTGCAGAGCCAGAGAGAGAGGATGGAGTTGCAGCGCGGAATTCCTCTGCTTAGGCAGCAGTTCAAAGCTCTGCTGAAGAAGAATCTCCTCCTCTCATGGCGCTCCAAGAGATCCACCTTCCTGCATCTCTTCTCCTCTCTCTTCTTCATCTTCCTCATCTTCTGCATCGACAGAGCTATCAAGGCGCGCTTCTCCTCCACCTCCTCTTACAAAAACGTTTTCGATCCCCAGCCCTTGGTCTCCCCTCCCATCCCTCCCTGCGAAGACAAGTTCTTCGTCCGCCTTCCCTGCTTCGACTTCGTCTGGAGCGGCAACGCCAGCGCCACCGTCCAGACCATCGTCCGCCGCATCATGGCAAATAATCCTGGCCGTTCCATCCCCGACGGCAAGGTTAGGACTTAAATTTATGATTTTGCAGGCAGAATATGATGACTTGGGGGAGAAGTAGAGATATCTGCTAGTTTGATGTCATTTTAGTGAAATTGCCGATGGTTCATTTGCAGACGCTTTTTAGCTCTAGCACGAGAATTTTGTTCAGCGGCTTATCTCTACTCTCTGATCTCGGATGCTGGATTTGGACCTCTATATTTTGGTTTCCGTTTGATTATCACCTTGAATTGAATATTTTGCTCAATTCTATTATTCTTTTTTTCTTTCTTTTATGCTTTGTTCTCTCTAATTTGGATAATATATCCATATTCCCCACTGCCGCTACGACACTAGTCACACTACTATGTTGTAAATGGTGATGAACTTTGACGAAACGCCAATATATGAAATCCCGTATGTACATTTGTGGCAACTACACACCGTCGCCATATGCTTTTCGTATGCGTGAAATTGTCACTCTTGGCCATCTGAATGCTGTATTGCGCTGTGGATTAGTTGCATTGACCATCTGAATGCTGTATTGCGCTGTGGATTAGTTGCATTGACCATCTGAATGCTGGATTGCGCTTTGGATTAGTTACAGTCTGAAAGTCATTCCGTTTATGTCAATTGCAATTGCTTTTGAAATGATGATTAATAAATGGAAAGCCTGCATTCCCCTCATTTATTTGAGTGAATCCAGGCAGTGAAGATTCCCTTGTTCGTGTCATTAAAGTACTTTCTCTTGCCGTGGATGCAGCATATCAAAAGAATATTCATGATCATCCAAATGATGACATATTCATTCATGGAAAATGAGGTTATAAGATTATGGGGTTTTCTATGTTTCATTTTATTTTTTGGTTTTGGGGATCAGCCTCTGTTATCTCATTGTGCCAAGGCACGGCTTTCTTTTTTAATTTTATCAGGATTTCACCCCATGTTCAAGCCATCATCTTCCCCCTGAATTTGTTCTTTGCTCACTTCAAATAAAGATGGGTGTCTTTGGTGGGAATTTATCTTAAGATTCTGATCTGCTTCTTGGCGTTTGCAGGTCATGTCGTTTGGCACACCTAGTGAAGTAGACGCCTGGCTAGAAAGCGATCCCCTGCGATGCCCTGGAGCTCTGCATTTTGTAGAGAGAAATTCAACTGTCATAAGCTATGGAATTCAAACTAACTCAACTCCTATTGCGAGGCGAGGACATTATGAGGATCCAACCTTTAAATTTCAAATTCCACTACAGGTTGCTGCTGAGCGTGAAATTGCCAGGTCTCTGATTGGAGGTATATAGTCCATTCAATTATAACAGGAAGCTTTGTCACTTCTCAGAACAATCTGCAAGTGCTCATGGATGATGAATCTTGAATGATCAACTGATTTTCTTCAAAAACTGGAATGACTTTAACAACTTTATTGCTGACCAATATCATTGGATGAAAAGTTGGTAACTGATTAGATTATCATTATCTCAAAATTAGAAAGGATTTTCTAGTTCATGTCTTATCTAATTGATTGACTAAATGCTCATGCAAGTGCCAACAAGTATAGACGATGCCCTATGTTTTCTGATTGCAAACAAATAGAAATTTAATTGTCGTTAATGGTATAAAACATAGCCACTGGTTGCATCATCACAGTCCTGTATTATAGAGACTGCTTAGCAACAGGCGGTGTAAGTAATGTTCCCATGATTCAAATGATTAAGATTGGTAAGGAAATGCACCAGCTGGGTTTTTCTCTACATGAAGCAAGAAAACGCAAAGCTTTTACCCAATTTATGTGTGAATGATTGTGATGATCCTGAAATTGATTCTACTAACTTTTGATGCATTTGCAGAACCAAATTTTAGCTGGGCTGTTGGGCTTAAGGAATTTGCTCACCCTGCCACTGAAACTTTCTCTGCTGTTGGTGCTGTGGGACCCACATTTTTCCTGTCAATTGCAATGTTTGGTTTTGTGTTTCAGGTTGGCTCTTTGATCACCGAAAAAGAACTCAAACTTCGCCAGGTAGTAATTATTATTATTATTATTATTTACTTATCATGTATGCATCTGTTTCTGTTACCATTCTGTATGCACGTATTGTCATTTAAACTTACAACATCATATAGACTGGTCATCACAAGCTACCTGAGTCCTGTATTGGCTGTGTGCTGGGGGGCTCCAGGATTTAAAAATTGTGGCTTTGGGGAATCTGGAATCAGTATTCAGACCAGCCCTGCATACTATCTTTAGACTAGTGTGACACTGGCATGCTAGAGGTGAATTGACCAAACCATGAGATGTTTGGAAGACAAAGTCTTGCAAAAAAGATGCCGTCAGTATGCATAATTGTGTTTGGACATGTTTTTTTTTGGAATTTTACAAAACAAACCCTGTAAGTTTCAAACTTTTATGCAAACCTCACATGCTTGTGATTTTTAACTTAATAAGAAAGAAAATCATCCTTCTAAATTGTTTTGGGGGCATTTAGCATTGCAGAAAAATTTGTATGACATTTTGTTCATTTGGTACTTTATATACCTTAACCATAAGGTTCATTTGCAAAGTTTGAAACTTAAGGCATGTATTTTCCAAAATGCAGTTATGCATACTCACAATGTCTATCTTGCCAAAAACCTGCAGGAAAATGACAAAATAAAGTCGGCTTATGAAAAATGTGTCATGATTAAGGAGATGAGTAGATGGAGCAAAACCGTTGGCTGATTTTTACAGAACAATAAGTTATAAGTTAATTCCTTGTTTGTGCAGAAATATGGTTCTTGGTATAGGTACTCTAGATGATTATACAAACAGTAATCCGTTAGATGGATGTTTATGTACTTTTCTAGATCGTGATATAAATATTATTGTGTTCGATGGATGTGCACCTTTCTTAACTTTTCTGGATGGTGATACAAATATTATTGTGTTGGGTAGATGTATAAGCACCTTTCTTAACTTACTGTCATTATTTCTTGTTCCAATTATATCGTCCTACTGATGAAGGCAATTGATGGTCATATGTTTTTCATGTTACTTGCAGGCAATGTCTATAATGGGTCTTTATGAATCTGCCTACTGGTTGTCATGGCTTACATGGGAGACTGTTCTAACACTTCTCTCATCAATTTTCTCAATACTCTTTGGGATGATGTTTCAGTTTGATTTCTTCCTACATAACAGCTTTGCTGTTTTATTCCTCGTGTTTTTCCTTTTCCAATTCAACATGGTAAGCTCCCTTCTGTTGCACTTACTGTTTCAATGAATTCTTCATCATGGACCAAAAAACTTTCATTCTTTATGATTAAAGAATGTGCTTGGGATGATCTTGGAATGGAATCTCCCATTTCCTAAAAACATTTTTCCTATTCCTAAAAAATAACAGCTTTTTTTTTCATTTCTAATATAATTTTTCTCAATCCCAATACACATTTTCTCATTCCCAATACATTTTCATCTCAAATTCTCATGCTATCTGAGCCCTGAACAGCCCCACAATGCTATTGATTAGAGAAATTCTAGTGTCTTATGCAAGATGTTGCCATGCTCTACTTTTTGTCAGGATTATAGAAGCTTACCCAGATAATACGTTTTGCAGATTGGTTTTGCCTTCATGATTTCAGCTTTCATTAGCAAGTCATCATCAACCGCCACTGTTGGATTTTTTGTGTTTATCATTGGCTTTTTAACTCAGGCAAGCTTTCCCAGCAAACTGCTTATGATGTCTAATTCTCATACCCTCAAACTAAGAGTTTACTCCATCATTGCAGCTAGTTACAGCATTTGGATTTCCATACAGTCACAGCTACTCAAAGGGTTATCAGGTTTTATGGTCTATCTTTCCTCCCAATCTTCTTGCTCAAGCCCTTGATTTGCTTGGGAGATCAACAGCCACACCCCAAGATGAAGGAATTAGTTGGAGTAGACGGGCAGACTGTCCACCAAAAGATCTCAACTGTGTCTTAACTATTGTACGGTTAAATTTCAGAACAAGAAATCAAATTTCATATACTTTGTAATATCCATGTATTTTGCATTCTGTGGAACTAGTTGCTAGTTTGTTTTGTTTCTTTCCTCCTATATATTTCACTAATGAAATGTTATTAAACTTTGGCCACAGGATGGCATCTACAAATGGCTTGTGTCTACCTTTTTTGTCTGGTTGCTTTTAGCCATCTACTTTGACAACATTATTCCCAATTCAAATGGTGTGAGGAAACCATTATTTTACTTCCTGAAGTCCTCATACTGGACGGGAAAAGGTGGAAACAAGGTGGAAGGTACTTTTCGTAGCAAAGCTCAACGCATTTTATCATGAATTCTCCTTCAGTGAAATTGACTCTGTGTTAGCTCTTATTTATCTTTGTTGCTGCAGAAGGGAGCGTCTGCAGTTGCACAAGTTCAATTCCGCCATTAGATGATGCCACTGCAGATGATGAAGATGTCCTCACAGAGGAGTCAATTGTGAAACAGCAAGCATCTGAAAATGTGCTTGATCCAAGTGTTGCAGTCCAGGTATGTGGTCTTACCAAGAGCTATCCAGGCACAACAAAGTTGGCTGGTTGTTGCAAATGTGAGAGGTCATCACCCTATCATGCAGTGAAGGTAATGACCATGTTGCCTTCTCAACTCTTCCATGCTTGTGCAATTTTTGAACCAGTAGATTGCAGATCTCATCCTTTGAATACTATCAATAAGCATCACTGTTTGTTTTGCTTGTAAGCTTATGCGGAAATGAGAAGGTAAATTATTGTTATTTCAAGTGAAAGCATCGCATGTTTGGATGTTTTCAGGGAATTTGGGTGAACTTCGCCAAAGACCAGCTATTTTGTCTTCTTGGACCTAATGGAGCTGGCAAAACAACTGTTATTAATTGCCTGACTGGTATAACACCAGTGTCAAACGGAGATGGTAATGGCTTATCTTGAAGTTCAAAGCTTCCATGATGCTGATTCATATTTGTAGCAAATACTAAATCCCTAAACAATTAACGAGGTTATCATTTTTTTTAATAGCAATGATATATGGATATTCCATTCGAAGTGCTGTTGGCATGTCAAGCATCCGAAGGTTGATAGGAGTTTGTCCGCAGGTATCTTAGTTTTACTTTCTTATTTTCGTAGGTGGATGTTTTATTTTCATAGGCAGATGTACATACTCTCAAATTTCAATACAGAAGTTGTGTGGTTTTACCCTTTCAGCTAGAGGTTATTTTGTTTGGAAGTTGGAGCTGATATTTTGATTTTAATCCTTTCTTTATTCAGTTTGATATTTTATGGGATGCTTTGACGGGCAAAGAGCACCTTCATCTATTTGCTAATATCAAAGGCTTGCCACCTGCTTCAATTAAATTGGTATGCAGATGCCATCAAACAAACAAATTTGTCCAACATCTAATTTTTTATCTCCTTATCTGACTCTTGCCTGAGATACTTTTGAGGAAACTCATTGCTGGAAATCTAGAGTCAAGCTGGTTTTGTGACTCAAATGTTTCCAATCAGTTTTTCTGTTTGAAGACTCAGCTTGTTGACAACCTTATCTAGGTTCCATGAAGTTAACATTGAGCTGAGTTGGTAAGTTTAGAATTACAATCTGAGCATCAATTCCTTGCCTTTGACTGTAAAGTTTGCCTTGCTGGTTGTACAGGTTGTTGAAAAGTCATTAGCTGAAGTAAAACTCACAGAAGCAGCCAAAGTTAGGGCTGGTAGCTATAGCGGAGGGATGAAGCGCAGGCTTAGTGTTGCAATTGCCCTTATAGGAGATCCAAAATTGGTCATCTTGGATGAGCCGGTAACCGGAAACATCTTAATTCTGTTTTTCATGATTGTTTTTTCTGGGCATAGACTTATGCAATTCCAAGTTATTAAGAGGTTATTAGATATTTATATCTATTGATGAATTAAACTCCTCACTCTCTTTAAGAGTCTAAGAAAAAGAGAAGGAAACCAAAATGAAATGCTTAAACATTAAATGACTGTGATTTAATGAGTCTCTTAATTGGAGATGTTCTAAGTTTTCAAGCCCCACATGGACAAGAGGTTTTATTTGTTTTCCACCTTATCTTAAATGAAACCCATAACACATTAACATAGCAGCTGAAAATTTTATGCTTTCTTGTAGACAATAGATGCTTGTATGCGCGTGTTTGGATGCAAACAGTTACCCAATATTACTTGGTTCTGAATTTTCTTTTATGGATGCCTTCCAATTTATATTGGTAATATCTGTGGTTCTCTCCCGCAAAATATTACTCCTAACAGAATAAAAAAGCAATCTGATTTATCAAACTAGTTATCCAGTTTAATTTTATTGAAAATTTGTCTGATAACTAGCTCCTTAGGGATTGGACTTTGGAGGCAGAAATGAGCACAAATCAATGATTGTGTTCCACGAGGAGCAACTTCCTTCCTTTGCTATCTCTAGAAGTGATTTTTACTCATACTGAGAATGATGTATAGTTACTGTTATTGCAAACTATCAAACTCAGCTGCATCCTTACAGTCTTGGGTCCATTTCACAGACTACTGGTATGGATCCAATTACTCGTAGGCATGTATGGGACATCATAGAGGATGCAAAGAAAGGAAGAGCCATTGTCTTGACAACTCATTCAATGGAGGAAGCCGACATTCTAAGTGACCGAATAGCTATTATGGCGAAGGGAAAGCTCCGCTGCATAGGAACCTCAATTCGGTTAAAGTCACGTTTTGGTACTGGATATATAACTACTGTGAGTTTCACGGGAACTAATGCTGGGCTATCACCTGGTGCTCACGGAAATGGAATTACAAAGGAACCTCAGTATGAACTGGTTAAACAGTTCTTCAAATATGTAAGTTGGATGAACATCTTGGTTACTTCCTCTCATTCATAAATTCTTAAAATCTGACCGGGAATTTCATTTTACAGCATTTGGATGTGGAACCCAGAGAAGAGAACAAAGCATTCCTAACTTTTATTATACCTCACGAAAAAGAGGAACTGTTAACAGTGAGGATCTCTTTCTTTCATTTTTCCCCCCCTTAAGCCTGTCATGTGATGCACAACATCAAAATATCTTGCAATGCACATGACTATGCTTCCATTCCTACATGCATTTTATGTGTATCAACATGCGATGTGAATCAAAAACCATGGTCACACTTGTTATATTTTTGACTAATGTTAATGGTCATTATTTTATAGGATTTAAATATTCTAGGGTGTTTTACACTATGCCTATTAGTTCTTTGTACTTGTAATTTTTCCTTGTTCTCTTTGTAGGTCGCTTTAATTTGAGGTGGATCATAAATTTTTTGTAATTTTTATTCTTCTCTTCAAGGATCACAGTAGAGATACTAAACAAACCTGTCTTATATTAACTCACTTGATTGTTTTATCAATCAAATGCTGGTTTGTTAAATCGTTACCTACATAAGTTAGACCTACAAGAAAATTATGATTTTTTTTTTTTTGTATTTTTTCGTGATTTTATTTTTCAGATGTTTAAATATATATA
>JAXCLR010000081.1:25715273-25742619 GCA_035584095.1 Annona squamosa
ATTTATTTTAAAGGCATGTATTGAGAATGATAGACTTGTAAAAATTTCTTTTTCTTTATGCCTTGATGTAATAATGGAAACATGACTAGTGAAATAAGAATTTTGAAATTTATGAAATTATAATAATTAATTTTGCCATAAATGTGTGATTGATCTTGAAAAATTGCATTGAATACACGGCCCGGGATCACTTTTCTGGACCGGTATGTTACAATATTTCTCAATTAAAGCTCAATCAACCTCACAATATTTCCTAAGGAGACTACTCTCTAGCAAAATACAGGAGACTACTACTACAAAGATGGACTATGCTCCCAACTCGGTCGAAACTGGGACCTCTGGCATCACCCCTGTAATTAGCACCAACAGCGCTATCATGTTGAGCTCATGCTCCACTGTTAACTAAGGCATATGAAGTGGTTCGAAATCTGTGTGTGCATGAATGAAGTCCTGGTTCGAGTCCAAAGATAAAAATTCATATGAAAAAATAATAATAAAATAAAAAAAGTGATGCTCTGCTGGGGAGGAGTTGATAGTACCAATTGTGGATGAGGAAGTAGGATCGTGGGGACGAGAGCTATATATGTTGCGATCGAAAAATGCTGAAATCGCAAGTACTAATCAACGCGGTCAATAGTTCCTTTGTAATTTAACCAACGTTGTGACTAGAATACCGCGGGTAAGATACATATATATACATATATATATATATACGAGGAATATTCAAGTGCAGCATGCTACAGTAGAATTTCTTGTGCAGCATCATTGAAATGGGCCCTACATGATTATCAAATCATAATCTGCTCCACCTATTATATTTAGAATAATGTGTTCTATTACTATATCAATTTTCATCCCAATCAGATATGTATATGGGCCCCATCTGAAAATAGTACTAATTCAACGTAATAAAATAGTTTGATATAAATAACAACTTTAAAGTGGCTTTTTCAACATCTAAACCATTTAAGGTATGATTTATATATGGATAAATGATTATATAAAAATTTTATTGCATTTTAATATGTGTGGGGCCCTTTTTTGGGTAACTGCACCGCTATTCTGGTGCAATGACGCTGCATAAAACAATGCTTAAGACTTTATTTTTTATTGTTGAGTATTTTTGTTGTGTTTCATTACATATTCCTAAATGGTATTGAACTATTTGTTCTTTTTTCTCTCTTATTTGTTTGAGGCTGCCTTTATAGCCTATATTTGAGGCATCAGTTTCTACAATCTTCTTTGCTGTTGGCTCAGCAAGGTTTATGATAGATAGATTTGTTAATTGCTTTTTTACTTGGACAATTTTTGTGTGTTGATCAGTCCAATTTGGTGGATTTTTCTTTAGCCTTTGATACAATGGTTTGCATATAGTTCTAAGATTTGGATAAAAATCAAATACATAGTTTAATGCTCTTAGAAATCTTTGAAGTTGAGCTTTATCTGTTATTTTATCTGAAAATTTATTACCAAATTTCAATGACCTTTGGATTTATATGATTGTATTATAGTAGATTTCATGTCCTAAAAATCTAATTTTTGTTTAGAAGAATAAGTATTTTGTTTTTAAAATTACTAGTTCATTTCTTTGAATTATTTTTAAGAAAATATTTAGGTGTTTAAAGTGTTGTTCTATCATTTCTGAAAATATTAGCACATCATCTATATATACTATTGAGAATTCAGTATATGGATTTAGTATGCCGTCCGTGATTTTTTGAAATTCTGATGGTGCATTTTTGAGTCCAAACGTCATTACATTTCATTCATATGAATAGAGAAAGATATATATATTTCCCTCTATGCCTCATTCTATTTCTCCATCTTCATCCTCCTTTCTTTATCTCTCTCATCTCTCTTTCCTTCTATCTCCTTTTACATTTTTAATTATTCCTCTTTTTTTTTTCTTTCTCTATTCTCTATCTTTCTCTATTTTGCTAAGTTGCCATCCTTCATGGTGCTAGTGTATCAAATATACATTAATCCCGATGAAAATTTGGTCATGTCATCCCTTTGATGGAGAGCAATTCACCTTAACAATTATAAATAACATATCAATTTCAAATAAGTTTAATTTTGACCTATTTGCAACATATGTACACAACCCGTTAATAATCATCAATATGTTTATTAAATGGGTTAAGAGTTAGAGATTTGTTAAACAAATTAAATTAATAAACAAATTAGAACTGAAATTATTTAAAGAGGTTGTAATTCAGATTATGCTATAATCCGTTCATACCCCTAATTGTGCCTAGGGCAAGAGGCAGAAAATTAGAAAAGAATTGGTTGGGATGGTCAATTGCGTTGTGAAAAGAGATCGTACGTTCTCAATTGGAACTTCGCCAGATCGTCGTCGCCGGATTTCGCGCCATCCACGAGACAATATCGTGTTGGTTGCTGTCCATAAAACTGGGTGTCCATAAACACCACGCCTATATCTGCTTCGGCAAAAGCTTCGCGAAGCTGTTGAACTGATCATGGAACCTATCTAAATCAGTTTCGGACGCGACAAATCGTAGATGGGTTGTCGAAGAGGGCAGCAGAAACTACGGCAAGCAGATGACTGGCCAAACAAATCAGATCTATATTTGATGTGGAATGCAGAAATCTATGCAGCCAACAAGAAAAATGTGGAATGGAAGATAGTATCACCCTTGCGCCCTTTCAACTCCCTGAACCTCATTTACTTGTGTGGTTCCGGATACCTGGCAATAGCTATAGAGTCGACCTTCTTTATTTTTTTTTTTGGTGTGTGCTTTCAATAGCACTAGGCGTTTGAATTTCTAACGGACATGAGAGAGACGAGCACCAGCTGCCCATGTGGACAATTTGCAGACAGACTTTCCCATCGACAGCTTTGGTTGGGTCGTCGGAGCTGGAGAGGATAGCAGTGGTGAGCTACGGTGAGATATAGGAAGAGGCATGCCGACAGGGACTGTTCACGATGGGATTTGGGTTGCTGAGGAAAAGGAGATCCGATGGGATGATGTATTTTCCGACATCGTAAAGACAAAGGGACCGTCACTAGCGACTCATCATGAGAGAATGGGGAAGGGCATAATGTTCACAAATATTTACCTTAAGGATTCAATTTGCAAAGGACCCCAACTTTAATAAGTGTTAAGTTTGCTATTGTTTAAACTTGCCAGACGCATCTGCTATTTCTCAAACTGAGAGGGCTCCTTCTGCCTATTAAAATAAAATCTAAAACATCATTTCTCTGTAGATATATGATTCTGTGAAGCACTATAATATTTTAAGAATGCAACTTATGTAAAATATCCATGAATTGACCTGTTGGATAACCTAAAATGAGTAAAGTAGATTTGTGTTTCTATACCCATAAGATAGAATAGATTCCCAGTAAAAAAAAAAAAAAAAAATCCGATTCAATTAGGATAATGTACCAAGGTCAGGTATCCGGAACTAATCTGAATTATTAATATGTTTAATATAGATTTAACAAAATTTTTTGACAGTGAAAGATATAAACATGTTCTTTACATATATACGAACTTGTTTAACTTATCCGTCATTTAGTAAATTTAACAAATATATTTAAAAAATTATTTTAGTAAATTTAACGAATATATTTAAAAAATTATATTACTATCATCTTGGTTTTAAGTTTTTAAATAAGACATGATAAAATTATAATTTTCATATATAATATAAAGACTATTTTAAAGAATCGAATTAAAATCGAAACTGGAACCCATTCAATCATTCCATCTTCAAAAATAAGGTAAAGTATGCTTAGAATCAACCCAACTTAAAATAGGATAGAGTAGAATACAAATTTTTGGAAATAAAATAAGGGTAGGACTGACCTCAACCTGGACTTACCAGACCCAAGTTGTACCTCTATAATATTTTAATACCTAAATGAATGACTTTCACAATTTACACTCAATTATATACTTTCAAGCAGGTGAAGGCTGCCTACGACTGGGAAGACTGGGAAGACTGGGATTAAAATCATTTTTACTAGCAAAGTAACAAATAATGTGACCAGATGTATTCTGAGTTTGTCAGCAAGGTGGGGCCCATCGTGGTCACCAAAGCAGGACCTTGAAATAGATACTCATGCATTGGTTTTCCAATTCCACCTAAAATCAAGGTTGTGGTTCGAGCGTCCAGACCTGACGCTAGTAATGAAATTTGCAAGACAATGTCAAGGCCCGTGATTATAGGAATCCCACATTTATATAAGGCAATTTCATCATAAAAGTATTGAAAATTAAAAACGAAAATCAAAGTGTTTACAGCGACCCGACCTGAGCAAAATCCAAACCAAAACCTAAAAACATGATATACAGCAGACAACGCCCATAACCACCCATGGTAGAAAACAAAAAAGTAAAGAGGATCTAAGCACACACCACACCACTGTTATTCATCCGACCCAGGTTCAAGTTTGACAGTAGAATTTTATGCCACAACACAAGGAAATAAACAACAACAGACATAGCAGCGCCTTACCTCCTCTTCGATAAAGTGTGCCCTGGACTTGTAAATACATGAACAATCACCTTCTCCACTCAGCCTGAATTACCTTCTCTGCAATTTGATGGATCATGGAAAATACTACGTCAGTAGTTTTTTTTTTCCCTTTCCTCTTTTACATGAATAAAAATGGATAGCATAAACAATATAGTACTACAGTTGATAACATTCCAATCTCAAGCAATACGTTCATGTATGTAGCTACAGTTACTACACTCATGCACACAGCACACAAAAATGCAATTAAGTTATCTAGAAGGTGCTTAGATGATGGGTAACAATCATTAGAAATCATAAACAAGATGTAGAAGAAGCACAGCCACACCCACAAGTAGAATTGAGTACTAATGGGTACACAGTTTGTTGCTTTGTTTTGAAACACATGCACACGCGTGTGCTCCCCTCCCTCCCCTCCCCTCTCTCAGAGCACACAAATGTGATTGCTCCAGAAGGTGCTGCGATGATGAGCAACAATCATTAGAAATCATAAACATGATGATGTAGTAGTGCTGCTCTACCCACAAGTAAAACTCCCTCATATCAGTGGCATTTAGGAACAAGGCTTCCTAATTGCTTTCTCCCTACATATCGCTTTTGAAATTTACAGACCTATACTTCTCTATCTGTTTTGATATTTACCTACCTAAACTTCCGCCGACTCCACATTTACCTCATCCTTACCTATGCTTTCAATCTTTCTCCTATTTGTTTATCCAAGAAACCTATTCACCCCGTCTTCAGTTACTCTGTAATACACAGCCAAAGAAAGAAGGTTGGTATAAGCAAGCAACCAACTCTTCATAGAATATTCTCAAGCCCTAGAATATGAATAGGCAGGATAGCTGCAAGGGCAACTGAATAGCTGAATCAAAGGAATAGTTACTCAATCTTGACCTCATGAGAAAAACACGCGTTGGTGGGGGGGCAGCGTACAGACACTAGGGGATTTCAAAATTTCAGCTTCAGCCTAGAAACTCGTATCTGTAATACAGCTGTAAAGATGAGTAATTACAGATTCCTAGATCCACTGATTCTAATAAACAAGGCTTGCCAATTCTACTAGAGCGCCTAGATTTTTTTTTCCCTTAGTTTTTCATAATGCAATGAACATATCCTCCACAGCTTACCTCAGTTAGACAACCTATTGTCCTTCCACCACATCAAAAAATCTAAAGCACAATGAAAAACTTAAAAAAGACGGCAGTAACAGTTTTTCAGCAATGGATTCCCGATCTGCAAATACAACATTAGTATAGAACAAAACAAAGAAGGAAAAACAGCAGCAGCAGCAGCAGCAGCAGATAGATAATCACCATTTCCTTCCCGTGACGAGAGTGATCTGTCACTCCTGATGGCACCTTTACCGCTTGCTTGGACTAATCTATGTGCCCTTGTTGATGGTGAGCTGACCTTTCCATTGGTGGATGGGAGAGAATGCCGACGTGTGAAGCCATTTTTCTCAGCCCCATCCTGAGCAAACCTTGGAGAGCCTTGTGCTCGTAACTTCGCCTTTGCAGATTCAGTTGTTGCCATATAGCTTGGTAAAGTTGGAGTACTCGGTAAACCATTCTCTGAATATTCTGGCTTTGATGGGAAAGATGCCCTCCTCTTATTGGTTTTCTGGTTCTCTTGGACTGTCTGATCTTCCTTGGAGTCAGTGATCCCATTCGCTAGGGATATATTTGCATCTTGCACGCTAGTCTCCAAGGTTTGCATTTCAACAATTGGATTTTCATCATGTGGCTTATCTGCAGTGGCCACGTCTGTTTCCACTTGCTTCAAAGAAATTTCCACAGGTTTCAGAGAAGTTTCCACTACTTTTGAAGCAGTTTCCATCTCAGGTTCATTCTCTACAGCAAGAGGCATATCTTTCTTTACCTTCTCGGTCAAATCCACTGCAACCTGATCTGGGCCCTCAGATGCAGAGGTTGAAACCTTTCTCAGCGTACGCTTGGGCTTTTCGGTTTCAGCCTCTGCCCGTTCAGAGCCCTCCGTGGTTGAAGCAGACACCTTTCTCAAACTCCGTTTGATCTTTTCAAGCTCACTCTGTGGATGTTCTTGCGTTGAATCTGCAGGATGGGTTGTAACTTTTCTAAGGTTGCGCTTTGGCTTATCAGAGTCAGAAGATATATGAGTAGAGTCCGTGTTTGCAGAAGTATTTCTTCGGACACTGCGCTTTGGTCTACTGGACTCACTCTCTGCAGCTTGAGAACTGCTCTGCTTGGCCTGGGTTTTCGTAGGGTTTTTCTTCGATTGTGCTTGTATTTCTCGTGATAGAGCATATGACCACCGATCTAGCCAGTTCCAAGCTGAATTTGGTTCACTCTGATCATACTGGATTCGCAGAGGCAGGGCAACAGACAACAATGCAAGAAGCTAGAAGGGAAAATGCAACTTTCATCAATATTAAATTGATGGAGAAGTTCTCCATATTTAAAAAATAAATAATAAAATTTTAAACCAGAAACAAAGGAACCAGTAATTTCTACACAGAATAAGCAGTAATATGCATCCCCCATGCAACAAGGAACCACACTGTACTCACATCCAGATTGCAGTTTGCAAAACTAGACAGCCATATGAGGACATGTGGAAAAGATTAGCAAAAAATTCATTGTGCTTTGTAAAAGAGTGTAACTGCAAAGGTAGGTAGGAGAGTGTACTACGAAAAGACACAATGGCTTGCTGAATATGATATAGATTATAGTATAGAATAATGACAAGACAGCATAGTAATTATTTGAGAAAGTAATGTGATGAATGGTTTGAATAGGCTTTTTGTAAGAATATGTACGTCTGATCATTCAAAAGAGGTGGAGAACAACTGAAAAGTAAAGGTAATGCTGGAAGGAAAGGCAGGTGCAGTATAATGAGTGCTTGTTTGAATTGAAATAAGAAGAGATGTAAAGCAATGACCCTCACACCCTCACTTGGTCGGCCTCAACAATGGATCTTAGTACATCATTCCCTCGCTGCAACTATCCAAATGTATCTAGACATGGTGGCCCTCAACAAAGGTGCTGACGACCAAAGAATCCTCCACACCAGGATAATTTGACCTTCTAATGGTTGAGCTGTCTTTTAATATTCATAAAATTGGTATTTTCATCAAATTATTTTGACATGACGCTCATAGAAGCACTATAATCTTCAATTCTTGAAGATCTTTGAGGCAACTACATGAAATTTTGCATCAATCCCATGCGTAATCAACAAAATAGTGTGCAACAATAGTGTCTTCATATTGCAGACAGAGCACTAATCCAATTTTATGTTGTCATGACAATTCAGCACAGGCTTTGTAGCCTTTTATTTATTGAGGGATAACTTCATTACCTTACTGGGAAGAAACAAATGAAGCTGAACTCACCTTCTTAACAAATGCATTTGACGTTAGTTTCTCCATCTGAAATGTTGGATTTGCCCCAATAGAATCCAAAGGCTTCTTGTCCTAGCAAGAAAGGAAATTAGTCACAGAGATGACAATAGACAGTCCGAGTAATAATTCATGATCCAGACCTCAGGTAAGGACTTTGTGAGTCACATGGTCAAGTTAACATGACTAATTGTAACCAGTCTGACAGCCTTAGTTAAATAAACAACATTTCTACTTCCGAATTACAGCAATAACATAATGTCTTCCCTTAGTAAATTTACCATTAACGTTTTAGGTCCAGACAATGGAAGGATCTTTCAGTGAATAGCTTTAACAATTGCCAATTCTAATTTCAAATATCACATTGACTTATCAGCTTATCATTAATTTGTTTCATAGGAGAGCAACCGATTGAAACCAGCCTATAAATGCTCTGCGCCATTCAAATAGACATTTGATAGAAATTGAACATATTCAACATGAAAACCATGAACTTGCATGATCAAGAATCAACGAGAATGGAGTATGAAAAACACTACAGCACCAGACATCTTTTTATGTCCAAGCTGCGAGTGACATTGGATATTTGGATGTGCTGAACATAATGCAACCAAAATATACTCATAAGCATTAATGCGAACTTCCAGTAGCTCCAATCAGCCAATTCATAAGATCCGTTCCCACCAACACAGTGAATGGAAAAGACAGCTTAAGGTTCAGCAGTAACTTGCAACAAATGATGGTATCACACTATATAAATAATACTCGAAAACGGAAAGAGGAAAATGGACATTCTTTGCATCAGTCAGAAAATTTAATGGCACATCAAGTTTAAGAAAGTTACCAAGTGCTCTACCTGATGACATATTTTCTGTATCTCAATCCCAATATCAGAACGCCTAACACGTTGACCACGAACCAAAGCCTGCAATTTTATGATACCCTGCAAAGAAAGTAAAGTGGCAACGGCCTGTCTCCTGACCAAGTGTCCACGGATCAGAGCCTGCAGCCTTATGATGCCCTTAAGTGCTCGAAATGCTCGACGAGCCTGCAGGAGCATTTGATCTCACATTAGAGCAAAAATAATCACAACCAGAACAAATATGAAAGCTAGTGGCTGAAAAAGAGAAGCTTCATTAATGTAATCAAAGCAAGAGGAAAGTTGCATATAACAAACAAATACTACTGATTCACTATCATTGAAGAAGAAAGAAAAGGTGTTCCAGTCTGCTTGAGGCTATATTTGATGAAGATTCCTGAGCCTTAGGCAAAATTCCCGTGACCATCAATAATGAAAATGTTTTACAGTTTCTTGAGGCCAAATTTTCAGAGATTCCTGAGGTTTAAGCAAAATTCAAGTGGCAATCAATATCAAAGTCATGACCAGCACTGTAAATCCTGCATTCTGAAGGTTTCTTTCACACAGATTAATGTTTAAGCAATGCAGCAAACATATAAGTCTTGACATTTGTAAAACAAAAAAGTCCACAAAGAAGATGCATAGCAGTGGGTAAATGCGTATCATATTAGAAAGTTTTAACTAGCCCATGATAGAGATACAGATAATTTCCATGAAATGATTAAAGCTCAATAAGCAAAGAAATAGTTATTTTCAGAGGGGGAAGACAACAATAAATCATGTCGCAAACCCATGAGCAGTGCTAGCATGCATAATCATGCATATCAATAAGCATATGTAGCAGCATTCAAGCACTATATAAAAAGAATTGGCACATATAATCAAGGTAAACAGCAATAAACTGATAAAAACCATTGTAAATGCGATAGGGCATCCAATTAGAGAAATTCACCAGAAAACCCCTGAAAGCTGCCTGAGCCTTTGTAGCTGCTTGCTCTTCCTTGAATTTCATAGAATCTCCAGACACATCTAACTGCACAGCCTCATGACAATCTGCTACTTGAGCTACAGGCATTGTCATTCCAGTGGTGGTAGTGTCCAAAGGAACCCCATTTTCTATCTCATAATTCCCTCCATGTTTGTCAGCTTCAGCAGGAATTGGCTGTGAAATCACAGATGAATCTACACCTGACTCATTAAGTGGTGCCTTTCCTGAAATCCATACTTCCTTTGCATTTGTTGACCCCTTACACAATGAATTCACAGCATTGTCAGAATTCATCAAATCTTCAGCATTAAATAATCTCATTGGCAAATATCAAAAGAAGAATGATGGTCACATTGACAAAAGGCTTGTTTCTAATTTCTACATCTAAGAGGTATGTTTCTCCACGTAATGTTGAAGATACAGAATGATTGATTCATTACTGCTATTTTCTTAAGGTCAGTCTATACATTTAATTCCCAGATAGAACATGATCAAAAAATTAAGATTAGCTACTTTCAACTTGGCAAAGAAAATTCCCTGTGCAATTTTTTAAGGCTGACTACTCTTAACAATTAACATAGTATGATGAATCCTCCCCCCATTGTCTGTGTGCATCTATTAATTTCGCTATGCAGTTGAGATGTTTTTACCTATTAATGCACCATGCACGCAGCAAGTTGTTAGTAATATCTAATGTGGTTCAACCAAGATTTGAACCACACACCAACAGCATACAGTCATACACACATATTTAGCTCCAAATGAGCTACACAGTAACAAGAAACATGCAAACATTGCCAGACTAATCTTATAACAACAAATGCGAAATCCTCCAGCCACCCATTTTTGGACAAATTCTTCCATAGCAAACTGAAGACACAATAGGAATATTGATTTGAGTCACTGACTAAATTCTACTAATTATCTGAATATCAATGCAAATAATTGTAAATGGGAATACGGTTTTCTGCATGTCATTAGTTTCATGGCAATTAATTCAGGAAACACTTTATAGAGGATTTTTTTTTATCACAGAAGATTGCATTCTGCTACCCCTGCATTATTGGAAATTAAATTGATATGGGTCTGCTAGTAAAATGGGTGAATGGTTGAGCAAATCAACCATTTGGGGAATAATTCAGCAATCATTCATTGCAATCAATAAACAGGAGCACCTAACAGGGCAATTAGTGAAAGAAGTCTCAATTGTAGTTTAGAAGAAGAGTAATTGGGTGGCATTTGCTGTCGTTAAGAGAGATGCTTTCTGGTGAGTTGATAAACAACTGTTCTGTCACTACAATAAATGCAATTTCATTGTTTTCAGCCAATCTTAATGAACAACTGTCAAAAATTCAGTCTAGGCAGATTTTCGTCGCTTTCAGCAATCAGTCAATCTCAATAGAAGTATAATAAACTCGTACCAAGCTTCTTTTTGGAAACACAACATTCTCACTAATTTATAAACTTGGCAAATAATAAACTCACAAGGAAATATGTTTACATTGATGTACAAATGACTATATGAGAACCAATGAATTTGCATGGTTGCCCAGAAGACAGAACAGTGCCAACAGTTGACCAACTTACAAGCAAAAAAGAGGCGCATGGCGTCCTGGGACCTTAAGAATAGATATAGCATTGTTCAAAAATCTGGCCTGGTGATCTAATTTGGCAAATTACTTATCATAAACTAAGAAAAAGTATATCAATTGAAAGTATTCAGAGACCTTCCGGATATTGTCTGTCCAATCATCTCAAATACATTGCATCCCATTCCCCAACTGTTCCAGGACAGGCAAATGATTTGGAACTCGTACAAATTGGCATTTTGGGAGTAACCTCTACTTGTCTTGAGTGTCATGTGGTAGAGGGGCGGCCATGTTTTCAAATCACCTATAACAACTATATAAATAAAGAACCAAGGATACCATACCTCTCTGAGTAATAAATTATACTGTTATAAAAATTCCTAAAAGATCTACTACTTGAGTTCCATTCGACACTCAAAAACTCATGATCATCCGATAAAAATCTCCTTCAAAAAACAAGACGGAGAGAGATAGAGAGAGAACGATACCATCCCAACAATAGGATAGCAAACAACTTACAAAAGACTGTCTTCCTTTCGACGCCCCAGATCTGGACGACTTCCTTCCGAAAAGCACCGTCTTGATCCATTTGCCTGGAGATTTTCCCATTCCGACTCCACGAAGAAAAACACCTCAAAATCTCCAAAAGCCCCAACTTTCAAACCCTGAACAAGACCAAGGCACCAAAGCAGGTCAAAATAAATACAAAATACACACTGAAACGCCACCAAACCCCGAGAAAAACGGCACACTTCCAAACTTTGTATAAAACTCAATTTTTATCTAGAAATCTCAAACATTGCACAAGACCGATGCACCAAAAGCAGCTCAAAATCAATGCAAAATTCACAATGAAGCGCCACCAAACCCCGAGAAAAACGTCATACTTCCTAACTTTGTCAGGCGATCCGATACGCAAAACTGCCGATGCAGAATCTAAACTAATACAAAAACTTCATCTCGAAATCTCAACTAGGAAAGAACCAAACTTTGCATAATCACCGCCTGGATCCTTCAGATCTTATCTAATCAGAAGCGCAAAATCACGGTAACTATCAGCAATGCGGAACAAAAAAACCAGCAGAGAAGGAAACAATTTCTTAAAAACGCCGCGACTCCTCGAAACAAATCCATAAATGAAAACGATAAACCGAAGCCAGATCCCGCGAAAGAGAGGAGGAGAGAGCAGGGAAGCAGATCTGAGGCTTACCGGAGGAATGTAGTCGTTTGGAGCCCTAATTCCAGCATTCTTCAGCTCCAGAAGAAGGAAACGAGAGAAATGAACAGAAAAGGAAAAGAGATCCGGATAAAGTATCTATATGGAGAGAGAGAGAGAGAGAGAGGAAAAAGGAAGAGACGGAAGAGCAGAGATGCTAAGGAAGGCCGGAAAGAAGAGGGGAGCAGAGAAGGGCAGTGAAGCGGAGCCGTGGAGGTGGGCCCACTCCTCTCACCTCTACCTACACTTACTCCTACTACGAGACATTTGTTGATTCTACTCGCGTGTGTTTTTTTCCGCATACCTCCCTTCCTCGAGTTCTTTCTGCTAGTGCTGGGCTTTGACACGTGCGCAGGTGGGCCAGGAATGCTGCGATCTACTGCTGCTGCAGGAAATGCGAAGGGTGGGCCAGGCATGCTGCGATCTGCTGCTGGGAGGAAACGGGAATGCGTCGGCAAGTCGCGCAATCCGCCGGATAGTTGGTGCAACTCGGCTGATGAAACGAAGGTTTACCGTTAACCTTAATTCAAACTTTATTTATAAAATATTAATCCTAATTTTAATCTTAATTCTATTTGTAAAATCTAAATTTCTAACCTTATTATTGAAAAACGAGTTTAGGTTGATAAATTTCTACTTTATTTAAGAGTAATAAGTTTAGAATTTCATATAAATATATAATAATAACAAATCATACATGTAAACATAATAATCTACAGTGCAACTCCACTTTTTTGAAAAATAGCAATATAGAGAATATTTTTAAAAAAAATTTAACATAAAAAATAAGGTATAGACATAAAATGGATTTAAAAGTAAGAGACAGAAATAAAAGATAAATAAACATAAAAATAATATATTTTATTTATGATATAATTACAATATATCAAACATGTATTCGAATATAAATATAAATAACATAAATATGCAAATTATAAAAAAATATTATTTAAATATTATATATAATAGATTTTTATAATAAATACAAAATGAGAATTGGACTCGATTCTTCATATTCGAGCTCACTTGAACCTTAACCATATTATATTTATAAATCGAATTCCTCGAGTTTGAGTTACTCGGCTCGAGTTAAAAAAAAAAAAAAACAAGTTCAAACACAATTGGAAATCGGGTTTAGTCTCAATCTAGCCCAAGTTGCACCCTTTACAAAACAATTCATGTGATTTCACATAATTGCAAATTAACATGCTTTTTTGCTTTTATTTTTATATATTTATAATCATCTCAATTTCTATTATATTCAAGCTCAAGACATTCTTATAATTTTTCAGAAGGAGGCATCAAGTTTTCATCTATTTGTTAAAAGAAGTCAACTAGTCCATTCTATTTTCTGGGGAGACGCACTCTTCCATCTAAATGGGAAGACACACTACTCCCATCAAACGGCATCCCAGGGATTTGACCCTACCTCCTTGTGTTGGTGGATGACGTCATTTACTAATCGGCCATGCACAAGTTAGCCAAATTAGCATGAATTTTAAGGGGTGAAAATCAAGGCGGGTTATATTGGGTCAAAGTTTGTTCAATCCCCTACTTTTTCAAAAAAAAATTTGAACATATTTTTTATACCGAATTGGAAGAAAACATGTTTGACCTCACCTTTTTTTTAATAAGTCTGGAAATAAACTTCAGGTTTGTCTCAAGCCAATATAAAGATGACAGGTTGAGTAAAAATGCAAATCAAATAGAACAATATTGGGAATTTATACACCTATCAAACATAAAATTACATCTATGATAAATTTAAATATTGTATATTTTAATATTTTACTAATTAAGGATGTATTCGAGAATGAATAAAATTTTTGAAAAAAATTATTGAAAGTAAAGAAAATGATGTGATATAATAAGAGCAATAATAAAAAGTAAAAAAAATAAATTTAAAATAGATAAACTAATTCTTTAGATAGTTTGTAGAAATAATTAAAAAGTATAATAATTATATAGAGAAGATGTAAAAAAATTAAAATAAAATAATAATTAGAGAGTACAAAGTTTTATATAAAAAGTATTGGGATAGCATAAGATAACAACTGCTTATCATTCATAAACACACCCTAAAAATCAACATTGTTACTAAAATAAAACATGAGTAAATGTAATATACCTTAATTAACAAAAGTTAATAAAAAACGAGTTTGCTTTTAGGAAACCGGGTTACATAGAAGCAGTTCCATATAACTCTCTTAAAATTTAAGATTTCGATGACGGATGAAAAATTCAATTTATTCATTATATTTAATATCATTTCTTTAGTTAAGAGACCAAGTTTTAACCAAATATAATTTGTGCATAAGTCACATTTGCTCAAAAATAGGTAATTCATGTGTAAATTAGAAAAATACTTAGATCCATTTGTATATGTATTGAAATATAATAATATTTTATAAAATTATTTATCTATATAGTAATAATATTTTAAATAGTTTAGATGTTGAAAATACTACTTCAAAATTAATATTTAACATTAAATTATTTTATTATATTGATTTTACCTGTTTGTAGATGGGGCCCATATATAGCGATATTTGACTAATTAAAAAGTTTCAATAATAATATAAGTGATGTTAAATACATATATATGGAGTGGATTTTACCTATTTGTAGATGGGGCCCATATAAGTGATTTTACCTGTTTGTAGATGGGGCCCATATATAGCGATATTTGACTAATTAAAGAGTTTCAATAATAATATAAGTGATGTTAAATACAATAGATGGAGTGGATTTTTCATCACCATATAAGTGTTGAAAATGAAGAGGACTACATAGAAAGAGGGTTTTGTAGAAGCATCACCAAATAAAAGTATATTTCAAATAGATTTTGGTATTCATAAAAAAAAATTTCTAAAATACTAATATCTTTTTGAGATTTTCAGGATGATGAAAAAATTGCAATTCTACATAAGAGTTATATATATGTGCAAACGATTCTTATTGATTCTTACTTTGTTAATATAGTTAATCATAAATAATGCGAGAATAAGATTTTTAAAATATATTTATAATTTATAATAAATAAATATATGTGAAGTAAGGTAGGATTATTTGGGTTGGAATATAGTTGACTCATCTTAACCCTATTTTTTAATCAAGTCTAAATTTCTAACCTATTTTTGTACTAGGTTAAAAAATATTGGTTTTACTTGGCTAAAAAGAGGTAGAGTTAAGGGCAAGTTGACTCATATTTTATGCTTATGAAGTAAATTTAGCAAGTAAGATTATCATCGATGTGATCGGTAATAAAAAAAAATAAAGAATTTTTTCTATTTTTACTCAACTTTTATATACAATTATCATATTTTTTCTAATGATTTCTTCACATTTTTCTTTATAATTATATTGTATATTTTAAAATTATTCACTTTTTTATTCTTATATTTTATAACTCAACCCAAGTATAATGATACTAATAAAGCAGTTACAAGAACATTGCTACGAAAAAATAAAAAATAAACTCCTCAATTGGAACATGAAATTTGAACCTCTTAACCCTAGGCGAGAACTTGTTAATAATTATATTAGTCACTGAAAAATTATTCACTTTGCTCTCAATTATAATCTCCATCATTGTAGATTACTCTCTTCCTTTTTTCAAACCTTCCCCCGTAATATTTTTTTCCTTTTTTCCTTAAATACCAAACACACCCTATAAAAAGTGTGAATTCTTGTTTGAAGCCAACACACAAGGAAAATAAATCCAAATTTTTTAAAAAATGAAAAGTGAAAGGGAAACTAAAATTAATATAATTCAATAGAGAATAATGATTTTAAATAAAAATAATTATTGAAAATATAATTCATAATGAAAAACACGAGTGGTATGTGTATATTTTGGTGATATGTCAAATCTAGTTTAAGGATGACAAAAAAAATGTCATTGCAACTTATACAATGTTGGTTTGGGTGGTTTCTATTCATTCACTTAGAGGGATAAAATAGGTCCCAAAAATGACCGCTACAATTAGGGTATGTTTGGCAATGGTTAAAAATTGTTACATTAAAACTTTTCAATTTAAAACTTTTCACTTTCCACATCAATCATATTTTTTAATTATTTTTTCACATTTTTCTATACAACTACCCTACTTTTCAATCATTTCTACACAACTACCCACACAACTAACCTATTTTTTAAAATTTTATCATTTTTACTACTCATCATTACCCCTATTATATCACATCATTTGACAACTTTTACTCCTTAAAACTTTGCATCAAAAGTTTTACTTATTCTCAAACACAACCTTAATATATAATAGTTTCCTCAAGGTTTATGCACTTAGAACGAACCTGAATCACTAATATATATTTAGTCTATATTTTACGAAATACATCACAAATCAAAGATATAAAATATATCTTTTAAGATGTAGAAATTAACTATTATTTAGTATATTTGATCAATTCTTTTAAAACTATGTTACTATTATGTTATTTACAAGTTTTTTAGTAAGATTTAGAGGAGAATTATAATTTTCAATAAGGTGTGTTTAGTATTCAAGAAATATTATGAGTGTGTTTGGGAGTAATAAAAGTTTTGAATAAAAAGTTTCTAGTGCAAAAATTTTTGAATGGATAGAAAATAATATAATATGGTACGGATAATAATGAAGAGTAGAAAGAATAAATTTGAAATAAATATATTATTTGTGTTGAAAAAATTGAAAAGTAAAGTAATTATATCGAAAAATGTGATAATAAAATGATTACTAAATAAGATAGTTGCAGAGAATGAAAAATTTTATTTTAAAAAGTTTTTCTTGTATGCAAGCATGCTCTAAAAAAATTTTGTTGAGAAAGATTTTTGAAATGGAAAAAGTGATCTGATATGATAACAATAATGGTAAATATTAGAGATAATAATGTTAAAATAACCATAGTAATTGTATAAAAATTTATGAAGAAATGGAGTCGTTATATAAAAAAAGTAAGAAAATAATTATAAAATAAGATAATTGTAGAGGGAAGAAAATTTTAAATGGGAATTTTTTTAAAAATACCAACCAAATGAAACCATTTTAGTGAAATGATTTTGAGTTAAAAGCAAACTCTTCTGAACTATCCGAAACTAAAATATGATGGAATAAATTTTTTTTAATAAAGTGGGATGATAATAAACTAAAATCTAATGCAGACATATGAGGGATATGGCCATTTGAGACTAGTCTAAGTTGAGGCCATTTCGGAATGATCTAAAAACTTATTTTTATTTTAAAAACTTTTATGTATGTTTAGTTTGTTACACTAATTTTTACCATTTTTTAAATATATATTTATTTTGAATTTTTAAACACATGAGTATTTAAAAATCTTCATGTTTCAAAATCCAAAATAAAATGTACATGTATCCAAAAGTAATAAAAATATTTTTTAAATTAAATACACCTAGATTAATAATTTTATAAAAAAAAGTTAAATTTTTTTAAAAAAATATGGCCAACAGATGAGATTCAAGTTTTATGAAACTACATGGGATTTTCCTTAATTTAAGGAATGTCTGGTTATATATAAAGTTTTTTAATTTAAAATTTTTTTACTTTTTATATATGTTCTATTTTTAATTAGTTCTATGTCTTTATAGATAACTACTCTACTTTTTAATTTTTTTATATGTAATTACACATATAATTATCTTTTTTAACTTTATTTTATTTACTCTCTATCATTAAACCTATCATATTAGATCATTTTTACCCAAGAGTTTTATCACCTTCTAAAAGTACCCTTAATTAAAAAAATGTTTCGCTCTAAAAAAGCAGCGTAATAAAGAGAGTTTTTTTTTTTCATTTCTTTTATCTGTTCCATATTACCCATGCATGACAAGGGGGGTGGTTACCATTGCGTTATTTGTGTATGTTTCGTATTTTTATGAGTTTCCGAGTTTTGGACAAAAAAATCTCGTGTATGAACTTTATTTTAAAAAGTACTTTCTTTAATTTATCAATGGCTTCTAAGACTTTCGGTAGAATTTAGAAGTGTATTTCGCCGATAGACTTTGGTCTACCACTGGCCATCAAAGTCCAGTGCAACTTGATTTAAAGATTCTATTACGTGATTTGTAATTATATGGGTTGTGTCTAGATGAGCACGTAATGACATGGGTGGATGATTTCATACTTTTGTTAATGTCATGTCATCAGACTTTTACTTCTTTTCTTTGACCAAAAGTGTACTTTTGAAAACAAAATTCGCAGGTATTTCTTTATAAAATTAATAGATATTGTAATAGAATATAATTAGTACTACTATTATTACTAATAATAATAGTAACTAAGATCATTATTATTATTATTGACAGAAAGATGAATTATTGAATTGGTCGGCCATGCGTGGTGTAGGCCCAGTCATGAATGATGGTTTGGAGATGGAGTATGCAGCTTGCTGTGGTTCATCACCATGGTACAAAATGAAAATGAGACGGCGTGCATGAGATGAGGTAGAAATGGAATGTAATTTTTCATCATTTCGGTGGAACTAAAAAGTCAAGGCCATTACCGTCACCTGCGGCTAGCGCAGGTGGTAGGGGTGTTTGACCCCTTAGAGCAGGTCGTGGGTTCGAATTCCACATTTAGATTTCGGCTCGAAAAATGGTGTGGGAGCTGTGGTCTCCCTTTGAGGTTGAGTGGGAGCTGTTGTCTCCCTTGGGCTGGATGGAAGCTGTTCTTCCTAATTTTTTAGTGGAGCTATGTCTCCAAGATTTTTTTGGAGGAATTGTGTATCTCCTTGTTTGTAAGAATGTTTCAGAACTACAATGTAATATGTGTTGAGATATATGTAAATATAAACCATAAAAAAAAAAGTCAAGGCCATTACCCAAATACTCGCTTGTTTCATTTTCAACCATATATTTCAATCACTTTCTCATATTTTCCACAGAATTATTTTTTATCTGTTCTCACTTTATCCTTATTATATTTCTGGGCGCATGATCATTTCAAGTTATGAGTATGTGTTTATCTGGATTTTTTAAATATAGTAATATTTCAGTCATTTTAAATTGTTAAAATATAAGTAAAATGCTCTTATATTTAAAAATTTAAAATAAATATATATATCTAAAAATGATAAAACTTGATATATTAAATATATCTATATTATCAATTTTATAAAAATTTTAAAAACAAAAAAATATATGTTATTCGTAAGATTATAACTTGGGTAGGGTACTAGCAGGTTGACCTGTTGAGTACCCTAAAATGGGTAGAGTAATGTGATATATAAAGGTAAAGTATGAATAAATAAGATAGAATTACGAAAAATGATTAAAATATATGAGTTAAAATAAAAAAAAATAGAATAGTTAATTAAGGGGCCATTTGGATTGTTACAAAATTCTAGTGATAATTTTTCATCCCGCTGAAAATTATTTGCATTAAATGTATTTTGACCATTAAGTAAAAAAATATATTAGTTTATAGGATAATGCTTTCACCGGCTGCCAAGTGTCGACGGTCTCCGTGCATTAGGTCTCCTCGAATGCCTATTTGCAGTACGGCTTTTTCCTATCAAACAACTACTACTACTTTAATGCTTACTGACTTGACAACTTTTCTCTCACCTCCTTCACTTTTGAAAAATTTTATATTCATTATTTAGTTTTCTTCTTATCCAAACAACTCCTAAATGTAAAAACATTTTTCAAGAAATGATTAAGGGAAGATGTGGGAGATCACTTTATTATCTAAACTTGTTACCAGATAAATATTATTTTGGATTATATGAATTTTAAAATAAATCTGAAATATAATCTTCACTAACACTTTCAATCCATGAAAAAATTCATAGTTCGTCTTTACAAAAGACGTATAAAATTATATCTAACGCAAAAGTTGTGTCGCTTTATTTATTCTTTACTAGAACCATGAGAAATGAAGAAACTTACTCTTAAAAAGAATATTGTATCTTACAAATCTTTATCTAATATATATTGCGAGCTTGAGAAAACTGCACATAATTATTTTTGGGATTAGACAATTCATCGTACTATCTGTATGTCCTAATAATCGTCGGGCTAAATTTGCAAAGGTCAGTGCAAAAAAAATAATTCTAGTTGGAAGAGTGATACCTAGAGTCTTATGTGAAAAATAAAACATTGTTATGTGTGATGAATACAATTATAAGCCTGAAATGAGAATGTGTACTGATATTTTTGATTTCATAAATGAGCATCTATGAATGTATCATTGATTTTTTATGTTGCATGAAAGATATATAGTTATAAAATGAATGTCTATATTTTGCATATTATATGCTAATGACGCAATCAAATAAGCATTTTTTTTCAATTTTTCACGTTCTTATGTATTTTTAGTGAAAGTTCTCAGGTTAATAAAATCAAAGGAATTCTCATTTGAAACTAATGATTCTAAGTTGATAAAATTTAAAAGAATCCTCATTTGGAACTGGAATTTTAAGTAATTGAACTAAATTAATAGCAATCTAATATTTGTGACATGAATGATGATGAAGAATATAGTGAACTTTGCTCTTCCACGATATCCTATGTGCATTGGAACTTTGACGAAACTTAATATTTGTTACATCTTTGCTTAGCCTAGGATTTTCATTGAATTTTCATATTATTTATGTTAATGTAATTTTGGCAATGACTTTACTTTGATTCTAGATTGTTGATGGACAGTATGGTTATGGACATTGATTGCAATAAATTTATATTACATAATCGTTTTTTTTCTATAGCATCTTCTAATGCTTAAATGTATATAAAGATATAGTATGCTAGATTAGGTCACATTGGACAAGAAAGAATGAATCTATTGGATAGAAAAGGCCTTCTAAGATTGCTCACTAAAATTGACTTATCAACTTGTGAAAATTGTTTAGCTAGAAAAACAATAAAAAAATTTATTTGGCAAAACAACTAGACGTAAAGTTCCATTATAATTGGTCCATTCTAACATATATAATCCAATGAATATGAGGTAGAGACATGGAGCCTCATATGTCATTACTTGTATCGATGACTATTTGTGATTTAGTCATATTTTCTTGATCTTCCATAAATCATAAGAATTAGATTGCTTTAACTATTATATAAGTATGGTTGAGAACCAATTAAATCGAAAGATTAAAACATTAAAACTAACTATAGATACAAGTACTTATTTGAGAAATTTTAAATCTTTTATGGTGAAAAAATAGTTAGACAACTGACTATTTTTGGTACTCAGGAACAAAATAATATTGTATAAAGAAGAAACTAAACCTTATTAGATTTGGTTAGGTTTATAATGGCATGAGAAAATATTTCAATGTCTTATCAAAAAGACGTATTACTAACTGTTTCTCATATACTTAATATTATGCTTTCTGAATCAGTCAATTCTGCACTTTATGAATTATGGACTAGCCAAAAGTTTGATTTAAGTAAGTCGCAACCATGGGGGTCAACAACTTTCATACACATTCTCTCACATAAATATCTCAAATTAGGACCAAGAGGAAGAAAAAGCATTTTTTTCAAATGCTTGAAACATTCCAAAAGTTATATGTTTAAGGGTGAGCATGAGAATAGAAGTATGACTAAAATTGAATCATGAGATGTCATACTTTTAGAAAAATGAATTTAAGTCAATAACAACAGTGTTTCTTTTTACAAGATGGAAGATCTTGAAGGTAGTGGTGCACATAATTAATTTGTTGAGGAGATCAGACACTTGCCTTAATATCTTGAGCTAAGTGGGACCACTATATTTGAAAAGCAACAAGATCAAAGGAATAGTTGTAAAAATGCTTAATGTTATCGTTTTACAATTAAAGAGGAAGCTTTTATGATTACATATCAAGACAAAAAGGAGCTTAAGAAAATTTTCATGATGATTACCCCTATAGATGATGAGGAGCTTAAGACTAGTCATGAGTTACTTTCAAGCTCTACTAAGAAAAAATAAAAAAGATAGTGTTACTTTCAAGCTCTACTAAGAAAAAATAAAAAAGATAGTGGAAGAAGAATTGAAGCCTATAAGGACTAATAAAGTCCGAGACATGTTGATCTTCCATCTGAAGGCAAAATTATTGTCAACAGATGGATTCTTAAGAGTAAATATATAATAAACAAATCCGTTGAGAAACTAAGGCTCACATAGTGGCAAAGGATTATATATAACAAGAGGATATATATCCTATAAGGAAACTCTCTTTCCGGTTATAAAGTTTACCTTGATTTGTCTTATTCTTGCGGTTGTTGTACATTCAATTTTAAAATTACACCAAATGACTATAAAATAATATTTCTCAATGGAAAACTAAATGAAGATATCTACATCAATAGCCTATACATTTTAAGAAAAAAGGCTAAGAGCGTAAAATTTACAAACTCCAATGATACATTTATGTCCTAAAATAGTTATCTAGACAATAGTATTTGAGGTTTCATCAAGCCATAATATCTTATGGTTAACGATGATCAACAATGGTAATTGTATTTATATAAAATGGTCCAAGGGTAATATTAGGATTTATCACTCCATATTGACAATATTCTGCAAGCAGTAAGTGATTTAAGATTTATCCTCCAATTTTAAAATGAGGGACATGAGTAAAGCAAATTATATACTTGAAGTTAAAATCTAGATATTGTTCAAAAAAGTTACTCAATCTTTCTCAAGAAACATGTGTAAACAAAAATTTTAAATATTTAATATACAAAGCTAAAAGTCCATTAATGATTATATTGAAAAAGGTGAAGTATTGAGTCTTGAGATGTGTCTCAAAACTCTAACACAAAAAACAAAAATGAAAAATGTTCCTTACACTAATAAGGTTAGGAACTTGATGTATGCTATGATATATACTTGCCCTAATATTTGTTATGTTATTAGTTTGGGATATAGTCAATTATGAACAAATTCATTGGCAAACTATCAAGAAGATTTTTAGATCTTAGAGGGCGTTTGGGAATGTAAAAGTTGTAAAAAATGTGGTATTTAGTGGTAGTAGAAAATGAAATATTTTGAAAATTGTGTGATTGATATAAAATGATATGGGTAAAGTTGAAATAAATAAGTTTGTTAGAAGGTAGTTGATAGGAAAAATGATTAGAATATAGGGGTAAAAGTGAAAAAATATGATGATTGATTGATTAATGATGTACCTTGAAATCCATGATCCCACCATTTCCCTCCCACATTTCCCACCCCTTATTCCCAAACGTCTCCTTAGATGCATTACGGATTATTCAATATGCTAACAAGGATGTGTTTTGTGCTTACTAGAATATTCAAATGCTGACTGGGATGGAGACCTTGACGAATGAAAATCAACATTAGGAATATTGTCTTGTAGAACAATAATGCGACCTCATAAAACAACAAGAAATAAACCCTGGTAGCTCTATCAATGATGGAAGTTGAATTTGACCTATTTAGGTGTAGTACATGAGGCAATTTAGCTTAGAAGGTTCGTACATCATTTGTGAATTACAAGAAATATAGTTGGACTTATATCCATTCTCTATGATAATCAAGCAATTATTGAATACATACGAGATCTTAAATACTATTGCAAAACCAAGTACATTGATATTAAGGATCATTTTGTTAGGGACATTGTGAAAAGAAAAAAGTGACTATAATGTATATATCTAATGACTGTTTATAAAAAAAGATGATTGTTGATCCCTTCATCATCATGTGTAAAAGCTCTAAGTTTGCATAGATTGTGTAAATAGTATTTTAATAAAGTTAAAGATTAGCTTTCTCTTTCTCATAGATAATCATCTCTGATGTTTAGCAACATGCAAAAATGAAACAAATTAGGTAAGATATATTTTCTCTATGAGCATGAGACATAAAATAATTATTGCCTTTATTTAACCATAATGATGATGAAGGGATCTACGAAAGCAAAATAACACCTAAAGAAGATGAGTATTTTGAGAACTTAGGTTAGGCATTTGATAGCGACTAAACTAAGGTTAGTATGGTGTTGAAAAGTTAACGACATACATTCCTTATTAATTAGGCGTTCTGCCATTGCAGCGCATGTTTCATACAATGTGTGCTTAGTGACACATAAGTGAAGTCAAATTTTTTTGTTTAGATAACTTATATCTCCTCATTATAAGAGCTCTTGAAATTATAATAGTTTCAATTTTATTCCCTATATAACTTTTGAATATATTTTAAGATTGTGATATAATGTTGCTACCTTAGCATAGGAGCCCAATTTAATACACTTGGATGCATTTTATTTTTTTATTTTTTTTGAAACTTTTTTCATGACATTATTGAGAGTGAAACTTGGTATAGAGTTAGTCCAAATTGGCTCAATCCGACTTAGTTTCAAAATAAAATTTGAGTTTTATTTTTATAATTTTCTTAAAATACACCCAGTTGTAACCTGACCTTGGAGAAAGTGAAACTAATAATGTGTTTACATTAACCCAATATCAAAACTTGACCTAGTCCAAACCTGATATCCTCCCAATTTGTTAATAGAACTATATTAGTTTATACATTATGCATTTTAACTATATTATAATGAAAAATTCTTCTATATAATCATTTTACCTAATTAAACTATAAAGTGTTTATTCTAAAACTTAAGTGTCATCTACATTCGTCCACAAATAGTTGAATCTATTGCATTTATGTCAACTTAATTTGTAAATAATTATAAATATATCATTTCTTTAAAATTATTTTATACATATCAATTAATTATGACACTACATAAGTTTTACTTTATTAAACTTGTTTAGATAGTGATTTCATACACTATCTAATATCTTTTAATTAGAAGACTAACTTTTATCTTGATTGTTGATAAGAATTCATTATATTCATTGTACTAACTAATATCTTTTAATTAGAAGACTAACTTTTATCAAAATCGAAGATATCATAAATCATATAAATATGTTTATATGTAAATTATGAATAAATAAATTATCATAATCAAAAGTATATTTTAGAATTAATTAATAATAATACAATAATGTTCAAAGAGTTTGTTATTTTTATTGGCATATTTAAACTTCTATTGATGTGATAGTAACTCTAATTTCAATTTGAAACGAAGATCGAAATCAATGCCAACTTGGTTTGAACCTAATTTGAACTTTAATTCTAATACTATGATTTGAGTTTGGGTTCACCTATATCCAATGCAACCCAATTCAAGTTGCACCCCCATTTATATGGTTACTTCATATGATCAGACATGATTATGATTAAATGTAATGAAAAAGAAAAAAAGTCAAGTATAACCTTATGATAGATTAGGTATATTAAAACTTGTGTAATACCAAGGCATGGGGAGACATTTGTGTGTGTGTGTGTGTATTTTCTTTGGGTTGTACCTATTATGTTATCCTCTACATGTGCATAGCATTGAGCTCCCAAATACTCATGGGTTACACAATCTCTTTACCAATACCAATACTTTTGATAGGGAGATTGATAATAGAACCTGTAATATGTGAGGGAGAGATGTTAAAATGTATTAAGACTAAGATTTCGTTATGTATACACCCACAATGGATATCCTTTCTACACTGGGAAATTGCAAATAAAGCTTATAAAAACATACTTGAAGTGGGATAACTCTTCTGTATTCCTCCCACAACAGTAGCTATAAATGTGTGAGGTCTATGAGAGAAACACACGACATAGCATATAGGAAAAATCTTGAAGAGTTCTCTTAAATCCTTTTAGAGATTAATGACATTTAGGATATAGTAGTGTGGTTGAGTTTCAATCTTGTGATTCAAACCCAGTTGAGCGATAAATTTTAAGATGTAATCTTCTGATAGTTCTTCTTTTGCTTCCACTAAATAAGGCACCTATGGAACTTTATTTTTCCTAACACAATATAATTTCTCACATACTAATGAAAAACGGATCGACAATCCTCCCTCATAATCTGTATATCTCATCCTCATCCATTGTTTAGGGATTTGGCTTGGATTTTAAGTATATTTACACATCATGATAAGTTTGTGCAATCCTTTGCTTATATCCCATATGGATTTTTTTAATGTAAACTTATACTCTTATATGTTATAAATGGAGATTTGTTCTAGAGTTAAGTTGGTTTGATATTTGTTCTTATATGATTTTGTATATTCCTTCACGAGGTTTGGTGTTTCTAAGAATTTCTTATTGATATATTGCATTTTTTAGGATTTTTTTCCTCTGTAGTTTTTGCGCATTGAAAATTTTTTCATATAAATCTGCATGTGCTTTGTTTTTCTCTTTCTTATTTTTCTGTGTTGTTTTGTATGTTTGGTTCCTAGCACAATGCACCATGGGATTGATTATCTGTATATTACTTCATCACCCCAACTCTCAAGGATAAAATATGCCACCGCTAACCGTTATCTTAATTAAAAATGCATATTATCATAGCGGTTTTATGTAGTTCTTGTCCACCATTTATTTATTTGATGCTAGTCTTTTTAGGACACAAACAGAATCATTTTCACAATTACAACTGTTTTGTGAGCCCTTCTCTCAATCCGTAACGATCCCTGAATGCTCTGCCCAGCTCAAGTGGTGTTGGCATGCTGCTTAAACTAACGAAATGAAACCTAATCTTTTCTAATAAATCAGTTAGCTATGATAGCCCGATCCCAATTTCATGCTCCCGAGCTCACACACCCATTTTTTTTCGATTTTTTTATAAAACTATTAATCTAAGTGTATTTAACATGTGTATAAATTTTTACCATTTTGGGAGTATTTTAGATATTTATTTTTTATTTTTGAAAATCAGTGGCATTTTAGGTAATTAAATAACTGATTTTCAAAAATAAAAAATAAAT
>JAXCLR010000081.1:25744110-25765609 GCA_035584095.1 Annona squamosa
ATTTTCTATCAATTTGACAACTTCTACCTCTAAAACTTTTCATCAAAAGTTTTACCTCCAACCAAACACACCCTAAAACAAGAAAATATTTGCCAAACCTTCTTAATAAGGAGCACACATGAAAATATTTTTATATTAATTCTTATTTATAATTTGGGCTATGAAAACGAATGATTAAACATCTTATACATAAAGCAAATATGCCTGTGGGCACCTACGGTAAATTAAATAATAAGTTAGCTAGTGGGCGCCATGCATAGAGCTTCGTCGCCTTATTTAATATATAATTAATTGTTAGGTCGTGGGAGCTTTGTCTTCTATTTTTTCCTTAAACAATGTCTCTTGTATATAAATATAAATAGGTTATTCATTATTAGATTTATACTCACTGACCAAGAATTAAAGAAATATATAATTAGGATGATTTTAATTGTAAAATAAGGTATAAAAAACTAGTCATTTCAATGGTTATAGAAGGGCTGTTATCTTATACACCCAAGTGTAAAAATCCATTTCTTTAAAAAATAAATATAATTGTTAATCTAAGTGTATTTAACATATATATTAATTTTTATCATTTTTTGATATTTGTAGATATTTTTTGGATTTTTGAAATTAGTGAATTTTAGATTTGTAGATACTTTTTTGGATTTTTAAATTGGTGATATTTTTACTAAAATGTCATTTATTTTAAAAATACAAAAAATCTACAAATCTCTAAAAATTTAAAAATTAATACACATGTTAAATATATTTAAACTAACAATTATATAAAAAATTGGTTAAATGCACTGGATGCATTGAGCCTAAATGCATTTAGGTGCATTTTGGAATTTTTGGTTGCAAAAAAAGTTGAGGTGTTGAGTTTTAAGTATGAAGAATATTTTCATCTTTTTGAAAAGGCCAAATAAGCACCAAAAATTGATAACAAATAAAAGGAAAAATTTTATTTATTTTATCCGTATTCTCTCTCTTCATAGTCATCATCTTATTAGGTTCTTCTATTTTTTAACTTTTGTCAGTGACTTTTATCACATTTTTCCTTGTTAATATTTCAGTATTTTAATTCATTGAAATCTTTAATCGTGACTTATGTGTTTTCTTTTTATTTTGAGATTTAATAATCTAGATGGGCTTCGCTTCTATGCAACTAAATTATATAAAAGTGATTTCATATAACCCTATCAATTTTTAAGATATTGATGATTGATGTAAAATTCAATTCATTAATTGTATTTAACATAACTTGTTTAACGATAAGACTAAATTTCATTCAAATTTAGTATGTGTACAGGACACGTTTGCTCAAAAATATATATATATATATATATATATTTACGTGTAAATTATGAAAAATGCTGAGATCTATTCATACATCATTATAATATAATAATACATTACAAAATCATTTATTTACATAATAATGATATTTTAGATGATGAAAAAATTATTTTAAAATTTATATTTTAGCATTAAATTATTTTATTATGTTAATTTTATACATTTATAGATGAGACCTATATACAATGAAATTAAACAAATTAAAGGATTTATATGATAATATAAATGATGTTAAATACTATAAATATATTAGATTTTTCATGAATCATAAAGATATTAAAAATGAAAGAAGCTGTATAAAAATTGAGTTTCATAGAAGTAGGACTGAACTTAAACTAAATGAAAAGTTATCAGGGGGCTTGGGGTATCTTGGGCAGTTGAGGTTGAGTGCCTTCACTTGCTCCGTGTGCACGCCAACTGTGCGATTTAGGTTTACTTGCTTTCCCCTTTGGGTGGTCCACCCAATAATTATTGCTACGTCTCAATTTTGGGTTGTCCATCATTGTCGGGGTAAAAGTAAAAATAAAAGTGAATCATAATAAAAAAAAAATGGACATGACGTTGAGGACGACGTGTTTTGCCCTTTCTTACAGGCTTCAAATAAGTTTTCCCACTTTCAACTAGAGTGTTCTGATTTGGGATTTGAGTGGATCATACCCACTTAAATATACATAATTAGGTAAGGAAATTAAATTTTAAATAAATAACAAATGGTGACACTCTTTTTTTTCTTTCACTTGTTAACTATAGGAATAAGCGAACTGGTTTTTTTCAATTAGTTTCACTTCTATAAAACTCCTCTTCTATGTAACTCCGTCTTTTTTTTAAATACTAATGGTTAATAAAAAGTCTACTCCATCTGTTATATTTAATATCATCTATGAAATCTTGAAACCATTTTATTTTTAATTTTACTGTTTATGGGTTCCATGTATAAGTGTGAAAAATTAACATAATAAAATAATTTAATGCTAAAAATTAATTTTAAAATAGTTTTTTCAACATCTAAACCATTTAAAATATCACTGCTATATTGATAAAAGATTTTATAAATTATTACTAAAGTCTAATATATGTGTAAATTGATTTAACACTTTTTATAATTTGCACATAAATATTTTTTTTTTAACAAATGTGATCTATAAGCATATTTGATTGGGATGAAACTTAATCTTCTAGATAAACTAATGATGTTAAATACAATAAATGAATTATATTTTAAATCAATAATCAATGACTTAAAAATTAAGAGAGTTACATAAAATATAATCAATAACTTAAAAATTAAGAGAGTTACATGCAATTATTTTTATGTAACTTGATTACATAGAAACGGAACCTTTTTTTAATGAGATGTCTAGATCATTATAAAATATGAAAAATATTTAAATCTATTCATAAGTATATTAAAATGTTATAATAATTTATAAGATTATTTATCTACAAAGGAAAACTACTTTATACGGATTAAATATTGAATTAACCATTTTAAAATTGATATATGTCAAATAATTTTAGCAAAACATCTACTAATTGATATAAAACGTTAACTTTACACTTTTTATTAGATAAGGCTCATAAACATCTTTTATTAGTACAAAACTTAATTTCTTAATTAAACAAATAATTTTGATCTCAATAAGTAGAATAAGTTTATAAATCATCAAGGTGGCCTAAATGAATTCAAATCCATGTAACCTTTTCCATGTATACAATTGGATTACCAAAGTGCAATAATTTAATGTAGCCAGATACATGGAAATGTCCACCCAACCCTTTTTGTTTTAAATTGTTTTCTCAAATTTAAGTCTTTTATTACACATAACTCTGCATTTTATTATGTTATGAAAAAGAAAGATAATCCTCTTAGTCTAGGGTAACATAATAGATTGTTAGCTGAGCTAAAAGCCCTTTTAAAAATATTTTTTAGTAAAATTATTAATTTTTGATCAATACCTTTTTAGTAAAATTATTAATTTAGGTGTATTTTAAAATGACCCCCCGCACTTGGAAAGTAAAAATTTTCTTAATTTTAAGTAATAAAAAAATATTAAATAATATTAAAATCATGAATTTTGATATCTAAGAAATACATATTTTCTGGTGGAAAAGAAATACATATTCAGTCCCACACGATAGTGAAAAAACTAAGAAAATTTCTAAAGAAAAATTTCATGCAAACGTTTGCATTAGATCGGTGCTGAATAAACAAACTGTATAAATCACGGATTGACGATTGTATATGAACAATTCCAAATTCGGATTTGGGTTCTGGGGATAGCAGCTTGAAATTGCGGACATGCGTTTGAGATGTGAAACCGCCGTGTTTCCGCTTTTAGCGGACGTTTTGTCCTGATTTGCAACCGTTTGTAACGATTTTTTTATAATAAAAGTGACGTTGAAGGAAGCTAAAAATTGGAGTTCCTGAAGTTGTAACTTGTACACCCCAGTGTTTTTTATGTTTGCGATTTTTTATTTATATACAATTCATGCATCATATATTTTTCTCTAAAAATTTTTACGACATTAAAAATCATTTTAATTGGATTTATTCGTAACTCATAGCAAATGCAAATGCAAATGCATGTAACTTTTTTAGAAGTATGTTTTTTAACAGTGGTTTATAAGCCACAATGCATATAAAAAATGATCAGGTTGCAAGTTCGAAATCTCCCTACTTGGTAAACGACACTTCTCCCGAGTTGTAGAGATTTTATAATTTTCCCAATTTAGGAGTTTCATACAAATTTCTCTAAATGTAAGGGTATCTAGAAAAATTCTCTTAATGTTGTGAGGATTGTGAATCTACTTGGTTATAATTTCAGTTGTCATATTGTATAAATTTTAATAAAAAATATCATGATTTATAAAAGCTTTTATTTAGATTATTTTTTTATACCTACAAATGCCCCTTAGTTGAACTTTAAAGTAGTAAGGAGCTCGGTTTCCCTAAGGTCTTAGTTTAAAATTTTATAAATGGAAAAATAAGTGCTAAAAGAGATTCTTCTTGGGAAGAGAGGCATCTAGACTCTAAAAAATTAGAGTTATATAAATAAAAGAAACCAAAAAATACTTTTAAATACAATTTAGTATTTGAACTTAAATAAAAATTACAAAAAGAGCTAGATGTTACAGTAGGCACATGGGAGAATAACCCTTATTTTAGATTCATAATACAATGTGGCAACTGAAAATATATAGGGTGTGTTTGACAATTAATAGAAAATGTCAAGTTAAAACTTTTCAATCTCCACAACTATCATATTTTTTAATCACTTTTTCACATTTTACTATACAGCTACCCTACTTTTTAATCATTTCTACACAATTATCCGTACAACTAATTTATCTATTTTAACTTTATCTTTTTTACTGCTTATCATTATCTCTATCATATCACATCATTTGACAACTTTTACTCTCTAAAATTTTCATCAAAAGTTTTATTCATTATCAAACACACCTGAGCATCCAACACAAATTAATTATCAGTATGAATCCTTATACAGATACAAAATGCAGGAGAACACGACATAAACGTTCACATCATAATATTCGCATGGACAAAATTCCAAAAGGAATATTTTGTCATTACATACATCATTGGATGCATCATATGTAGCTCAAAACATAGCACAGCATATCGTTGTATGTGCATCCAGCAATCATGTACACTGCTTGGAACGATGTTGGATACATCTGTAGGCAGCGTTTCATCAAAAATATAAAACGTTGCAAATTTTTTTTATTAGTATCTTATATAGTGTGGCAACTAATATTCCAATAGACACCTTTGTAACTTTCACACCATGGAAAGATTTTTATACAAATATGTTCACACTCCCATAACTACCTCCACACTCTAGGAGTAATAACAAATACCAATACTACCTATTCTCCATCCATATTCGAACTCATGACGTTTGGGCAATGATGCCTGGATGCATACCATTGCACCACCAGAGCTAGTTGTAAAATATTGCAAAATACAGTGATGCATAAAAATCATATATATTTTAATAGAATAATTCAATGGTTAAAATTAAATAAAATATAAATTTTAAGATATCATTGATATTATTACATGGACATACTGTTTTAAACATGTACAATCCGAATCCAATTATACCTAGTATTTACATTTTATCAACAACTGGGTTTTTCCAAAAATAAAAAGTCTTAAAAGTACACTAGCCAGCTTTAAACATCTTAACCGAGTGGTAAGTATAAAGAGGCATATCATATTAGCTGGAGCTCATGCTAATAAATTTATTTTGAAATTATTATTTTATTTTTCTTCTATAAATTTATTAATCTAAATAAATTTAATGTATAAATCAAATACTATTACTTTTTTTTTTATGAGTACTCATACATTACAATCTCAATTGGTAATACAATTAAATTCTGAGATATTCTTATAATTTGCTAATAATTATCTACTACTTCTAAACTTTTCCACCGGTGGACGGCTCCCACAAACTTGGGGAGACTTGCAATGCCACCACTTCAGAAATGCTGCTAGGAATATTCGAACCCAGAACCACCTACATGTGAGGCCATGTCCTGTACCACTGAGTCACAACCTCAGTGGCAATACTATTACTTTTGAATATACATATATTTTTAGATTTTTAAATACAGGAGTATTTTAGTCATTTTTAATGATTGAAAATTACTAAAATAATTTTATATTTGAAAATCTAAAAAAATATACATCTCCAAAAGGATAAAACTTGATTTCTATATATTAAAATTTGGCCACATGAACCTGGTGGAAAATGTTTTTGTTAAATCAACATATCAAATTGCTCATAGCAAGAAGTAGGTGGATGGCCACATGAACTAGATGGAAAATTTTCTGTATATCGAATTGCTAATAGCAAGAAGGCAGATGGATTGGTGGGGCCAAAACACGACAACGAAACTGAAGCTCTTACTAGGTTTATTTAGTTGGAGATAAAACTTTTGATGAAAAATTTTTAATGTAGAAGTTGTGAAATAGATAGAAAATGATGCGAAATAATTGAGGTAATAACGATTAGTAAAAAAAATAAAGTTAAAATAGATAGGTTATTTGTATGGATAGTTGTGTAGAAATGATTAAAAAATAGAGTAGTTTGTATAGGAAAATATGAAAAAATAATTAAAAAATAGAGTAGTTACGAAAAGTGGAAAATTTTGATTTCGATATTTTTTGCCTCAAACAAACACACATTTAGAGACGAAACTTCCACCGAAGATCCTTCTTCAATAAGAGATTGGTCATGGACGCCCTCATAACAAAAGTGAAGGTTTCACATCAAGATATTCAATTGGACATCACTTGTTTTCTATGTAGGAATGTAACTAAGGATGCGTTTCACCTCATCTAGAGATGTTTTCAACAATTCAGCTCATGATTCAACACTAAGTAATCTTTTCCTATTTAGCCCATATTACCGTGTTATGGGTAGTTGTATAATTATACAGGAAGATATAAGAAAATAATTTAAAATATGATAGCTATAAATGAAAAGTTTTAGATTAATAAATTTTAATTTGAAAAATATTTTTGTAACGAAATGTGCCTTTAATTTATTAAATAAACATACCTAGATTAATAGTTTTATAAAAAAATAAATTAATTAAAAAATTTATTATTTAGCTTGATTAGTTTGCTGAGGCTCTCGTTGCACTTAATTATTTATATGGAAAGAAAACTTTAGCGAGAGCATAAATGTTAAATCCAAGATGACTTAAAAATTGATACATAAAGAGAAACAATTTTACTTTGTTGATTTTACATTATCTGTAGATTTGGAAATGCCTAAAGGTTTTTTTTTTTGTTTTAAAAAAATTCCCATTACTTTCTGTGTAACTTTTAGGATAATTTGCAAGTATACATATATAGTTTAACCTTAATTATAAATATATCTACATAGTTTTAAAAATTGTAAAAATCTCCACATAGTTTGACTATAATTGCAAAATAACCCACACCGTTATGGTGTCATCATAGCATGGATACATTTGCAACTACATGCAAACTATATTAATGAATTTACGAATAATTTGTATACTATATTTGCAAATATATTCACATGGTTTGTGTATATTTGCAAGTATACTCATGCTATAATGGTATTGTAACATAGGCATGATAGAGTCATGACGATATATGTATATTTGTCATTATAATTGAACTGTTTATGAGTTATTTTTAATTTTTAAAACTATATAAATATATTTATAATTATAGTCAGACAATGTGAATATATTTGTAAATTACTTTAACTTTTGATATAATGTTGGCATATTAACTGCTTAACTATATTATTTTTATTATTACTTCTCATTGTCATTTTTTATAATTAATCTATTTATTTTAACTTTATTATTTTTGCTCTTCGCAATTACTATTCCCAACTTTACTTCTAAGAGTTCATTTTAGAAGAGGCAAAAATATAATTAAAAAAGCGATAATGAAAATTTTTAAAAAGGAGAGAGTGATATGATCAAATGAGATAAAATGTGAAATGTGAAAAAAATGAGGTATGGGATGATTGTATGATAAAATGTGAAAAATAATTAAAATGCAAAGATAATATCAGAAAAAGTATGGTAAGAAATAATTAAGACATCAAATTATATAGGGATGCATTTAGGAAGTGATAAAATTTTTGGATAAAAAATTTTTTGTGTAAAATTTTTTCAATGAAAATAAAATAATATGATATGATATGAGTAATTATGAGGAATAAAGAAAATAAAATTAAAATATATAATTTAGTTGTATGGATAAATGTAAATAAATAATTAAAAAATAGAATAATCACATAAAGTAAAAGAATTTAGATTAAAAAAAATTTCAAAAACTTTTATACTACAACAAACTCACCCTTACGAACGGAGAAGTATATATTTTTTACTTTTACAGTTTTATTATCAGTTATCAAGAAGTACCTACGTCTTCCCAAAAGGACCATTACATTAATTTCCATTAATTAATTAACCAATCACACCGAGGTTGATTTAAAAAGAGGACTGTCAGAGTAAATAAATAATCGTAAAACATTGGACAGCATGTACCCGGGGCCCACTGCTTCCGCTTCGTGTGCTCTTATGCACTGGTCCACCCATTGAATGCGTCAGCTGCTTGTCTTTGCAGTACCGCCGGTGACGTTGAAGACAAGGCTAACGGCTTCCCCGTGACCAATCAAATGATTCATTTGCCTGCATCTGCATGCATGCATGCATTCATGCATGACAAACGTACAACAAAGAAAGCGAAATGGCAGGGTGAATGGATCTACAGCACATAATTACAGATTTACAGATCGATATGCGGAATAAAAAAATAATAAATCTATAGGTTTACTCAAATACTATGGAAGTATGTAAATTAAAGGGCTTTCACCATTTTCATTGTAATCCTCTGGGTTTTGCACTCTCGGGGTTTTTCCAATTTTCTTATTTGTGTATTTTGTATTTAATAAAATTTTTAAAATTTTCAGGGCATATTTGCTATGCTAAAAATTTTTCCAACTAAAAATTTTTAATTGAAAACTTTTCGCATTCTGTAAGTACCTTATTCTTAATTATTTCTTTACATATTTTGTATAATTACTATATTTTTTAATTATTTCTATAAATTACTTATACAGCTAACCTACTATTTTAACTTTATTTTCTTTATTCTTCATAATTACTTATATCATTTTATATTATTTTCATCAATTTTACAAACTTTTATGTTTACTTTGACAAAAAAAACCTTTGACAATAAAAATTTTATTGCTTAACGAACATACTCTTGAATGAAGATTTTTTATATAAAAGTTTTTCGAAATGAGAAAAATAATGTGATAAAATAAGAATAATGATAAGGAATAAATATACTAAAAGTAAAATAAATAAAGTAGTTGTACTAGTATTCACACATAAATGATTGAAAGTAAGATATTTATAGATGAACGAAGAAATGAATATAAAATATGATAATTGTAGAAAGTGAAAAATTTTAAATCGACATACCTTTATTTTAGAAATAAAAAGCTAAACTAATCAAAAAAATTTATGTTCGAAGTGTTAACAAGTATAATTTTAAGAAGTTGGATGCATTTGCATTTGTTTTGGATTATACTTAAATCTAATTAAAGTAATTTTATATCTTAAAGATATTCATGGATAATAATATGGTACATGATTTGTTCTACATTAAAAAAGTCAGAAAAATGAAAAACTCAAGAGTATATGCTGTAAAGCACATTGGAGCAAAGGCCTAAGTTACAAATTCAATTTTTTCAAATATTGGTACATGTTTTATCACAACAACAATGTGAGTTGTAATTCATTGCATTAGGGTGCAACACCTCATTCTTTTATATATTTTTTTGAAATTTTTTATAAAATTATTAATCTTATTGTGTTTAAATAATGTATTAAGTTTTACCATTTTTAGAGATATATAAATATTTATTTTTTATTTTTTAAAAATAAGTCAGTCACTTAAAAATGACTAAAGTACTTTTGTTTTTAAAAATCAAAGACGTATATATATTTAAAAATCATAAATTTTCAATTCATAAGTAGCTAAACCTTTATTTATTTGTATAACAAGTTTTATTTCAATGCAACTGGGTGTATCGAAATTTCTGGCTAGCAATTCTATTTTTAATAGTTTTTAAAATTCTTAATCTAGGTATATTTAACTTATTAAGTTTTATCATTTTTAAAAATTTATATATATTTTTTTTATTTTTAAAAATAAGAGTATTTTAGTCATTTAAAACTATTAGAACCCACCTATTTTTAAAAAATAAAAAATATATGTCGCTTTCAAAAATAATGAAATTTAATTTATACATTAAATACACTTAGATTAAAAATTTTATAAAAAAATAAAAATAAAAATTCTAGCTGAATGCATTAAAATTTCAATGCATCTAATTGCATTGAAATATTAACCATATATAATAGCAGTCCAGCTTCATTGGCACTAGGTACATTAAAGTATTTTTGTGAAATCTCATCCGTTTTCCCTACCTTCATGACTATAAAAAAAAAATTAGTCTATGCAGTGTATTTAGCATCATTTGCAAATATTTTACATATCCATTAAAATGTAAATATATTTTATAAAATTATTTATCTAAGAATAATTTTTGAGACAGTTTAAATGTCACACATATAATTTTAAATTAATAGTTAGTATTAAACTATTTTATCACATTTGTTTTATATATTTACGGATTTGAGTTATGCACAATAGTGCTAAGTAAATGATAGGTTTCATATTTAAACAAATAAGTCTAAATAAAATAGATAAAATGAGTCTTTTTATCAATTATCAAGGTGAGTCAAAATGAATGAGGTTCAACCCAAGTAGATTTCACAAAGGCATGACTTATATATAATTTTGGCCAAGTGAAAATGAATTTATCTACATAAACATATTTCATTACAAATAAAAGACTACTTTAGGGTAGTGGCGTTTATTCAAATGAAACTAATTTTTATATTAATATGCAATTGAAAATGATATTGAATGAAGCTATTTGCATTTAGTTGCAACTAACAACACAATTTCTAGAACACAACGTGATACAATAGGCTATGCCTTAGTTCACTTGCACGGACATTTTTTAAGTATTAAACAATGTCAATGAGCATATATCCATCCGTATTTCCTTGAGGGGTGTTCTCATGCGTTAGGCCTGGGGACTCGTCTAAATATATTTTTTTAATTTTTTTATAAACATGTATAGTTACGTACATCTAACTTATAAATCAAAATTTTATTATTTTTATATGCTTTTAAGTTTTTTTAATCTTTAAATATAGTATCATTTTCATAATTTTTTAACTCAATTGTAAAACTTAATTTATTTATTAAATACACTTAACTTTACTTACTTATATTAAAAAAAAAAGGTCCCACGGGCATCGGATCTGCCCACTATTTCTTTTGCGTATGTCCACGTGAATTTCGATTAACTTATATTGAAAAATATAAATTTTTTTTATTTGACCTAATTAACATATTTTATTTGAGCACCGAAAACGCGGTGGTTTATATGTTCAATTATCTTAGACAACGATAGGAAAGCAAATGCCCGCGCAAAGCATTTGAGAGATCCAGGCCGTTCATCAAGTGGTACTCACCCAGAAACGAATCCCGACAACTTAATTTGCAATGGCTTGGATAATCCGTTCTGGTCCTTTGAATACCTGTCTGTTCGTTCGGGGATCTCGTGATTTCCAAGTGCCGATCAGATCATCTGCCGGCTTTCCGCGAGTGCATTTGCAAGTTCCTTCAAGTTCCTGTAAGCTGAAAAGAGGGTGGCGAAGACAGAGGGAGGGTGAGACTTTTGACGTCTTTGATTCCTTCCAGAATCCAAAGTCCAACCAATTGACACTTATGTTCATGCGGCTGACGTGGACATATATATATAAATTAGTATAAGTGAAAGGTTAAAGATTTAACTATTGTGTGCAAGTATTAGTCTCATTATCCCACCCTTACTGCATTGGTAGTCAGCCTTTTTAAGAGTGTACTTAGAAAGTACTAAATTTTTTCATGAAAATTTTTTGGTATAATCTTTTTTGAATTAATAACAAATTATATAATATGACAAGAGTAATGATAATAAATAAAGAAAATAAATTTAAAATAGATTAGTTTAGTTACATAAGCAGTTGTGTAAAAATGATCGAAAGACAAAACAATCATATATTCAAAAAAATTTTAATATAAATTTTTTTGAATTAATAGTAAATTATATAATATGACAAGAGTAATGATAATAAATAAAGAAAATAAATTTAAAATAGATAGTTTAGTTACATAAGTAGTTGTGTAGAAATAATCAAAAAACAAAACAATCGTATATTTAAAAAATTTTAATATAATTTTTTTTGAATTAATAGTAAATTATATAACATGACCAGAGTAATGATAATAAATAAAGAAAATAAACTTAAAATAGATAAATTAGTTATATATACAGTTGTATAAAAATAATTGAAAGATAAAATAGTTGTACAGTAACCAAAAAGATGCAAAAAGTTTTTGCTATAACCAAACGTGTCGGGACAAAATCTTTGCAAAATACTTAAAAAAGGAAGAAGGGCTATTTGCTAGGCTAGTAATCGGTTGCTTTTTGCGGAGGAATCCAAGCCTGAAAAACCAACAAAGCCGAGGATAATAATAATTAAGACCCTTATCTTAAGCTGGGAGCACTCCTGCATTCCACCGACAACCAACCGGCAAATATACAAGTCATTTTATTTTATTTTTCATATAAAATTTAAAAATAAGTCTTGTTGCGTTTATGGAAATTTAGAAAATAAAGGAATTTCCTCATCCTTTTCCAATTTTTAACTTTTACCTTAGCAGCCTTGCAAAAGCTTCCCTCGCTTATAGATTTATATATATATATATATAAAAGAGTCTGGCGGCTCATTTTTACTGAATTTTATGGCCACGCCAGATGCAATGAGAGCCATGTGGTGGTTACTCTCTCTCTCTCTCTCTCTCTTTTTTGATAGTGTGGTTACTTGGATGAACATGCGTCACCCAAAAATGCCTTAGCTGTGTGGAACTGTGGATAATGATAAAGTTATCTTGCAAATCCAAAAGTTATGGACAAAACTACAAAGGTGAAAAAAGATGGGGAGTTGAATGCAAATAACTCCAGAAAGGGGGTTGAGAAACCCTTTAGTTAGTAAATATCCACGGCTCCAATCAAATGACGTATTTGAGAAGTGATAAAATTTTTTGATATAAAAGTTGTTGAATTGTAAGAAAATGATGTAATATGATAGAAGTAATGATAAAAAGTAAAGGGAATAAAATTAAAATAGATAAGTTAATTGTGTATAAATGATTCAAAAGTAAGGCAGTTGTGTAGGAAAATGTGAATAAATTATTAAAAATATAGTAATTATAGAGAATAAAAAATTTTAAATTTAAAAATTTTAACTTGATATTTTTTTTAACATTGTCAAACATACCCTCAAGAAATGCCCACTTCTTCACAGGCCAGTTCATTTAAACTACAAATGATTAACTACAATAAAAGTTGAGTGAGAAGTTCCATTATTAGTTCATTTAATTTACAAACAATCAATTACGATGAATGTTGAGTGATAAGTTAGACTATTTCTCAAGCGCACAAGGCGCACAAGGCAATTTGTGCATGGGTCATAGTTTTTTTTTTATGTTATTATTTATATAACAACATGATTTTTGATATTATAATCAAGCACATAATAAGGAAATTTTTTTCTTACCCCTATATTAAGGGGGGATTTATAACATGATGGAACCAATGAAATACCTCACAGATAGTAGGGAACTTTTGAACCTTGGCCACTACTGCGGCAGCATTGGTAGCTACCACCAGGCCACACGCCACACGCCTATGGCACAGGGGTCCTAGGTTTTGCTATTGGGAAAAGGTAATATCTCCCATATAGAAATGTTGTTGCTTAAGTCTTGCTTGATTAATTGTAATAAAATATAATAATAATAATACCTGTAAAAATGTAATAATAATTTGTATAATGATTAATATTTTCATATTGGACAAGTACATGCATTTTATTTGAATTGAATTTTACGTGATATTAAAATAAATAATTTTTTGGTGCACATTTTACATTACATCTCAATGGTATTATAATCAAGTTCTAAGATAATTTTTATAAATTGTCAAAAGAAAAATACAAGCTCACGTCGGGATTTTAAACCCTCCTAACTTAGTGGCTTGTCTCAGACCAGCTATAGTTAGCCCTGGGTGGTTACTAAGATAAATAATTTTAAATATAATAAATGATTAAATTTTTAATTTTATTGTAAATGTAGAGCCTATTTACAATTGACAACAAACTAACTAGGGTGAAGGTATTTTTGATCTTCATTGGGAGTATTATATGTTCGATTTAAGGAGGTTGTCCATTACTGAAGTATACTGATAGTAGTTGTCATTAAAGTAAATATGTAATTATAAGGCGAATTTGGAGAATTGGGCTTGAATTGTAAAAACACCAGTGACATTGTAAAAAGAAATTCTCGAAACAAAACTAGGGTGCAGTCATTTTGTATTAATTAATGGTAACCGTTACATGTTTAATGGCAACCTTTTCATGAATCCGAAATAAGTCTTTTCGCATGTGAATTCAATTCTTCATTAATTAATTAATGGGTCAGAATCCAAGGTGGTTCAACGCAACAAAGGGTGACTCGTCAATAAGACAACCCATCAGTTCGTGTGATTGAGTAGCTGAGAAGACACGATTCACTGCTGCATATATAGAAAAATAATTTTGATGGAAGATTTTTTCACTCATCTTCTTCCACCCTTTTTGGATGCAGCAGACCCTAATTTTTAAAAGAAAAACTTTAATTATTAAATGGCATGCCCCTTCCAGTGGACCACCTGTCGGTTAGGATATTAAATTTCGAAAATAAAAAACAAATAAAATACTGGGGGAGGTGGAGAGGTGGGGGAGAGGTTGCTGCTGCTCCGCTAGACTGCCATTTTCAATACGCAGCCTTAGTGAATTTGTTAAAAGAAAAAAAGGCTAACATATTAGGAAGATGATCAATATATTTTTAGGTATTTTTTAGGTTTTTTCTTACAAACACGTTAAGCTAAATGTATTAAATATATAAACCTAGTTACACTTAGCTTAATATGTTTGTAGAAGAAAAAGACTTTAAAATATTTTTTTAAGCCGGTCTAAGAGGATCCGCCCCCATATTAAGCATAAATTTGTAGAAGTTCTGGCATTGTGCTGAGGGCATTATGATTTTTTTATCTCCACTGTGGGAGCTTGGTATCTCTTATTTCAGAAATATTGGTCTCTTCCCTACTGACATACGTTGGTTATTATCATTTGAAAAAAAAAATGAAAATGAAGAAAATTATAAAGTAAATTGGGCATGAATTGTAAAATATATATTGTAAAAAGAAATCGTAAAAAATGTCTTTAATTCGCATGCTTAAATTTCGGTTCATAATATGGCTTGTGCCGTTTATCCCAGCCGCCTGTGTATCAAGCTTCCACTCTGCTTGGAGCAACAATATGCTTTGAATGTTAGTAATAGGTTTTTAATGATTAGGTGGATGAGGAAAAAGATAAGCCATATAGAAGGAATCCCAACCTCATAATAATTCATCTCATTGTAGAAGACGGAAAGAAACGAATCTAATCTCTCTCCCTTTATAACTTTGGATGGGAGTTGAAAGGCAGTGGAGTTGGTGGCCAGACCTAGCACATCATTCATATCACCTCGTTGCTACTCTCATCAAAATCAGGATAAGGATAAGACAATCATCCAAAATACAAGCTGCTCATCAGACCGCAGCCCAAGAGCAGTAAGTGGCAGTGGGCCTGGTGAAGACGCTTGAGTAGATGCAGGGAAGAAAAGATGGAAAGGTACATGATGAAGGTGTTCCCAGCAAGAATGAGATGAAGATGGAATCCAATCTTTAAAAAAAAAAAATACTTTTTCATTTTAAAAAATAATAGTCTGTTTTTTATTTCCATTACAACTTTTACCAATTTCAATACACTTCTTTTTATTCGCAATACATGTGATGAGATGAGATGTGGTATGAAAATAATTTTAATCGTTGGCGTGAGAAAAATAATTTAGTTTTTCATTAGCATGGATATTAGTAACTCATGATTTTCTAAAGTATGATTTCTTTTTTATGGAGGATTTTCTAAAGTATTATTATATTTTAATATTTCTGAAAATGATTCTAAGTATTTATTTATTTATGTCCCAAATGGTTTTAAATAATGTGAACTAATGGTTTTTAATTCATACCAAAATGAGTTCAAAACATGCCGGCTGTAGATATAATAAGTGGAGTTTTTATAGTGTAGTTCTCCAAAAATGGGGTTTTATAATTTCCTCTCTATAACAAGGGTTTAGGAAAAAATTCACTATATGATGTGAGGATACACATGGGTTTCATTGTAATATATGGACAACATAAATGTATACAAATATATAAAAAAAAATGAGTTCCACTCAAGAGGTTCTTATGAAAATACGGTGTAACATTACATCACATATATAGGCTATGATCCCGTTGGAAGGATATGGGGAACGGGTTGGAGTGGGGCTCACTAACATTACATCACATTTTGAAATTTTTTTTTTTTTTTGGTTACAAAAATCCTTTTAAATGTTGAGTTGATAATCCTAACTACCGAAAATGACTGTGCTTTATCACGAAAACATTGACAGCTCACAGTTCCATTGCCCGAAAAATGGTGGCTTCTGGCATACACATATGCAATTATCTGGACTGTCCAAAATGTTGGGCTCCCTGTTATATGGTGCACGTTCAAGGAACAAACAAGCCTGGAATGTGGGGATGAATTGAGTTTGAACTCTGACGGTGTGATTTTCAAAGATATGAACTGTGCTTGGCACCTCTTCACCTTAATGTTTGGTGTTGGGTCTTTGTTTCATTTTATTCGTGACCCGTCCTTGTTGCGTAATTATTTTCGTTTTTCCCCCTGCCTTAAAACATATTTTAAATGGATGAGAGAGATATTTCTTGTATTTTACATTTTAACCTAAATACATAATTTAATCCAAATTATTGGTGGTGTAAATTTAACAAGATTGCGAATTAAGTAGCCATGGAAATATTACTCGAAAAAATAGAAGATAAATTTCCTAACTAAGACTGGATGTAAGGGCCTCCCACGCCCAAGGCAAGATGAAAGAAATATTTGACACATGGGTTTTCTAATTTTTATAGAACTGTCCACGAGCTAAAAGAATTCTGTGTGTATGAGAAAGGTGCATTATCTTAGTAGGATCATATTAGTTCTGTGCCTAACAGAATATCCATATGCAATTTTTTTTATATAATTTTAAATATCACGTGCATTGAAATTTTTTATATATAATGTTATATATATACACTGTAGATTTTAAAGAAATTTAACAACAATATACTCATTCTCCAAAGATGCTAATTATTTTATAAACATAGACAATGAAAAATATGTTTAGTAACATGATAAAATAAGTGCCGTGAGAAAAAATAAATGATTTAAATTGAAAAGTAAAATAGAAAAATAAGGGTCGATGTTGAATCATTACACAGATAGAAAAGGAAGTATATTTTGTTTGTTTGTTTGTTTAAATGATGGCGACTGGCGAGCTAGCTACCAGGAAATGGGCTCCACTTTTGTAGAACCCCGGGGGCTAGGAGTGACTAATCGGCCTGCTGAAAGGTTGGGCCTAAATGACAGGTATACATAAATAAAGTTTGATTTGTACATCATGATGTACTTTAGGCTAAAATATTATATTCATTTATTTTTTACAATTAATTATATTTTTTTTATTTTTCTTCATAAGCATGTTTATCTAAGTGTATTCAATCTCCATACAAAGTTTTTTCAATTTACAATACTTTTATGTGTTTATTTTTTATTTTTTTTAAAATCAAGTTCTTTAAAGGATGAAAAATGACTTAAATGCCCTTGAAATTGATGATTTTTAAAAATTTAAAATAAATACGTAAAATATTGTAAAATTGCAAAATTTTGTATATAGATTGAATACAATGAGGAAAACATGTTTATGAAGAAAAAATCAAAAAAAATTTAATAGATGTATATAATCATGCTCCTACATAAATAGAAAAGAAATAATTTAATAGCACTTTGAAATTCTCTTGAATATGTTGGATATGAATATAATATTACAAATTTATAATTATATACAAATATTATTAGAAAGTGATCCCCTGCGGCAAATTGCAGTTGAGTCCCAACTGCATTTGGCTGTTTAACGTATTTTTTAAAATTTGTTATTTTTTACTAATTTATTAGTTTTTTCATACAATATAAATCTATTAGTTTAATTTTATTTAATTTATAAAACCAAGTTTTCTTATTTTTTGACATCGGACATGTAAACTTATGAAAATGACCATAATATCTCCATATCCAAAAATAAATATATAAATATATTCAAAAATAGTAAATTTTAGTTTATAGATTGCATACATTTTTTTAGGATATAAATTACATATATTTAAGTTAAAAAGTTCATATAAAAAGCTCAAAAATAAAAAAGATGATTCGCAGGTCAACCACTTAGGCCGGCTGCATATGATCGGCAAACATAAATTATATACGGATATTATTGGGATGTGATCTTGTGTACTTGAGTGTACTGAAGAAAATTTTATTTTTATATTTTTTGCAAATTTTGTTATACAATTATTAATTTGAATATATTTAACATGTGTATTAATTTTTACTATTTGTAAATATTTGTAGATATTTTTTAATTTTTTAAAATTAATGGAATTTTTATTAATTTTGGGAGATTTTAGATTTTTTTAGATTTCTTAAGATCAGTGGCATTTTAGTAATTTGAAATTACTAAAAATGCATCTGATTTTAAAAAAATTTAAAAAATCTACAAATATTCAAAAATAGTAGAAATTGATATATATGTTAAATACACTTATATTAATCGTTTTATAAAAAAATTTTAAAAATAAAAAAGGATTAAACGCACCCAAGTGCACCGAGCTTAAATGCAATTGCATAGAATTGCGTTCTATTATTATTTTACACGGGATGATGAGTTTAACCTTTAACCATGTTTAATTTATAATTTATAAGTCGTTTTTAGTAAATAAATAATTTTAATGAGTTAAAAATCGCTCAAATTTTTTATTTTTCTAATGCGAATTTTGGTTCCTATCAATGTATATAGTAATAAACTACTCATCTAGATAGGCCCAAATATTTCTCTTGGTTACATCATTTATCATAAGCACGTCCTGCACAGGCAACTGCCTGCGAATTAGCCGCGAGGTGCATGGTGAAGGATCAGGGCTTGCTTGTCATCCATGGACCAATGGCTATGTTTGACCTTTTATTACTTTTGTTTTTCAAAATTGTTTACACGCGCGTGTTTGGTAATGAATAAAACTTTTGATAAAAACTTTTGAAGAATAAAAATTATCAAATGATGTAATATTGTAGGGGTAATGATGAGGAGTAAATAGAATAAATTTAAAATAAATAGATTAGTTATATTGGTAGTTGTGTAGAAATAATTGAAAAGTAGGGTTATTGTATAAAAATGTGTAAAAAATAATTAAAAAAGAGTAGTTATGGAAAGTGAAAAATTTTAGATTGAAAAGTTTTAACTTGACAATTTTTGCAAATGGGCAAATACACCCCACGTGTATCAAAATTTTACCATTTTTAGAGATTTTTAGATATTTTTAAAATTTTAGAAAATAGTGGCATTTTTAGTAAATATTTAAAAATTAGTAAAAATGCCTCTATTTTCAAAAATAAAAATAAATATATAATAATCTCCAAGAATAGTAAAACTTGATATACATGTTACATATACTTATATTAACAAACACATACAAAAATTAAAAAAAAAAGTTAAATGCACTCAAGTGCTCCAAGGTTAGGTACACCTATTTTCTACTCTACATTAATGTGCTTTTTCGGCCAAAAAGTGGTTTTATAGTACTCGATAAAAACTAAAGTTGAAATATACAACTGCAGCTGTGAAAAAAGTATAACTCCACTTAAGTACATATATATATTTTTTTATCGTAAAAGCCAATTGCTACTAGGAATGCCCCTATAATTTTATTTTTTTTTGTATTTATAACTTTAGTTTTGTGTATATTTTCAATCTTTTTAATTCTAAGATGTAAATCTAATAATATTAGAGTAGCTATAAAGATATTGCCTTAATCCTGCATGAAAGTATGAAAGCACCATCACTTGTTGCTCTCTACGCTTGAATCTATAAATAAGATAAAAAAATATTTTAAATATATAATGGTCCCGCTTTTATGTAATTGGATTACATAGAAGCGAATTTATGTAATCCCTTCAAAATCTAAGATTTTAATTTTTAATGAGAAATTCAATTCATTTATTATATTTAACATTATTTATTTATCTAGGAGACTAAGTTTTATCCCAATCAAGTATGTTAAAGGCCACATTTATTCAAAAATATATATATTTATGTGTAAATATGAAAAATGGTTAGATCTATCTACACATATATTATGATATAATAATACTTTATAGAATCATTTATTTACATGGGAATGATATTTTGAAAGGTTAGATGTCGAAAATACTACTTTAAAATTGATATTTTAGCATTTTTAATAATTTACACATGAATATATATATATATTTTAACAAACGTGGTTAAAAAACATACTTGATTAAGAGGAAACTTAATTCCTTAGATAAACATTGATCTTGTAACTGATCTGCTACGGCACTAATATGTTTATTTTTCAAGTGATTCATATCATCAAGTGTACCCATTCCAAATTTCATTCCAATCAAATGATTCACGGCAACCAATACATCTTGTGGTAAAAAAACGTATTGTCCTCATGTATATCAATATTCAGTCTGGATCTTAGTCTTGAATCAAGGGGGTTATCCGTGGCTATTTTTATTTGAGTCGAATTCATAATTGGTCAAATTGTGTAACCTCCAATTACTGATATTGTTAACTGACCCTAAGCAATTTGATTATAATTCAATTCGTGACAATCATAAGTAGAAAGTTCATATTCTTCAGTCATAGATAAACGGTTTGTTAACGGTAGGACGATAGTAAAAAGTTATAGCAAAATGGGTAGCTACTTGTACTAAAAAACAAGTAAGTGTAATCCCCCCTGGACAATAAAATATGTTGACATGGAGAGGAACATATTTACTAGTTATATCGTCTGCAATCGCCTGAATCTCAAGAAGCTTCACCCGATCTCGATTTTTCATATAAAAATATATTTAGTGTATCTCCCTCATAAAGGGTTTTGTCGTAATCAGTATTGTTAGAACCGGACCGGACCAGCCGGTCGGACCGGTTCAGTTTCCGGTTCAATCCCCCGGTTCGGTTCGTTTATATAAAACCGTACGAACCGGAGGTTGAACCGGAATATGCGGCCAAACCGGATTCGACCGGTCGGTTTTATATTAAAAAGAAAAAAAAGAACTCCCGCTCGCCCTCTGCCCTTCTCATTTCCCCGTTTCGGCCTTTCGTCGTTTCTAAATTGTAAAACGCCGTCCTCCACTCCTCCTAGTGGCAGCGCCCCCCCCCCGCCCACCCCGTCCC
>JAXCLR010000081.1:25769755-25781475 GCA_035584095.1 Annona squamosa
AAAGTAGGGTAATTTGTATAGAAAAATGTGAAAAATAATTAAAAAAGTAGAGTAGTTATGAAGAGTGAAAAGTTTTAAGTTGATAAGTTTTAATTGACAAGTTTTAGCCCTAAACAAACACACCCTTATTCCCAAACACACTCTAAAAAATTTTAACTTGACAATTGTTGTAAATTGTCAAACACACCTTAGAAGTTTTAATTATTCTCAAACACAAGGACAATCTTTTTATAAAAAAAACAATCATTCACGACTTAGCATCGCCGGATACAAAAGCGCTGTCATGACAACGCCGCGCACCACCAAACCAAAGGCGCGCCGGGAGAACGACACGCCATCAGCCGCACACGCGAGGGCTGCCTCCTCGCCAAATGGACACGTGCCATGGGACTGGGAGGTCCGTTCAAATTTCGAAATTCAAAATCACGGCCGTTAGGCTAGTTCGGTGGGCCCAAGAACGCGGGAGACGTTCGCACTTCGTACTCGGCACTTCGCTCTTTCCGTTTTCTGCCTTTAGCCAGGTTCGATCAATTTTCTGTCCGTCTTCCACCTTTCCCTTTCCACGCAGAGACGCCAGCACAAACCCCACGCGCCAAGACCCCCACGCACAACTCTCTTCTCAGGTGGGCCCGAAATATCCAATCGAGACAAGAAAAACTCAATCTCCATCGTCCATCCAGCGGTCCCATATTTTATCTCATGATATTACTCCTCAAGTCCACATCAGTACATCACGTGGATAATAATAAAATTGCGAACATTTATCACTTGCTATTTACGGTTAAGATCTCCCAAAATAAGATCCCTTGCAATGTAACCAGCGAATCTTTTATCCAGTAAATACACCCGCGAATATCTTCATAGACCTAATTTTTGAAACCTTTACTATTCCGCCAGTTCCCGCTCTTGCGCTCCCCTTCCGTCGCTTATATATAAATACCGCCGGAGAAATCCGCAATTTTGTACATTAGCGACCTAGTTTATTGACATCTTTCATCCATTCGGCTTGATTTTTCTTGCCTTTTCAGCACAAGCAGATACGCGGAAGAAATCATGGAAGCGATCAAAGAGCAATCTACTGCCACCCCTGGTAAGATTTTCTCGCTCCCAATTCCTTCCTTCTGTTTTTCCCCTCGTTCTGGCTCATCTGGTGAACCATACTATGGATTTTGAATTCCAGCAGCCCCAGCCACTGGTTCGAAACTGAGATATCCGCTGCGGTCGTCGATCAAATCGAAGATCGAGAAGCCGGCCGCAGTGCCCGAAATACCAACTTCTTCTGCTTCCAGGAGGTCAATTTCTGCCACCGTAATCTCCATTTCTTCTGGGATTGATTTGGGGTCTCTGAAATTTAAACGATTTCATGGGTTTTAGCTTGGGCCCCTCGTTGGGGTTGATTAGCGGTTGAAATCTTCGCAGAGGTTGTTTGGAATTTTAACTAGTTAACTACTTAGATTTCTGCCATGGTTGAAGACAGAGATGGGTGTTCTAAGGCTCACAGCAGTTGTGCGCACTAATTGCTTAATGCCAAAGAGAGGTGTAGAGTTATTTCATTTCATGCACAGCAGCCCCTGTTTGATTTTTTTATAACAAAATGTGATTTTTAAAATAAAAATAATAACAACACATTATATAAAGAGTATGTTATAGATACAAGTAGATTTACATTGTTGGTGGTCCGGATCTTGACATATAAATCTTTCCTAAATGCTGGTTGTTTACAAGAGATGGGATTTTTTTTTTAAAGAAACTTATTTGTAGATTTACATTTCAAGATCGTAGATCTATTTGTATGTAGGTAAATATGACATACTTATACTTTTTTTAGGTTTGACACTGGGTCTAACGACATCAAGCATTGACAATGCTTGATGGGCAGGTTAATACAAAAATTAAGCATACAGAGTATGAAGAAGAAAATAATTCCTCATCAGGAAATAATTCATGTTTGCCCTTCCTTTCCATTTCGCGTAGCATGCATATTATAGGTTTGTTCTTTGCAAATTTATTTGAATTGATAGAGATGCTGACATGTTTGTTGTTTTCTAGATGATCATTGCACAGCCTCCTAAATTTTCAGTTGATCAGACATTTTTGCATAGGGAACATTTGACATGAACATGCAGAAATCGTGATGTCGTTTTTAACTTCTTATTCTTAATTTATTCTTGTCAATGGATTTCAGGGGTAGGCCCACATCTAGTGTTAGCAAGAGTGTTAGTGTTCTTGATCTTTCTGGCAAAGATAAGGATAAAGATAAATCTGCTAAACCACCAAGAAGGCTATCAATTCCAGCAAAATCTGCTGCAAGTCCTCTTCCAAGGTCGGTTGGTGGTGTTACACCCATATCTGAAGCTAGATCAAGAAAGCCGGCCAGTAATCAATTGAAGAGTGACACACCTTTATCTGACGTATCAAAATCATCAAGCAGGAAGAAATTCAGTGTTCTATCTTCTGCTTCATATTGGTTAACGCAGATTAAGCTCTCTGAATCTGCTTATAAGCATTCAATTTCAATTGGATTCTTCAAGCTTGCCTTAGAATGTGGATGTGAGGTATGTTCCCTGGTAATGGAATATGATTGCTGGCTTTGTTTGCGTATGAATTATATGTCATGTCGTCTCATATTTTCAGTCAATAGATACTTGTTGTGTGAGGCTAAATGCACCTGGGTGCCTTAACCCATTATACAAATGTTAACCTAAATGTGTTTATCATGTGTATCAATTTTTATCATTTTTGGAGTATTTTAGATATTTATTTTTGATTTTCGAAAATCAATGACATGTTAAATACACTTATATTAACAGTTGTATAAAAAAATTTCAAAATTTTTTTTTTGTAAAAATGATTTAAAGCACCCAGGTGCACTGCCGGGTGCACTGTCTCAGGTCCCATACTTACACCCATATTCTTTTCAATTATTTTATAAAATATATTATCCTAACACGCCCTTAATTTTGTCCGACTTCTGTTGCTATTATTTATGCTTTCATGCTGTTATCTTGTTTGCGTACTTCTCAATTTTCCTTATCCATCATGAAGTGTCTATTTTGAGCAATTTTAACTTGTTGATGATGAAAAATTCCAGCCCTTGCAGCGGATGCGTGATGAGCTGAAATCTTATTCACGCCGACATAACCTCCTAGAACTTGGAGAAACAGCAAAAGAAGTTCTTGTTAGCTACAACATATTGGAAGATGTGGAGCAGTTACAGGCTTCCGAGACTTGCTCTCAAGCATTGGAATCATCTGATGGAGAAAGCAATGCATCCTCTACTAAAGCGGGAAGCCTGAAACCTAGGTCTCTGAATACAGAAAACATTCGTAGATCAGCTATCAAAGAAACTGGAAAGAAAGAGGTTATCCAGAAAGGAATGTCCACAGGCAGGAACAGGACAACAGTTAACAGAAGCTCCAACAACATGAGCTCTGCTAACGGGACCAGTATTCAAAAGAAGGCCCAGAGGCCTGTTAAGCGAGATACTAAAAGAGAGAGTGAGAAGAGCAAGAATTCAGAGGTTAAATCCTGTTCTGAATCAGGTAAATTTTTTCTTGGACCTTCCTGAAATGCCGACTGACACATTTCATTATGACAGTACTTTTAGTCCAAATCTGAATTTTTTTGTTATACTACTAGTATTATTTTTCCCCAATCATCAAAGTACATATCTTCTGAACCATATAGTCAGGGAAAAAATTGCTAAATTAGGCATATTTTCTCTAAAAGGATGTTAAATCAACAATGAATCCGCATGTTTTATCAAAAAAAAAAAAAAAAAAAAAACAATGAATCCGCATGTATTATCGAGAAATATCTTCAACAAAATAGCCATTAACAGTTGCCTATTTTAAAATTGAATCTACATGCACTTCGACTTTTTTATTATACATTTTTTGAGTCACAGTTACCTATGTTGAGAATTGATTAGGAATATTTAATTTGTACATTAGGAGAATGAAATTAAGCACATATGAAAAGGGTCATCTTGCTAAAATTTCGAAACATGGAAAGAAATTATGGATATTTTCTATGTAGTATTGATAATTTCTCTTAACATACAAGAAAAGAATATTCTCTACCGAGAATGTCTCTCCAGTCAGTGATAAACTGAAAATGAAAATGCAAGCGAATTTTTTCTAGGAAATTTTAATGATGTGAACTCTGGTCTCAATTAATTTTTCTTCTCTTCATCCATTATGCTGTGAACATGTTGGTGCCTTTGTGGGGGGGAATAAATGGTGCCATCTTGTAGATGTCCAATAGCAGGGTATTACTCTGAGAGTGCATGTCATTATCATCCGGTATTTGCATAGTTATCTTTGATAAGATCATGATCTTTCTACATTTATACAGACTCTTCCGATCATTCTGCTGATGAGATTCAACAAGAAGATAAAGAAAATAGGGTAAGAGATTTTTAATTTGAGAACCTCTATGTTCTTTGGAGATGTTGATTTATTCGTATTAGTTGTGTTTCTTGTTGTTGTTTTTTTTTTTTTTCCTTTTTGGGTAAACTTTGTAAACACTGGCGGATTTATATCCTCCCCTAGGTTCTGTTTGCAACAAATCTTGTCCACCCTTTTCCTCATTTTTTCTTTTGATTTTCAATCTCTAGCAAGGCATTTATGCCGCATTTTGCGTGGTGATGGTGGACCAACATGCATTTGGTTACTTAAAATGCTTTCCCATATCTTGATGGAACGTGTTTCCAGAGGCAGGTTTGGTCTTTGTTCCAGCCACAACAATGTGGAACAACGCCTTACATGACTTGAGATGTATCTGAGATTCACGCAAACAGTGAAAAATATGAACACGATGATGCGTGTCCAGTGACAAAGTTGAAAATGGCCTTCTTCTTAGTCCTAACTGGACCAGAGCCTTGATTTTCAGCAGAATCCTAAAATTCTAGTTCCCCCTTTTGTTGCAGGCTGATGCCCCCCAAGTAGCAGAAGAGATCAGCTTGAGTGCTTGAATGACTACTTCTCCACACAGTCAATGCCAAAGCTATTGAATTGAAGCCAGCCAGCCCATACTTTGTATTTGTTTGAGTTGTGGGAAATGGAAGTGTTCAAGCATGGTCCGATGACAGTTTGAGTTGCTGTTTTGTAGTGTTTAAGCATGGTGTGTGGTTACTTTTCGAGCCTTTTGATATGTGAATTGCATATGGTATGGTAATGTATTATTATTCTTTTTATATAGATAAATATGTTGATTGTTTTCTTTTGCCTCGTGACTTGTCCTCTTGTTTTTTGGAATACCCTCAGTTTATATTATACATTCAAAGCTGCTATTATGGCTTATGATCTTTTATATATATATATATATATACACACACCACTGTCTTATTAAGAAATTTGAAATTAGGTGGTGGACCTCTTTTAGGTAAGTGGGAATAAGGAACAGAAAAATTGTAGCACTAAATTCCTAGAAAGCTACTCGTTAATTTATGGAGAGAATAGAGTGGTAGGGGACACGAATGTGAAGAGGACAAACAAACACTTAAGTGCGAGATCAGACAACGTACCTACTAACTCTTTTCTTTCACATGCACTGCGCCTGTACCTGGGAATCAGACAAATCACTCGTCATTTGATGAAGAGGGCCGGCTGCGTCTGAGCGTCCATCGGATGTTTGCTTTTTTTTTTTTTAAAAAAAAAGGTATGTACATGTTTCTGAAAATAGTAAAACTTGGTATATGAATTAAATATGCTTAGGATACGTAAATATAAAAGTATGCAAATTGCCACTATGAACCCGCTGCATTTGCTCGTGACAACTTTGTTATATGTCAAGGCGAAACCTAGTTTGAGTAGGGTTTGGTTTATGATTGACTTTATCGTTACCTTATTTCCAAAGGAATGTGATCCAATGCTCTCGAGAGGATTGAGCTTCAATGCTTTTGGGTGTATAAATTTTTTTAATGAAATTATTAATTTAAGTGTATTTAACATATGTACTAATTTTTACCATTTTTTAGAGATTTTTAAATATTTTTTGAATTTTTAAAAATCAATAACATTTTAGTAACTCAACATGTTAAATATATTTATATTAACATTTGTGTAAAAAAATTTTCAAAAAAATTAAAAAAATAATTTATGCATCCGAGTGTACTAAGACTTAATGTTCTTAAGAGCATAGGATCACATTCCTTTTCAAAAACCACCCTTCTATTTTAGTATGCTTCACTTTGTTTTTTAAGTTCGGGTGTGTTTCGATTTTAGTTCCAAATTAGTTCTTTAAAGTCTTTATACTATACATTTGAAAATTATAATTTTATTAAAGTGTTACTTAAAAACTTAAATCAAGATGATAGTAACATAATTTTTAAAATACATTTATTAAATTTACTAAATAATTGATAAATTCAACAAGTTTTTATATATTTAAAGAACATATTAATATCATTCACTATAAAAGATATCATTCACCGTTAAATTCACTATAAAAGAATTATTAAACATATATTAATAATTTGAGTGAGTTTCGTGTACCTGCTCTTTGAAACCTACCATACTTTAATTGAACAGGGCATTTTTTTTTTATAAAATTGGGAACCTACCCAATCCTATGAGTATAAAAATAAAAATTTACCTTATTCATTTAAAAATTCCTAATAGGTTAATCTGCAAATACACTACCTAAATTACACCCATAGTAACATGTGCAATGAGCAAAAGAGAACACAGAGGAATGAATGAACCAACCAGCCTTTTGTCACATTTGGTAGCCACATTATCAAATTTTGTCTCGACAAGCTCAGCAGTTAGTGGGGATTATTTATTGGAAAGCAGAAATTGTCCTCCCTGTATCACGTGCAACGGAGCAAATGACTGATAGCAAAGCTGCAGTTAGTACGAGCTGCAGTTAGTACGATTGGAGTAGATGTTGGGAGCACTAGGTCCACCAGCATTTGCACTAGCTCTGCTGCAATTCTCGCATTAGCACGATTGTATGATTATAACCGGAAGCCATAAACAGAACTGAACTTTTTTAAAAAAGTAAGTTTTTTTGATTTTTTAGAATGCATATGCCGGCCCAAGCTTCAAATTTTCCAATGTGTATTTTTTTGCGCTTTTATTTGTTCGAAAATTTTAGATATCCTCATAATATTTATTTTGGAATTATGAATATGAAAAATGCACTGTTCATGCGTACAGCGGTGCATTGTTTTTATTTTTAATACTTACAAAATAATATTAAACAAAGTCACAAAAATATAAAAATTTGGGCCAACATTTGTATTTCGACGGCGCATTGTTTACCTTTTTAAAAGAAGGGCACTAATTTATGATTTTACATACATACGTGGTACCTCTCGTCTAGTCTTATTAATATATATATTTTTTTGATGAAAAAGTCTTATTAAGTAGTAGTGTGGGAAAATAGATATTTCCCAATTAATAACATTATTCTACTCTTTCCTTGCAGATGGACAAATATAGGGTGTGTTTGGGAATAGATAAAACTTTTGATGAAAAGTTGTAGAGATGAGAAGTTGTCAAATGATGTAATATAATAGGGATAATGATGATGAATAAATAGGATAAAGTTGAAGTAGATAGGTTTGTTATATTGGTAGTTGTGTAGAAATGATTGAAAAGTAGCGTAGTTGTATAGCAAAAGGTAAAGAAATTATTAAAAACTAGGGTAGTTGTGGAGAGTGAAAAGTTTTAGGGTATGTTTCGCAATGGTTAAAAGTTGTCATATTAAAATTTTTCAATTTAAAACTTTTCACTTTCCACATCTATCATATTTTTTAATTATTTTTTCACATTTTTCTATACAACTATCCTACTTTTCAATCATTTCTACACAACTACCCATACAATTAACCTATTTTTTTAAATTTTATCATTTTTATTACTCATCATTACCCCTATTATATCACATCATTTGACAATTTTTACTTCTCAAAACTTTTCATCAAAAGTTTTACTCATTCTCGAACACAACCTTAGATTGAAAAATTTTAAATTTACAACTTTTTGTTGTTACCAAACACACCGATAATTACTAATTACTGCCTTGCTGCCCTTGCATGGTACCTTATAACCAGTGGGAAATTGTGCTCTGGTGTCATCTTGGATGTCCAATTAAGCTGCATGTGAGTGATCCTTCGAATGCTTTATTCAAGATCTTAGATGGTGACAGACGTACTTTTAGTGCTGTTTAAAACCCTGGTGAGTCGAGATAAAGTAGCTCCCCCAAGTCGTTCCGAATGGTCACTGGTATGACGCTCGGAACGGGGTGGAGATTCGTCATCATCGTCGGCGCAGGTCATAGAGATTGAGTATCGTGAGCTGAGGAGGTGCAGTTTCGCTGCTGTCTGCTTTGGCTATCTAATCGGCGGCAATGATGAATCCTAATGAGAGTGATTTACTTGGAGTGGAACTCCAAACCATGTCCTTATCGGGAGGGGCTATCAAGAGCATTGATCCGGGAGAGCAAGGCACTCTGCTTTGTTCGGTCTGGTCTTCCAAATCATATAACAGAGAATTCTTCCAATCCTCAATGCGACGTCTTTGAAGGACACGAGGGACTTTCCACTTCACAGAGGTAGGTGAAAACTTATACCGTATCTCCTTCTCCGATCTACAAGACTTGAAGAGAATTCTGGGGGGTCGGCCTTGGTTATTTGAACGACAGTTAGTACTGTTAGAAGTACTCAAGGAAGCGGTCAATCCTGCACATGTGGTGCTTGTGAAAACACCTATATGGGTGCACATTGTCGGAGCTCCATATCTGGTTGATAAGCAACAACTGGGACAATGCATCGGGAGTTCCTTTCAGGATGGGCACGAGGTAGTGGAAAGTGAAACCGAAGTGAAGCTGCGGGTCACCGTCAACTGCACCGAACCGCTCAGACGTGGCATCTTCATACAACTGGAATCTCAGAAACGACAATGGCTGAATTTTCAATACGAGAAACTCCCGGTTTTTTGCTTCTACTGTGGAGTAATGGGACACGCCTTCAAGGATTGCACGGAGCTTGCTAAGAAGGAAGAGCCGATTCCTGAGGTTGACATGAGATATGGGAGCTGGTTAAGAGCAGGAACAAAACCGATGCGCCTCCTGGTAAATGACCAGCGAAGCAGTCGTGTCATGCCCAGAAAATACACTGGTAGCCACGATGCTCCAATGCGGGACATGATGGGGGCTGGAAGGAGACCCATGGAGTCTCAGCTCAAGGAGATCAACCAAGACATGAACAGCGTGACTGGTAGGCTCAGGCATCCTCACACGAATGCAGTGGTGGAGAAAACGGAAGCAGCAACTCGGGAACCCAGCCATACGAATGATGCAGTTCTGGATTTAAGCCAAGCTACGACCTCTCGTTCTGGCAGCCTGGGGACGCCTCACCCAGCGGTCGGTCTGGTTAACAGACGGTTCCCATCAGCGGATGTGTCCGAGCAGCCTGCTGTTGGTCCCCCTGCCACCTATCTTGTGTCGGATGAGGCTTCAGTGCTTCTTGCAGGGGACGACACCTATCCTGCTCACACTGAATTTCCAGGGGGCGTCCTGCGCAGGCATCATCAGCGGAGCGTCCAGGCACCTTCCCCAACTTCTGACCATCGTTTGGTGCAGCAGGCGAAGATGAGAGCTCCTGCCTGCGCAGCAAATGAATGCTATGTGGGTTCCTCATGCCATGATCAGGTGTCTATCTTGGATGACTCGGCAAGCTGGGGCGGCAGTCCTTTGGCTCCACGAGGCAAATCTGGTGCTGGCTGTGCCGTGGAATCACGAAGCCACTTTGAATGCAGTGGGGAGCCTATTAAAAATGATGCTCACAGTTCAGAAATTGAAAGGCACAGTTCAGAAATTGCTCCAACGGCTCAGGCAGTAATTTCCAGAAATCAATCTATTGGTTTTCAGGTACCAATGGAGGTCAACTCGGATCTGAATGATCACACATCTGCCAAACCAAAAGGAAGGTGGAAGCGGCAGGCTAGAGGCACGGAGGCAAAGGTATGTGACTGGCAGATGCTTCCCAACGACACAAATGGAAGAAAGAGAAGGGAGGCGGGGTCTCTTCTGAACCCACAGGACAAGAAGTGACTGATTATGGCTGTGTCATCCAGTGAGGAGGAGGTGGAGGCTGAGGGAAACCCTCAGCCCCACCTCACCTAACATGGCTCTTCTTGCATGGAATTGCCGTGGGCTTGGGAACCCACGTGCAATTTGTTGCCTCCTGGAATTGGTCAGGAAAAAAGGTCCCATGCTCATCTTCCTCAGTGAAACAAAGCACTCTGCTGAGGAAATGGACGGAATTCGAAGGAAGGTAAATTTTGACTGCTGTTTTGCGGTGGATGCTGAAGAGAGAAGAGGAGGTCTTGCTCTCTTATGGAATCATGCCAATCCGGCAAACATACTTAGTTTTTCAGCCCATCACATACATGCGGATTTTTTGGGGTGGCCTTTCACGGGTTTCTATGGCCACCCAGAGGTACACAAAAGACACCATAGCTGGAACATTTTGGAGCAACTGAAGGGGGGGACGAGTGCCCCATGGTTGGTGATGGGGGACTTCAATGAGGTTATGGGTCCCACTGAGTACCATAGCCAAAGGATGCGCCCCCAGAATCAGATGGATCTCTTCTGCAATGTGGTTGACAGCTGTAACCTACTGGATATTGGTTTTGTCGGTCAGCCTATGACTTGGAGAAATAACAGGAGGGGTCATCATCGGGTGGAAGCCAGGCTTGATAGGGGTTTAGCGACGCCGAACTGGACATCATCCTATCCTCTCGCAAAGCTCTTCCACCTTTCTGCAGCTTCATCGGACCATTGTCCTGTTCTTTTGGTATTAGACTCGAGGGGGTGCAAGCGTAGACCCCCCAGAGAATTTCGTTACGAGCTCTTCTGGGCTAGGGACAAGGCAACTTATGGTATTGTAAACAGAATTTGGAGATCCTCATCCTATAATTGGGTGGTTGCTTCGGATTTGCTTGGTTGGAAGATCAAGGAATGCAGCAAAGCATTATCAACATGGAATAGACTGAATCGGGGCAAGTTAAGGAAGGAAATTGATAAGAACCAGATGGATCTCGAGTCTCTCATGGCCATGAATCCTACTGACCAACGGGATGATGCGATTAAGCGGACACGGTTCAAAATCAACTTATTACTGCAGGACGAGGAGCAATTATGGCAGCAACGGGCGAAAACCCATTGGCTTCACGCGGGCGACAAAAATACGGGTTTTTTCCATCGCATGACTTCTAATCGGCGTCGCTCCAACTTTATCGATGCTTTGCGCGATCACAACGGGAATTGGGTGCACGATCAAGAGGGGCTACTTGAGCTAATTGTGAGTCATTTTCAGGATGTATTCACTTCCTCGAATCCATCTGATGCTCCATGGATTCCGAGTCTCATTACCCATAAATTATCAAACCAACAGAGACAGAATCTCACATTACCTCTCAGTTTCGCAGAGGTGGCAAATGTAGTAAAGCAGATGAGCCCAACCAAGGCTCCTGGCCCGGATGGCATGTCCGCTGGTTTTTATCAAAAACATTGAGACACGGTTGGGCAGGAGGTTTTCCTTTGGTGCAAATTGTTCATGGACGGGGCTAATCCTGATACCCTGAGTGCCCATCTCTGCCCTGTCAACAACACAACGCTGATTCTGATCCTGAAGCAGGCTGGAGCTTTCGAGCTATCCCAGTTCCGCCCTATTAGCCTGTGTAATGTGGTTTACAAGATATTGGCTA
>JAXCLR010000081.1:25781575-25794746 GCA_035584095.1 Annona squamosa
GACAATATGTTGGTGGCCTATGAAGCTATTCATTATCTTCGCAGGAGGCAGGGCCGGATACGGAAGGAGATGGCTATTAAGTTGGATATGTCTAAGGCTTACGACAGGATCGAGTGGACATTCCTTAGACAGATAATGGCTGCAATGAATTTCTGCCCGCGTTGGATAAACTGGATTCTCTCGTGTGTTTCCTTTGTCAATTTCAGGGTGAGTGTTAATGGTTTCAAATCAAGGTATTTTCAACCTCACCGAGGACTGAGGCAGGGTGACCCGCTATCCCCCTATCTGTTTATCTTGTGTGCGGAGGGCCTCTCGGCTCTTATCAACACTGCGGTTGCCTGCTCTAGTATACATGGAATCAAACTCAATCCAAGGGGGCCTATTCTTACCCATTTATTGTTCGCGGACGACGCCTTAATCTTTCTTCGGGCTTCTCAGAACGACGTCACAATTTTTTGGAAATCATCAAACGGTACTTTGAGTCTTCAGGACAGATCCTAAATGTGGATAAGACTGCTGTTTTCTTCAGCTCCAATACCGATATGGATTCCAGGCAGCATCTAAACACGGTTTTGGGCTCTATGGGGCAGGAAATTCAAAACTATTTGGGACTACCGGCATGGCTTGAGAGATCAAAGCGGTCGATGTTCAAGGGTTTGAAGGAAAGGGTGTGGAGAAAAATCCAAGGATGGAAAGGAAGATTACTCTCCTGGGGAGGCAAGGAGGTCCTCATCAAGGCTGTTGCACAGGCAATCCCCACATACTCGATGAGTATCTTTCTTCTTCCAAAATCGTTCTCTTCTGATCTTAATGGAATTCTTAGCAAGTTCTGGTGGGGAGAACATGGTGGGAAGCATAAGATGGCCTGGGTGGCTTGGAAGGACATGTGCAAGACAAAGTTCTCTGGAGGGCTTGGATTCAGGGACCTAATCACTTTCAATTATGCTCTCCTCGCGAAGCAAGTTTGGCGACTCAATTCTCCTTCTAGTTCTTTGTGTTACAAGGTTTTAAAAGCTAAATATTTTCCGAATGAGGACATTTGGGATTGTGGGGCCAAACCATCTGACTCTTTCACCTGGGGGAGTATCTTAAAGGCTAGAGATGTGATCCGATTCGGATGTATGTGGCGAATTGGTGATGGGAAGCGAGTCCAATTCTTCAACGACCTTTGGGTGGATACCAAGGTTACTAAGGCTGGTCCTCTCCCTTCCTCAATTCCGGACAACGTCAAGGTTAGCTATTTTATAAATGATGCCCCGCAGTCATGGAGCATGGAGCGTATTGTGGCGGCCGCGGGGGAAGGTGGGTGGCGGACGATAAGTCAAATTCCTCTCCCCTCCTCTGCCCAGGTTGACACTAGATATTGGAGATTTGAGTCTCATGGGGGGTATACGGTAAAATCCGCTTACAGGGTGCTTCGCTCTGGATCTGTTTCCTCCTCCCAACCTTCGGTTTTTAAGGCTATATGGCGAACACAGCTTCCATCAAAAATTACCATTTTCGCTTGGAGACTTTACTTGGATAGCCTCCTGACTCTCCTCAACTTGCGAAACAGGGGAATTGAAGTTGATACTGTGTGTTTGTTTTGCAGGGTGGGCATTGAAGATACCAATCACCTTTTCTCTGATTGTGTTGTTACCATGGGGATTTGTTTGCGGGTCGCCAGGCGAGGGTTTGCGCCTGCTACTGTAAAGGAACTCATCACATCTTTGGCATTGAGGCACAGTTCTGGTGACCTCATTCTCTTTATCATGTGCTGCTGGAGGATTTGGTTTATGCGAAATGCTCTTCAGGCGGATGGCACCAAACCGGACTTCACCAAAACTCTCGAGTGGTGCGTGGATTACGTGGAGCAATACCGCAGGGCCGCTCCTCTCACTCTTGGGGGTGCTATAAATCATGTGCTGATTCCCAGATGGATCTGTCGTCCGGACGGGTCACTCAAATTGAATGTGGACGCCCGTTGTATTCGTCGGACTTTGTCTTTGGGTTTTGCTGTGGTTATTAGGGATTCTGGAGGCTCTTTTATTGGGGTAAAAGGTTGGAAACGGTGTGGCTCCATGGAACCTCTTCTCATGGAAGCCTATGCCTGTCTCTATGGTATTCGTTGGGGTCTCCAGCTTAACTTGACGAATTTTCTGATTGAAACGGATTCTCTTCTACTTGTCCACTTCATATCATCGGGGACTTCCATCTCTTCTCCGGCTGGTCTGGTTATTAATGAAATTAAGGCTCTCCTTCTGTCTTCCAATGGCATCTCGGTGCATCATGTTCTGAGGCAAGGAAACTCTGTAGCCCATGCATTAGCCGATTTTGTGGCTTTCACTGTTACGGATCATCAGGTTTGGTGGGATAATCCCCCACATGTAATTCAAATGAATATATGTACAGACATTTTTTTGGCAATGAATTGCTTGGATCATCTTATCCATTCTCCCTTCCAAGTTGCTGGGGGGAGTGAATAAGGTTTTCCTTTTCATCAAAAAAAAACCCTGGTGAGTCAACTGTAATTAGAATCTTTCCAGCTCCTTGAATCACCATGTGGAGGTTTGAAATTGAATGCACTTGCATGGCTAGCTATGATTTATATAAACCAATCACAAATTTAAAACATGCCCTGGAAAATTACACCCGAAATATCAATAACTCTATTTTTATTTTTTTAGGAAGACATGGGAACACTACATCATCATCGAGCAAAGGTTTGGCGGACAGAACCAGTGTTTAGGAGTAACCCACAGGCGCAATTCCCACAAAACTATCTTAATCCCCAGACATTCCAAGATTACCATGTTCAAGGTGTGTCCAACAGTTTGTTTTCTTTCCATTTTAAACATACATTTTCAAATTAAAACCATTTATTATTTTTATCCAAGTGTATTCATTTCTAATGACAAAAATCACTTCGAATTATGTGTGGTTATATCTTTTCTCTTAGGAAATATTAAAATTACCATAATAATCAAAGCAACTTTTAGCATCATAATGAATACATATAAAATAATAGTTATATCTTCTAATTATGGGTTACCAAAATATAAAAAGCAAGAGGCATCTTCTCTTGCCATAGAACACAGTTACATGTGAGCAAAGCCCACCCACTCTTGGAGAGGTCCTACTTCGGTGCTTGTAATTTGCTGAGATCATAATTAGGCTATGTATAGGGGTGAAAATGGGGCTCATTAGGTTCGGGTATGCCTTATTCTTGATTTTAACCCCATTTATAAAACTTAAATCTTAATTATATTTTCTTTCGTAAAACTTAAATCCTAACTCTATTTATATAAATGGGTTAGGTTGAAATTCAGATTGACAAGTTTTCGTTTAAATTAAAAATGACAAAATTTAAAATTTCGTGCAAATATAAACTAGAAAGTGATCTAACTAAATATTATAATACATATCCTAATTAAATTAATACAAAATATTTATAAAAGAAAATTTATCTTTTCTAAAGGATAAGAAAGAAAATTAACAATAAAAATTAAATAGTTTAAATGTAAAAAATAAACGAAATATATTAGAACTTACCTATGATACTCTAAAACGACAAACAATTTCAACATAAATATATTATTTAGATCTTTTATATATAATATATTTTTATATAAAATATAAAAGTAAAATTATATTCAAGTTTATTTGAACTCTATGTCTATGTATTAACCGGATTTGGCAAACCGAATTACGTCTCAATAGTTCAAGGCTACAAGCTTTGGGGGCGAAGTGAGTGCATATACCTATTTTTTTTTGAAAATTTTAAATATAATTATTAATCCGAGTATATTTAACTTCTGTATTAATTTTTATCATTTTTGAAATTGTAAAAATTAATACACATGTTAAGTACACTTAGATAAACAATTTCATGCAAAAAGTTTCAAAAAAATAAAAAAGAATGAAATACACTCAGGTGTGTTGAGCTTCAATCCCTCAAGCTATACTATTAGCTAGCTATGAAGGATTATGACTTTGTTCGCTTGGGTTAATATGAACTTTTGGTAACTTAGCATAACATAAGATTTTAAAATTTTTTTGATAAAAATATGGGCCTAAGCTATTTAACTAATATGTTAAGGTCATAATTCTTAATCAATGCTTGTTGGTCAAAGTAGTAAGGAGCTTGGTTTCCTTTAAATAATGTCTTTATTTCAACTCCTCCCCTTATGGACTCCAACCTGGCTTTGACTTTGAAAATAAGAGCTATGTAGATAAAAATTTATGTATTTTTTCAAATATGAAAAAAATCAACGGTTTTAAAGATGAAAATTATTTAAATAGGTCAAAAAGATTGATTTTGAAATTTAAAAAAATATATATTCGAAAATTATAAGATTGAGTATGTAAATTAAATATATTCAGGTACACATTTTCACGAAAAATAAAAAAGAGAAATAATCTCGTTAGCTTAAGCCTTAAAAAACTCATTAAAAATATTTTTATTTTCCCTAAAACTTGTTAATATGTATGTATTTAACATACAAATTAAGTTTAGTTTTGAATATGTATATGCATATTTTTAAAATTTTTAAACATAGAGGTAATTTAGTCATTTTTAATGGTTGAAAATAGCTAAAAATGGCTAAAATGCTATTATGTTTAAAAATTTTAATATATATATATATGCATATTCAAAAAGAATAAACTTATGTTATATATTCAATGTATTTAGATAAATAAGCATATGAAAAAAAATAAAAAAAATTTAGACAAAATTTTAAAGTAGGGACAAGCCATTATTTCGCCCGCGCTAACATAATCATTTCCAAAATATAAAATATAAAATATAACTGCGCCGAAGCTAACAGGATCATTGCTCAGCCACGAAAACGTACTTATTCTAAAATTTTCGATGCATTTTAACGCCGTTTCTTCCGAATTTCACCGGCAGCTGTGTATGGAATAGTTAATTTGGCTTGCAGATTTCGAAGTTGAGACTTAGAGAAGGGAGTTGGGACTTTGGACGCATTAACTCGTGCTGGCATTAGTTTATAGATTATATTAGTTAGAGGAAGTGGTATTCTAATCAGAAAAAGCAAGAGAGTATTTTTAGAATTTAGATGCCATCTTGAAATTGATAAAAAAAACATGCATTTATTCTTGCATTGACTGTCATGAAATTAGATTAGTGGAGTTGGTTAAAGTTCCACTGGAAATATAAAACCGTGTACGCAACTCCCAATGAAATAAATATCTGGAAATACACGTTTGGGATCGGATTGGATCTTTTTTTCCTCTTCCATTACCATTGCATTTTGGCAAAAGCAGGCAAGGATTGACTTGAATTAAGTAAGATTTTTATTCAAGTAGTCATAGGCGAGGTTCCCCACGGAGGTGTTTAGTATTAGCTAAAATTTTCCTTCTTCATTAAAGTAATAACTGTGAATGTATTTGATTACAGAGGCCTGATCGTGAAAAGTTTTTTTTTTTTTAAATTTTTTTTCATGAGTAAATAAATGTAGGTGTATTAAATCTATAAACTAAGTTTTACCATTTTTAGATTTTTTAAATATTTTTTTTGAATTTTTAAGCACATTGACATTTCTATAATTTTCTTATCACGGAAAAAAAAGAAAAAAAAGAAAAAAGTTTTTGGACTTGAAAAGATCAGCTGGCTTGATTGTAATATTAGTTGTCATGATGTATAATTTTACTCATGACAACAAATACTTAGCACATTTTATTATAAAATATATTATTTAATGAATTATTTTCATAATGATAATAATAATATAATGAATGTTGTAAAAAATAATCTTTTACGGGACATCAGTAAGTTGGTATATATGTATATTGATCAATTTTAATTTCACTAAAAGTTTATTTTTAATTTGCTTGTATAATTTCCAGCTTCTTCCTTCTCTAATGCCCCCGGTTAATTTGGATAGTTAATAGGCGAGTGCAAAAGTGAAGTACCTAGCCTTTCATTGGTGCGTGAAAATTGCTTATCTTCAGGAAATTGATGAACAACTGAGAAATTTAACATAGAAAATTTTCTTAGGAAATAAAATTCATAATAACAAATAAATTTATAAACATTGATGTATTCATTATTTAATTTGGCTTATTTCTCAGAAATAAGTTGATTATTCTTTAATTTTTTTTTAATTGCTGAGGGTTATAATGAAATGTTGGTACAAATTCTTGTACTTTGTAGTGAATGAGCTGACAGGAGGCATGCAATGTGGGTTTACATGGGAGTGTGAGAGGGCAGTTGCATGATGCTCGTGTATCAAAGCATGTATGCGTAGCAAGATCTAGCTCACTTTTGGAGGAGAAATTCCATGAAGTGCGTGCCAAAGCGAAGGCAAAAGTTGGATCATACACATGGCACTTTTCTGGCTGTGAGCCAGCCCCCATTGAATGCGTGGAATGAAGTTCTCCAAATGAACTTTACCCAATGCGTAGCTGGATAATGAGACAACTGATCATGACCACCATCTCATCGCTTTCACCACTAAGCTCCAAATGTTACAGTATATTTGCGTTTGAGTGGTCCACACATTTACATACATATGTCAAAAGTTTCAACTATTACAATGGGATTAGATGTCTATGCGTCGAATCTTTGTATATGGTGTGGCCCACCACCTCAATTATCAGTGATCCCACTTACAATTTCCTAGCCTCCTCTTTCAGCCAATGATTGAACGAGCAGGAATCACTCTTTTGGTAAAAAGCTTCCAAGGGTGTAATCTGCGTTGGAAAATTACCCACTTAATGATTTCTGTCGCAAAACAAATAAATAAAGTTCGATTTCAGTCATAAATAAATTAAATGAAGTTCATATTATACAGATAATAAAAAAATTCAATATAAATAAATATCGTAATGGATATATACTAAATAAATCCTTAATAATGGATAATGTACTAGATAATAACAGGATAAGAAAAAATTAGGATTATGTTGTTGTTGGGGGCCGTTTACTCTCATGCTGAAATGTTCATAATTAATAGACTTTTCGCCAGCTAGGTATGCCTTCTAAGTCCGGTTTCTATCTAACTATTAAGTAATTTCATATAATCATGTCCATTTTTTCCGTATCGATAATTTATGGTTAATTCACTCCATCTATTTTATTTACAACAGACTACCATGAATATCTCTTAGGGTACATAGAAGTGATTTTATATAATTCTATCCATTTTACGCTTTTATGATTTATAGGAAACCTATTCCATTTATTATATTTAGCATTTATTTAGTTAAGAAACCAAGTTTCATTCAAAGTAAAGATATCACAAAGTGAAAACTCTCATTTTTTTAAAAATTTTAAAAATAGGTTTTGAGACAAACTTTAGGTTAGTTTAAGGTCAATACGTTGGCTTGAAAAGTAGGCTAAAGCATGATAATTTTAAGAATTTACATACATATCAATACAATGTCACATTATGATAAATTCAAAGTTTAAATGCTTCAACATTTTACTATTTAGCGGAGTAAAACACAATTATCATAAGGAAGTGTTAATAATTTGTTTTAAATAATTTTATTTGCAACTTGACATTCATAGTATGTGTGTACTTCAATAAATAACATAGATATAAAATTTTGAATTATAATTAAAACTACTAAATTGCAAAATAATACTATCCATTTTTGATAGATGTAAATAACATTGATGATACTTTTTATCTAATTGATAAATTATGTGAAAGACATTACTTGAACAATATATGTGTAATTAAGAAATATAAATTTACCAACATAAACAAGTTATAGAGTTAGATAAATCAAATTCGTATTAAAAAGTAATAAAGTTAAACAAATCTATCCAACAAAATAGTGATGGTGTAACCCACCCACCCTTATAATTAAAGAATGAGTCTTAAATTCTAACTCATCTTACCCCAATGGTTCATAATCCTTGCCCTCATCCTATTTAAAATTGAACTCAACCCCATTTTCACCTTTATATGAATTTAACAATACTTGTAAAAATTATTTATCTACATGGTAATGATATTTTAAACAACTTAAATGTTAAAATTACAATTTTAAAATTAGTATTTAATATTGAATTATTTATTATATTAATTTATATATTTGTAGGTGGAGGTCACACACATTGATACTGTAAATGATGGTTCTTTCATAATAATGTAAATGACGCTAAATATGATAGAAGAAGTGAATTTCGCATCAACTACAAATGTTTGAAAAATATATACGGTTCAATAGAAGCATAACTCAATCTTTTATGGCCAAGTATGTGGGAATTCAAGTTGATGGTATTAGAATATAATAATTTAGTAAATTTAATTTTCTCAACGATAAGTAGAAAACGAAGAGTTTCTAGTATATTTAATTATTGACCTAGCCACCCCTTCAGATATATGAATATTGATTTTATTTAGGATAATTTACTAATATATTCATTTAATCTGACGCTAATTACTGATATACCCACATTACTTTATGAATTGTGTATTATTTTCTTAAAATTTTACTAAAATTGCTTGCATACCTATATTAATGGCTGATGTTTAATGGAAATACATGAGCTGTTAAATAAAAAAGGATAATTTGTTGATATATCTATGTAATTTGACGCTAATTACTGATGTACCTACTTTGTTTCACGAATTGTATTACTCCCCGTGAAGTTTTGTCAAAATTGCTTGTGTACTTATGTTAATTGTTGGCATGTTACCCTTCCAGGTAACTCCCTTCTACCCATATAATTGGGAGTTTTATAAACGATGAAATTCTAATAAAACTTTAAATATCATTATTTTTTTATTATTTGAATATTTAATGCATGTATTAACAGTTTTTGATGACAAAGAGGTGTCGTGGATATGCAATCAATTTTTGTAAAACTTTATGAGGGTAATATGCAATTCGTAAAAGAATGTAGATATTTCAACAATTAGCATCAAACTAAGAGAATATATCTTCAAGGAGCATGATTATAAACATTATAATATATTTTAGGTTAAAATACAACATTCGTTTATTTTTACAATTAATTATATTTTTTAATTTTTCTTCATAAACATGTTTTTCTTAATATATTTATCATTTTATAATATTTTGCATATTTATTTTTTATTTTTAAAATTAAAATTTTTAAAGGATGACAAATGACTTAAATGCCTCCAAAATTGATGATTTTTTGAAATTAAAAATAAATATATAAAATTATTGTAAAATAGCAAAACTTGGTATATAAATTAAATACACTTTGAAAAACATATTTATGAAGAAAAAATCAAATAAAAAAATAAATTGCTGTTCAATTTTAGCCTAAATACATTATGATGTATATAATCATACTCCTATCTGCAAATTAACAATTTTTTATTTAACAGCCCATGTACTTTTGTTAAATGTCAGTTGTTACTGCAGATACCTAAGCAATTTTAGCGAAACTTTATAAGGGATAATATGCAATTTGTGAAACAAAGTAGTTATATCAGCAATTAAAGTCAGACTAAGTGATTATATTAGCAAATTATCCTTTTTATTTAACAGACCATGTGCTTCTGTTAAATATTAGCCATTAATACGGGCATACAAGCAGTTTTGGTGAAACTTTGTAGGGTAATATGTAATTCGTGAAACAATATGGGCATATCAACAATTAGTGTTAAATTAAGTAAGCATATCAGTAAATTATCCTTTTATTTAACTAAAATAAAGAAAAAAAATTCATCAAAAAAATAAATTTTTTTATACCCATAACATTTGCACCTAATTTATATACTAAAAAATAATTCACTAATTCCTCTTTTTCCCTTGTCATTAACACAACCGGTATCTACTCGTTGAAAAGATTATTTTACCCCTATAAAATTTTCTTAATTAAAATGATTCAAATATGACTTTTGAGTCATTTAATGCAATATATTGATAATTTATTATCATCAAATTGAGTCATATTAGGGCTAAATTGTCTCAATTATGAAATTTCAAATTGGAAAAATTGTCTTTTCATTAGGGCAAATAACAATACTGTTGATGATAAAGGCATAAAAAAAATTTTAGGATGAAATATTACTGGTACAAGAGAAATTTATAAAATATTGTGGGTATATAAGGAATTATGTGCAAATGTTACGAGTAAGAGATGCATTTTTTTAAATAAATAAATTTTTTCTTTGAAACAGTATATACTTCACTTGTCTTGCTTATTGAATAGGCCTTGATAGAAATACCCATATTGAGTGTCCTCAGATGTTCAAAGATGTTAATGCCTTTATTTGCTTTTCTTATTGCAATTTTATAGCAATCTTAAATATAACTACTTTTTCTCAACAGGTATACCTAAGGTATGTTTAGGAAGTGATAAAAATTTTGATGAAAATTTTTTTATGTTAGAAAAAATAATGCGATATAATAGAGATAATGATGGATAGTAAAAAGAATAAAGTTAGAAAAGATATGTTACACGTATAGGTAGTTATGTAGAAATGATTAAAAAGTACAGTAGTTATATATGAAAAAGTAAAAAAATAAGATAGTTATTGAGAGTAAAAAATTTTAAATTTAGAAGTTTTAGTTCGAAAGTTTTTGGTGTTTAACTAATGCACCCCATATATATTTTACAAATCCTCGAATACCCATTACGGAGGCATTTGTTTTCCTTCACAACTTTTTAACCTAAAACTTTTTAATCTAAACTTTTCACTCTTTGGGTGTGTTTGGCAATTTAAAAAAGTTGTCAAGTTAAAACTTTTTAATCTAAAACCTGTCACTTTTCATAACTATTATTTTTTAAATTATTTTTTACATATTTTTCTATACAACAACCCTACTTTTTAATCATTTCTACACAACTACGAATACAACTAACCTATTTATTTTAAATTTATTCTCTTTATTCCTCATCATTACCCCTACAACATCACATAATTTTCTACTAATTTGACAAATTTTACATAAAAAAATTTTCATCAAAAGTTTTACAACTTCCCAAACACACCCTTTATAACTGTTTTATTTTTAAATTATTTTACACTTCTTCTTATATAACTTCTCTACTTTTCGGTTATTTCTACATAACTATTCATATATTTAATCTATTTATTTTAACTTTATTTTCTTTACTTATCATCGTTACCCTTATTATATCACGTTATTTTTACTCCTCATAAAATTTTTTATCACTTCCCGGGCACACCGAGCGGCTTCACGTAATCTCATCCATGCCCTTTTGCAGCCATTCGTCCGCTTCTTTGCATCAGCCCCCTAACAAAATCCATCGACGGCAGCTTCTGCCATTAAATCCGACCACCATGTTCCATCGTTAATCCCAGCCGCCCCTGCAAACACCGTTCTGCCTTTTCACGATTGGCCAGATCCAGCGGTCTAGCATCTTCATTAGCCGCACCCAGCTCCATTCAAATAGGCAGCAGCAAAAAATTGGTAAAATGCAGCTGCCGATTGCTCCATCTTCATCAGCAGACGTTTTTCTCCATACAACTGCCGATTGCCTCATCCGCATATCCTCAAACTCGATTTCGTTGTGCACTATCTTGACGAAGTTGATTAGCACCGCCGTCATTAAGGAATGCGACGACCCCTACCTCGACTTCCACAGTCGATGCTGTAGATGATCCTGGAGAAGGAGATTTACGGCCGAGATGACCTAAGGACCGGCAGATACATGATGATGCAAATATTGGAGCAGAAGCGAATCTGTGATGCAAATCTTACCGTCTGCTGCCATCTCGTCGGCAGCGTCATCTTCAAAAGGCAAGATTTCTTCCAAGCATGCACAACGCCACCCCTAAAACCAGCGCCGTTTTCAAAACATGAGTTGGTTTGCGGCAACGGCCACACCACGTCACCTTCTACCATCTCGCCGGCAGCTAAATCCAATGCCCCACACCCTTCAAAACACCGGATTTCATGGAGCAGCATAGGCTTCAAATTTCGATGTGCCCTGACAGATCGCCGGCGTCTTCAGTAAAATACCCAACGAACCATTTCTCATAACCATCCGAAACAATCATGGATTGATTCAGTTGAAATGCTGCAATTTTTTTTTGAATAAAAAAGAAATAGGTGGCAATTTTTAATTCGAAAAAAGAAATCCTGCAATTTTTTGATTTCCCCGTTGTGGCAAAGAATTGCTTTGATTTATTTATAGCAATTTTTTCGATTGCCTGGAAAATTGGGTATTTGTGTCGATTTATAACAGATGTGGGCAGGTGAAGTTGCTTTAATTTGAAATACGGTATGTACGTACCCCGCTTGTCATATCTAGACATGTAAATATTTACCGGGTAGAGTTAGTCATAGTCACATAGCTTTTTTTATTATTATTAAAAATAGTATTTTATTCTGTTTATGAGAAGTTAACATCAAATTAAATTAATATAATATCCTTATAATGTAATCAAATAATCAAGACTATTAATGATATTAATTTAAGTTATAGATTTTTTAAAATAATATTATAAAAATTTAAATATATAAATTTATAATAAAAATACATCGATAAAATAAATAAAATTATAAATAAATATATCAACATGAAAAATAAATAAATCGATAATTGAAAATATAAATAAATTTATAAATAGACGATTGAAAGTAATATTTATGTATTTATTTCAATTTTTATTTATTTAAATTTGTTCATTTATTTTTAATAAAAAATTGATGGCCTAATTTTTAAAGAGGCATCACCCTAAGGACACCTCTATAATTTTGCTGTTCGAATATAAGGGTGTGTTTGGTTATACACAAAATATGTCAATGAAAATTTTTCAATCAAAAACTTTTCACTTCCCGTAGCTATCTTATTTTGTAATTATTTTTTCACATTTTCTTATATAAACACCCTACTTTTCAATCATTTCCACACGAATACCTATATAACTACCCTATCTATTTTAACTTTATTATCTTTATACATCATTATTACCTCTATTATATCACATCATTCTCTATCAACTTACAACTTTTACTCTAAAAAGATTTCATCAAAAAGTTTTTACTCTTACCAAACACACCCTAAGGGGACGTTTGGATAGTTGTAAAATGATGGGATTGTGGGAAATAGTGGAAAATAAAAAAGAGAATTTTTTGAAAAATGTGTGATTGATAGGAAATGATATATGTATAGTTGGAATAAATAAGTTTGTTGTATGTAGTTAGTAGGGAAAATGATTAGAATGTAGGGGTAAAAGTGGAAAAAATAGTATGATTGATAGAA
>JAXCLR010000081.1:25794846-25834140 GCA_035584095.1 Annona squamosa
GGAAAAAATAGTATGATTGATAGAATAATAATTAGCATTGGGAAACGAAATACCATGGAAAAAACATGATTCCCATGTTTACAACTATCCAAACGTGCCCTAAGTAGGAGAGTCTTCAGAGTAAAAAATACATGCTAGAGCAGTTAAATGACCAGACAAAGCACCGATGATCTGTAAACCGTGTCCCCTCAATTGTAGATTTGAAACCGGGCGTCTGGTATCTCCCAAACAACTGGCCGCTGATTCCAACCGAGGTACATGGACAATTTTGGAATTTTACTGCTTAGGTTAACGGGTTGTTAGGAGATTGTGATGGAATGGGTATCGATGAGAATTTTAAAAAAGTAACGGGTTTATGAGGGAATTTTAAAATACAGTAAAGTATATTTGAAATTGGCGTCAAACATATAGCAGATATATCTGTGATAATCCCTGTCTTGAAACTGAACTCATCATGTCCGTAATATTTTTTGCAAAACCAACTCTGTGCTAACCATTATAAATGCCACCATTTATTTAGTGTAGGCAAAACTTGTTTGAATAAAAGAATTTTAATATTTTGCAAATGAAGGTCTGTCTGGTAAGATGGAAAAAAAAAATTCTCACTCTTTTATATACATTGTAACTATTTAACCATCGTACTTTTTCTTATATTATCTCTAAGTTACAATCGTTTTTTTCATTTTTCCATAAATTATCTTGTTTGTTTATATTTATCGTCTCTACTCCTAAGTCCTAATTATTATCCTATTTTTCAAAAATTTTCCCACCCTTATGGATGGGGTTCCATATATAGAAGTGGAATACATGAGGGCTTGTTGGAAAGGATAGGGGCTCAAATGAGTTGAAGAAATGACATGAATAATAATGTGTATTAGGGATGAGAAAAGTTGTACCGAAAATGGAAAAAAATTTATTAAAAATTTTTAAAAATACCCTCATACCATATACTTATTGTTTAATTTTTTTTCTAAATACCTTGTAAATCATCACACATTTTGGTAATGTAGATGGGGAGGGAGGTAAGAAGTGAAGAAGGAGATATTTTTGAAGAATACATGAGTGATACGATATGATAGAGGCAAAATGAGAAAAATTAATTATACAAAAAAATGAAGATAAAAATAACAGTAAAATACTTAGTTAGTTAAGATGTCAAATTATTTTTAAAATGTACAAGAAAAGATTAACTTCCAACCTGATGATTGCCAAACAGTGCCGAAGTAATGCAAGTAAAATTTTATTTCTTTCAATAAATACCACTGCTAATTAACCTATTGAAAAATCGATAAACAGCATCAGCACCTGACGGGCATGGCTTGCAAAGAGTTCTGCTTTTGGAAGGAAAGTTCGGACTTTGAGTCCCAGTGAGGGCAATCTATCTCGCCATTTTCAAAGCAATATTTATGTATTTATCTTATTTGTAATATTTTTTAGAGTTACACCCTAGACTTAAACAAGATTGAAAAGTTGTACTTAGATTGAGTTATAAATGCAAAAAGGAAAATAACAGGCAGTGATGACAGCCATTAATCAATGGGGTGCAGAAAGCATAAGAAGAAATGTTTTCAAGCATTGAATTGGAAAGTGAGTGAAAAGGAGGGCTAAGATAGTTATAAAGAATGAAAGATGGTTAGTTTTGGTAGATGAATGAGAAGAAAAGGCCAGCAAACCTAAATTCAAAAGGGATAATGTATTAGTGTCTCAAGTGATCATAGATGAGCAGCTGATCAATAGCAGACTGGTGCCCAGAAAAAGCAGAAATGGCATATATGCCGCGATCATATCAGACACCAAATTAATAGCGAGGCATACATGTCTATCCGTTCAACGTCTGAAATTAATGTTCCATGGCAATAAACACTCTCAACTAGCAATAAATGCACTTTAGATTTTCGAGTCTTTGACCCTCTCTCAACATTGCACCATGTGAAAGCTGGGCCCTCGTTCTTTTATCAATAACCTTCTATTCTTCTCTATGATATTTCCTGTCTATACATGCATGTGACCATCACCATTTTAATTAATTTATTTATTTTCTTAATTCACAGCATTCTACTACAGAAGATTAATCTTTAGCAACAAACTTCATTTATTGTTACATCCAATAAAATTGGATTTAGATAAGATGATTAAATAAGGTGAGATTGTTGTGTATTGTAAAAAGAGAGATTGTAGGGTATAATAAAAATAGTATTGAGAATAAGAAAAGTAATTGTTATGTATTAAAAATAAGAAACAGTATGCCACATGAGAAAGGTGATATTAAAAATAATTCAAATTTCTCCCGGGCAAGCCTTATTACTAAATAATTTTAGCAACCATATCAAGCCAAATGATCTTCTCGGGCCGAATCAAAATCTTATTATTTTTTATTTTTTTAGAAATTTTTTTTATAAACATGTTAATCTAGTGGTATTAATTTATAAATCAAATTTTATTATTTTTGGATATTCTTATATATTTATTTTGTATTCTTTAAAGACAGGGTATTTAAATCATCTTAAATAATTTAAATATCACTATTTTTAAAAATTCGAGATAAATATATACACATATCCAAAAATAGTATGAAAAGATCACTCCTCCCATGTCAATTCATCATAATCTCAACAAGTTACTTTTAGCAATGAGCCAACATAACTTATTGGTACGTGTGAACAATTAGCTACCAATATTTAGAATTTAACAATAATTTAAAAAGTCGTTGCTAAAAGTGTAGCTTATAATCAACTAAAATAATTTTATTGCTAAATTTAATTTGTTGCTAGTATTGGAAATTCTTGCAGTGTTTTTTTTTTTGTATTGGAGGATATTTTACATTATATCTCAATTTATATTACATTCAAACTCTGAGACAATTTTAACAAGTTTACAATGGAAGACAACAACAAGCTTTCTCAAATCAAATAGGAAGATCACTGGCTTATATCAAAGTATAAAAGGGGACTACATGCCCTCACCACAAATATAGTTCAGAATCCCACATGGGATTCAAACCACGCACCGGCTGCGAACGGACCAATGACCAGACGAGTCTAGCTTCTTGCAGTGTTCTTGTCTTTGATATTTTTCTGCAATATGCATGCACGGGACCATCCCAACTCCTGTAGTGTTCACGGTCTTTTTCAAGACGGGCCAAGGTGGATTAATGGTGATGGTCTCGAATAATAATTGTGGGCCCCACAAGCGGATGTGATCCATGCAGATATCTAAATCTAGTCAGACTACTTAGCTTGTACTTGTGCTGGTTGGATCCACATAGCCCCAACTTTCGTTGCAAAAGTCAAGCTTAACAAAACAAACCACTTTATGCAACGGCCAACAAGCATTTACTGTATAAAAAAATTTTTGTGCAACTAAATCGTGATATATTTGATCAGTTTTGGTGGCATATAATCCTATTTGCAACAGGTTTTGCATTTGCTTGTAGCCCACCTTGTGAATCGCTTATGTTTACATGGAGAAAAATTCCTAATTAAGCTGCACAAGCAATTTAAACTTTTTTTTACAGTGGACTGCACCGCAGCTAAGTTGACTGCATTGGAATTTTTTTTTTCCCTCTCTCTCTATGTTCATTTTTACGAAAAAACTACCAACCTAATATTGCCAATTACCCACGTACGTAGAGTAGCCATCATAGAAGAAAGTTTTGGAATTAAGGAAAATGATTAGTTGACAGAACCATACTTCCTCGTTGCCAACTACGCCTTTTTAGTAACGAAAAATTTTGAAGGTATTTTTCTCATCCATATAGTTTTTTACATAATATGCATTTATGTCGATGATTTGAAACATATTAATTATACTAGAGCTATTAAAATATTTATAATTATGCCACTGGGGCGTTGCCCCACTGGTATGATGTCGTGCTAGGTACTGCTGTGGTCACGGTTTTGAAGCCCGCAATATGCAGATGATATTTCCCTTAAAAAGCAGGGTAATGCAGATTGTTCTCTTCATTGTGTGCGGGTTTACAATTTCATCCCTCCATCATGCGAGGGTTGTGAAAATACTTAATTGTAATATCAGATGCTGTAGTATCTATAAATATCAAAAAAAATTGCAAAAAACATTTATAATTGTACTTTTTTTTATGAAAAGGATAGCCTCTGTCCTTACTCCCTCTCAACTTGAGAGAGGGGAAGGACAGTGGAATCCAACAAATCTATGTTCAAAAACTTATCTGTACAAAGTTTTGCAATGACAACTTGGGGTGGAATATCCCACCATAAAAGATGGTCCGCATTTGAAACGGAGACCAGATCAGCAAGAGAATGCGCAATGGCATTTCCCTGCCTCAATACATGATGAACAGAAAAGGACCCATATATAGTAAGAATCGCTCTAATTTCATCAATCTAGAAACCCATCGGGGATGAGATAGGTTCCTAGTTGGACAAAAAATTGTAAAGCAGAAGAGAGTCAGTTTCAAATTGCGCCTGCTCGATGTTTAGTTGAATGACCCATTTGATTCCCAAAAGAAAAGCAGTCGCTTCAATAAGTAGTGGCTCTCTCACCCCATCCGTCTTCCAGCCCCTGGTAGCAATAAAGGAGCCCCCCAAGTCTCGGATCACTGCAGCGCATCCAAATCCATCCCGATCCACAAGACATCTGCCATCCGTGTTTATCTTGACAAAACCTCGGGATGGTTTTACCCACCTGGTCACCATGACACGCTCAGACGGCTCCGAATATGTGAACAATTTTTCCGCTCAGTGTTGATTAAGATACTCCGTGCACCATGCAATAGTACCTGCAAAATATGGTTGGACACCCTCCTCTCTGAACTTGTTACGGAGAAACCATACCCGCCAGCAGCAAAGAATGAAGAAAGTCATATCATCATGCCTCACGTCACGCACACAGGCCTCGAAAACCTCTATAACCAATAATCTGAAAGGGTCCCCTCTCGTAACTCTTCTGCATATATCTCTGGTCGCATCACACCTGATAAAGAAATGGTTAGCATCTTCAATTTCTCTCCTGCGAAACACGCAACATAAGTCAATATCAATTCCTCTGCGGTTGAGGTTTAGCAAGGTGGGGAGAACATCCTTTGCCAATCTCCAACCAAATATAATGACTTTTGATGGGAGCTGCAATCGCTAAAGTGCCCGAAAGATAGCCGCATGTGCCAGCGACTCAGTTCCACCACATAGCATCCTATACGCAGACTTAACCGAGTAGGTCCCATTAGGCTCATGAGTCCAGAACATGCAATCATCCATCGGTCCCCCTGGAAGGGGAATCGAGTTAACTTCGGACCATCGGTCCTCGCCCAAAGCCGTAACCACGCAATCCCTATTCCATGATTTGGTAGCACAGTCAATGAGGTGATTTACTGTCATGTCATCCGGCATAGAGGATGGGAGGGGTCCCGCTTTGTGAACTTTGTTCACCAGCCAAGTATCAAAAAACACCTTAACCCGATTTCCGTTACCAATCCGCCATCTACATCCCGACTTGATGACATCTCTAACTTTCAAAATGCTCTTCCAGGTGAAAGAATCTGATGGTTTCTCATCGCAGCTCCAAACATCCGTATTTGGGAAGTATCTGGCCTTTAGGACTTTATGACATAGGGAATGAGTAGATGTGACTAGTCTCCACACTTGCTTGGCAAGAAGGGCTTTGTTGAAACAGTGGAGGTGCCTGAACCCCATTCCCCCAATGCATTTGGGTTTGTATATCTCCTTCCAGGCCACCCAGCTCAGCTTCCTCTTTCCATTCTTCTCTCCCCACCAGAATTTGCTGAGGATGGGTTGATGTCGTTGCAAAAGGATTTGGGTGTTAAAAAAATGCTCATTGCATATGACGGTATGGCCTGGGTAACTGCCTTAATTAGTACCTCCTTACCGCCTCTAGAAAGCAGCTTGCCATTACAGCCTTGAATACACTTCCAAATCCGATCCTTAATGCCCCTGAAGAAGACCGACTTGGTTCTGCCTAACCACGCTGGGAGTCCCAAGTATTGGTTTAGATCCTGTCCAGAAGAGCCCATGAGCTGAAGTAATTGAGATCTGAAATGGCGTCCAGTGTTTGGACTGAAGAAAACTGCCGTTTTGTCTACATTTATCATTTGACCCGAATGGCAGGCATATCTGTTCAGCACATCAAGTAAGCCCCTGAGATTCGATTCAGTCGCCTTCAGAAAGATTATGGCATCATCTGCGAAGAGTAGGTGGGATATTGTCGGTCCGTTGGCATTGAGTTTGATACCATGAAGAGCCTTGCATGCAATGCCAACGGATATTGTCGGTCCGTTGGCATTTATAATTGTAATTATAACAAATACAATATCTTATTTTTATAAATATGATCAACTTTAACCACTTGTTGTGTTTATTAACATAAATTTAGTTAATATATTCAAATCGCTTTAATATATATCAGCTTAATTCACTAAGTACGCAAATAAGTATTTTTAAATTTTAAGGTTAGTTTAAAGATGAAATGAAATGGCTACTGAGCTCTTGCCCTAGTGGTCAAGTTGGTCGGTATTATTGCCAAATGACTTGGGTTCAAACCCTGCAAAGTGCAGGTGTATGACCATTTATTCCACTGATAATGAGAGTATTTATAGTTATCTCTCCTTAATATGAGAATATTTATAAAATGTCCCTCCATTGTGAGGGTCGTGTAAATGCTTGATTTGTAATATCAAATGTAACAATTTGTTTATATTACCAATAAAAAGAATAGAATGAGATGTAAATGAGCTGCTTTCCATTTCTTATACATTTTCAACCCATTTCTTATACATTTTCATCCTAAATTTTATTTCATCATTATCACATCTCACTTATGAACTATCCTAATTTTTTTGGTTAAGAATAGGGATATTTTATAATGAAGCTTTTCATGAGATCAAAAGGTTATGTTGTGTTTTTAACCTGTAGATGAATACCGTGAACGGATTAGACTTCCCTATAAAAATCTTATTTTTTAAAAAATCGACTGGTTCCAGTTGTATGCAATCATTTTTTAAAAATGCGTTTCAACTCTCCTATTTCAAAGGGCTAACGGGAACAAAATGCTTCTTCAAGTTCAAACGCGTACGGAAAATAATGGAAAGAAGGGGGTGTTTTTGTCATTACGCAAAGCCACACCGACAGGCGACGGTCACGAACTCTCCGTCGCCGTCGCAATCCCGCGGCCCAATCCCGCGCATAAGACCCGAATGCGTTTACACTTCACAATCCTACACTCCACAGTCTACTTGCACCACCGTCTTGCATTTTCGAAAACCATAAAAGGAAAATCTAGACCGTTCAAAAATCTCTTGAGACACGAAATTGGAGAAAAATCATTATGACCACCTAAAATCCCAATTAAAACTTTCGATTTTACTTCAAAGCACTGGATGCGTTTATGTTTATTACAAAGTACAAACTTTGGCGGAGGCGTACTCGCGCGATTGCCTTTCCAGCTTGCGCAGCCGCTCTCTCCAGTTGTTTTCCAGCGGAAACTCTGCAACAGCATTCCTTCATATACACCTGCGCATCTCTCTGTTCCTTCAATCCCCTTCCAATTTCGATTCACCTATTCAAAACCCTTTCTTTGGATCAATTCTTTATTCCTCTGAAGCAATCCCATTCTCCCATTTTCATTGAATCTTTTCAACAAAAAAAAAAAAAAGTCTTCTCGGCTCTGCTCTGCTCTCTGTGGATTTCCCTTCAAAACCATTTCCTACAAAGCTTTCTGCTATCAGCAACAGAAACAGAGCAGAACTTTTCAAGAACTTCCCCCCATTAATGGCTTAAGCACTCGTGATCTGTTTGGAAATTTGAAGCTTCATCTTTCGAATTTTTCTCTAGTAGAAAATGGAAAAGCAACTTCTCAGGCAATCCCATTTCTGCTTTGTGATTCTTGCTTCTGCTTTCTGCTTTTCTTTTTCTGCTGGGCAGCAGCTGTCATCTTCCGAAGTCCACCTCCTCTTCCGCGTCCGACGCCTTCTGGAATATCCTCCGGCCCTCGCCGGCTGGAACAGCTGGACTAACTTGTGCTATCTCCCTCCCTCGCCGTCCCTGAAGATCGTCTGCTCTGGAAACAGGATAACGGAATTAACTGTCGTCGGCGACAGAGGTCCGCCGGCTTCTCCACCGTCGACAACCAGCCAATTTCCAAAGCCGTTCACCATTTCTGTAAAGTCTCTATCTTCTTCCTTCTCCTTGGACTCTCTTTTCACCACGCTTTCCAAGCTGACCAGACTGGAGTCTCTGTCGCTCGTATCGCTTGGAATGTGGGGGCCGTTGCCTGGGAAAATTAACAGATTCTCAAATCTTCAAGTGCTCAACTTGAGTTCGAATTTCATCTACGGCGAAATCCCACACCAGATTTCATCGCTCGCGAACCTCAGAAAATTTTCTTTGGCCAATAATCTCCTCAACGGAACTGTGCCAATTCTTTCCAGCCTGCAGGTCCTTGAAGAACTGGACTTGGGAAGGAATCACCTGGGACCCGAATTCCCTGTTCTGGGGAATAAGATCATTGGTCTGGTGCTGACAAACAACGCATTCCGGTCTACTCTTCCCACCCAACTCGAACACTTCAATCAGATGCAGAGATTGGATATCTCTTACAATCAGCTTGTGGGGCCAATCCCGCCTCGGCTGTTTTCTCTGCCTTCAATCTACTACTTGAACTTGGCGGGAAACAACCTCACCGGTCAGCTTGCAGCGGACGTATCTTGCGCCAACCAACTTGCCTTCATCGATCTTTCTCACAACCGACTCGTAGGGAGATTGCCGCTCTGCATTAGCTTCAATTCCTCGACGCGGGCAGTGTCGTTCTCGTGGAACTGCTTGTCTTCCAGCGACCCCACCTCCCAACATCCTTTTTCCTTCTGCAACAAGGAAGTTGCATTGGCAGCAGTCATGCCGCCGAAGCAGAGGAAAGCTTCGAAGAGCAATCTGAGCCTTATTATGGGTATTGCAGGAGGGATTGTAGGAGCTATGGCTGCACTAGTGATTCTAGTGTGGGTGATTCTTGCAAGGGTAGGAGTGAAAACAGAAGAACAAGTTGCAGCAAACAAGCCCACCATGGCTGCTAAATCTCCAATGCGAGTGTCTCCAAATCTCGCACCTGAAGCAAGTAAAGTGTCATTTCTCAATAGCTGCTGTTTGGTGTGCAAGAAGAATGAAATTAACCGATGATGAAAAGTTGTCAAAACCTGAATGCTAGAACGAGCATTTCTGGTTTTATTTGGATCGAATGCGATTTGGTTATTGATTTTTTTCCATCGTTTTTGACTCGATTTTCGATCCTTTCGATGCAGCAATTGGGCTCCCCCCACATCGAATTTTCACGATCGAGGAAATTGAAGAAGCAACCAACGATTTCCACCCATCCAATTTCTTGGGGGACGGATCACAAGGCTGCGAGGTATGACCTTATGAACAAAGTTCAGTCGATGACTGTAGCATCTTTTATAATTCTATGACTGGCCAATCAACCTTTTACTGGTGAATGAGAAATAAAGTAGTGTGTTGTTTAACAAGGAATCTTTCTGCCATTTCAGCAGTACAAAGGTAGAATTGGAGATGGCTCTGTTGTTCTAATCAAATGTTTGAAATTTAAGTACAAGCATTCGATTCAGAAGCTAAAACAGCATATGGAAATCATTTCCGCACTTCGACATCGCCATTTGGTCGGCATTCTGGGACACTGCATAGTTGCAAATCAGGAAAACCCAAATTTGTCCAATACGATATTCCTCATCTTTGAAAACATTTCGAGCAGCACACTGAGGAGTCGCATCACTGGTAAGAAATGTTTTGTGGTTGTGTGGAGAGAATTTTCAGATGCTAGAACCTAAAAATGTATCAGGACTTCAATTTTATGCTTTTTTGTAGAGGGGCGGAAGCGCGAGCCATTGAAGTGGCCACAAAGACTTGCAGCCATTATCGGTGTCACGAGGGGAATACAGTTCTTGCATACAAGATTAGTTCCTGGTATTTTTGGGAACAATATAAAGATGGAGAATGTTTTGTTGGATGAAAATCTCACAGCAAAGATCAACAACTATAAACTGCCATTACCTTCAAAAGACAAGAAGGTGGGCTAATCTTGAAGCAACGGGTTCCAATTTCTTAAGAGTTTTATTGCAACATTTCTTCATTTTTTTCTACGATTCAGATGATTTTCATCTGATTTTCTAGGTTACCGGAGGAAGCCCTTTCAGTGGTGCAGAAGCTGAAAACCTTGGAAGGTGAGTCACTCTCCCGCACTGATTTCAACCTTTGATTCATCACTTAAACACAGAAAATGCCAACTGAGGTTAGCTCAGTTGGTGACAGTACCTGTTTGGGTGCTGTCAGGTTGTGGGTCCGAACCCTACAGATAGCATATGTCCTCCTTGTTATGGAGGTATTTATACTTAGTCCCTCATGTTTGAGGGTATCTATAATGTGTCCCTCCATTGTGAGGGTTGTGAATGAGTTTGATTTGTAATATTAAGATGTCACAGGTGTATATAATACCAATCAAAAAAAAAAAAAAAACACAGAAATTTAGCTGGGCTTCTTTTTATGTATTACAACAGCAGAATTAGCTTAACGTAATTTTCTGTAGGGCTGATCTGATGTTCCCTTGAAATGCGCTTGCTCATACCCCTATTCTTTTGTCAATCTTCCGTGGGAAAGGCTTCACTTAAGCTGCATTCGTTGTAGGAATACTAGAGACTTCACAAAGCCGAAAAATGGACCTGAAATGCCAGACATGATGCTGTAGCAATGAGTTATGAAACTAGCTTATGTACCTATTCACCTACAATCCAAATGCTTTGATCATGCTAAAAGATAGAGAAGAGAAAATCTCTTTCCAATCTTAAAGATGTATTCTGTCATAATCTTCCCTTGAAAATGTTTGTTCTCAATGTTATTTGCAGCATTGAAGATGCTAAAGAAGATGTCTACCAGTTGGGTATTATTCTACTTGAAGTGATCACTGGTGAGATTATCACAACGCAGAGCAAAGCAGAAACAATGAAAATTGAGGTAATAAAGCAGTACTTTTTTTATTCTTTTTCTTATATATGCTACTGTATGTAAAGAACTTGGCTTATTTTCCCCTCTGCAAATCATTCCCTCATTACCTCACTTCATAGGCCAGTTTAACTTTTTCCCCACTTTCCATACAACCATTTTGCATTTCATGAGTACATCATTTCATTCATATATCAATGTTGGAAAGGCAAATAATCTCTTTTTATTTCCCCTTTTTCAAACAGCTACATAAGACCTTAACGGAGGCTGCAGCAAAACTGCGAGCAACAGTAGACCCATCCATGCGTGGAACCTTTGCGTATGAATCTTTAAGAACTGCTGTTCAGATCAGTATAAACTGTTTGTCCCGTGACCCTGACCAGCGGCCATCAATAGAAGATGTACTCTGGAATTTGCAGTACTCATCACAGGTTCAAGAAGGATGGGCAAACAGTGGGCACCTCAGTGGGCACCTTAGTGGGAATCTTAGTGGGAATCTCAGTGGGACTTTCAGTATGCATTCATAGAAATATGGATGCAAATTTAAATTCTGGCATGTACGGTTTCCCAGTCTTTTGAATTCGTTACTCTGTACATTTTGGTCTGTACTAGTAAACTTATGTATGCTTGGTTGTGCTTAGGTTGGTGTTGTATATGGTTGCATTCCTGAGAGAAACCCATTGTACAAAATCTCTCCTGATTTCATCAAAACATATGGACAAGCAGAATCTGGCCTCTTAGCTTCAACAACTTGAACATCATTTTATAACAGGCAGGCAAGGTAGTTCTTGGGACGGACCATGCAAGTGCTAGACATGTCTCAGATGGAGAGGGGGGGGCCTTCATTGCTGAGGATTAATGTTTTGCCTGTATCAAGGTTTGGGGACTCTGTTGCCTTCATGTGATTTTCAACGCTTGCAACCCCTGAAAGCCCCTATAGATTAAAGCTTTTCAATTCAGCTTGTGTGCAGAACGAATCTCCAAAGCAAAAACAGTGAAAACGGCAAGACGAAATCCATGATTAACTCTCTCAATACTTAGCAGTTAGCACTGCTAAACCAATGCATCGAATATTTCCAAGGCATTTGTTGGCTGGCGACAGCTGAGAGATTTTGACCATTCAATCTAAAAATGATATTGCGGTTTGCACATTTTAGTGTCCTCTGCCGAATGATTGGAGAATAATGTTTGCCGCATTGGCTCACAAATGATAATCAAACAAACTTTCTCCTCCCCCCAAAATGTCAGCGTATCAAATTCTACAGCCTTTTTGCAAAGTAGATTCTGTGACTTTAAATTATTGCAAATTAAATCTTGTTTTTTCATAACATCTAAATTTCAGAATAATCCAAAAAAAAGGTCTAATCTATGTAAGGTAATCTTTTATATGAAAAAAATTCAAAATGCTGCAAAATAGACCCCATCACTAATATATGTGGGGCTAACTATTTTAGATATGTAATAGATTGAATGTCATTTTGAATATGTTACAAAAACATTAGAAAACTTCACTTTAACCCAGTTCATATCCAACACTGCAGCAAGCACTGATGTCAAGGGTTCATTTTATAGCATTTTTTAACCTAAGAATGTATATTCGCCAAGGGATATACTCGCTGAGCCATTACAGATTTCAGTGTGCCACCTTCATTTTAGGTCTGCCTTGATAGTTAAATTAAAATCTTTTTTATTCGTTTCGTTTAAGATTTTTTTTCTTTTAACATGATATTAAAAAATCATTTCAAACAAATTTTTAGGCAGGCCAATCTTTCTAAACATGTATATATTATGAAAAATGCTTGTATCCATTCATATTAATGATGCATTAGAATATAAAATAATTTAACGTCAATATCAATTTTAAAGTTGTATTTTCAATTTTAAAAATCAGTGGTAAAATTAGGTCAATGAAAAGCAATCCATAAAAAATTTGTCAATGCAAACCTCGTAACGAAGAGTCTATTTTAAATATTAAGGGAGTAGAACTTTTTAATGAAAAAATTTTGAGATAAAAGTTGTTAAATTGATTAAAAAAATGATGTAATATGATAGAAGTAATGATGAAATGTAAAGAGAATAAAATTAAAATAGACAAATTAGCTATATGGGTAGTAGTATGAAAATAACTGAAAAGTTAGATAGTTTGTATAGTAAAAGATGAAAAAATAATTAAAAATAAAGTAGTTATGGAAAGTGAAAAGTTTTTTATTGACATTTTTTCCTCAAACCAGACACCCTAATAATGAGCTGTCGTGGTTATAAATTTGCATGAACGGAGGGAAACAAAATTATAATGATGATGGTAGATAACGAATAGGATGAGAATAATCCAAAATCTTGAAAATAGCTTGATTTTCATAATTTTAAATGAGAATGCACTACAAACTATGTACATGAAATTGGAGAGTGCATTTTAGTAGAAAATACATCAACAAATGCAGGCAGACAAAAGTGCAGTTCAGAATGTCATCTATCTAAACAATCAAAGCAAACAATTACAATCGGCAAATGTCGCAGATTTGGCTACAAAGTATTTCTTCTTGTGCCACACACACTTTAAACAGCAGCAGAAAACATTGAACACCTACTTCTGGTGTGATCAATCTGCTGTCCAGCTCTGCTCAACAATTTCTCGTACCCTACGATTGTACTCACGTTTGTTCTCACTAAACATTCGAGCAGCTTCAGAATTTGCAGGTGAATTGGGATTTGGATCACAGAGCAGCGACTGCAGAGGAAATGAATATTCAAAATAAAATATAACACCATTATAATGAAAATTTTTGAATAGTTCATTTGGGATCAATTTCAAATCAGGATTAGAAGATAAATAAATATGGCATGTTGTATGATTCTCTATTGATGAAATATGGTTCAGTTCATATTGGGTTGTTTGTGAATGATTTCAGTTTATAGAAGCAAATACGTCCTAGTTCCAGATAATCCTTTAAAGTTCAAGAATTTACCAGAAATGAACAGGAAAAGAAGAGATGATGAATTGCACCATCTTTTTAAGGCTGGGATTCCTGGTATTTAATATTTACGCACTGGAAGATGGACAGGCCTAGCGTTGTATTCAGAAACCTATTCTTATAATACACATACAACATGCAGCGATAAAAACTTGAATATCAGCAGATATTTGAATTTGGTAGATTGAAGATTTTAGTTGCTATCGGATATTGAGCAGCATTTTTTTCGCTTGTGTGTATGGTCTGATGGAAAGGGTAACCAGTGACAGAAATTGTTGGATTTGCAGTAATTACTGCCTATATACCTGGATTGACGTAAGTATTGCAGCTACGTCATAGATAGGACTCCACTGGTTTTGAAGGATATCCAAACAGATACTTCCATCTGCATAGACTGGTGAAGTTCAATGCAAAAAAGGAAGAAAAAGAAGTCAAGTGTTATTTATCAGAAAAATGTGGAAATATCAGCACTTTAGCAACAACTGAGAGCTCATACTTAAATGACACGCTAGAATATACTGGGTCTGTCTGGAAGCAATAAGTGGAAAAGAGTTTTGTAACAAATGATATTTCATTTCTCAATCACCCATTCACTTTTATGGTATATAAGTTCATGATTTGGCATGGCCTATCAAACTGCACTGGCTCAGTTTCAGCATGACACAGTGTCATCTATGGACAACCATGAAAAACTCCTTTGTCTATGCATCCAAACAGAACCTACTCAAAAATAATAATAATAACAATAACAACTCAAGCAATGCAAATGGTATTGTCATATAATTTTGTTGCAATTGACTTACTGTTGGGATGAAACATCCGAGAAACAAATCGAACTGTTGGTGGCTTATTTGGATAATCCTCTGTGAACTGAAGAGTCAACTTAAATGTACCTAAAACATTTGCAAGAGATGTTATAGGCACAGCTGTTTTCTATAATCTTGATAGGTTTATTAAAAAAAATTCATTTCAGAAAGATGCATGTGTGCGCATGTTACAGAGCATGTGACTCGTACACTCATATTTCCATATATTAAGCAGGCAAAATAAATTGAATGAAATTCAGTTGTATGGCAGCATTAAAAATGACAAAGCAAACTACCACCATTTTTTAACTAATGCATAGAAGGCAGAACAGAGACGACTCCCTTAATCAAATTTAATACAAAATGAAACTTGAACAAGCGAATTTTCAATTCTAATAGTAAATAAGATATTCTTATATTTTTCTTTCTCTTTTCAGTTGCAGGCGAAGTTCATTTATGAGACTTTATAGTACAATAATCTATCATTTTAGTAATAAGTCAAAATTTATTTATAAGGTGGTCACAACGACGAACCATTTTAGTGGCAAGCCAAGTATTTATTAGACTCAAATGATATATTTAAATTAATAGATTAGATATTTAAATATTTATTACCTATTGCACAGATGCAATAAAAATAGATAATTATTAAAATTACACTATTATAACACCGATTTCTAAATTTAATGTAATAACTTCTATAAATATGTCCTGCATATCAAAAATACCAGATGTAGCCCCCAGGGTCCAGAAGTAAAATTGGGAGCAAGTATATGTCCACTTTATTGCTCACATGATGTCATGCATGCAATACGGATGTAACATGGCTGGTGCACAAATTCAAAATGTGAATTCACTCCATTGAAAACTGACCTATAGGGGGCATAAAGGTAGGTGTGTCCAGGGATTTGGCAGCAAATGATTGGTGAATTTGCAAATGGTTGTCCAAAAATCCAGGAAGCTTCCAACACAGGCCGCAGCCCACAAGAGGCCAATGTATAAACAACCCCATAAGAATTTCATTTTTTTTCCTTTTTTTTAAATTGTTGGTCACAGGGTTTGCATTCCTAGACATTCCATCACAGGGTCTGAACCCTGGACCTCGGGCATGTGAACCAGCAGGCCTGTGCCAGCTTCACATACAAATTTCAATTTTAAAGCTAAGAAATAGAGATTAGTATAGTGATGAATACTTGAAACCGCCATATCTATCTACTAAGAATATTACTGCCTATATTAAACGCATCAAATTAAGGAAATTATAAATGGTGCTTTCGAAGTATACTTTCCTCAAATGTTGATCACAGTTGAAATTCATCACACGGTACATGACAATGCTGACCACTACAAGATGATAGATCAATCGGCTGTGCCATCTGTGAATTAAAAACTGAACAAAGGAAAATGTTTACCTCCATCCCAAGGAGTGTCATCGGGGCTGCAATTCAAACCCCAACAGGGTAAAAAAAGTTATGTCAGTAAGGTTGAAAGCTGCTTCAAGACACTATAGATAACCAAATTAACAAACTAAGCAGATAAAATAATAATTTAAAATAATGACAACCCAAAGCATGTTGTAGAGAATCTAAATGAACGAGAAGTCATTATTCCAGTCTTACCCAAATATGACAGCAGTCCAAAGCATGATATTGTTATCCTGAGGGGCACCACTAATACCTGCTGGAGGATCCTGTTGCAACCTCTTAAAATCCCTCATGAGCCTTTTCCTTGCTGGAGTTGACATCCTCACCACCTGTCAATCTAACCAGCAGAAGGAACACAATGGACCTGTATAAACCCAGAAAGAAAGAATGAATGAATGAAAAGAAAAGAAAAGAAAAGAAAAGGCAGAAGTAGTTAAATGTAACGAGAAAAAAATAAGAAGGGAAGCAACTAGAAAAATTACCAGTCACAGTAATTACACTACTCTCAATCCCTACTACCTTAACTGGAAAGAGAGCAGGTCTGAAATGATTGGAATATTGATCTCATTGGTCCTCTCTGGTCAGTGTTTTCATGGCATGCCATATGCACATGGTACAGATGTTGATTGGGAAAGTAAGAAAAATTATGGCAAAACGCAGCAAGAGAAAATTCATTTTGCAACTCTCTCCTTATTTTCTATAAACCAAATGTGTTCCTGAGAAGAGGGATTGCCAGCATTATGAGAAGAAGGAAGAGGAAAGAGACTCAATAGTTTGAAAAAAGATATCATTAAGTATGGATGGGTCAACAGACTGAGGCAAGAAATAATAATCCACAGTTATACACCTTACGCAAGAAACGAATTCTTCTGGCAAACAAAACCTGTAAATACCCCACAATTTTATGCAATGTGATGGATGAAATTTGAAATTATTATGAATTATGATTGACTACATACAAGGATCATATAAGTGAAACTTTATTTAATCGACTGATTACAAAAAGTGAAATTTAAGGTTATGAAATGGGCCATCTAAGGGTAGAAGAAAGTTGGTTTAACTGGTGTTGTATACATTTTATTTAGGATTTTTATTTATACACAAATGATGCGCCAGGCAGTAAGACAGATTAGAGTTTCTTTCATGTATTTGTCTTTATGAATAGGATATCTTTTATTTTGGCTCATAAATCTGATTATAAGATCAAATTAATTCAGTACTTAATTTCTCTCTATGGTCAAATGGACATACATAATGCAGAGATGCATAGAACTTGAAGCATCTATGTGCAGCACTCTAGTAATAATTAACAAAATGTTAAGAAATCTTTGACAGCAACAATAAAGGCCTCCCAAGTACAGATGTGCGGGGGGGGGGGGGGGGGGGGGGGGGGGGGGGGGGGGGAGTGCAGGGTGTGTGGATCACATATGTGGCTTTTGGAATGCCACATGAAAAACCAAAAACTAAAAGGATAGCTATATAAAGAACGCTAGCAATTGCTGCATAACATTTTTTTACATTGCAATATGAACCAAATATTTCAAACTCTCCAGAAAGAATTAGGTTATTAAGCCTACTTGAAAATTAAACCTTCTTTGTCATCCGGAGATTCTTCCCCCCAAAGCAAACTTAATATATTGTGCTAATAAACAAACTAGTAAAAAATAAAGTAAAACATGGTAAATTTGACTATGGTTACATGGACACACATGTTAAAACATTAAAAGAAATATTTATATCCAGCACTCCAGCATGCATCTCTTATTACTATTTCGTGTTGTCATAGTAACGATGTTAAGAATTCTTCAAGAATGATGTTTTCCACTACACTTCTGACAATGAAGGTTTCCCCATGTAAGGAAGAAAATCAAATCTTTTAACGAACTTTTGGAATGCCATGTGAAAAGCCAAAAAAAAGAAAAAGAAAGGGCAAGCAATTGGTACGTAAAATTTTCACATTTCAATACTGAAAAAGCTATACAAAAGATAAACTTGAAGCTCTTTAGGATGGATTAGATCCACCCAGCCTCTTGAAAATTACGTTTTATTTTTTAAACTCAGATTTTTCTCATAAAGCAAACTTCCAAAATTGGTAACAAGTCTCTTATGATGGGTATAGGATTGGCTCATTGCATGTGTTCTTTGTGATGAACAACCTCTTCAAAATATGAAGGTGTAGTCATGCTCAACCTGCCCTCCTCAGACCCTACAGTGGCAGAAGTGCTACGCGATTGATATGCCCTTCATTTATTCATGGGAAATCAAAGAGATCTGTGTAGGGAGTCATCATGTTATTGGTTCCAAATACAAAAAAGGAGAAGTGGTAAAAATGGGACATCCTCCTCTTCTGCGCCTCTCTACAGTTTCCAAAGCGAAGAGCAAGTACGTGTAAGAGTACAAAAGCGTATACTTTATCAATCCCAGAGTGCCTTGCAACTAGGTTGATAAATCCTTTTTTTTCATTCCCATTTTTCGCTTGCTTCGCATGTTTTATGAATTGTCCATAGATTGAATGATCTAAACACGCCAAGTCCTCACGCCCCACAATCTGGCCCATCTCTTCCGCGAATGAAAACAGAAAGATAAATTCATTTGACAAGTCGCCCATTTCTAGCATGATTTTTGATTCAAGAGCATCGGCGTATGATTTCCATTCAAAACTCTAATCGTGCCAATGATCTCCACAAAAGAAACAGAGTAACAGACAGAAAGAATGGGTGATATCTCATACCTGAATAAGAACACCAGCTGTGAGAATTAGAGTTTTCTCTTTATCTCCTCCTCAGGTTGGATTGTGAACCCCGTTCCTCTTCCAACAATGGATCATTCTTTTAGGGCTTCAGGTGGGAGAAAAGAGGAGAGAGAAGGAAACCAGGATTTCGTTGGCTTTTATTGGATGTTGGGTTGGCAAGTCCGGGTCATCTGTCTCTGTCATCCAAAATTCACATCAAAGCACTGCTGCCTGTTTCTAATCAGCACATTAGACTTTGATGCCTGGGTTGTTAAGCCAACCTTCCCAAAAATTGAGGTTTTTAAAAAATCCAAAATTAACAGAATTCTAATAGAAAATTTGAAATGTTCTTCTTGGTCTTACATGCTAACTACAAGACGAAGGCATGTTGAGGAAACAGCAAAAACACCCAAAATTCAACTGCTTAAAGTAGCCAATTTCATCACTGATTTGTAGCCCGTCTCTGCAAGAAATCGGTAGTATGTTCGTCTCACGTTGCTCCGATGCTATGCTATGCTATGCCACCGATGGGGAATTCTTCATTGGGGTCGCACTCCATTTTTTTTTTCATATTGATTACAATCAAAATCTTAAACCTTGGCAGCCGGTCCCAAGCCGGAAAAAAAGCAAGGGTTGGCGTGCTATTAAAGATTACCGTTGCATGTCTTATAGATTCTAAAAATAAATTAAAAGTTGTTAATAGTATGGCGTCTCCTGTAAGCGACTAGTTGCAGCGGAGCCTAGTTGCAATGAGAAATGAGCAAAAGTTGCTAGAGTGTTTTCCCATAAGCGACGTGCTACATCGGAAACCAGTTATAGTAAGAAATGGGCAAGGGTTGTTAGAGCGTCTCCTCAAAAGTGACGCGCTACAACAACGTTTAGTTGTGGCGAGAAGTCGGCAAAAGTTCTCATGCATTTATGGATGTGATTTAGGGAAGAAGGTGATATCAAAATATAAGATCTGTTTTGCCTCATGGAATGTTGAGGCTTTTTTAAGGAAAGTATGGAAGTAGTTGATGTTATGAGAAGGAGAAGAATTAATACAACATGTCGTCAAGAGATTAGGTGAAAATGAGAGAAGGCTAAAGAGATTAATGAATTCAAATTATGGTATATAAGAAAGGATAATAATAGAAATAGTGTAGGGATAATAGTATATAATAAATTCATAAATAAAGTTATAGATGTCAATAGAGTAAATGATAGAAGTATTCAAATAAAACTTGTATTACGTGTAAAGGTTATAAATGTGATTAGTGCTTATTCACCACAAGTAAGATTAGATGATAGAATCAAGAAACGATTTTGGGATGACTTAGATAGTAAAATGCAACAGATACCTAATCAGGAAAAGGTTGTAATAGGTGGAGATTTAAATAGACACGTTGGAAATAAAAATATAGGATATGAAAGAAGTCATGGAGGTTTCGGTTTTGAAATAAGGAATAAATTGAGGAATGTCATTTTGGACTTTGCTATAGCATATGATTTGGTTATAACAAATATCTTATTTCAAAAACGAGATAAACACTTAAAAACTTTTAAGAGTGGGACTAATTCTAGCCAAATAGATTTCTTCCTTATAAGAAAATTAGATAGATCCATTTGTATTAATTGTAAGGTTATCTCAGATGAGAGCTTAGCCATGCAGCATAGATTATTAGTGATTGATATATATACACAAGAAAAGTCAACAAAAGCTAAAGACAATATAATTCTAAAAATTAAATGGTGGAATTTAAAGAGAAACAAGATGAAACTTTTTAGTAAAAAAATGATAAAAGAAGGAAAATAGGACGCACAAGAAGATGGAGTAGAATCAATTTGTAAAATGACAACTAACATAAAAAAGTAGGACAAAGTATTATGGTATATATAAAACTCGTAAATCCTCACATAGAGAAACTTGGTGGTAGAATGAGGATGTTCAAAAAGCTATAAATGTTAAACAAGAAAATTTAGAACACAGTAGAGAAATAAAAATGATACAAACTTACAACAATATAAACTGTCAAAAAAGCTACTAAAAAGATTATTAACAATGCTAAATACAAAGTTTATGATAACTGATATGAAAAATTAGGAACTAGACAAACGAAAAAGGATATTTTTAAGTTGGCTAAATAAGAGAAAATAAAGCCAAAAATTTAACATATGTTAAATATATTAAAAGTGAAAACCGAACAGTTTTAATCAAAGATGATGATATTAAAAAAATGGGAAATCTATTTTTATAGTTTACTAAATAATACTTCACACGAACATTTAACATTAGATATTAGTTCAAATAGAGAAGAAAATAGGAATATCAGTTATTTCCCAAAAATTCAAATATCTGAAGCAAAGGAGGCTCTAAGGAAAATGGAAACAAGAAAAGCCTTAGACCTAGATAATATACCGATTGAAGCATGGAAGTGCATAGGAGATGTAAGTGCAATATGGTAAACAAATTTCTTTAATAAGATTATAAAAACAACGTTAATGCTAAGTGAATGGAGGAAAAATATTATGTTCCAATCTATAAAAATAAGTGAGATATTCAAAATTGTGCAAATTATCGCGGAATAAAACTAATAAGTCATATTATAAAATTATGGAAAAGAGTAATTGAACATAAACTAAGATCGAAAACTAATGTATCTAAAAATCAATTTAATTTTAAGCTAGGAAGATCAACTACAGAAGTTATTTTCTTACATAGATAATTATTTAAAAAATATAGGGAGAAGAAAAAGAACTTATACGTGATTTTTATTGATTTAGAAAAAGCATATGATCAAGTACCAAGAAAGTTAATATGACAAGTGATAAAAAAAAGAATTAATAACATACATATATTGATATTATTAAAGATACGTACTAGGAGGTTGTTATAAATGTGAAGTCTATTAGTGGAAATACTAATATTTTTTCAATTAAAATAGGTTTATATCAAGGTTCAACATTGAGTCCTTACCTTTTTACTTTAGTGAAATTACTAGACATCTCCAAAAAGAAATATCTTGGTGTATGTTATTTATAGATGACATTGTTCTAATGAATAAAACTAAAGAATGACTAAATTTAAAATTGAATAGATGGGTAGATGCTTTCGAATCTAATGGTTTTAGAATTAGTCGCACAAAAACTGAATATATGAAATGCAATTTTAACAATAGTGAGAACCCGAATAAGGAACCAATTAAAATTTTAAATCAAGTAGTAACAAGAACTAATCACTTCCGATACCTAAGATTAATAGTTCAAGAGAACGGAAAAATTGAAAAAAATACGATACATAGAAATCAAGCAGGATGGAAAAAATGACGAAGTGCATTATGAATTTTATATGACCGTCGAGTTCCAATCAAATTAAAAAGAAAATTTAATAAGACTACGATTAAACCTGTTGTGCTTTGTAGGGTAAAATATTGGGCAGTTAAAAAACAACATATGCAAAAAATAAGCGTAATGGAAATGAGAATATTAACGTGGATGAGTGATAAAATAAGAAAAGATGAAATTATGAATAAAATAATTCGAGAAAACTTAAAAGTAAGACCAATTTGTAATAAAACGAGATAAAATATACTAAGATGGTTTGATCATGTTAAAAAGAGGTCTGAAGTAGCACCAATTAGGATAATAGAGTTTATTTAAGTAGAAGGTGGTAAAAGAATGAAAAGAAGACCAAAAAAATATGGATGAAAGTAATTAAATAAGATTTTAAAATATTACAAATTACAGAAAAATTAGTCTTAAATTACCAAGAATAGTGTAATAGAATCTATACAGCCGACCCCACCTAGGTGAAAAAGAACTTATGATGATAATGATAATGATGATGATGATTACAATGAAAATCTTATAAGCTAAGAAGATATATAATAGAGTTACTTTCAAATATACCTACAACATTTGTTTTTAATTACAAATATTCCCACTAAGTTTAAAATTTTCACATAGACTCACTAAGAATGAGTGAAATTTCAAATATATTAATTATAACAGTTACAAATGTTTAATAATTTTAAAATATCAAAATACCCTAATTAATCTAATATTTATTGTGATTTATATAATATCCAGACCGTTAAAACTCATTTTATCTAGTTTTTTCTCACATTAAATGCGTTTTCATTATATTGTTTAACTTCTATTATAGTTGAATGAATATTATTATTAAATAATAAGGGACGTTTTAGACGTTTCATATGATGGATAACAACGATTTTTAATTATGCTTAATTGCATGGGTATGGATGAAATTTAACATATACTTAGTGGGTATATGTGAAAGTTTTCAAACTTAGTGATTATATTAAAATTAAGGACAAATATAGTAGGCATATTTAAAATTAACCCTATATAATATAACATGAAATCATTAATCATTTGATCGGGAAAATGTTTTAAGCATGAGAAGTGATTTTGTTAATCCCGGTTGAACGAATGTCTTGCTTAGCTTATTTAAAAAACTTATTTTAAATTTTTTAAAATTTTTCTTGATACACTTGTTTATCGAAGTGTATTTAACATATAAACAAATTTTTTCAACTTTTACTATTTTTGAATATGCCCATATATTTTTTTGAGACTTTTTATTGGTAGATATGACATCAGGCATGATTTAACGATTGGATCATTGGAGTTATCGTGTTATTAGTGTAGGGTTTACCTTTTTAACTATAGGTATTCTTTCAGGAGCGGTATGGGCTAATGAGGCAAGAGGGTCTTATTAGAATTGAGACTCTAAGGAAACTTGAGAGTTTATTACTTAGGTCATATTCTTGATTTATTTACATATTAGGACAAATCGAAATTTGCAAGGTGCAAATTCAACAATCGTGGCTTCCATGTGATTTCTTATAATTTGGATATGTTATTTGAGGTCAATCTATTAAGAATAGGACTGCATAGTTATGTGATAGATTAGGACTACATAATTATGATTTATTCACATTGACATTTAATTGAAGAAAAAGGCTAAAAACATAGAAATTTCAATCCATAAAACAAAGGTTTTTACTAGTTATTGAGGACCATTTAGTAATGATTTAAATCGTAAATGGTTCTTAAAAACTCAAGATGTATCTGATTCCAATTCTAATTCACTTCATTTTTTCTTTTTCTTTTTTTCATTGTACAGTGAACGAACTTTTAAATCACTGGATTATTTAACGCCTTATTGATGAAAATTATTTATAAAGGTAATTAGATAAAATAGTTTCTACCTTGTCAACTAGTACTGAGAGAAGGAAATTGAGATGAATATCAATACTTATTGCGGGTAGAAAGATATAGATCAAAACAAACAGTTCGTATGGTCCAGAATCTAAAAAAGAAGAATTTGAAATATGAAACAGCTTGAATTCATAGAATATCTGACATGATATAGATAATGAATAAATGAGAGTTAATATCATTCCAATTGTCATTACAAGAGTAATTAGTACTTTTGGCATTAAAAGATATTTTTGACTAGTAATTATTCCAAAAAAGACTATCAATTCTGCAACAAAACCACTCATTCCATGTAACACAAGAAAAGCCATCAAGAAGCTACTGAACATAATAAATATTTTTGGCATTGGGATGACCATCCTCCCATTTTGTTGAGATAAATAAGACATATTCTGTCGTACGTTGTACCTGTAAAAAAAGTGTAGCACCAATAAACAAGATGAGATATACTTTTTCTTGAAATAATAACAGATGTGAGTTTGTAGACGAAGGAGATGCTTTATAGAGCTTTGCGTAAATTGACAGATTTCATTAGTTTGTTTTTAGAAGGCGACGACCAAGTGCTAATAGAGTATCTAACTTTAGATCCAAAAGAAAATCCAAACGGGTTTCTAGGCGAGTCTTCTTTGGTAAGATTTGATCCTCTTTTTTTTCTTGCCCTTTTGGAACGAAATTAGATAACAAACTTGCATTGAACTATATCTTTCTCGATCAATTACAAATCTCACAGCAACTTTCTCGGAAGCTTAAGTGGGAGAAAATTCATTTTGTTTGGGACGAGTTAGTGAATATGATTGGCTTGGATTTTAGGAGAAGGCAAATCAACATTGATAGGGGCACTAAGATAAAAATAATCAATTTTTTAAGGGAGTGTTTTCTAGGGGAGTATTATAATTCCCGTTTCACTGATAATTCTTGTAATTTGTTGGTAGTTAGAATAGATTCGTAGACTGGGTCAGCTGATACACTTAAAAATCTTTCTATATGTTCCTTTCTTATTTCTTCTATATCACAGAGTTGAAACCAAGAAAAATTTGTTATTTTCTCAATGTTTTCTAACATTTTTAAGAAAACCCTCTTGTAGAATTATTTTCATAATGATTTCAATGATCTTCATGAATGCTATTTGAGCAATTCCTTTTTTATCCATGTCAGCATTTTTTAAGAAATGTTAATATATTGGCAATAGTGTCCCTACTTATGTCGAACTAGAATTATTATTGCCTCCTAATTTTGATATAATCAACATGTTTTGTATTTATTTACAAAATATCGAGAGAACATGCCCAAGGATCAAACTAGTATTTAGATTACTTTAGCAGCTAATGAGACTATTTTAGTAAAATTTAGTTGTCTCAATTCTTGAGCAATTGCTCCAAAAACTTGAGTTTCTTTTGAATTTTCTTTTTTTATTAATGATAATTGTTGCATTGTTGTCATATTATATTATGATACTGTCATCACGTCATTGATATGAGCATAGCAGTTATTGTTAACTCCTATATATAAACACCTCTATATTAGAGAGGAAACAGTAAACACCCCTACCAACGGAGGGAAATAATAATACTCATACCTACATGTGGGACTTGAGACTCAAACCAATAACCCGAGGGCATATGAGCCCATGGTTGTTATCATCAGGCTACATGCTTGGTTGCGAGATTTTTCAAACATATGAGTATTTATACGTTAAATATATTTATGGTGTATTTAGGAATGGATAAAACTTTTTATGAATAGTTTTATAGAGTAAAAGTTATCAAATTATGTTATATGATAGGAGTAATAATAAGGAGTAAAGAAGATAAAGTTAAAATAGATAGGTTAGTTGTGTGGATAGTTGTGTATAAATGATTGAAAAGTAGGGTAGTTGTATATGAAAAATGTAGAAAAATAATTAAAAAATATGGTAGTTATGGAGAGTGAAAAGTTTTAAATTAAAAAATTTTAACTTGACATTTTCTATACATTGCCAAACACGCTAAGCGAGTCATTTGCTTAACTCGAACTAATTTCATTATTCATCTTTAAGCATTAATGATGAATTCAAATCTTAAAATTAATTTATTGGTCAAATAAGTTTATTAAGTGGATCATATACTTAAGTAGATGATGCTCATGCAAATGTTTGCTTTGATCTAAACATATATTCTAAGAAAACTAGAGTCCTATATCAGTGCATTAGTTTGCATTGGAACTTTTTCTTGATGTATATTTACATTACATCTTGTATTACAATTGGGCTTTAAGACAATTCTTGCAACTTTTCTGAGGGAGATCATAAGGAGACTATAGACTCCAAAATATTAGTAGGTGAATTATATTGAAACTTTAATGCAATCTTTTTTTTATTTTTGAAATTTTTTATAAAATTATTAATATATGTGTATTTAACTTGTGCAGTAATTCATCAAAAAAAATTATGCATTAAGTTATATTATTTTTAAGATATGTATATATTTTTAAATTTTTAAAAATAAAGGTTTTTAGTCATTTTTAAATGAGTTAAACATCCTTTTTTAAAAAAAATCTTTGTTTTCAAAAATTAAAGAAATATATACACATTTCCAAAAAAGTGAAATTAAGTGTGTGTTTGTGAATGGATAAATTTTTTTATAAAAGTTGTAGAGAATAGAAGTTGTCAAATGATGTGATATTATAGAGATAATGATGAGGAATAAATAAGATAAAGTTGAAGTAGATAGGTTAGTTGTGTTGGTAGTTGTGTAGAAATAATTGAAAAGTAATATAATTGTATAGAAAAATGTGAAGAAATGATTAAAAATAGAGTATTTGTGGAGAGTGAAAAGTTTTAGATTGAAAAGTTTTAACTTGACAATTTTTACTTATTATCAAACACACCCTAAATTTATAAATTAAATATACCTAGGTTAATAGATTTTTATATAAAAATTATAAAAAAATTTTAAACATTAAAGTTCAATGCCACCGGTGCATGAAATCAGGACTCAAGAAGTGGATGATTTAATATTTTGTCTAAGAGGAGTAGATTCGGAATCATTATTAAGGTGGGCATCTAAAATAAAGTTGTACTAAATTCGGAGTAGACATAAATTTTTTACCTTTTATGGCGTCGATCATTAAAATAATGTCGTGGATCACTCAAAAATACTTTTTAATTTTATGTGGATATATAGCCTCTATTTATATATTTTTGTTTACATTTGTTGTATTTAGCATTTGAGAAAAAAGATATAATAAAAAATTCGGTGAAAGAGTTCTTGAAAATAAGAGAGAATAATATGATATGATAAGCAGAAAGATTTGGATTTAGAACCTCAGTTTGTTGCTAATAATTATGTTAAATAAAGAGAATGAAATTAAAATAAATAAGGTAATTGTATAAAAATACATGAAGGAATAATTAAAAGTAAGGAACTTATATAAAAATAGGAAGAAATAATTAAAAATAGAATAAAATGAGATAAAAACATTTGTTGGAGAATCTTCTTTTTTTAGTTACCAAATAATGGATTAACATATCAAATTCTATATATATATATACATTTTTATTTTCAAAAATAAAAATACATAAATTTCAATATATTAATTTTTATTTTCAAAAATAAAAATATATAAATTTCAATATATTAAATTTTATTTTCAAAAATAAAAATATATAAATTTCAATATATTAACTAATCTAAGTTATTCTATGTATCCACGGGAAAAAAGAAAAAATTCTAATCAACTACAAATGACCAAAGTTCAACAATTATTTAACTTTTATATTTAAAAAAACCTCAGGTTAAGAAATACAAGTAGATCAATGAGTATAAAGTTCACAAGTCTATAGTTAAACTCACCCTCTAAACTTTATTTTTAAATATCTTCTTCAATTTTTTTTTCTTTCAGCTTCATAACTCACATCGCAATCATTAGCAATAGTTTTCTTAGTCATTTATTTAAATTATATTTGTAGCGTGTCAATTCATCTCCTAAGTCCCTCGTACTCTATAATCTTAAATGATTTTTCATCTATAATAATCATTTCAGCAAGTCCCTTTTACATTTAGCTTAATCAAATTCTTATACACTAATACATCGTTGTTCATTGAAGTTGTATTGTGGTAAAGAAAATGTCGACAACTTTTGCCTCTTATTTTGGAACATGATTTCATGCACCCAGATGCAAATACTTATTTTCTTGTATTTTTTTGAAATTTTTTTACGTAAATGTTAATCTAAGTATATTTAATATGTGTATCAATTTTACCATTTGTGGAGATTTTTGAATATTTATTTTAAATTTTTTAAATCAGTGATATTTTAGTACTTTAAACATACTTAGATAAAAAATATTTAAAAAAAATAAAAAAAAAGGTTAAATACACCTGCGTGCACTGAAGCAAAGTGCACTCAGTCCATGAAATCATATTTCTCTTATTTTACCCTCACTTTGGAAAAGTTTTGCATCTTTTGATATACCTCAAAAGTGAATTAGTATCATACTTTCTAGCACACTTAAAAAGTCTTTAAAAATAATTACATGAGCAGTTGATTCTTTTCCAACTTCATTTTCATTTTGATGAAATGCTTTTACACTGAAAAGGTAAGTTTGTAATTAGTAGCCGGAGTATTATCTTTCTTTGTAGCCTTTTCAATAGCAATGTGATTAACATTCTCTTTATCCACATCAACTACTTCCTTCTCCTCTACATTATCATTTGCATTGTCATCCTCACTTAAATTTATATTCTTATCTTCTAGCATATCTAATGCAGTTCCTAAGAATAATCCTAATAACAAGTAATCAAAATTCAAACACAATGGATTTTCACAAGAACAAATCATCTACAATTTTTCATTTGCAGCAATAAATCATTCATAGTTTAATATTATACAACAATAAATCATTCATAGTTTAATATTATTACGTGCTCACAGCTGTGAAAATTGGATGTTGCTAAAATGGATGCTACTAGATACGGATGCTGTTGAAAATGAAAACACAGATTAAAACTCAACAGACAAAGGGAAATGGGAAGTAAGAGGAAATGTCTGTTGACCGCAAATATTGGCTGCTGGAGACAAACGAGAAGCCGGAGATGGAAGAGACGACGTCGGATGAGTTTCTTGCAAGCAATAAGCCCACTTATGAAATTCCCTATAGATAAATGTAATGATTTAGTTGTCATCAAGAAATAATATAGTGGCAAGGGTGATGATGCCGACAAGGATGGATGTTTGGGAGGGGCAGACGAACAGCAGGAGCGACAAACCTGTGTAGAAATAAGGGCAATTGAATGTCAACAGTGGAGATGATAGGTTAGGGTTTTCTTTTTTCGCACTTATTATTTATAGGGTAGCATGTGCTGGTCAATATAGGTAGTAGGAGGTCCAGGTAAAGGTAGGTTCGGCCTGACCTGAAATTTTAAAAAATTTCTAAATTAGCGACTCAACCCAGCCCACAAAGTAAGGAGTCATTACCAGTCCAGGTATAAAATAAGGTTGGGTTGAGGCGAGTCATGAGTTGACCCGCCATGATTTGCGCCCTAAATGCAAAATCTTTTTTATAGTTTTTTTTATTGGAACTTATTGTAGACCTCACCTAAATCCTTAACATGTTAATATTTATATTTGTAATAACCTTTTTTAAAATTATCTTTTGATTTTTTTGAAATTTATATAAGGGCCCAAACATAAATATCATGTATATAGTTTTTACATTGATTTGATTATTTTGAATATTTTTTAGAATTAAAAAAAAAAACTATTTCTCCTATGCCCCCACACGAGAAATATTTTATTTTTTTGAAATTTAGAATAAATTATTTAAAAAATATTAAAAGTATATAAAAACTGTATATACGAGATATTTATGTTTTGGCTAGCATATAAATTTTAAAAATAAAAATAATTACAAAAATATTATTCATTAAGCACACTTTAGTCAAGTGCGCCTAAATTTTTTTATATATTTTAAGTTGATCAAATGGCTATTTTATATATTTTTATATTTTTAAATAAAAAAGACACAGATACATCAAAATACATCCTTTTTTAAAATAAAAGGTAATTTGTTTATATACTTATGTGGTTTGACTTAAATTAAAGATATACTAATTATATATTACCTTGCATAGTTTCTCCGAAACTACATATAACCCCCATATTAATAGTTGTCGTTAGATGGAAGGCAATGAGACGTTAGTAAATTATTTGATCTTCGAAAACATCCTTATGGGTTAATGACATCAATTGCTAGCCAACAAACCCATATTTTATATCTTCTTTAAGCTCGATGCAGGCCAAGTGTTAGCCCTCCTCATCTCCTCCTAACCCTTCATGCATTCCTCTAAACCCAAGTTGGATAATAGAGAGCATAGCATGTGATAACTTGCCTTCATAAAATCTCATGTTTTGCTCTCATCTACCACCCAAAACTCTCTTAAAAACTCTCTCTCTCTCTCACACACACACACACACACACTCTCTCTCTCTCTCTCTCTCTCTCTCTCTCTCTCGACGAAGAAGAGTATTAACAACTTTTTTCTACCAGCAAACCACACGCAAGAAATAGAGCAACAGAGACCACCACCATGGTTGTATGCACTTTTACCACATTGACTAATGCCTAGAGAATAAATTTGCCACCACTGAGAAACCCACCACTCTCAGATGGTCAATGTAAGATTGTGAATCTCAAATGGGGTTTGTTAAAGGTTGAGATGAACTCAAAAGAGTATTGATAGAGGGTCTGAAAAGATTCACAATGAGACATGATATGTTTTGGAAGGTCTAAGACAAGTCTTAAAGGGGATGAGACAAATTAAAGGGAGATGTAAGATGAGCCCTTGAGGGTTTAGTCAAAAAGGTCAAAATGTTATAAAGGATTAGATAAATGGGTGAAAGATATAGAATGAGTAGAAGTCTAGTCTGGATAAAGTCCTTATAAAAATAGGAGAAATGATCTGCTATTTATAGTAATATTGTATGTCCGGTTAGAATAGAAGTGTGCCCATGTTTGTAACTTATATCCCTTGACTTTGGAGTGATTCTAAGGCTGCAATTGGAGAACGTGGCGAGATAATGGTTTCTGAACTATTAGATGTGTATTTTATTATAAGTATATCCTATAGTTAATTTTCCATAATGGGTTTCAAAAAACTACTACCTTCTTCAATTCCACTTCTAGCTCTTTTGGCCAGGGGTGAAACTTGATCCGGGTATCCGCGGGTCGACCCGCTGGATACCTTAAATAGGGTAGGTTCAGTTCGGTTCCTTGGGTGAAATACCCGTTCAATTTTAGGTAAGGGTCAATTCCGGTTCTGGTCACTTGGAACCAACCCAGATTTCATATATATATATATATATTATAATACTTAATGTAATTCTTTCCCTAGCCAACCAAGAGGCATGACTAGCGTACTCCAGCCCTAAGATTCAATTGTAGCAAGCATAGCCACCGCATCTTTGTAATTTCAGGGCTGAAGAACCCAAATTCCACGGCCCCATCTTCTCCATTGATGACTGCCATAAACCGCCGCACTCCGCGAATTCAGGTAGCCTCAAAAATCGATCGCCTCTCCGACACAGACATCTCTCTTATTGCGGCAGATCTACTCCAGCAAGAACTGACAGACCCAAATTCCTTTCTCCTTTGTGGCAGAAATCATGGCAGCGACACCGGCAGAAATCATGGCATTGGGCGGCAGAAGATCAGGTAGCGGCACCGGCACAACTTTCCTCCATGGCAACAAGGCTCGGTGATCTCTCTCTCTCTCCCTCCTGCCGGTAATAAGCTCCATCTCACTCTATTTGATTTCTGCCTCCACTGTCATATGCTATGTCTCCTTGTACATCTCCTTTCTAGCCTGCTCAATCTTCAAAATTGAGTCAGCCAGCAATTTAATGCTCTCTGCCACATCACTGCTTGAGCTCTTCTTAAGCTTGAAAGGTTGCTCTACGTGCTCATCACTCACATCAGGACCCTTGCTCTTTGGAGTAGTAAGGTTACTGCTAGTGCCCGTACTATCTTTTCTATTGTCAAGCAATCTCCATTACTTTCCTACAAAGGTCCAATCGCATCAACATCAGCATCATTACAAACTTGAGCCTTCCCAAAATCAATCCCATGAGTTAAAACATGCCCTGAATTATTCATTTCTTCCTTTGGTAAAGCCCGTGCGTCTGATTCTATAACTCCATTCATGCGATTGATGGGATCACCTTTAGCTTGAGAATTACTAGTCTCTTTCAGTAAACTATCCATATGGGAGTAGAACTGCAAAGAAGAATGAAGTGACTCCATTCTATATCCCTTCTTCATTGATTCGATCTTATTTTTGCATTGGTTGGGATTTTTATTTCCGCCACTCTAGTTGGAGACCTAATGTGCAATATCCTGCCAATCACTTCCCTAGAGCTTGGCATGGTTTCTAAGCAACCATTTTAATTGATATGCTTCTAACAGGCTCAAAACACCCCCTTCACTCCATTCATTCCTCTTACCCCAATCAAGTATCTTTAACACTGCATTCTCTCTTGGGCTTATTTTTGGGAGTGACAGCTGAATGCGTCCAGGCAGCTGATCATCTTTTGAAGGGAGCTTCACTCGCTTCTATTTAGTTAGGAAATGATTCCCGGATTGAAGCCTCAGTTTTAATTCTATTCTTATATCTAATGACCACCTCGAATCCCATATCATAGTTCTGCATAACTTGATAACTTGTTTGATTTGTTAAGTCTTTATTATTTAGAAATTTATAGTCTTTTCTATGTTGATTTATTGTTCTTATATTCAATTATTCCTCTTGTTTAATATATTGAAATGTATATTCTGTTGATCCTTACTTGTCTTTAAAAAATTTGTTCTTAATTCAATTCATTTTACATGATATATTCAATTCAATTCATTCCATAGTTAAATATTTTAATCAATGTTGTAATGTAACTATTTTATGAGTAATTGTGATATTAAGTATGGAAGAAGACAGCAGTGTGAACAACTGTATTGATTTAAATATAGATGACACAGTTAATATAATAGAGAATTTAGAGGTTGATATTGAGGATGAGAATATGGTGAAAGGGGATGTAATGGGACTAGTGATTGTTAGTCAAAGAGATTCGAAGGACGAGAAAACTACAGATAATGTTGTTCCTCTAAAACCGAAATCTCAGTATAAATTATCTTCTAATGTGTGGCAGTAATTCACTAAGAAAGTTAAGCAAGTTTTAAAGAATTATAGGAAAGAGGAGAAACAAGAAGTGACATGTAATTACCGCAAGAAGGTTTTAGCTTATTCAAGTAAAAATGGAACTAGCTCAATGAGAAAGCATCTAGATAGATGCACTTATTATGATCGTAGGCGGGGTGATAAGAAGTAAAAATTATTGAGTCTATTGTCTTCATCATGCCATTTTAGTGGTCAAGTAGGTTGTTTGATTGCATGACAATTTGATTAAGCTGCAAATAGAAAGGGTTTTGCTGAAATGATAATAATCGACGAACTTCCATTTGAGTTGGTTGAGTGTGACGATTTTCGTAGATATATCACTAAAATTCAACCACTTGTGAAATTTATAACCAGAATAACAGTTGCTAAAGATGTGACTTCAATGTATGAAAGTGAGAAAACTAAACTCATGAGTTTTTTCCATGATCAAGTGTATAAAGTATATTTAACAACATACACGTGTACATTTATAGCTAATGAATGTTATCTATGCCTTACTACACATTTTGTTGATGCCAACTGGCAGCAAAATAAAAAAGTTATTAATTTTTGTTTGTGCCCACCTCCACATATTGGTGAATGCATTGCTAATATTGTTTATGATTATTTAATGAAATAAACTTCAATGGAATTTCTACTATAACTATGGACAATGCATCTAGTAATAATGTCATAGCTAGAAAATTGAAAAAAAAGTTTAAGGGAGAAGGATTTACTCATCAGGGATGGATATACATTTCATATTAGGTGTGTAACACATATTTTTAATCTAATTGTGCGTGATGGAATAGATGAGATCCAAGACTCAACAATCGAATTAGAAATATGATTAAAAATGTAAGAGCTTCACCTGCTAGGAAAGATAAATTTGAGAAATATTGTTAGAAAGAAGGAATCAAAGAAAAAGGTGGCTTATGCTTAGATGTTCCTACTAGATGGAATTCTACATATTTCATGTTGGTCAGTGCTTTAAAGTTTGGAATAACATTTAATAAACTTGGGGAAAAGGATATAGTTTTGCTAGGGAGGGATCTTCAACAGCGTTTGATTGAGATAATGTACAAGTTTTGTATCAATTTTTGCAAAAATTTTATAAGATTACAAAAGTTTTGTCTGATACATCTTATGTTACTTCTTCGATATTTTTGGTCCAACTATATGAAGTTGAAAAACTTTTACTCATGAGTTCAACATCAGATAATTATCTTCTTCAAGACATAAGTAAAAGAATGAGAGACAAATTCACTAAATATTGGGGAAGCCTGGATAGAATAAATATTATCTTATTGATAGCAGATGCTTTGGACCCACGGTATAAGCTTAGATTTATAAGTTATTTTTATGCTAAGTTTTTTGATAAAAGGAAATCCGTTGAAGCACTCAAATGGTCACTTCTGAATGGAATAAACTATTCAAGTTTTATGAATCTAATTCTGCTCCAAGAAAAGCTTCAAGTGAGGTGAGAGGGGATAGTCAAATCAATGTTGAGGCCTGTACAATTGATGATTTTCTAAAATTCTATGAAGAGAATGATGAACAATGGTCGAAAACTGAAATCAATTTGTATCTTTAAGAACCTGGATTGTTGCCAACTAGCAACATTAATGTTTTAGATTGGTGGTCAGCTAATGTATCCAGATTTAAAGTATTATCTTTAATTTCTCGTGACATATTTGTTATTTCTGTTTCTGCTGTGACATCTAAATCTGCTTTTATTACTAGGGGACGAGTTCTTGATGCATATAGAAGTTCTTTATCTGCAAAAACTATTGAGTCATTAATATGTTGTTAAATTGGCTAAGGACAACTCCCAAACCATTCGACATTGAATAAGTATTTGAAAAGTTTTCCATTGCAGTACCCGGTACCAATTTAAATAGCACAACATCATATAACATTTTTACGTTTTTCTTTTTTTTTCTTTTTTTTACATGTATTGAATATGTTTTATAGATAATGAGTTTATAAACATAGTTTGTTTGATAAATTATCATTAATATATGATTTTTAATTATTTTGCAGAAAATACAAGTGTTCATTCTAATGTTGCTAATTTTACCACCATTCCTAATAAGGTTGTGTTGATTTTTATTTTTCATTCTTTAATCTTTGTATTTAAACGTTAAATAATTTTTATTAAACTTTATTTCTACTTTCAGGGAAAAAGTGTTCTAAATGAAGGATGATGGTTGAGAAATGAGAAGAGTTAACCTAATGCTAATATTATTCATGTTTGAACTTTGAATTTAATCATCGAATTTATAATCACAAACGGGTTGTGCTTAAATTGTATCTAACATGTATTTGTGTTGTATCCATTTTTCAAACAGTTTTTTATTGGATTGGACAGACTTAAGATTGTTGAAAGTAGTATATTCTGATTAGATAATAATTCTTATGCTATTAGATTCTTCTTCAACAGATTTCATTGTGTATACATTGCACTTTTTTAATAGATTCATATTTTAGTATGTATAAATTGAATTTTTTTACACAAGTTGAAGCTACAAATAGATCGTGTTCTAGGAACCGATTTTGGAACCGAACCGAAACCGACCCGCCCTTGAGAAAATTGGTAGGGTAGAGGTTTTTACAAAATGGGTAAAGGTAGGTTCCACCCATACCTGGACCTACCCGACCCAAGTTGCACCCCTACTTTTGGCTCCAACTATGATTCCAGCTTCTCCTCCTCTGTGACCAAATCCATCTACGGCCTCTGCTGTCGTTGCTCCACCCACTCACACCACCATCCCAACCCCATCCCGACCACAATGCACTACAAAACCCAAAAATTCCCCCTAAAAAACCATGGAATATATAAAAACTAGCTGGAAAAGTAGGCGAAATCCGAAATCCCAATACACTTAATAAAACTAGAAAAAAGTAAAATCTAAAACTATCAAACTACAAGAAGAGTAGCTAGCTAGGAGGACATGAAGAGATTTGGTAATACCAAAGGCTCAAAATAGATGGACTGTGATGAGTTTTCAACATTTTTTAGTATGTGGGGATATCAGTAGTGGTGAGGGAGAAGAGACGAAGGTGCCCATATAAGAACTTCTGAAGAAATTTGGCAATTCAATGGGCTCAGAATGGCAACGTTGTAAATAGACATTGACATGTCGCTATCATTATTGATACTATTCCCAAAGTCTTTTCCGCTCGTAGCACCCTTCTTCGCACTACATGCTTTCACTTCTTCCTCTTTTGAAGGTAGACAGTGGAAAGATGGATTAGTGAAAGAAGCAATGACAAGAACAACTGGCTCAACTACAGCTAACACTCTGACGATAGTCCCTCCGATCACTTAGCCTTGCACTCTAGTAATGGAGATGGTGAAAGAGGGAGGTTTGGTCGTGGAAGAAGAAAATAAAAGGAGCAAGAAAGTGGGGAGGGTAGAGAATGTTCTCAAACAACAAGAGGATGTTGAAGCGGCCGTGGATAGTGAATGTGGATGCATGGTAAGTCGGGTGACATTGGCAACAACATTGGTGCCACTGAGGATGGAGATGGATAGTTGGTGGCTGTGAGCGAAGACAAAGATAATCAATAACAGAGGGGCACAAGGAGGAGTTGCTTATCTCACGTGATGTACCCATGAAGGTTTTTCGAAAATCAAACAATTCACTAACATCCCACTACCTTCCATCTGATGACAATTGTTAATGTGGAAGTTACATGTACCTTCCATTCGATGACAATTGTTAATGTGGAAGTTACATGTAATTTTAGTGAAATCATATGAAGATAATATATAATTTGTGAAGTTATGTGAATATATCTGTAATTTCGATCAAATTATGTGGGGTATATATGCAAATTATCTAAATAAAAAACATATAAAAATGAAATAATATAAAATTTATTATGCTATTGAATGGTGGTGGATTCCACTTTTCTTCTAAACCGCGCTTTGAAAAATCAAATATGAGACATGCTATGACAGCCAACTGCACTAGTTTACTTCAAATGGCACTTATTTTTTGTATTACAAGGGATGGAGGCTAATTCCTCATTACACGGGAACACATAGGCATGCACATGCACTAAATGACACCATTTTTGTTATAAAATCGAAAATACAACCCGTTGATTATAGCTAAAATCACTTATTTAAGTACGAAATCTAAGTTTCATGGTATGTGCCTCATTTGAGAAGCTACGGGATAAATGTAATAAAAATATTTTATTCAGCCGTTAATTTTAAAATTTTATTTTCAACCTTTAAACCAAGTAAAACATATTTCATATGTTCAAAAAAATTCTGAAATAAATAAGAAAATGATGTGATATAAGAGGGGTAATGATTAAAAGGAAAGTGAATAAAATTAAAATACATGTTGATATTATCGAAAGATAAGAAAAATGATTGAAAATTAGGATATATATAAAAAAATTTGTCAAATAGTTTTTCCTTGGTTAAACACGTTATTATCATCATAGAACAGATGATTTTTTATATTAATAAAATAGATGATTTTAAAATGCATGATGACTGTGTTTTCATTTATCATGGATGTGGGCATCATCGGCAGCCAACTTCCAATGGCAGCACCCTAGCTTTCAATAAAAATTCTAAAAAGAACACAAATTGTTAACAATAGTTTTTTTTCCCCAAGTGTATCTGTATAATTTCGTCAATTTCGAAAGTGTTGTTCATAGTTTTGTGAAATTTATTATCCTTTGTTGTTGACACAAAATTGCAAGTATGTCATTTTCCATTTTTCTGCGGTTGAAAAAAATCTTAATGTAAAAATGGACATAAACTGTAAAAAATGTCTATCCTTTCTTCTTGTGGAAGTCAATCAACCCTGGAAAGGAATTCCGTGTAAGGCTAATTGGGAGCATCCAGTGTTCTTACAAAATCATTAACAAGTTGATGTAAGGTTAGAACTTGAGAGCATCTAAATTTTAGACAACTTTATTCAAGCTCTTCGAAGTCGAAACTGAAAATAAAAAACTCCTAAGATTAAAATTTCAAAATATTAAAGATAAGTAACAAATGGAAAAGTAATCAAACACTTGATATAAAAATGATTAGCAAGGCCAACTTGCCTTTGCTTGGTTAGTTGAGATCAGTGGCAGCATAAGTTGCTGTCCCTGTTCGAATCCCCTTTTTGGTAAGAGAGATTTATTACAATTGTCCCCCATGAAAGTCGAGAGTTTTACAATTTCTCTTTAGAGTGGTGGTTTTTATAGATTTGTTCCCTAATACAGGGGTGTTTATAGAAAACTCTCTCCATTGTATGAGGATTGAATACATTAACTTATAATATCAAGTTGTCATTTGTATAAATACCAATAAAAACTTATTAGCAAGGAAACCATTCATGAGAAGTCTTTATGTAAGATCAGTAGTGAGGTTTTAGTGAAAAGAAATTAAGTAGTGGTATTTTTAGTCGGGTTATAATCACCTAATACAAGCCACGTTTGCCTTCACCTTTTTTAATTTAATGTTTGTAAAGATCTAAAGCGCTTAGATAACATTCATCTATGCATATTTGTTTAGAAAGAAATTAGGGGTGCAATGGATTAAATGGCTTAAAATTTATTTTTTAATTTTAACAGTTGTATATTCACTCTCACGAGGTATTAAATTTTAGGAATTAAGTCTTCAATTACATTGTAGATAAATACCTATTAATGAGCACAAAAAATAGTATAGATTTTTTTAAAAAAAATTAAAAAGAAAAAAGAAAAAGGTTCTATGTACACGTCCATCCATGCACCCAAGGTAAATTTGATCGATACCCTTTTTAGTCAGAGTTAAAAAAATATTGGATGGACTCTGCATGCTTAAAAATATACATAATTGTGGGTAAATTATTAAAATACTTAGATGCATTAGAATATGATAATAATTTATTAAGTTACTCACTCACAAAGGAAGAATCTTTTAGATGCTAAATTGATGGCTTTGAAATTGAAATTGATGTGTGTATAT
>JAXCLR010000081.1:25840515-25870391 GCA_035584095.1 Annona squamosa
AAATTCATTGAAGCATAACTGATCCGGGTTCGTCGCCCAACTAGGGTGGTCAACAACCCTAGGATGGGGTCGTGACACTTATGGTACTATTTGCCACTGCCATGTTTTATTGTTTCAGCCGGTGTTGGTGAGAAGTCAACTTTATTATGTGTGATGTTATCCACATTGAATCAAAATGGTGTTTCGTTGGCCAAAGATCATAGGAAGAGGAGATCATCACATGCTATTTCCTGCTTTTGGAGTTAGGTGCAGGGATCTTGTCATGCCATTTTTTACAATCATGAACTATGTTTTCACTAATTTTTAATGTCTTTGAATCTTTTTAATTACTCTCATCCACTTCTTTGAGTCTTTATTTCATTCTCTTATAGCTTTCTATTTAACCAAACTCATCTCTCGTAAATGGTGCATTTCGAATCATTTGTTTTACATGTCTAAATCATTGCAGTCTACTTTCTTTTATTTTTTATCTACTGGTTTTATTTTTAGATTATATCAGATAATTTTATTTCTCATTTTATCATTTCTTATTTTACTACTTATCCACTTTAATATTTTCTTTTTTCCGTCCACTCATTCTCTATATATGCTTCATGAAACATTGCAGAGCAAAATGAATAAAAGGGTATTGGCCAATCCATTATTTTAATTTTTATTGTTCATGACTCAAACATGATTGATCGGATTTGATCATATTAAAGCACTTTCCATCTGACCTAGATGATAGGATTAGATTGTTCACTATTTAGGTAAACTAACCACGTAAGTATTTTTCATAAAAAAAAAACTACGTAAATATTCAGATTGAGGGTGTGTTTGGTAATATATAAAAAATGTCAAATTAAACCCTTTCAATCTAAAATTTTTCACTTTTTATGACTATTTTATTTTTTAATCATTTCTTTACATTTTTTTTGTATAACTATCCTATTTTTTTAATTATTTCCGCACAATTATTTATACTACTAACCTATCTATTTTAACTTTATTCTTTTTTCATTCAGAAGTTTTATCACTTCTCAAATATACCTTGATTCTTAAATTATTTGAGTAAAAATATCCACCGAGATTGTAGGATTGACTGCATCCTGTATTTCTTGTGCCACCCAATTTCAAAGGCCAAGGCCACCATTAAAATTGAATCACCAGCCTCCTGGGTTCTCTTCCTAGCATGCCGGGAGGCATAAGATAAAAGTGAGTGGGGTGCAATCGTCTAAAAGCATAGAGACAATGACTTGTTTCATTTTTCTCTTTCCGGCTTTTAAAAAAAGGGATGCCCTCGAATAATCCTGAGTAAAAACAATTTTCCTTTCTGTTTGTACCGTCAAGGACGTTCAATGGCAATCTTGAGTGGAACTACATTGCATGATTTTTGCTTCTCTGATCGACGGCTGTATCATATATGCAGGTCGACGTCAGTATCCTTTTTTGCCATTTGCAACTGAAACTAGGGTAAGCCACTCATGAGTTCCGTGATTACATGATAAGCAAGGGAAATGGATGAGTCAGGCACCTTAAGCCAGACACAATGGGTTCATGCTGTTGCAGTGTCAACGCATCATCAGGAAGACTCCAACAAACTCATCTCTTCAGCCGGATACGAAACAGGATAAAGGGTAGGCAAGAAATTTTCTTTTTAGCTACCATCGTTATTCATGCTAGTCAAGCAAGAGTTAATTTTTTGAAAAATGCTTTTATAGTAGGTGATTTAATTTCATTGTAAAAGGAGAGTATCAAACGATAGTAAGGGTCCATGATGCTGAACACTCACAATTTGAGGCCTAAGATCACAGGCACCTTTAATGGAAAAAGACGAATATTTTTTGCAGAAAAAAAAGGCTATTGCCGAATGTCTACAGCAATGCCTGCACACGGTCCTGATATTGGTTGTTAATACACAAGTGTCACTGGCTGAACATTTCCATCACTGCAAACCCAAAATAGTTATCGAAGTGGTTTGGAGGCTCAAAAATAAAGCAAGAAATCACATCTCTCAGCGTCACAACTCCAGAAATACAATCGTTGCTGTCTACCACGTAAATCCTGTGAACTTTTCTGGAAGATAGGGTATCTATTACGCTTCGGAGGGTTGTCTTTTCTGTGCATGTTATTGGTGGCATCACTTGTGGGGCTCCTGAATCTTGATTGATTTTTGCAACAATTTTCATGAAATCTACAGCTGTCAGCTGTCTGCAAGACAAAAAAAAAAAACAGTGGAAATAAATTGTTGTGCGGGTAAAACGAGTGAATGAGCATATTTCTATTCTTATATGGTTATCTATATTTTGAAGTTGTAAGTGCAACGGTTCCTTGACACCTACCTGTTTGGCAGAAAGAAGTATTCATTCCATTTTAACTAGCCCTATCTGTGCGTCATAGGCCACATTGTTGAGAACTGGCACCAGCGTTGATTACAGAATTCTAGTCTTGACTGCTATGTGAAACTGATTTTTCATTTCCTTGAAACTTGTTAGTGGGATATCCTATTTATCTTTGTTTTGTAGAATTGCATTTCCATAGGTTTGTCAATGCTTATTATATTTGAGGAACCCAGAATCCTGATCATTTGTTTGTTAAGTGTACCATATTAACTAGTTCATGCCGTTAGTTCATGCCGTTAGCTACGATATGATTACTTTTATATGGAAATTTCCATTGATTAGTGTGGATAGTGCCAACATTCTTGTGTTTTTCTAGTTGCGTGGCTGCTTGTCATTTTTTCTCTTTGCTTGCTGACAGGGGGTTTGAACAAGCTCTGGTTTCAACTCAAACTTTCCTAACCCAACATGAAAATAAGGTAAGGATAGACTTTTTGAAATTTGAAAATTTGAAAATAGTAGTCAGGTTGACCTGATATGAGATATAACTTGAGTTAACCAGGCAGGATTTGCATATTCTAATAAAATATAGAGAAAATTCCATATATACTAATGAATTTTACTCATAATTTTACTTATACTTACGAACTTTTAAAAATTCTAAATATATTCATATATTTTGCTTAAAATTCTACTTATACATACTCCATTAGGGTTTTGTTAAGGGGCACAATGCATGGATCCAAAAAATTTATCCGAGGTTTGTGGGCTATGGGTTGAATAGTGCAATATTGTTAACTTTAGTTTGATAGCTCAACCACAGTTTTAAAATGAGTTACGCTATTTTAACTTGAGACCCCATTTATTAACCTCCAAGAACTCTTTTTTTTCCAATGTAAAATTTGGCTTTGGGATATTACAGGCTCACTAGCTTTCGCCTGATTCATCTTTGAACTATAACTCAATTTAATTCTAGGCCACCAATCCACATTTATTCTCTACACTCACTCAGGTCAATCACTTAATCAATTCTTTCTCTCTTCGAACCACATTACTAGAGGGGTCCCTTCTAATACTACTTGTAATATATGGATCCAAAAAACTTATCTTAGGCCCATGAGCTATGAATCTAACAGTGTGATATTGTCCACTTTGGGCTTCCAATTTAGCTATGTGGTTTTAAAACGTGTCAAACCATTTTAATTTGAGACTCCACTTATAAACTTTTAGGAACTCTCCCTCTTTTAGTATGAGATTTAGTTTTGCATTGTTATGAAGGGGTCATTTGCCTTCTGTAAAATAACAAATATGCCTAAGGCTTAGTAATAATTATCTAGCTAAAAATTTACATTTTAATGAATTTTTAGTACCTTTCTAACTATAGAATTATATATTATTTAAATGCGAATTTTTAATTTTGAGCAAACTAAACCTATGTTGTATTAAGGCTTGGGTTGTTATTTCGACATAAAGGCTTGGGCTGTTATTTTGTAGGAGGCTAACGGCCCCCTATAACAGGTCCATAATGGCGTAAGTATGAATGAAATTTTAGGTAATACATGGATATATTTTTGAAGGTTTCGTAGGTATTAGTGGAATCAGAGGCAAAATTTGTGTGTATATTTGAAATTTGTCCTAAACATATTATAGGTATATTTAATATGCATTTATTATTATTATTTTTTATACAATAAGAAATATTTATTCATATGTGGAATGTAAATAACTTGATTTATATTGAATCACAGAGTGTATATCAATTAAAAAGTTATGTATAGATATTGGCTTTTTTAAAAATATGCATTAGTATTTCTTTTAATATTTTCTCTTGATCTCTACACGCAATCATACAAATGTAAGTTTTCATATAATTTTTCTTTATTAGTTACTGATTTTATATGCATAGAGGATAAAAGTTTAGATGTTAACCTTTTTTGATGCCCACTTATTAACCCGCTTTCTAACCTGAAACCAGCCTGAATTTTACAGGTTTATACAGGGCTGGGTTGACCTGTTGAGATTTTTAAAAATAAGGTTATAGTTAAGGCTTGGTTGAGTTTTTTCGAATAGTATTAGGGTTGAAAAGATTCCAAATGATTTACACCCCTACTTGCTTATGGCCTAGCTGTGCAGATATGTTCATCAAGGCCACCTTTATTTGTAACAAGTAGGTTTCATACATATTGCAGCATCAGGCATCAGAAGATGCGCGTCTTACACTGATCACAACCATTCATTAGTGGAATATGCCTTCACACTTGGACGGTTGAACCTTGTGCCTATAGAAATCAAACAGATCCAGAACTCAAGGTGACTCATAAGAAAGCATAAAAACCTTAAAGGATGTGGACTGATAATTTATAATCATCCTGAATGCATAATAAAGACAGCTGTTTTTTTGCCGTCCACTGTGGCTGAATGGTTTGGGAAATTAGAGATTACATGTGCGCAGCTTAAATTTAGGGTGGCATCCATATGGCTAATCTGATGCGGTCAGGCTCAAGTTTGTATCCTTGTTATTATTATTAATTTTTTTTTGGATTGATGTATCCTTGTGAATTGTGATACTCTGTAATTGGACTTTTGGTTTACATCACTTGGGGCACCCTGGCTGGGCATGTTCTGTTGGTAGATGAAGCACAAGGAAAATATCATTTCCCCTGAAATTCAGATTTCAAGACATGATACGATATAAGACATAACGTATTCATGTCATATACCAACCTTAACAATTAAACTTGTTCCATAAATGTATATTCCCAGTTACTATTTCCTAACCATTTTAACTTTAACAGTTTTATGGTTTATGTCATCCTTTATAGTTTCCTTTCTATTTTCCCAAGTCAAATAGGCTACTAAGCTGTATTGGTTTCAATGAAATCTGGAAGGTGTTTATCTAGTGGTACCTGGAACTGGAAAAGAGTTCTGGCATGAGCAACAAGAATCTGATGTCTCTTATGCTTAAATTCCCGAGGATCTTTCTTTCAGGACCTTCTACAACAGGAAGACCCCCAATTTGATTCTCCTTCATGACCTTGAAAGCTTCCAGGACTGGAGCATCATGATTGATGGAGATTACCTGGGGTTGTGGAATCCATGTTAGTAATGACAAGGAAAAGCTTCCAGCCATATGAAATAAAATTTTGTCATTTCAAATTTCAACCTTCTTGTATCTATTGACTGATATCAAATAATCTTTGGGGGGTGTGACTTTTCAGGGTGCCACTAGTTCCTGGCTACTCCGGGTCCTATTGTAGTGTGCAATTAAATAGGGATGACTTGGATTTTTTCTTAACTAGCCTATATTAGGCATATCAATCCACCGCAGTACATATTAGCTGATATAGGATACTGCATCATGCCAAGTCCTCGTGGAATCAGTTTGAGAAATCAAGACAAATTATTCGATCAATGTAATAAAAACCAACCGGTTCCAGTTATATTGGTCCAACTGGCCACTCATTCTGGTTGAACCACCCAATGGAGGGAGTAATTCCTGATCGGACCGGCAGTTTTTCCAACATTGGATTCAATGCATAATCAATAAACCAAAGATCAAATTACAAGATCCCTATGAATGAATGGTTGTTTAGATATCTCCTTTCATTTCAATAGTCGGTCCATTGGTAATGGTAGTTATTGCTTGGTAATTTAAATCCATCATTAATAAGATACATGTTGACTGTACCCATTATTGATGATATTTATGCAGGCCAAAAATTAAACAAAATCAAGTTGAATCATAAAAATCAATTATAAATTTCTCTCACAAATTCTCTGTGGTTTGTTTCAAATACTATCCATATTTTATTGGCTGTGACAACATTGGATGTTGGCTGATATATAAAAAGCTGTTATAGTGCTAAATTGGCATGGGACCTGTGGGTAGGTTGTATCTCTTACATTCTTGGCAGATAAGGCATCTAACGTTGGCATGCTTATTTCAGGGAAAGGACATAGGAAGATCAGATGCTTAAATCTGGTGGTGGGAATTGCACCTCATTGGAAGGCATAAAAGGAAGTCCAAGATCGGAAATAGGGTATGAAGCAATGACATCGAACCAATCTCTTCCTTTACAGCTCTCAAGGCCTTGCACTACTGCAGACTGAGTAATGAAATTCTTCATAGATGGCTCGCCTGGCTTCACCACTGGGACATTCCTCATTCTGTACTTGGAAAGCAGCAGCATTGCACTCAACATCGAACTGTCCACAGAAACAGGAAGGAAAGGAGCCCAGCGGAATGATTTTACAATTGACTTCACCTGAAAAAAAAAACCCCCTTAAATTGCTTGGGATATGCTGAAACTCCTTTAATTTATCATCAGTTTTCATTAAAATATAATGGCCATCAGAAGCATTTGTTTGGTTTTGGAAGGTATATTAATGAAAGACATTTTTTTTTCCCGATAAAAAGACATATTAAGTATACTGTCAAAGAGCAAAGATATGCTGTCTTGTTGAGCTAAAAAAAACTCAGGCATGCCATTCAAATAACCTTTGGATGCGCTAACACAATTAGGTGGCATTAAATGAAGATCCAGGGATGTTTGCTTGCTTACTGTTGTTGACTTGAAGGGTTCTTCAGTGAGGAGGACTCTGTAGAAGTCTTCTCCCAGATGGTTAGCAGCCGTAGGAGCATCTTTTACCATTGCCTGTTCTGCTGCAATTCCACCGGCAACCGCAGCACCCACAGCTGCAACAGTCAGCCCAGCAACAGCAACAGGGCCAGTTGCACCCATGGCCAGTGCTCCAAGAGCACCAATGGCACCCGCACCCACTCCAGCTGCCGTGGCGCTTCCAGTTGTCAAGGCGACAGCCGCAAGTTCTGCATTCTCCATCACCCATAGTATGATTGCAGAGTAATCTAGGATTCCCAGGTACCTATCCCTCCAATCTGGACTATTGCCAGCATCTGGGCTTGTTACAGGAGCAGACATGATGTTGTTTTCAGACAGAACTTTCACTGCGTCCGCAATCAAAGTGTCCGCTGAAATTTCAATTACTGCAATAGGAAACAAAATTAGCACGAGGGAATAGGAATGTGGTGCTCCAAATCATCTGCACAATGTGTACAAACCATCAGAAGTGATGGATAAACATATGGTGTGAATTTTCATAACCAACAAAGATTCAGAACTCATAATTCAGAAATAATAGCACAAAACGGTCAAAAGAAGCTTGCCTACTCGTCTCATTCTTGTTCTTCCATCAGTGGAATGAAGACATGTTAAAAAGGAGGAAACTAAGAAAATATTAGATTTCACTTCTGATATCATATGTTTAGGCTTCTTTTGGCCCTGCTGTGTGTTGGGTGTGAGGGATTAATGGTCAGCTGTACCCAAAAGTTTGATTTAAAAGTTTAAGATGAGGACGTTTAGCAACTTTGCAAGAGTTAGAATTTACTTAAAAGGTTTTACTTTTAATAAGGTTTTGGCTGAAAGCCCTGTCTCCCATCAAACAACACTTTTTCTTGGCTAGACGCATGGCTCAACAAAGCCTCGGTATAATTCGCTCATTGAGGTACTGTTCTCTAATAACAAGCAAAATCTGGATTTATTTTGCTCATTTCCATCCATCCAAGTTTTTCTATTAATCACAGGCGTAAGAAAGTTTTGTAACGTAGCTGAGGATTTGTAGCCTGGCAGAGAAGCTGCTTGGGATGAAAAGGGATTTTTTTTCACCCATTAAGTCCGTTTGGCTGGGTGTAAAAGTTAAAAAAAAAAAAATTAAATTTCTCGCAGATCTTGTTATGATTTGACATCTTCATTATTTAAACTACTTTATGTATTATTGTCATCTCTACGTTTTCATTATTTTTCATACATTTCTATATGACTATTTTATAACTTTTGCCTTTTACTTTAATCAACTCTTATCATGTCATATTAACTTCTCACTTTTTCAAATCTTTTTTTTTTTAAAAAAAAAACTTTCCACTGTCCCACTTTTACTTTTATCTCCCAAAACACGCCTATGTTTTACGAAGTCAAATTGTGAGCACTTTTAATTAAGTTCATAATTTGGCCTTATAACAAATCCTAACCATGAGTTGTACGTTATGGAATTTCTCCATCTCGAGCCAAAGCCATGAAACTCCAAAAAAAATCATTATTATCAAGAAAAAAGAAAACCAATGCTATGATTATAGGCAACCACACGTTAGTTGCCTATAGCAATCAAACTTTTTCTTTTCTTTTTTACTGTTTGATTCTCACAACACATGCATGCGAAGAATTTCTGACAAATTTTAACTTTTTGCAGTAAATATTATAATCGCCAAATATCAAATTTCTAGTGGTGGTAATTGCCTTTGGCCAAGTTTACATGATCAAAGAAAAAGTTTTTGCACATGCAACACACTACTTTTTTTGTAGAGAATCTCTCACACTAAGATTCTTTCTATTCTCTTTGTTTTTCACACAAACCTATAGATTATATGTCTATTTATAACTCTCATACACAAATTACGCAACCCATGTGCAATCCAGACTCATTTAACTAAGATATCCAATTATATATATAAGCTGTTAATTATGTTCTTTCTTTCTATCATAAGGTGGAGAAGAATTTTGAAATATTCCTACCAAAGATACTGAGGAAAACGAAAAAAGAAAGAAAAATCAATCATTTAAATTTAATTTAAAGAGAAGCCAAAAGGGTGTAAGTGGTGGGATATGTATAAAACATAAATGATACCTTTGCCACAAGGGAGTTCTGGAAATGATGAAACTGGAATCTTTGCGAATGCAGAAGTCAAAGCTTCCTGCAAATCATTTGGCAACTTCTTACGTGATTGAATAGCGTCAAAATAGGCATCATAAGAAGGAAGCTTTCCCTGTTGTGCCATGCCGCTGCCTCCTATCAAAAAACAAGAAAATGCACTACAACATTATTGCAAATTCCACATATTTTGATGGAAATGATGGGTTCATTGAAAAAGAAGCTTCTATTATAATCTAATGATCACTCATAAATATCTTTTTTAAATATATATTTATATATCATTCTATCACAAATACGGATCATTCATTCAAGAAATTAATGTAGATTTTCATAACACATTTTAGTTTAGCTGTAAGAATGGACAAACATACCTCTGCAATATCAACTGATTTCAGTTTTTTGTTCACCGAAAGTTGTGATTCAGAGAGAAAAACTTTAGATTCAGATCTTTTGAGATGAAGATCGAGATGGAACCGGACTCAGAGAGAAAGAGGGGGATGGCTTTTGCAATGGACGCATGATATATAGGTGGGGGAATTTTATAACGCCATGTGTACTTTTGTAGTACACGTGGCAGGTGAAAGGCACATAAACGCACTTCTGAATTATGAGGCAGTTATATGTTAGGAAAAAGCTTTGAAAATTAACTAATTATTGCACTATAGAATGTGGGGGCTGATATATTAAATAGAATATTTTTAAAAATCCAAAATTATAAAATCTGCATAAGATTCTAAAATTGTTAATATATATATATATATATATATCATTCTATTACAAATACAGATCATTCATTCTAGAAATTAAAGTGGATTTTCATAACACATTTTAGTTTAGGCTGTAATAATGGAAAAGCTTACCTTTGCAATATCAAGTGATTTGAGTTTTTTGTTCTGTGTAAGTTGTGATTCAGATAGAGAGAGAGTGAGAGAGGGAGAGAGATGCAAACCGGCCTCGGAAAAGATGATATACGGGCGGCAGACCTCTAGAATGCCATGTGCACTTTTGTAAGACACGTGGCTGAATTATGAGGCAGTTATATGTTAGGAAAAAGCTTTCAAAATTAGCTGACTATTGCAGGATAGAATTTGGGGGCTGATATATTAAATAAAAGAATTTTAAAAATCCAAAAATTATGAAATCGTATATATAAGATTCTAATATTGATAATATTATTAAAATGATGGGTTCATTAAAAAAAGAAGATTCTATGATAATTTAATGATCACCCATCTATTCTTTTTTTAATATTCATGCTACGACAAATACGGATCATTCATTTTGGAAATTAATATGGATTTTCGTAAAACAATTTAGTTTAGGCTGTAAGAATGGATAAACTTACCTTTGCAATATCACGTAATTTTAGTTTTTTGTTCTCTGAAAGTTGTGATTCAGAGAGAGACAGAATTTAGATGAATTTTTGACAGAGATGGAAATGGAGAAGGAACCGGCCTCGGAAAAAGAGAGAGGGGTGGATGGCTCTAGCAACGAACGCGTGATGTATGGGGGGGACTTTGAGAATGCCGTTGCACCTTAATTTGTAGGACACGTGGCTGGTAAAAGGCAGCCTAAATTCACTTCGGAAGTATCAGGCAGTTATGTGTTAGGAGAAAGCCTTCCAAATTAACTAATTATTGCAGGATAGAATTTGGGGGCTGATATAATAAATAAAATAGTTTTAAAAATCCAAAAGTTATAAAATCGTATATATAAGATTCTAAAATTGATAATATTTTTTAAATGATGGGTTCATTGAAAAAGAAGACTTTATTATCATCTAACAATCATCCACTAATACTTTTTTTTTTTATATTTACATCTCAATATAGTTTACAATTAAGCCTATGAAATAATTCTTCCAAGATTAAAATAGAAAAATTATAAGCTCTTAAATATCAATGGAAAAAACAATAAACTTACAATGGAAAAAACAATAAAGTTACAAGTATAAAATGGATACCACACAAGCATCCAAATTATAATCGAGCCGAAAATCACGTTAGTATGATTTGAACACAACTCTACTGCTCTCACATCTTTATTCTGGACAAGGTGGACAAGGTGTTGGTCCCACCAATTCTTTTTTTTCTGATGGGTACACATATGTTACAATCATCTCAAGAGGAGGAATAATATCGCCACACAAATGCCACCACACGCCATACTACAAGCACTGTTGTAGGATTTTTTTGGGGTTGAAATCTCTGCAAAAATGGGATTAGAACCCCGCACAATCATGCGGACGGAAATCCGTTTCCGTGACTGTGATCAAAGGAGAGACGCTCATTTGATAATTCCTTTTTAAAGAATATATATATCATTCTACAACAAATGTGGATAATTCATTCTAGAAATTAAGGTTGATTTTCATAATACATTTTAGTTTAGACTGTAAGAATGGATAAACTTACCTCTGCAATATCGATTGATTTCAGTTTTTTGTTCCCTAATGCTTGGGATTGAGAGAGAGAGAGAGACCACGGATGAATTTTTGAGAGACAGATTGGGATGGAGAAGTAACCGGCCTTGGGAACAAGATGGAGGAGGATGACTCTTGCAACGAACGCATGCTACGCGGGCGGGGTCTTTGAGAATACCATGTGCACTTTTGTAGGACACGTGGCTGGTGAAAGGCAACCTAAATTCACTTCTGAATTATGAGGTAGTTATATGTTAGGAAAAAGTTTTCAAAATTATTTAATTATTGCCGGATAGAATTTGGGGGCTGATAGATTAAATAAAATATTTTTAAAAATAAAAAATTATAAAATCGTATGTATAAATTGCCATCTGTACTTTTGTAGGACACTTGGCTGGTGAAAGGCAACCTAAATTTACTTCTGAATTATGAGGCAGTTATATATTAGAAAAAAGCTTTGAAAATTAATTAGTTATTGCAGGATAGAAATCGGGGGCCGATGTATTACATAAAATGTTTTTTAAAAAATTCGAAAATGATAAAATCATACGCATAAGATTCTAAAATTGATAATGTTATTAAAATGATGGTTTCATTGAAAAAGGAAGATTATATTATATTCTAATGATCGCCCATCAATTCTTCATATAGATATATATCATTCTACGACAAATACGGATCATTCATTCTACAAATTAAAGTGCATTTTCATAACACATTTGAGTTTAGGCTGGCCTATATCTAATATTAAATATTACAATGTATATAATACCACTAAAAAAGTTGTGATTCGGATAGAAATTTTAGATGGATCTTTGAGAGACATTTTGAAAAAGAGAGGGGTGAAGGCTCCTGCAAGGATGCATGATATACAGGTGGGGGACTTTTAGAATACCATATGTGCTTTTGATTTATAAGGCAGTTATATGTTAGCAATAAAATTTCAAAATTAACTAATTATTATAGGATAGAATTTGGGTGGTTGATATATTAAATAAAATACTTTTAAAAATCCAAAAATTATGAAATCGTACATATAAGATTCTAAATTTTGATGCTATTTTTTCCATAGAAATGATATTTTTAAAATGTGGGTTCGTTGGAAAAATAAGATTCTATTATAATCTAATGATCACGCATGAATTTCTTTTTTAATATATTTAGAGGAATGATCCTGCTAGTCTGAACTATATAAATCAGGTTTTATTATTTTTCGATATGTATTTATATTGTTTTTTAGATTTTTAAAGATAAATAATATTTTAAATACCTATATATATGTTTAAAAATTTTAAAAAATATATGAACATATCCAAAAATGTTAATTAGTTTATATATGAAATACACCTAAATAAATAAGTGTACGGAGAAAAAATAAAAAAAGTTATTGTAAATTGTTTTTTAAGATAAACTGGACGGAGCATTTGATTCACTCCTCGTGTATAGATGTATATGTATATGTCTTTCTACGGCAAATACGGATCATTCATTCCAGAAATTAACGTGGATTTTCATAACACATTTTAGTTTGGAGTTTAAGAATGGATAAACGTACCTTTTGTTCTCTGGAAGTTGAGACGGAGATGGACAAGGTCTCGGGAAGAGAGAGAGCGGGGGGATGGCTCTTGCAACTGACGCAATGACGCATGATATTCGGGCGGGGGACTTTTCAGAATGCCATGTATACTTTTGTAGGACACGTGGCTCGTGGAAAACAACCTAATCTCACTTCCGAATTATCGAGCAGTTATATTTTAGGAATAAGTTTTCGAAATTAACTAATTATTGCACGATAGAAATTGGGGGTTGATATATTGAATAAAATACTTTTAGAAATACAAAAAATTATAAAATCGTATATATAAGATTCTAAATAATGGGTTTTTAAAAAAGAAGATTCTATTATAAACTAATGATCTCCCATAAATTTTATTAAGGTATATATCTTTCAATGAGAAAGACGGATCATTCATTGTAGATTTTAATCTTGATTTTCATAACACATTTTAGTTTAGGCTATAAGAATGGATTAAGGGAATGCTTGATAATGTAAAAGTCACGGTAATTGTGGGATGAGTGAAAAATAAAATATTTTGAGAATTATGTGATTGATATGAAATAATAGGGATAAATTTAAAATAAAGAAGATCTTTGAGAGGTAGTTATAGAAAAAAATTGAAATATAAAAATAAAAGTAAAAAAATATAATGATTGGTTAAGAAACGATAGATCTGGAAATCCATGATATTATGATTTCCCACACACCATGTTTAGCACTCATGTCATCAACGTGACCTAACTTACCTTTGCAATATCAAATGATTTCAGTTTTGTGTCCTTTAGGAGTTGTGATTCGGAGAGGAAGTGAGAGAGAGTGTAGATGAATTTTTGCAAATTCATTGCCACGGACACATGATACAACGGTGGTAGACTTTTAGACTGCCATGTGTACTTTTGTAGGACACGTGGCTGGTGGAAGACAAACTAAAGTCACTTCTGAATTACGAGGCAGTTATGTTTTAGGAAAAAGCTTCCAAAATTAACTAATTATTGCATGATAGAATTTGGGGCTGATATATTAAATAAAATATTTTTTAAAATCTAAAAATTATAAAATCGTATATTTAAAATCCTAAAATTGATATATCTTTAAACGATGGGTTCTTTGAAAAAGAAGATTCTATTATAATCTGGTGATCATCCGTCAATTCTTTTATATATACATACATATATATATATATATATATCGAGTGAACTGTTTCGGAGCAACATTGGAACAACAACGTAGTTGCCCAAAAAATGAGCCTCACATATATTAAAATGCAATGAAATTTTATATAATCATTTATTCATATATAAATCATACCTTAGATGATTTAGATGTTGAAAAAATTATTTTAAAGTTGTTATTTACATCAAATTATTTATTACGTTGAATTTATACCATATTCAGATAGGGCCCATATACATATCTGACTAGGATGAAAATTGGTATGGTAATATAATACATTATTCTAAATACAATGGGTGAAGTAGATTATGATTTGATAATCATGCGGAGCCTATTTCAGCGACATTCCTCATATATATTCTATGACACATACGGATCATTCATTCCAGAAATTGATGTGGATTTTCATACCACATTTTAGTTTAGGCTGTAAGAATGGATAAACTTACCTTTGCAATATCAAGTGATTTTAGTTTTTTGTTCACTGCAGGTTGTGATTACTTTAGATAAATTTTTGAGAGACAATGGAGACGGAGATGGAACCGGCCTCGGAGAGAGAGAGAAAAGGAAGGATGGCTCTTGCAAGGGATACGTGATACGTGGGTGGAGATTTTTTTTATTCGGTATTTATATATTACATCTCAAATCCTTTTATAATTAAGCTTTAAGAAATTCTTATAACTGTAAAAGATACAACAACCTCCTAAATATGAGATATTTACTGTTACAGGACACGTGGCTAGTGAAAGGCGACTTAAACTCACTTCTGAATGATGAGGTAGTTATATGTTAATTTGGGGCCGATAAAATTATAAAATCGTATAATAAGTGCTGCGTGCTTCAGCTCACATATGAGTGCTCGAAATAAAAAATAGTCGTGCAAGTGTGCGTTTTGAGGCTCAACCAAACATTTGCACGCAATTGAGCCCCTTATTATAATCCCCTAAAAATTTATAAAAATAATATAAATATATTCTAATGATTGAACCCCATTCCAATAATATAATTTCCATTTCATGTAAAATTTCTTCCCCGCAGCAGTGGTACTAGATCTGCCGCAACCAGAAATGCACTTTTAGCACCATGAGTCCCATCTCATCTATTTTTAGCATTTTAATGATTCATTGGAAATTTATTTCATTCTATTGAATTTAAAATCTTTTGTTTAGCTAAACATGTGCATGTTCTACATTTTCCTAAAAATTATATATTCATATGTAAATTATGAAAAGTGCTTATATCCTTTGTCTATGTATTAGAATATAATAAGATTTTATAAAATTATTTATAAACACATTAATAATATTTTAGATAGCTTAGATGTTGAAAATATAACTTCAAATTGATATTTGGATGCTTTGCAAATACATCCATCTAGTTTAACTATAATTGCAAATATCTTATATAGTTTTAAAATTGCAAATAACTCCCACATACTTTGGCTATAATTACAACTATACCCACGTTGTCATGACAGTACTACTACACTATTACAGCATGAATATATTTGTAAAAATGTGTAAAATATTATCTGTAATTTTAAAAATTAAGTAAGTATATGTAGTTTTTACAGATATACCCACACTATAGGAGCAATAACAATGTCATAATGATATGAGTATATTTGTAATAATGGACAAACTACGAGAAAGTTACTTATGATTTTCGAAATTATATTGATATATTTACAATTATGGCCAAACGAAATTGATATATTTTCAAATTACCCTAGATGTTTAGCATCAAATTATTTTATTAAACTGATTTTACACATTTACACATTTAGCACATGCACAATGATGCTGGATAAGATTTTCTTGATTAAAAATGATGTAAATATAATTGATAGAGTTAATTTCATATCAATTATAAATGTGAACAAAAAAAAAGGAGTTCTACCCAAGTGAGTTTAATAAGAGAGCAACTTATATCCTACTGCTAAGTTCTAATAGATAAATTGCAAGATTTTAAACTACTTAAACTATAAGTTGCTATTAAAAGCACTACTTTTTATCAAACTATCCATGTTGGATGACTAGGTACCTTACAACAGTGTACTCCAAGTGAGGGATGATGAGGCTATTGTCTTTACCCAACTTTTTTTGATAATTGAAATGTATTATAATAAACCAAAAAAGCCATGAATAATCAATTTACAATTTCATTGGGTGCGTTCTCCCTAGGTTTGAAGATCTACATTCATATTCAAAGATAGAGCACTAGCTGGTAGGCTGCTTCATTTCCCGTGCGCAACATAGGTGGAAATTTTATGGAATGAATTGTATTGGCTATGTTTTTGACCTCATGTATCAGAACGCCCACGATTAACAAAATGGGGTGTTCATTGCTCAAGAAGCTAATCAAGTTGATGGAACACCTATGGATGACAAAATGGCTATGTTTTTAAATATTATAGAAGTATAACTTTTAGCAAATTTTTTTTAAATTTTTGTTAAAAAATCACTTTTAACCATTTTTTATTGTCGAATTTTTAAAAAAATATTTAATAACGAGTTTAGTTCTATGTAGCTAGGTTACATATAAGCAATTTTATGTAACCTCCTTCATTTTTTACATATTAATGGTTGATTTTCATTTATTAGATTTAACATCATTTATTTAACTAGAAAATCAATTTTCGTTCAAATCAAGGATATACATGAGCCGCATTTGCTTAAAAATATACATATGCAAAATGCTTAAATCCACTTACAAGTATATATATGCAGCAATACTTTATAGAATCAACTTCATTCATTGTATTTAACATAATTTATTTAGCTAAAATAGCAATATTCAAATAACAAGTATGCATGAGTTGCATTAGGGCTTTTTCTAAATATATTTGCTATGTTTGACTCTAATCCTAAACACACCTATAATGTTTTCAAAATTTTAAATATACCTACTATATTTGCATTTAATCTTAAAAATACCTATTTTGTTAGTTAATAACATTAGTTAATATATGAAATTATTATTATGTCTTTCAAATTCAGGACTAAATTGGAAAAATTGAATGTTGTAACTTATTGACGCCCTAATTACACATGAGTTCTAGATTTGGAGAGCCATAATTTCATTTTTTATTTAATTTCTATTGAGTTATAGTGTTTTGATGATAAACGAGTTAGGAATTTAGCGCTTATAATCTGTTTGATTGTATTTAGTTTGAGATGAATGGTTATTATGAGTCAGCATGGAATTATGTGCTGAGAATCTGTTGAGGTTTTCTGTAAATTTTCAATAGTTTTGGATTACAACTTCAATAGTTTTGGTTTGAAACTTTCATAGTCTTGGATTGAAAATGTGACAGTTTTTGAGTGCGACCTATGGATAGATAATTGGATGATGACATGACAAATCAATTAGTTTGTTATGATGCGTTGTCTTGGTTTGTTAAGTTGTTACGGGTTGTTGAGAAAAATTCAGTTGGTTGCGAATTTGGTAGAGAAAATCTCTCTTGGTTGTTTCAGAAGTTCAAAGCTATAAATAAACAATGAATTTCAATTAAAAATTTAATTAAGAGAAAATTATTTCTAAAGTACAAATTTGTCTCAAGGCATTATCTATGATCCTCTGTCCATTTGTCAAAAGCAGTGTATTAAAGATCATCGTAACCATCCAACTAGAACTTCACCTCTATGCTTCTATGTTGTTCAACTGGTTGTAACATTTATTTTATTTTTGTTTATTTTACCTTGAACTAGAGGTTGCCTAATTTAAGAAGAAAGCTTTCGTTATGATTTGTGAAAAGCTTCACGTGTCACTTGGAACCATTTGTGTAATCCAAAATACGATTAAAATCGTACCACTGTAAACTTGAGTCAAAATGTTGACTTGGGGAGTGGAGTAGGTGCATTAATCAAACCGCTATAATTTGTTGTGTGTGTAGTTTGTCCTATTTTTGCTTAGATTTCTCTTTGTGTTTTTGTCCCTTTCTTATATCAGTTTTATAAGGGCTTAATAATAGATATTTGAGCGGTCTTTGAATTAATCCAAAAAGATCATGACAACTAAGAAGAAAGTGGAGATTGGATATGGTGAAAGTCATTCCATAACTAGACTATCATATTTTGATAGCACTAGTTACAGATCGTGAAAATGTAGAATGCAGATCTTTATCATGGACGAAGATTTAAAACTTTAAAATGCTGTTCATAGAGGTATAATTTTACTTGGAGATGATATAACTAAACCTAATGAACAACAAAATGAACAAGCACAATTAAATACGAGAGCTTTAAATGTTTTATATTCTACTCTTTGACCATCTGAATTCAATAGGATATTTGCTTGTGCTATACTTAAAGAGGTTTAGGATATACTTATGATAACACGTGAAGGTACTTTTCAGGTTCCAAGATAGATATATTGATATACGACTATAAACTTTTTCTGATAAAATCTAATGAATCTATTATTGAGATGTTTTGCAAATTCACCAAAATAATAAATACATTGAATGCACTTGGTAAGTATATTGAGGCAAAGAAATAAGTAAAAAAGGTATTGAGATCACTCCCTTCTTCTTGGACTGCAAAAGTTATAACCATAGAGGAGGTCAAAGATTTAACAATCATGTTTGTAGATCAATTAATAAGCTTCCTTATAACACATGAGATTGTCATGAAGAAAAATGATGATAATGATCTAAAAGGTAAGAAGTTAATTAGTCTAAAAGTTTCTTCTGATCATTTTGATCATAATGCGGGTGATGAAGACGAAGACATTGCTATATAAAGAAGATAAAATAGTTCTTTACTTGAAATAGAGAAAACAACAACAACAATAGAAATGCGTTTGCTAGAAGAATACAACAATGACTTGAAAACAAAACAAAACAAAACAGAAAGACTAGAGGAAAGATGTTAAGAAAAGAGAAGGAGACAAATTAATGTATTATAACTATTAAAGTTTTGGACATTTTAAGAATGCATGCCCATCTCCTGTTGAAAAGAAAGATTCTAACAAAAGAAAAAATCAAAGCTACGAGGCATGATGTGATAGTGATACTTCACTATTAGTCACTTCATCATTTCAAGCTAATCTTGTATCACATTTAGAATTCATGGCAGATCATGAAGATGAATCTAAACATTTTGAGGTAAGTTATACTGTTGATAAGTTATACTATTGATCAAATGGAACAATAATATGCTAACTAGTTGGTGAATTTGCTACCTTATCAGATAAATATAAAATTAAAAATTGATCTCAGACTTGCAAAAGAAAAAATATGAATTTGCAAATGCAAATAAAATCTCTTGTTGAGGAAAATGAAAATTTAGAAAATCAAATAAAGAAATAAAAAAATTTATAATAGAAAGTCAAATAAAATATTTAGAAATCAAAATAAAATTTATAATTTTTGTTGTAATTTTGGACATTTTTCATATATTTGCCTAGTACGAAAATTGAAAATGTTTGGAGCAAACTTAGTTTGGAAACCTAAAATGCAAAATAATGATACTAACCAGTATGGACCCATGAAATGAGTATAAACACAGTAAAGGTTTTTTTATTGTTTTATAAGAATGCATGAAGTCAACTTACCAAATAAAATAGTATTGGATAATGGTTGTTCACATCATATGACCGAAAATAAATATGCATTTAGATTTTTAGAAATACAAAATAAATATAATGTTACTTTTGGAAGCAACAATAAAGGTTGTGCTAGAGGCACGTGTATGGTAAGTTATGAAGGTATTGAAATAAATGATGTGTTTCATGTAGAAGGGCTTAAATACAATTTTTTTAAGTATTAGTTGTGTTTAATTTTTCAGGTGTATAGTTCATGATAATATAGGTAATAACATTTGCTGTGGAAAAAGAATAAAATGTGTATATTCTAGATCTTAGTGTAGACCATATAAAATGCTTATCTATAATAGATGATGAAATTATGATTTGGTATAGAAGATCAAGACGTGCAAACCTTTATATATTAAAGAAACTGTAAAAGTTTAATATTGTCGATGGTTTATCAAACTTAAAAATTAATTTAAAATACGTTTGTGATATTTATCAATTTGGTAAACAAAAGAAGGTTTTTCAATTAAAAAATAATGTCAACACTAGAACATCTATAGTTACTATGTATGTATTTATTTAGACTTACATGGACTAGAAGTTTGGTTGAAAACATTATGCCTATGTTATTGTCAATAATTTTTCAAGATATACATGAGTAACGTTTTTGCGAAATAAAGATGAATGTTTTAATTTATTTTAAAAATTTTATTGCAAAATTCAAAATGAACATAGATTAAAAATATTTGCCATAAATTTGTTTACAAATTCTGTATAACATTCACATACTAAACACATTGAAGTAAAATATCATTTTCTTAGGGATCATGTGTGATGGAAAGAAATTTTTATTGAATTTATTCTTGCAGAAAATCAATTGGCAAATACTTTTACAAAATCACTTCCCTCTGAAAAATTTCTTTACATAAGAAGGGAATTAAGCGTAATCGATCCTTTTTTATGACACATGAGTTTATGTAAATATTATATCATATAGTTGATAATTATAGATTATATATTTTACCTATTTTAGTTTTATTTATGTAAATAAGGTTGTTTTTGTCATTTTTTTTAAATTTAATAAGTTTTTTAAAAAATATTTTTTCATAGACCAAATTGTCTTAATATGCTTTTAAAAAAATAAAAGTTTTTAAAACCAAACCATTCTAATAATTCTTTTTTAAAAAGTCCAAATAAACTGAAACAAACGTTAAATCAAAGCAACGTTAAAAAATGTTAAAATGAAGCATGCTTTTGAAAATGCATAGAAACGTGCATGATAAAAATGTTTTCCTTAAAACTGTAGCGTAAAACTATATAAAAAAAGTAAAATGAAATAGTGACGGTTTGAAATAATGTTAAAAAATAAATAACAAAAACAAAACTGTTCAAATAAGAACTTAATAAATAAAAAGTAAGTAAAAATATTAAAAAAAATGTGAGAAGAAACGTTTAAAAAATGTAAAAATAAAAAAAATCAGAAAACATAAATAAAGGAACTGTAAAAAAATCAGTAAGCAAGTTCAAAACAAAAAATGTAAAAAGAAATAGCAAAAACACATTAAAAAGGTAAAAATAGTTAAAAAACCAAGTTCTAGATCTAAACCAAAACAAAAAAAACAAAAAAGCAGGAGGACGTTAAAACAAAATAACTTAAAAAATGTAAAAATAAAATTAGAAAAAAAGCAAAATAAAAATAGAAACAACATTCAAAGCCCAAAAAAGTAGAAAAAGAAAAGGTTTTAAAAAATCAATGTCAAAATTTTTTTTCAAAAACCAAAGCCATGACATGCAACATGCATCACACATAAAAAAATCTGGACTTTTTCCCCATGCATGATACATTCATGTCATTGTCTTAATTATTTTTTTTCTTTTTAGAAAAAGAGAAAAAACAATGCCAAAATACACCTGTGCATGGATAAGTTCCATCAAGCTTTATATGGAAAAAGTCTTTTGCTGGAAAGAAATCCAGGTGATTATGTTCATGCTTTGGGAGCTCTCTTCCTCATGTTTTTGTCTTGGCCCCATTTGTTTATGTCTCCCATTTATGCTTCTCTCTTCCATCGCCATCATAAAAAAAATTACATAGCTTTCACCCATAAACCTACATTTTCTATCCTTCGCAACCATTAAGGGCGTGTTTGGTAATAAAGAGAAGTTATCAAGTGAAAACTTTTCAATATAAACTTTTCTCTCTCCACAACAATCTTATTTTTTAATTATTTCTTCACATTTTTCTATACAACTATTCTATTTTTCAATCATTTCTACACAACTACGAATACGACTAACCTATCTATTTCAACTTTATCATATTTATTTTTCATTATTACCCCTATCATATCACATTATTTGACAACTTCTACTCTCTGCAACTTTTCATCAAAAGTTTTATCTATTCCCAAACACAACCTAAATAAAAAAAACTCTGGCAACCACAAAAAAAACTCTTGCTTCTTCTTTCCAAATCTTTTGTTTAATTTTTGAAAATCAAATCTCCAACAACCTAATCAACTTTCCAAAATTCTGTTTTTTCCTCTCTTTCCACTATTTTCTTCCATTTCATAAAAAAAAATCTCAAATCCCACTCCCTTCTGCATTCATTGTGATGCTTGGAAAGGTGGTGCACAAGTTGGGAAAAAACATTCTTGTGAGAAAAAATGAAAACGGAAAGCAAATTTAACGGCCTTGGATCCTTTATCCACTCATCGACGTCAAAGTTTCGGCATCTACATCAATGAGAATGCAAATCTTTCTCCTCCTGCTACATCGCATATGAATACCGCATAAATAAATCTGTAGGTAATAGACATCGGTCTTATTAAGTTGCTCAAATGTCACACTCCACAGTTCGTGCTAAAAGCTTTAAATTTCGCAACTAGTTTAATGAAGATGATTTTGTGGGTAAATTTTCACATCGAATAATTTTTTGGCAAAGTGATATTTGAATTTGTATATTGGTTGAAAGGATATGGGTTTCTGGAATTTTTTAAGAAAGATTGTTATATATATTCAGATCTTGTGAAACATTTTTATTTCAACTTCGCATTAGAAGCCACTACGTACACATTTTTCTAGAGAGGAATTGCAATTAGTTTTACAGAACAGGAGTTTGCTAAGTTCATATTATTACCATTTCATACTACTAGTCACTATGAAGAAATTAATTTTGAAGAAATTATCTTCTATTTTACATAGAATGAGTCGTTAAGTTAACAATAATAAAATTTTACAAATAAAAATTTTTGCAAATTGGACTACAAGTTGTTGCTCTTGGTAATTGTACATTATTTTCTGCCTAAAGGGGATGATACGATATTATCACACTTTTTGATTTGGAATTAATGCAGGAAATTGTGAATGATAAGCCCTATAACATTACTAGTGTGATGATATCTAATATGTTAACAAAGAAAAGGAGAGCAAGTGGACATTTGCCTTATATTATGTATTTACAAAGCTAATTCAGCATTTCAATATTGATTTAAGAAGAGAAACATCCATCAAACTAACCAGCTATGATGTGATAAGTGAACCAATACTTAAGCGTATGTGATATACGTGTATTATTGATGGTGAATGTATTATGAATTTAAATTTTCATGCAGTAGATTGTCAAAACATTAAATGGTTTTTGTTTAAATTGATGATCAAGATGATAAACTTGGTCAAAGAAAAGATGACCATGATGGTTATTTGGGCAGTGATAGACATCATAAACATTAAAGTGGTCTTCATATAGATGCTACTTTTGAAGATTTGCCAATCCCAACTTCGCATTTCCATTATAGTACAATGGCGGGAGTAACTTCTTCTACTTAAAAATCAACAGATCCACATCACGCTTTACCTACCAATCCAATTCCTTATATAGGCACTACTTCTTCTAAACTCAATTTTGTACTTTTATCTTCAATAGGTATACTTATAGCACTCTTACCTATGACATCTTTATATATGGAGTTTGTCATAGGATTTCACATCAGAAATCTTTTAAAAGTGGTGAAATCCATAATAGGGCTTGTGCTAATATTCCAAATAGTGAATTAAATGGATGAGTAGTAAAGAAAATGGTCTAAAGTTTCTTTTTTTATCTATATAAATTTTCGCAGCATCTCATCTGTAACTTGGACGTTCCACAAATACAAACATTCACAAGATAATCCTTTACATCAAAATATAACCTGTATCACATATTCATAAACACAATCACCCTACTCCAAATATTTCTCATACTATGCACAATATATGTATCTATACAATCACACAAATATAAAAGGAAACTATACGTCAAAGATTTCAAATAAAAATCTAGTACTTTTAGAGCCTAGTTTATTACATAATACTTTTAAGTATACAAGAACTCACATAATTCTTTACTTTATTGCCTTTCTACCAAGTAAAGTCTCCATATGTGAAACTGATAATTAAAATTTTGTATTATATTTTGTGCACATTTTATACCAATTTGGTTGATAATTAATTGAAATTAACATGAAATTTGGTTTAAAATGTGATTTTGCAACATTTAGGTATTAAATATTAATTTCAAGCAATGTAAACAATTTTTATAATCTTTGACTTGAAATTACATTTTATTTGTTGCCATGAAATTATGGGCTTGAAGTAATTTTTATAATAATAAACCACTAATAATTTTGACAAGTTAATAATTTAAATATTTTTATGCAGGGAAAACAAGTGGGTACCACTAGCTGCATTTTAGATGATTTATCCAACAATGCAGCAACGTGATCAAGTTTACACAATGGCCTAAATTTTTCAGCACAATAAATTAGTAGTAGCTCACGTGATTTCCATCCCATGCCATTCATTTATACTAGCTGCCCATATTTTAATACCCACCACCATCAATGATCAAGCAAACCATTCATGAGCATCCAACAGCATTTATACAAGTACGCTCATTCACGTGAGCAGCCATGGACCCCATCAAATCAATGCATCAGCATATCAACTCCCCATTCACGTGAAATGAATTTCATTCTGCATCATTTTAGCAACCCATTTCAATGCAATGGATTCCACGACAAATCAAAAGTAGCTACCCATGCACATGAATACAATTTCAGCAGTTGATAAGTGGGGGCCGCAGCAATTGCAATGTACACCTATAAAAGGGCCATGGATGGTAGCAAACGAGGGGAAGCATACAGACAACATTTGGCAACAAAAAAAAATTCTGCGGGAGTAAAAATTCTCAGAAGCAAGCAACAGAAAATCCCTGCAAGGATACCATTGCAAAATATTTTAGTAAGGATTTTAGAAGAAGATTAGAGCATAATTTCGAGAAAGAAAGAGATTGAAAGCAAGGCGGAGAGCACGGGTAAAAAGGTAGACCGGCGAATTGCGTGGAGCAACCGACACACCATCGGGGCTTCAAACCAATAAGCTTTTCGATCTTTTTCTTTTTTTAATTTTAATTATTTTGTTTAAGATGGTTTGTAATTTTAATTTTCTTTTGAACTTAAACATGCTTGGCTAAATCCTAAATCTTGGGTTTAGGATGTAGCATGCGTACAATGCAATGTGGTGTGGATTTTTAATTTATTTATGATGGATATTTTTGTTAATTTAATATCTTGTGATTTTTATGCTTGTTTTGTACATGGGTCCGTACTTTTGCATGATTCCATATATTAGGTGATGAAACCGAAAGGTGGAAGCCTAATATACGATAATCAAGATATTAAACCTGAAAATCTAAGACCATGAGAATAGACATGATAACCTTGAGGAATTTCATGAACAAACCACAGATCTTATTGGATTCTAATTAACTTAATCCCATGAGAATATGTGATTATGAACATTAGGATACGCCTTGTAGGTTTCGAGAGAAGGTGCAAGGATAAAATAGAGATTGTTCTCCTTTAACAAACAATATCCAAATTAAATAATTATACCATTATCCGTTACAAAAGACGCATGTGAAATCCTAGACCCCAGGTATCCGCACTTTTATTTTTATTTACTCATTAAATTTGCAATTTTCTCTTCTCATTTCATTAATTTCTTTTCCCTTTTATTTACTAAATTTGCTTCCCATTTTTTTATTCACAATATTCTCTTCATAATTGACACGAAAGCATTTAAAAGTAAAATTTATAGTCCCAAATTCCTTATGGAATGATAATTTATATACTACAATCTACGACCTGTGCACTTGCGATAAGATTGCGAACAAGTATTTTGGCGCCATTGCCGGGGAGTTCGGCGTTACTTTAAATTTTATTTTTAGATACTCTCTTTATTTTTATTTTTTTTAGTTTTTTTTCCTTCTCTATTGTTTTCTATCTTTACTTTCTATCTTGTCTCTGTCTATTTTTATATATATTATATATATTATATATATTATTATTTATTTATTATTATTTATTTCTTTCTTTCTTTTCCATCTCTAGTTTTTATTTGCTTTTTTTTATTGTTCTAAATTAGCTGGTTAATCTTTGTATACACCCACATACCAAAAACTTTGCAAAACAACTAGCTGAAAAATTCTTTATTGCTAACCCTGAGATTGAACGTTCTTTTAGGAGAAGAATTCGTGACTATAAGCAGCAACAATCTTCTCAAGACACTATGGAGGAACACAATGATCCAAACCCGCCACATCAAGAGCAGGAGGAAGGTCAGGCCGAGAACAACGCTCCTCCCAGAAAGTTGACTCTTAGCTATTGGAATCGCCCAAACCCTCGTGGACTTCGATCGTGCATTGTTGAACCAGAAATTGATGGAAGAAATTTTGAACTAAATTTCGGTCTCATCTGGATGATTCAATAAGACCAATTTGGCCCAAACGATAGAACTTAAACCTCTTCTTAAAAATCTCAAATATGCATTTCTTGGCCCAAACGATACTTATTTAGTCATAATCAACGCAAATCTTTCCAAATCCTAAGCTGATGAACTGTTAAATGTGCTAAGAAGACATAGGAAGGCGATTGGTTACTGCATCAATAATCTACCCGGTATCAGTCCTTCTCTATGTATGCACAGAATTTTAATGGAAGGAAATTATAAAACAAGCATTGAACCTCAGAGGCGTCTGAATCCAAACATGAAAGAAGTGGTGAAAAAGGAAATTTTAAAACTTCTTGATGCCAGAATCATTTACCCTATTTCTGATAGCAGTTGGGTAAGCCCTGTACACGTGGTACCCAAGAAAGGCGGTCTGATTGTCGTGAAAAATGATAAAAATGAACTTATTCCCACAAGGATAGTCACAAGTTGACGAATGTGCATCGATTATCGCAAATTAAATATTGCCACCCGAAAGGATCATTTTTCTTTGCCTTTAATTGATTAAATGCTTGAACGACTTGTCAATCACTCTTACTTTTGCTATCTGGATGGTTACTCTGGCTACTTTTAGGTTCTAATTCACCCACAGGATCAAGAGAAAACCACTTTCACCTGTCTATACGACACTTTTGCATACAAATGCGTGCCTTTTTGTCTTTGTAATGCACCCGCCACTTTTCTACGATGCATGATGGCTATATTCTTTGATTACATTGAACACATAATGGAAGTATTTATGAATGATTTTTCTATTTATGGCGCTACATTTGTTCATGCTTATCAAACTTGTCTAAGGTTTTTCAGAGATGCGAGGAAACTAACTTGGTGTTGAATTGGGAAAAATGTCATTTCATGGTACAGGAAGGGATTGTGTCAGGACATTTAGTCTCAAGCAGAGGTATTGAGGTTGACCGGGCAAAAATAGAAGTCATTGAAAAATTACTGCCACCAATTTGGTCAAAGAAATTCGGAGTTTCCTGGGACATGGCGGTTTCTATCGGCATTTCATTAAAATTTTTTTAAAAATTGCTAAGCCACTAACTAACCTGCTAAATCAAGATGTAAAATTTAATTTTTCTGATTACTGTTTAAATTCATTTTGCAGGTTGAAAAAGGCTTTGACCACAGCCCCAATCATACAACCACCAGACTGGAACCTACCATTTGAAATCATGTGCGATACAAGTGACCATGCGGTTGAAGCTGTTTTGGGTCAACGGAAGGACAACATGCCAGCAGTGATTTATTATGCAAGCAAAACTCTAGATGATGCTTAAGTCAACTTTGCAAACATTAAAAAAGAATTACTAGCTGTTGTTTTTGCTATTGATAAATTTCGTTCTTATCTTATAGGGTCAAAAGTGATTGTCTACACAGACCATGCAGTCATTCACTATTTAATTGCCAAGAAAGCTGCTAAACCAAGGTTAATTCACTGGATTTTGCTATTACAAGAATTTGATCTTGAAATTTGAGACAAAAAGGGCACATAAAATGTGGTAGCTGATCATCTGTTGAGATTGCCATCAATTGGGAAAATGGATCTAAATAATGATCAAATTAATGAGGAATTTCCCGATGAATCCCTTCTTGCACTGAAAGAAACATCAATGCCATGGTATGAAGACATTGTTAATTACTTGGTTTGTAAAGAAATTTCATCCAATTTCAGCGATCAATAGAAAAAGCGATTCATGGCGGATGTGAAATACTATATATTGGAGGACCCATATCTTTATAACAGATGCGGCAATGGTCTGATTTGCCGATGTGTACCAAATGAAGAAATCCAAAGCATCCTTTACCACTGTCATTCTTCACTATATGGTGGTCACATGGGTCCCACCAAAACAACAGCAAAAATCCTACAATCAGGTTTCTTTTGGCTCACTTTGTTCAAAGATGCTCGATCTTTTACACTAACCTGTAACAGGTACCAAAAGAACGGGAAACATTTCAAAACGAAATGAGATGCCCCTCATAAGCATTCTCGAGGTCGAACTATTTGATGTCTGGGGCATGGATTTCATAGGACCTTTTCCATCCTCATTCAACAACCAGTACATACTATTGACAGTTGATTACGTAACTAGATGGGTGGAGGCGATTGCTTCTCCAACAAATGACTCACAGGTGGTTGCCAAATTCTTGAAACGTAACATTTTTACCAGATTTGGTGTACCGTGAGCAATCATAAGTGACGGAAGAAGCCACTTCTATAACAAGCAAATGGAGCAACTGCTCAAGAAATATGAGGTCACACATAAAATCACCACCCCATACGACCCACAAACAAGTGGTTAGGCTAAAATCTCAAACCACAAGATTAAATAGATACTTGAGAAGACGGTGTACCAATCACAGCGAGATTGGTCAAGGCAACTCGATGATGCTCTTTGGGCATACCACACGACATTCAAGACTCCGATTGGAATAACACCTTTCAGACTAGTTTATGGAAAATCATGCCACTTGCCTGTAGAGCTGGAGCACAAAGCATACTGGACAATCAAATTTTTGAATTTTGATTTGAAATCTGCAGGAGAAAGGCGTCTACTACAACTTGATGAACTCGAGGAGATTCAACTTGATGCCTATGAAAATTCAAAGATGTACAAGGAAAAGACAAAATTTTGGCATGACAAACACATCTGGTAGAAGGTAATCAAAGCTAATGACATGGTGTTGCTTTTTAATTCTCGTTTTAAATTGTTTCTAGGAAAATTAAAGTCGAGGTAGTCGGGACCATTCAAAGTATTACAAGTATTTTCTCATAGAGTTGTTGAAATTTGGAGTGAAAAGACAGGAGCATTTAAAGTCAATGGGCAGTGCCTCAAACTCTACTGCTCAGGGGATCACATTCCAATAGGAGTCATCCACTCCTTCTGCGAAACCACGCCACTCAATTGAAGATATATAGTCAGGTTGATGACTTTAAACCAAGCACTTTTCGGGAGGCAACCAAAACTTTTCCTTTTTCTATTAGGGAAGTTTTAGTTTTAATTATGTAATACCCATCGTCACGATTTCGGCGCAGTATTCGGCGCCGTTTTTTTTATTTTGTTTTATTAGGCACCGTTCGGCACGGTGCTGATTTTTTATAGAAACGGTGAAATTAATAGGTCATGCACGTTCAATTAACCCCAGCCGTTTAACACATGGATTAGTATAAAAGGTGCAGACGAGAGATGAGTTTTCGCGAAGAAGAGAAATCACGCCGGAGACAGACGAAGGAAGAAGAAAGAATTTTGAAGGTAAGCTGCGTCGAACCATTTTCTCTGTTAATCTCATTCATTCTATGTTATACGCAAGTTAT
>JAXCLR010000081.1:25879522-25901672 GCA_035584095.1 Annona squamosa
TCATTATTACCCCTATCATATCACATCATTTGACAACTTTTCATCTCTACAACTTTTCATCAAAAGTTTTATCCATTTCCAAACACACCCTTTGTTAGGAAAACAAAATAGTTGCATATATCAAGATCTCTTTGATGGCTGGAAACAAATGATCCTAAAAGTAATAAATGTTTTCCTAACTAAACAATTCCTAACTTGATTAAACCATTTGCAACAGAATTTTGCTTTTACGCCTTATCAACTGATTGCTAAATTTAAATTTTTTTTAGGATGTCTTTTGACGCACGACTTCGAAGAAAGCAAATGACTCTATGTTATATGATAAAATAAGAAATACACATTTTTATACTTCTTTTTAAACTAGTAAAAAAATTTCTATAATTAATAATCCTATTTTCTCATTAATTTTAAACCATATTTGAATAATTTTGCCTTAATTTCCCATTGAAAATTTTGCTCATGTCATTCCCTATTATACTTTTCTATTAACGAGTCCCTTTCGGATATACAGTAGCCTTTTTTAAATACACCATCCAAACAGATATCATATACTATAGCTGATTTACTTTTTAAAATTTTAATGGTCACATAATTTAAAAATGTTGTTCTTAAAGAGTTAAAATATTTATTTTTGTACTTAAAAAAGCACTGTACATCTAACCATCCACAACCACAAGTCATCTTTCACAAGGTGTTCTACCCATCTATCCGATGTGACATATATTTGTACATCCCCAAAAAAACAATATTACTTCTCCCACGACATTTTTAATTGAAGGCGGTTTTGGCTGCCACTTAAGCTGAACACATCTTCCTTCAAGGAATCACAACTTCAGAGTGCCACCCAAACAGACCTCAAATCGAAAGATCCGGTAGCCAATCCGCCACCTTTGTATGGGTTAGCTAGCTAGCTAGCTAACGGCACCCAAACATGCTAATCTTAGTTGATACGCTCTCTATTCTCTACAGGAGAAGTTGATGTGCTTTTGGTAGGAGAAAATGGGAATGGAGGAGGAGGAGGTAGGAACATGAAGCTTCCTTGCTGCTGCTGATGAGCATTGGTGGTAGCAGCACCAGAAGCTGTTCTATTCAAGAAAGGTGATGCACAGCCATTCCCATTTGAAGAAGCTGTGTATGGAGGAGCCACTCCTTGGAAAGCCTCCCCCCACTTGAGCTTCTGCCCAACATTCTCCACCCCACCTTGGCTCCCATGAGTGCCTCCCACAATGGATGAGATGGCAGCCGCTAATGCTGACCGGAAACTCGGGTCCGATGTGAGCACCTTCGTTGCTGCGGCGATCGTGTCTGCCATCGGCTGCTGAGGAGGGTTGCTGTTGCTTTTCTGCAGGTAAGATTGGTAGAAATTCTCTTGGGGCTGCCTTCCCTGAAGATTCAATGCCCCCACTTGGTTTGATTTCTGTAGCTGACCTCCATAGCTCAAGCAGCCATTAGGCCAAGTGCTGGTGTTCGTCTCCGACGGCGACGACGTAGAGAAACTGAAGTTTGATGGAGAGTACCTGGCGGCAGAAGAAGACAAATTGGTCGAGAACCAATTGAATTGGGAAGAAGGGAGGGACGGAGCGGCAGACCGCTGCGGCGAGGTGAGATCGAGGGTGATGGTGGGGTAAGAAGGAGAGGCTGAGATGGAAGGGTTTGGGAAGGTGTAGAAAGGCGGCCTGGGCCTTGAATTATGATCAGAGAGGGTGAAGTTGAGGCCATGGAGGTCTGCAGGAGTTGTGGGTGTGAGCGAGGTGGCTCCCATGGGCTGTTGGTGTTGGGAGGTGAAGGTGGAGGTGGAGGAGCCAGACATGAGCATGCAGGCAGCAGCAGAGGTGGTTGAAGCCATGGCTGTGGCTGAAACAGGAAGAGGGTGATTGTGTGTCCCTTCATATGTGGTTATCAAGATAGACATGTCGTCTGCGCATCTTTGCACCTGAATTTAATTAACCAGATAATGATTAATCATAAAATGATTATTATAAATCAAGCTTAATTGGGTTTGTAGGAGGGAATCTAGATTAGGTTGGGTGGTTGCAATTAATAGAGATGAGGTGAGATGATTAATGAAGTTAATTACCTGCTTCCTCACGGGGCATCCTGGTGCAACTGTGCAACGATAATAAGCTCTGGGGCACGGATTTCCTTTGGCAATCTTCTGCCCGTATTTTCTCCACTGGCATCCATCATTCATCTGTAAAGGAAAACGCATGGGTTTTTTGTCAGCTGACGTTTTCATGACACTAATTAGAAGAACAGGTTAATTTCAGGAATATTTTCACCAAAACAGAAGACGATTTGAAGAGTAAGAAGAGGAATATACAACAGGATAAAACAGATAGAAAAAAAAAAAAAAAAAAGTGATCTCACATGCAATGCCGGGGTACATATTTAAGTGAAGAGGTTTTTTGGACCAGATTATTAACCAGCTAAGGGACAATTATTTTGAAAAAGAGAAGTAAAAAAATTACAAGAATATTAAGAGTAGTTGTTAGTATATTGTAATTTTTTTTGTCCAGTATTCATTGCTTGATGTATTGCTTTATGTACATATATGGCACATGTTGGAGTGGTGCATGCATCATCCCCCCGTTATGGTAGAACCAGATATTTTTCCAATTTAGATGTAGTTATTTAATTTAAAGCTATACTAAGCTTCTAACATGATTTCTCCACCACTGTTTTATATTGTCTATTGGATAAGAGGAGAATATCTCATGCTTGTAAATATTTTCAACTTGCTATAACACTGAGGGAGATAGAAAGACGAACCGTTGGAGCATCGCATCTTGCTCTGACAGAAACTCTAGCTTTCTTGACATGTGTCTGTTGGGAAACTTCATCTTCCCCATTTTTCATGGTCTTGAGGATTTTACTTGGCGGCCATGCCTCTCCAATGTCATCTTCCTTTAAATTCTCTAAGCTATTTTCAGGGCTTGGATTGGATGGAGGATCGACGGGGCCACTATTTGAGCCTTCGAATTTGCAGTCCAATCCAAGAGCTAATCCTTCTTTCATCTCATCATCTTCATCTTCTTTGCTCTTGCAGCTGGAGGAGTAGTTGTTCATCTTTTCTTCTAATTTCTTGTGACCACTTGAAGTAGTAGTGGTCCCGAGACTAAGTGACACGAGCTCTGATTCCTCAACCTCTGGATCATCCACAGCTGATCTTGTTTCTGACGATTTCTTAGTTTGTTCTTGCTGGAGAATGTCGTAGAATTGCATTTGGAGGGACTGGTAATCCTTCACAATCCGCGCTAAGATTGTCTTTAGTTTTTCGTTTTCTTCCCTTACCTCACCCATTTCAGCTTTTGCAGATTCTAGCTGATCCTCCTGCAAGCACCACAAATGCAATAATGATTCATGAAAATTGAACAACAGACACAATCAGAAAATATTTTACAACATTCTCTTAGCGACAATTAATTAGTGAAGTGAATAATTGTTTTTTTGAAAAAAATTAAAATTTAACATCGATTTAAAAAATATTATAACTAAGAGTACAACTTCTAGCAATAATTTAACAAAAATTGTTGGTAAAATCTTTTTAAACTAACATTTTGCAAAATATTTTTAAACGTATATTATTTAGCAACAAAATCGTGCGTCCCTAATTATCCTTTTTCTCGTAGTAAGAAGGCACAACATATTATCATATAATCTTTTACGGGTAGACACTGCAACAAATTTCATTAAGTGGTATGAAATTGGCTACTAATCTTTGGTAACAGTTCATTATCAATATGGTTGCCAAAAGTATATTTTGCCGTAGTGGGAAGGAAAAATTAATGGAGAAGGTTGAAATTCTCCAAGAGTCTAGCTAGCTAGGGACAAGAGGTTCAACCATTCTCCCTCCTCTCGAGGGCTAGCATAGTAGATATACATGACTATAGCCACTAGTTTTGGGTGATATGATATCTGATGATAAGCAGTCTAATGTTGACCTTAGAAATTAGTGCGGCGTGGAAAAGGAACTGAAACATGAAATTAACGATAGCTTGACCATGGCCGCTTCCCAGTGGTATTTCATGGAATAGATAATTACATATCATGCATGTTCACATACAAACCTCGCCTTTTTTATTTAAAAATCTAATTTGCTATATTTACTTCTTTATTTCTTTCATTTCTAGAGGATAATTAATCTCATCTTCAGCTAAACTTTTGAAGTTGAAGACCAGAAACAAATTCTATTTTCGTGGATGACGTATCATTCAGTAATTAATTTCATGTATTTATTCTAAAATGGGTGGATGATAATCTTAATCTCTAAAGGAAATCCAACAAAACTGGCCCATTGATCAAAGCAAGAACCCTTCAAAGCTAATTGCTGCAGTCCTTGGACAGATCTAAAATCACTGAAAGTATGAAGCCATGGATATGCACTTGTGGGAAGATCTAGTACCGTTTCTTACCTTTGTTGTGGGTTCCTTTTGATTTGACGAAGATGGTCTTGAATCAGCATTCATCAATCGTCCATCCTTATCCGCAGCCTGCAAAAGCATTTTATGATCAGATAAAGATCGTAATTGCTTTCTGGGTTAGAATGAAAATTAAATTAGTTGGTTCATTGTCAATTAATGATGTTAACGAAATGATGATCAAGGAAATAAAGTTTCGCATATTTAAGATATATCATTCATTTTTTTTATTAATAATAATAATAATTTTCTAGTTTATGGTTTTTATTGCGTCACCTGCTTGCTAATGGCTGAATCTATCTGGGTCGGCGAAGATGCCTTTGGATTGTCGCCATCATCTTGGACCGATTCTCCACTTTGGACCTGTAAGTACAACAACACAATATATTCTGAGACTTCAAGGGAATTGAAATGCTTTGTATTTTCGATTAAGCTCTCAATTAAACCAACCGAAAATTTGAGTAAACTCCTTTTTTCTAGATAAATATTCAAAACCAGCTGATTCTAGCTAGTCCTCTAATTTCAAGAGAATACACGTAGTTTTATCTGGAATACAGTGCTCTATTTTTATGAACAAAAATAAACGGAATACATGTAGGATCTCAAGAAACAACTCTCGCTACGAAATCATTTTTATTTCTTAGCGCAGAGAGAGAGAGTGAGAGAGAGAGAGAGAGACCTTTTGGTTATCTCTACTACCATCTTGATCACCACTGCATTCCATCCTCTTCTCTTCTTTAGCTGCAGCGACCCCAGCGCTGGCTCTTTTCTTCAAGACTTCCATTGCCAAGATCTCCCTCTTCTCTCCTCCACTTTCTGTCTGCCTGATTTTTCTCATCCCGTGTAGCTCAATGTCATCTTATAGAAGCGGCCCTCCTCCCGTTTTTGACTTTGCATATAGAAATTCAAACGCCAGTGCATATCTATCTCATCTCTCGCTCTCTGACCCTGTTTATTATATCCAAATGCATTGAAAAATCACCCATACCTAGTACACCCATTTGCACAAGTGGGGCGCATGTTTCGGGTGATCCAAACCGTTGATCAGGTAGAACCACATGCATGAAATATTACCCAAGTCCAATTTCAAATTTCATGATTCCGGCCACGAGATCTTAATCTGCTCCTTCAAATTGTTGTTTAAATTAATTAATTTCGAGGATCAACGGCCAAGGTATTGAGGTAATTAGCTACGAATGTAAGAGAATCAGGTCATGGATGAACGGTTGGCATGTGCAAGAACTAGGAAATTAGGCAGTGTTTTGGCTCGGTGCCCTAACATACGCACGCAAGCGTTATAAATTTATAATATGTCAACACGATGGGATACTCGAAGAAGGAAAAGCTGTTCCAGGGTGCGTGGAAATTCAACGCTGAAGACGACATCAGGCGCTTTCACTCCCGGTCCACACGTGCCATCCTACACGCTGTCCCATCCATCAAGTGCCAACATTCAAAACACGTGTGCCCAGATCCAACCCTCCCTAAGATCGAAGAAGCGTGACCATTAGGATATATATGCTACATTACGGATGGAGAAGCTTGGTGATATCACGCGCGGGATTCATTGGCACGTGCACACACTTGGAGCTCCCGCCCTGCCGGAGGACACGCACCAGCCCAAAGGCCCCACGTTTTATAAATAGAAAGCGCAGGGACTATTGCTTTTAGCAGACGTTTGGCCAGCTTTCAATTTTCAAAGATATTTTCAATATTTTATCTTGAAAATAAGAAAAAAAGATTTAAAAACGTGCTGGAGTACAAAATTTCAAATTGGAGGTTCTTACAAGCCAAAAATCATAAGGAGCAAAGGTTTGCCCAGTTCTTTCTTTGTTTTTTTTTTTTTTAAATTTTAACTCTATTTTTATTTTTTATATTGAATTGAGAGAAGATGGATTGGACTCTTAACTTTTTTCAATCGTTCTAGAGATAAATTTTGAATTGGTATTGAGGTGGGTAGGATAAAAAATTATAGAGTAAATATGATAGTTTTAAAAATTTGTACACTTATTGGATACAAAGTCATATTTATGTTCAGTCTAAAAGTTGAGTGCTACAATATTTTACTAGTTAGTGAGGGTAAAATAGTTTTAGGTATAACAAAAAATATTATTAAACATACATAATATAACAAATATATTAAAATAAATTAACAAAATATACGTCATTGAAAATTCATTTGCAACTTGAATTAATATTCTAGGTTGAAAATTTAGGTCAATATTATTTGTTATTTTTAAATATTTATTTCTTTTAAAGACCTATTTATATCAAACTTATACATTAATTATTATAAGATATAATTTTAAAATTTAAACTAGATTATAGTTGATCATAAGTAATGTTAGAATTTGAAAAGAAAGTAAGAATCAGATTTAAAAATATACTTATAATTTTTAATAAATGAATATGTGACGACCAAGTTGGAATATGTCCATCCCACATTCACCTTATTTTTTAGTGCTAGTTAAAATTTCCTACTCATAGCTATACCAAATCATTAAAAAATTTAGTTTTACCTTGGTAAAAGATGAGTTAGTCAAGGACAGGTCACATGGTTGATTCACCCCAATTTTCACCCTTAATTTTGTGTTCACCAAATAAGCCACAGGCTTCCTTTGAATTTTCTATTCAAGAAATGATTTTTAAAATTTTAAAATAAATAATATATAGAATATAAAAATTTTAATTAAAGTGATTTTTAGCTTAATGAATAAATACATATGGATAAAAATAATGAAAAACTTAAAATTTAAGAAATATTTTAAAATAAAAATGCGAGATGTTTCCTATACTAAATAGGGTCAGTTTGTTAAGATGGAAAAGAACTTTTCCACTCCCTTATGTGTACATATATTTCATAAAATGAGCGTGGTAGAGCATAATGTGGGAAATTTTTTTGGGAAATCAGTTCCCTTTATCTAATTAAGCTGACAACCTTGAATATTTAACCCCAGAGCTGAGCCGGAGGCTTAGTAAGACAAAATTCACCACGTCACCGAACTATCATGTAATTGAAAGAAAACAGGTGAGAATTTGAAAAAGGTGATCAGAGATGAGATTTTATAAGTCTTTTTTGTTTTTAAATTTTTTTTATTTTTAAAGGAAGCAAATTCTCCTCGCGCACAAATCTTTCAATTCATCCATTAGACAATACTGTCACCCCCTTGTATTTAATTAATAAAATTTAATTTTTTGATTGAATAATAAAATTTACTTGATTCATTTTATAATTAAATTATTATAATGCAAGTTCATTTTTTATTCTTTGATTTTTTTACTAAAAAAAATTATTAAAAGACGATTTATAGTGAATATTGGAAAGAAGATTAATTTGAAGTAAAAAATCTAGTTACACCCTTGGTGGAGGACAACGCTACAAGCAATCAAATAGTTAGAGCTCGCTTCGCCGGGTGGTGCCCGTTCGGAGAGGTTCGATGTTTTCTAGTAACAGAAAAAAATTTAATAAAGTTCTAGTTAAAATTTAGCGACAATTGTGCTCAGGTCTGTGATTATTTGTATAACGATATTTATGTCCATAATTTCAAATTTACTGAATATATGATAATATAATTTTAAAATATTTGCAATTATGTCTATGACAAGAGTCAATCTCTTATTTTTTATCTCTTTATTTTTAAAAAATCAAGATGCTTTTTTGATGAATAAAAACCACTTATTGTGTTTATTAATATGAATTTAGTTAATATACTAAAACCTTCATTGGTTAATTGAATGGGCTCTAGTATATATAAATTATTTTAAAATTGATTATAGCTTACCAAGGTACCCAATCAAGGTGATTTTTCATTTATTATCTAAAACTCATATTCACACGCACAATGGATGGTTTGGATTTATAAGAAGGGATCTTAGATTTTTTTTAAAAAAAATAAAATAAAAGGATCATGCTTGTCATAAGTATAATTGTAAATATTTTAAAAATCATAGGCATATTTACAATAAATTTTAAAACATAGGCATAAACAAAATCCGTTTAAAAATCAAGTGCAAATATCTCTAAAATCTATTATTAACAACTAGAATTTATCCAAACATGTAATCAAAAGAAGTGGAGAAATTTTGAGAGAGAGAGAATTTATCCTAACATGTAACTAAAAGAATTGGAGAAATTTTGAAAGAGAGAGAGAAAGAGAGAGAGACTTAATATGATAAGTGGAAATGATGAGTATGAAAAATAAAGATAAAATAATTAAATAAGACAATTATGATGAAAGATATGCAAAATACGGTAATTAGATAGGAAATGTATCAAATCATATTAGAATATATGTACAAAGAAATTGGAATTTGTTAAAAAAAATTTTTTTTTATATCCCACCGAACGGAATATTTTACAGCATTCCATGCATAGCTGTGGAAAACGGCATGCGATATATTTGCAGGGTTCCAGCGAGCAAAGGTCAAAAGTCCACGGTCAAATGGAAAATATTGACCTACCACATGCATGCATGGCACTAGAAATTTGAATGCCGGTGTAGCTAGTGTGTACAGCTTGTTGTGGAATTAGGAAAACGTTACTTGCATACGCCAACCATTTACATATATGCATGCATGTCAACATATATGCTGCTTCAAGAAATTATTTAGTAATTTTAATGAGCTAGTTTCCAAGTGCTCTGTGAAGTTGGTGTAAATTCCTGACTACGGTGCTGCTGGTTCAGGATTTGACCTGAAGGATAGCATTTCGTCTTCCATTTTCTCAAACCGATGTCTCTTGTAAATTATAGTATGAGTATTATTCATTGAGCTAAAATTTAAAAAAATTGATCGAGATGATTGATTGAGTTATAAAAAGAGATTCCAAATTATGTTTCCAATTAGAACAACAAAAAACGAAGATCGACGCATGTATTCATTAATTGAAAATAATGGTAGGTATATACTTGGAAAGTGAGAAAAAAATACCGAAATTTTTTTTTAATAAAAAAGCTTGTGAGAATGAAAGAGAATGATATAATCTAATAATGATAAATAGTAAATAAAACGAAGTTAAAACAGATAGAGTAATTGTACGGAAAATTAGAAACTTTTAATTTGTTTTCAAAAATTTATCAAATATATGTAAAAATCTAAAGAGTGATAAAGTTTAATATCTAAATTACAAGTGGGTTCATAAAAATAAAATGCAAAATATATAAGGTTACTTTTTAGCTAACTAAAAATCATATGTACGATCACATTACATACATTGACCTTATATTAAGGGATTATTTGGAAATCTCAGGATAAGAGAAATGTAAAAAATCAATCCTGTTAATCAAAACTGCCCTATATTTTTATTTTCACTCATATTCAACCATTTTCTTGTAAATTTTATATTTTTTTGATGAGGTATTTATTATAACTTTATTTCTACTTTACCAGTATCATATCCATTTTTACCAAAGAGTTCTTTAGGACACTAGTTAGAACAAATATTTGGACAAGTCGACTATCCAGATAGCTAACTTTTGCTTTTTGAAAAGAGTATTTTTCTTAGATTAGTCTAAACAATTAATTATATTCATGCGTACGTATTTATGGGTTTTGCATTTATAAAACTTCTCTTATATGTAATTGCTTTCTTTCTTAATATCTTAATGCTTAATGCTTGATAAAAAATTTACTCAGTTTATTACATTTAACATCATTTATACTATCATAAAATTTTTTATTTGTTTAATATCAGTATGCATAGGTCTCATCCGCAAACATATAAAATTGACGTAATAAAATAGTTTAATGTTAAATATCAATTTTAAAGTTATATTTTAATTGGTAAACTATATAGTAAATAAATTATTCTACAAATTATTATTACATTAACATATGATAACATTTTTCACAATTTACATATGAATATATTTTCAACAAATTTAGCCTATGCACATATTTGATTTACATGAAACTTAATCTTTTAATTAATCAAATGATAGTAAATACAATAGATGAAGTAAATTTTCATTAAACATCAAAATATTAAAAATGAAAGAGGTTACATAAAATCGCTTTTATGTAATCTAGTTACATATATATAAGCGCTATAATTTGTATAAAACTATTTATCTATTTGTATTTAATTTATAAATCAAAATATACCATTTTTGGATATACGTATATTAATTTTGAATTTTTAAATATATGTGTATTTTAGCAATTTAAAATAGTTAAAATGACTAAAATATCTTATGTTTAAAAATCCAAAATAAACTATAGGCATATTAAAAAATTAGTAAAATTTATTTTAGATTAAATAAATCTAGATTAAGAGTTTTATAGAAAATGAATTTGAAAAAGTATGGTTTTGGATTGGTTTGAAATAATCTCATTTCAAAAAGGTAGTAAATGATCATATCCCATATTTAAAATGCTAAAATTAGAGATTTTAAAAATTTTATGTACTGTTTATTTATTTCCAAATTTCAAGGGTTTCATATTTTCTATTAAATTATGTTGAATATTTACACCATGATTCCATTCAAACTGTTATTTGATATTACAAAATATATGCATACGTTGGAATACAATACGGCTTTGCTTTTATGGAAGCTATTGTACGATGATATTGATGGAAAATCTATTTCATAGGTTAAATTTAATATAATTTATATTATCACGGAGTCCTTTTTATTTATCTAATATCCATGTACATGGGCTTTATATGGAAATATGTAAAATAATGTCATAAAATAATTTAATATTAAATATTAATTTTGAAGTTATAATTTAGATTTAAGATGTCCTTTTTAAAATGTAATTAAAAAACAACCTTTTAGACAATTGAAAATTTCCAAATACTTGTTTTTTTTTATGAAACTCGTTTTTAATCACTCCCCATATTGAAATGGTGGTAGCCAATTGCTGGTTATAATGATGAGATGAGACCAGGCGTGAATGGCCACGTTCGAACTCCGAAGGTTCCGTTGCCGTCTCGCTTTGCTGTCAGATTTTTGTCAAAATTTCACATGGTCTGCTGACCGCGGTTTAAACCATGCCTCGAGGGTGGGAAAAATAAAAAAGCAAAAAGCCAACACGGTTTGTCAAGATTCGATCGGCGTTGCCTGCGTGTACAAATTAATACCATATCCACTTGATTTTTTGGAACTTAATTTTAAAATATCTAATGTGTATAGGATCATGGGCAGATCTACATGGAGTTCATATATGGTGGGAATTCCCCCTCAAGTTTTGAAAAATATATTATGATAAGTTCGAATTTCGCTCGAGGGCACAGTCAAATTAAATTAGAGACTTCAATTATCAAAGACACCCATCAATAGCTAATGAATGCAAGGTCATCTAAAAACTATGGGATCGATTGTAACAGAAGTTTTACTGTTCAAAATTTTAATTATGTATAATAACAAATATAGGGTGTGTTTGGTTGGAGGTAAAATTTTTGATGAAAAGTTTTTGGAGTAGAAGTTGTCAAATCAATAAAAAGCGATGTGATATAATAGGAGTAATGACGAAGAGTAAAGAGAATAAAGTTAAAATAGAGAGGTTAGTTGTATAGGTAGTTGTGTAGAAATGATTGAAAAGTAGGGTAATTTGTATAGATAAATGTGAAAAAATAATTAAAAAATAGAATAATTATGGAGAGTGAAAAGTTTTAGATTGAAAAGTTTTAGTTGACATTTTTTTACCCTAAACAAATACACCCATAAGGTTGGGTGACTTTTCCTTTCTTTGTGGAGCATTTTTCTCTTCTCTAAGTGAAGAAGTTTTCCGAAAAGTGGAGTCATTAGGTAGAATCTTTTCCTCTTAATGAAGGTTTTTTGGGGAAGAGCTACTTGAATTAAATCTCTTTTTCAGAAAGTGTAGTATTGCTTTTGTATATAGTTCCATTGAAGATAATACATACTAAACATTAGAGAAAAATTTGTAATCATCTGAGTAGTTTTTTTTTTTTTTACTAGATAATGTGCTTTTCTCTTATAAGTAGGGGTCCAACTTAGGTTTACTTAAACTCTAATCTTAACTCTATTTGTAAAATCTCAATTCTAACCCTATTTATAAAACCCCAACCATAATTTTATTTTAGAAATTCGAGCTCAGGTTGAGTTTCAGATTGATATCTTACTATCAATATATATCTTATATTTATTTTATCACAAATCTATTGCCTAAAAAATTGAAAATGACAATTTATTATAAGAAAGTAAGAAAAATTCAAATACTACTTAAGAGTATAAAGAAAAAAAAACCTATTTTGGGAATTTTTTTCGCATTAAGCAAAATATTAGCCATATTTTTGAGAATGTAGAAATATAATTCTTTTCCATTCTGCAATTTAACATTAATATCATAATTATATACATACATATTAGCATTCAACTGTAAGAGAAACCTTATAATATCAATCACGAAAAAAGAAAATAATCCAAAAACTACAATAATATCAAGACAAATAAGATTATAACAAGTTCAAAAATCCAACTAAGAATCTAACTCCAAATCACAACATTCAAGTTAGGTTCAAGTCTATAACAAGGTCGAACAACTAAATTACAATATTTAACTTAGACCCTCAAGTTACAATATAACAACATGAAACATTTTAATTTCCCAATGTAGTCTTCATTCTTCTTGTCTTATGTTATTTTCATCCGCCAAGCCAAATTTTTTTTTTCTTGAAAGAAAATGCAAAAAAATTGATGTTATATTATACGATTGAATTTAAGGAGCATATATATATATATATGTAACAAATACCTCCTGTGAATTCCAACAATTAGAGATTTTTGTGTCAATCCCATCAATTCTACCTATATTACATCAATAACAAAATTAAATCAAAACATTAAACAATGCATATCAATACAAACATACACAACAACAAAAATATTTGAAATGTAAGCATTCAAGCTATAAAAATACCTATTCCAAAAAATGCAAACAAGCACATCCTTTTCAACACTAAGGGTGTGTTTGTTTAGGATAAAAAATTGTCAACTAAAACTTTTCAATCTAAAACTTTTCACTATCCATAATTACTTTATTTTTTTAATTATTTTTCACATTTTTCTACACAAACTACCCTACTTTTCAATCATTTATACAAAACTACCCATACAACTAACTTATATATTTTAACTTTATTCTCTTTACTCCTCATCATTACTCCTAATATATCACATCATTTTCTATTGATTTGACAACTTCTACTCCAAAATTTTTTCATCAAAAGTTTTACCTTCAACCAAACACACCCTAAAGCACATTTTCAACACTAGACAACATTTTCAATTTTCCACAGCACTAGACAAAATTTTTAAAAAAAATCAACAATGTTGAATAGAAAAATCAGTTGTCGGCATTGGAAATTATCGACAACAACAAGAAAAGCTGGACATTACTGTTGCTTAGGAAAGTAGAAGGCCTCACATCTACATGTTTTTAGCTTGCTACTATTCGTGCAGTCGGACGGAGAGAAGAATACCTGCTGGGCGCCGGTAGTGGCTACCTGCAAGGAGTTGGCGGCGAGAAGAGCTGAAGGGTGAAAAGCCAAAGAGGAAGGCAAGCTTGCTGGCAGTGAGAAGAGATGAAGGGTGAAGAGGAAGGAAGCTCGCTGTTGCTGACGGTGAGAAGGCAAACCAAGCTAGGGTTGGGGGTAGAACATTCCACTTTAGATGGGTGAGATATGAATGAAGTATTCAAATAACAACAACAATTCAGGTTTGCGTTAGCCTGAATCCAAGACCAAGTGTTGTTTTAATTCGGTTCCGATTCGGGCTAAGAAATTCAGGCTTGGGTTGGAAAAATGCAGAGTTTCAACACTGCAAAACCTTGGGTTCAAGCCGAACCCAGCCCAAGTTGTACCCCTATTGATAAGGTGAGTGCCGAACAAGGCGTGATACAAACATCTTATAATGAAGTTAGTAGTCTTCACCTCCTAGGGTGATTAGAATCATCATTAATGCTAGGTGACGGTGCTCCTTCAAGAGTTGCGACATTGATTAACTTCTTTAGATGAAAAGTAAGTGGACGTCAAGGTAATGTTATGTTTTCAGATCAATTTTGGTGTATATCGAAGAGCTTTAGCTCTCATGTTTCGGGGTTTTATTACTCAAAAGTGGTCAAGTATGAGAGTTTCGATCTTACAAAATCCACCATTTCTTTTGGTGCCGTTAAGGTATCAATGACTCTTTGAGTCAAGGAGTTAGCTGTTAATTCAACCTTTATCATATTAAAACATTGAATTTTTTGGGAATTTTATATTATAACTAATTTTAGAACTTATCATTAAATGATAATTGACCTTCTGAAATCCAACATGCGCCCTTCACCTAAAATTTCAGTCCAAATGACATTTTTCCTCATATACTGAAATTGGCAAGCTATTCTTATTGGGTATTTTATTTTAAATTTTTATAACTCCAAACCAATAATGATATTTATTAACATGTACACTTTATGAAAAATGTTAAATTCTAAAAAAATGAAAATCATTTAAGAGTGAATTTGTAACTATTAAGGGTGTGTTTGGGAAGTTTTAAAACTTTTGATAAAAAGTTTTGTGTGTAAAAGTTGTCAAATCAATATAAAATGATGTGATATTGTAGGGGTAATGATAAGGAATAAAGAAAATAAATTTAAAATAAATAGGTTAATTGTATTGATAGTTGTGTAGAAATGATTGAAAAGTAGGGTTGTTGTATAGAAATATGTGTAAAAAATAATTAAAAAAATAGTAGCTATGGAGAGTGAAAAGTTTTAATTTGACAACTTTTTTAAATTGTCAAACAAACCCTAAATTAAAAAATTTGTATATAACAAAAAAGGTTTTAAACATGGGACCAGGATTTCCTACAATAGCATTGCTTGTTAATCAACATCCGATGCCTTGTTTTTATTTTTTGATTTTTTTATAAATACGTTTTTGGGTGTATTTTGACCCATATAACAAGATTTATCATTTTACAATATTTTTATATTTGTTCTTATTTAAAAAATTAATTTTAGGGCATTTAAGCCATTTCTACTTTTTAAAAATCTTATTTTTAGAAATAAAAAATAAGTATGCAAAAATATTGTAAAATGGTAAATCTTGATATATGGGTAAAATGCCTCTAAAAACATGTTTATAAAAAAATCGAAAAATAAGAAATAAGAAATACAAGGCATCACTTATTTTGACCTGTGAACCGGCCTTGACTTGACCCGTGACCCGACCTTGACTTGACCCGTTTTTAGCAGGATAAAACTAATTATTTTTACCCAATATAGGGATAGGTCAAAATTTTTAACCCAAATTAAAAAAAAGGTCGGGTGAGGCGACCATATCATGACCCGAAAAGTCCAACCCCCATCACATATATTAATTTATTAAAAATTATAAGTCTGTATTTAAAATTTCTTATTATTTGCTTTCAACAATAGAATGATCAATTTATCCAGAAAAAAATCTAAGAATTAATAAGTAGAATTTACACATATATAACTCTTACATATAATTATATATTAACCTATTTTAAATTTACACTATATTTTCTCAAATTTTGTTTTATTAACGATATATTTTTTAATAATTAGTGAAATATTGAAGCATATAACATTTATATTAGTATAAATGTATTTTTATATTTGGAGTGTGTTTGGAAAATTGTAAAACTTTTGATGAAAAGTTTTGTATGTAAAAGTTGTCAAATCAATAGAAAATGATGTGATATTGTAGGGGTAATGATAATGAATAAAGAGAATAATTTAAAATAAATAGGTTATTTGTGTTGGTAGTTGTGTAGAAATGATTGAAAAGTAGGGTTGTTGTATAGAAATATGTGTAAAAATTAATTAAAAAAGAGTAGTTATAGAGAGTGAAAAGTTTTAAATTTAGAAGTTTTAATTTGACAACTTTTTTAAATTGCCAAACACACCCTTGATAGGAATATAAATTTTTAAAATTATCTTATTTGACTTGCGTGTTTTATTAGATCTGCTGTCTCGAAATTGGTTTGATACCAATCTAATGTTTGTCATGGGACGTATTAAAAAAAATGAGGGTCAAATCAACCTTGTTCCAACCTGGTATACAAATAAGGTCAAGCTCAATTTTCAAAAAGTAAGATCAGGGTTACACAAATCCTAACCAGGTATGACCCACCCGAATCCCCACCCCTAGTAACACGTGGTGCTATCATATTTAATCATGAGATAAATACATATGTTCAACTTTTAGAATCATAAATAAATATATGATTTTTAGTATTATAAATAAATACGTATCAATAAATAGATTATTGTTTTAAATTTAATGAATTGGTTTAGATTAAAAAAATCATCTATGCAACTATTGCATGGAATCATTATACGTCAATTTTATTTTTTCTTTGGGAAATTTATCTACCATAAAACCAAAGAAATTTTATGGCTTGTAAATAAGATTAAATATAAATCAGATGGAAGCACATTAACAGAACGCTTGTTTAATTCTCGAAGGCTTCAATTTTTGCACTTTTTTGGAGAAATGAATAATCCACAGTTGTATAGTTTTCACGATAGCGATGGTTCTGTTGATAAAATGCAGTAAGGTAGAATTTCTTAACTACATTAATGTGGTCAACCTAATTTGTTAGAAAGTCATACTCTGGAGGCATTAATAATAAAAAATGTTAGCGTGTATATATGATGGTGGAATATCTATCTACCATTTCATGAAATAAATATAGTAATTGGTTGGGAGGCTTATGGAAAAACATTTACTAATCAGATTAAAAATCAAGAGTTGAAATATCACGGCCATCTTGTGTGAAGGCAAGATAATTAATTGGCTGAAGGTGTTGTTTAAAAATAGATGGACCATCATTACAGAGTCACATGCCATTTCTCTCGGAGACCTTAATCTGTATTGAATATTACGATGATTGCGTAGACAGTTAGAATTCAAATCAAAACACTAAGATGTGATTGCAACATCAAGAGCAGACTATAATCCTAACAACTAAATAATTTATCAGTGATGATCAAAAGAATAATTTAATAGCGATGAATGGACAGTTAAGGGAAATATATAATCTAGATATAAAATAAGAACGATTTTTGTTTTGACGAAAGATTGAGGGCCACCAAATCAATAATTTTAAAAGGATTTGGAGAGGCCAATTTGTGGATGTTGGATCGGTTGGTCCCACGCACCGTACTTGGTTTGTAGCTGGCTTGCCTAATTGTTGCCTGCATTTAAAACGTTTGAGTCAAATGACCTGTTGCTTAATAGTCATATCTTAGCTGCCCTTTTCATGCGGGCCGAATTCAAATTTCAAATTGAAGTCATTTTTCAAGATTATCGATCTTTTGGTCGTCGCTTGATCTGGACCGTCCATTCGGACGAATCGAAGGACGAAATCATGACCATGTACAAAGGTTTTTTGACCACCGATTAATATAATATATATTCTCATATGGAATAGATGGAGGAGGAGAGTGAGTGAAAACTGTAGGTGGTGTTTGTGGCCTGGGCCAACAGATAAGTGGGGCTAGATTTTCAACATCATCTTCAAGGCTTTAATTTATAAAAATCACTCCCAATTTTCTAATTTATACTTCGTAACTTTCGATTTGGAAAATAACCAAAATATGATAAAGTTGCTACAACTAACATTAATAGTGATGTGAAGTTATAAAATAGCCTTGGTAAAAGTAAAAATAATTTATCTTTCTTATTTATGAGATATGATTCTGTAAACAGAGTATATCATAATTATAGAGCAATTCACCGCAAAATAGGTCCACACATATCAAAATGTAATAATTTATTATAAATCATTTATATGTATAAAAAATACTTCAGATAGTTTAGATGTTGAAGATACCATTTTAAACTTGATATTTACGTTAATTTATTTTACTATATTGATTTGATATTTTTTTATGAAAATTTTATACTATTTTAAGATGAAGCCCATATACATGTTTTTTTAATATAGGCCCATTACATGTTTGATTTGGTTAAAAATTGGTATGCTAATAAAATAAATAATTTAAATACAATTGGTAAGATAGATTTTTTTATTCATGATTAAGTGAGACATACAATATATGGATTGCATGGTACAATCACATGAACAGGATAATTTTACTTTATTCATTTAAAGAGTCGATTCAATCAAATAAGATAAAAATGCAAATTAATAAAAGTAGACTTAATTCTCCTATGCGCATATATTGTCTCTTTTAAAAGAAATAGTAAAGATAATTTTGTCATTTTAAAACTTTTACCATATTATTCAACCGAACCTTATTTAGAAATAGGGGAATATGTGTTCATCTATGCTATTTTTATAAATATATGGTCATATCTGTTAATATGGTATAAGTTGTATCGTATTTAGAATTAACCTATATAATAATTATATTTTTATTTAAATAAATATTTATAAACACATATCAGATAGAATAATGCGTTAAACCATCAGATCGGCTCCAAATAGCTAGATAATGCACTCCACTGAACACCATTTGATAAGAACGACCTTACCGTTTGAATTTTTAGGTGAGCTTATGAAATTGGAAGCATGTTGCAGTTATGGAAAACATGTAATTGAAACCAGTTCGTTAATATAAGTAGTAAGGCTATTAACTCGCATTGAACTCTAGCTTTATCTTTTCATTAAACTAAAATATCTGATCAATCAAACCATTAAGCAGTCAACTTTGATCAAATTTTTAGCCTAATTTGATACGAAAATAGATCCTAAAAGGATGAATGTCCTTGAATTTAGTTATAACTCTCCATTTTCTGGCAACATCTACCTCTTCATGATCAGATTCACGAATCATCAATCAATACCATGCTGACTACATAAATAATAATACATGGCTTTGATCATTTATAGATGGATCGTAAAATTCAATTTAAGTTGACCAATCAAGAAATTCATCTTGCAAAGGTTTACTTCCATTAGGAACTACATAGAATTATCACGTCGATGCGGGTCATTTTGGCAAAATCCATATCGGCTAATTATGAAAAAAAAAATTACAAATTGCAAGAAATTATCTAAATATTTTAATGTGGCGGAACCCCCATAATTATATTAGAAAATTAAGTACTGTTCCATTTGTCATTTACATAATCCACCTTAAATCGAAATTCTTTAAATCCGTAAATTAAAAAGTAAAGCAGCAACCCTTCGTTCGAAGCACAAGATGGGTGTGTTCTAACCCCCTTTAAGGCATGCGTACAAAAGTAAATTCAAATTCTCTGTGGCTTTGTTTTTTTAAAAAATTTTTTGATAAAAATACGAGCAACAGTTCATGTTAGCTCATCAAAACACTACAGTATTAGTTTAATTAATTAATTAAGGCCAAGACAACGGATGTAATTAATCTAGTAATTAATGTTAGTTAATCAAGGAAAGAATGGGTTCAACATGGTCGGCCAATCTGTGGAAGTTGAAGACTGCCGAATAAAATTCCGGGCCGTCCAATGACCTTCATTTGTCTTCCTTCGATTTGATTATTTTCGTCTCACGTCAGACGAAAGCTAGTCCCACTATTCTGCTCGCGGCCATACGCACTCACTTCTTGTAAGCGGTCATATTCTCATTCATGTCGGCAATCACGACTTTGGACGGTCGGATCTATGTTGAAACCGAGGACAGGTTCTGAAAGAGAAGATTTACGAAAGCCCCTGTTCTAAGCAGACGAGAAAATTGAATAAAGAGAATTGATTGGCTGATTGCATACTGTCAATGAAAAAAGTAACATTTGAAAAGGTAAAAAGTAAGGTTATTACGGGGGTGTTTGCTATCACGAAAAATTTTTCACTTTTGACGACTGTTTAATTTTTTAATTATTTTTATACTTTTTTTTATACAACTACTTTATTTTTTAATCATTTATACATAATTATCCATACACTTAACTTATATATTTTAACTTCATTTTTTTTTCATTATTATAAATATTATGTCATATTATTTTTTTCTATTTTAAAAACTTTTTATTAAAAATTTTATCACTTTCTAAACACACAAATAAGAAAATTAAAGATTGTATTAAAAATCAGAAAAATGTTTATGAGAATAAGAAATCCAATTCTATTCTCATAGCACTTCAGCCAATTTCATCATCCTAAACAAGCCAGTTTGGAAGTATTGAAAAGGATAAAACAGAATGTGAAGGTGATGCAAATTTATACAAATTTTCATTTTTTGGTATATAATAACTTTTATCTTTTCTCATTTCCCAATCCACAACCATTCTTGGGGCCTGTTTTGCCGCCCATTATGCATTTGCTTATTTATCTCAAAAAGCGTAGCATAGTTGTTGGTTTGATTTTTAAATATTGCACTTAATTTAAATTTTTACACATAAAAGCAAGAATTATAGCTTTTGTGCAAGGCCAGGATTTCTGACCTTCTTGTGACATGCGCGTTAAACAGGGTCTTCTTTATCCAATCTTTTCATGAATTTCATTCCATTTATTTTGATAGTCAGGAAGAGCCCCTTAAGCTACCTCGGTGAAGATCCGAATCTATTTATAATCTTCTTTCTCTTTTACTACTTTAGGATTTCATAATGCCTCGAGCATCAATTTAATTTCTGATTGGAACGTATAGGATTTTCGACGGTTCAGATTTTATTTTAGGCACGACGCATTGGCAACATTAATCAGTTCTCAGGTTCGACGGATGGTAAAGTTGGTACAATTGAGATGGATGGAAAACGTGGTTGCGTATTTATTTATTTTGGGGGAAGAATAGAATAGAAAGCGTTGGAGAGCGTTGAAAATTTCCGTTGCTGGATTCCCGTCTACTTGTCCATCTTCATTTTTCTAAGGAGTTGACGAAAATGACTTCAATATTTCAAGAAATGTCCAAACCTACGGCTGAAAGTGTTTGACGGCTTCCATTCCTGGACATTTGAAGTGAGCCGGTTCGGCCGGCCGGTTTTCCAATTTTGCCTTAATCTGGCTCCAAGGAATCCGGCCAGAGTGTTTTCGGTGAAATTGTACGCAGGTGTATTATTTGTTTTCAAAAAATTGCATGGGTACCTTATAATTTGCCTAAAATCGAAGGCCTATCACTTTCATATAAAGAATTTTATCAAATAAAAAAAAATTTCCATGTAAACAAGTAAAATTATAAAATGCAAAAATACTTTCACATACTAAAAATATCTTAAGTAATAATCTCACATCATGAAAAATATTTTTTTTGCATTTTATAATTTTATTTGCTTGTAGAGGCATTTTCGTTATTGTAAAAAAGTTCGAACAAATTATTTAGGTGGGAATGAGATTTTTTTCGAGGGTAGGTGGGAATGCAAATTTTAAAAACTAAGGATACACCTACAGTTTTGACCCAACTATACAGGTGTGAATACAAAAATCCGAAAAATATATCACTATATCTTTTAAAATTGCAAAGAACCTTATGATTTTTGTCCAAATTTACAAGTATATATGTACCCTATGGCATTGGGCCGGGGTTATATATCTAGTTATATTCACGTTGCCCACTAAAAGGAAATGCTTGCAACATTGCTCAAGATTATGGAGGTGTATTTATAAACAACAACCAGTTGTTCATAGAAATGTCATAGAAAAGTATAAATTTAAGATGTGTGTTTGGTTGGAGGTAAAACTTTTGAGGAAAAGTTTTTGGAGTAGAAATTGTCAAATCAATAAAAAGTGATGTGATATAATAGGAATAATGATGAAGAGTAAAGAGAATAAAATTAAAATAGATAGGTTAGTTGTATGGGTAGTTGTGTAGAAATGATTGAAA
>JAXCLR010000081.1:25901772-25957231 GCA_035584095.1 Annona squamosa
AGAGTAATTATGGAGAGTGAAAAGTTTTAGATGGAAAAGTTTTAGTTGACACTTTTTCATGTGAAACAAACACACCCATCGAATATTTAATCATCCAAGGTGAATGGGTAACACAATAAAAAAAAAAAGATATACTTGTAAAATATAAAAGATCTCAGCAACTTATAAATAAAAATGATAAGTAAAATAAGTATGATATAATTAGTCAAAACATAAACATTGAATGATATATGGCCAACAATGATAACTTTTATATTTTACATAGAATATATATTAAAGTTAAACTCATTCATTGATATAACAAGAACCCATGTGGATTCATTTATTTATATCTACGGTAACTCAAGAGGTTATGAATTATTAATCATCGAGTTGTTCGTATGACTTGTAGATTAGTTCAAAGCACACTTATTTATTAATTAACTATATGACATAAAATAAGTAATATATATATAATAAAAAATATTAACAACTTATAAACAAAAATGATAAGTAAAATAGTATGACATAATTAGTCAAAATATAAACATTGAACAATTGAAGGCTAACAATGATAACTTTTATATATTTACATAGAATATATATTAAAGTTAAACTCATTTATTGATATAAAAAGTTTAAACAAACATCTATGTAAGCAGGTTGTAATCAAGTTAAATAGATATAACAGATCATTAATAAGGTTGTCAGGTTAAAAAAGGCAAACTATTAATTGTTTATTTAATTAAACAGGCTGATAGGTTGATGAGTTGAACCTATTCTAAAAAAATTTCAAATTGATAGTGTATTTGGGAAGTAATAAAACTTTTAAATGAAATTTTTTTTGTATAAAGTTTTTTAATTTGAAGAGAATAATGTAATATGAAAGAAATAATGATGAAGAGTAAAAATAATAAAGTTAGAAAAGATGTATTAATTGTATAACAATTGTATAGAAATGATTAGAAAGTTAGATAGTAATGGAGAAAGATATAAAAAATGATTAAAAAATAAAAATGTCACGGAGAATGAAAAGTTTTAGCTTAATATTTTTTTTAATTGCTAGACACATACATAGAAATTATTAATAATACCATACTATTTTTAAATAATTGTTTTTTAATTAGTACGACGGTACGACCTAATCAAAATGTAAAAGGAAAGGTTGGCAAGGTTGTTGTTCCATTTATTCATGTTAACTACACATCGAATTCGCTGCATAGGATGATTACACATTAGCTCATTGCCTCATAAAAAAGGGTTTTTCTGCTCTAACTAAAGCTACCAACCTGATCTTTTTAAACTGCCTCTGCACTGAAAACAGGTAACCAAGGCGTCAATATCAAATAAGCTAAACCTATTATAAGGTCAACGATGAGTACTTATATTCTAATCTTTTGGATTTGATAAATAGGTATTAACTTTTTTTTAATTAACTGCATGTTTTATTTAATCTTCTTGATGTTACTGAACTGCTAGAAATTTAAATAAGGACTTATACGAGGAAGTCTTCAGATACACCAACTTAATTAGCTAGACTGTAGCTTATTGCTTTACAACCATTTCATCAACCAAAGACACGGTTGGTGGCAATGCATGGCCTTAGCTGCATGTTGGTAGGTCCTGAGAGTGAGGATCAGCTTGCCCCTAAAATTTTAAAATCATTCTTTCACCCATAAATTGTTTAAAAATAGATTAAACTACATTTATTCATTTTTAAAAATTATATTTTTATCATTATTCGGCCATAAATTTAGTTGAAAAAAGGTTAAATTTTGGTTGGTAGTAACATTTTTTAAAATTTAGTTGCAAATATTTTATGCCATAAGACACATGACAACATTTTCATTGATAGTATTTGTATAGACAGCAAAATTTTATTTGACTAACTACGAGAAAATTTCTTTAAAAAAGCATAAGAAAATGAACTTTTACAATATAATTAGATTTATATTTCACCGTATATGATAACTAAAATACCTATACAGGTGTGTTTAGGAAGTGATAAAATCTTTTAATGTAAAAATTTTTTAAATGAAAAAAATAATGTAATATGATAAGGATAATGACAAAAAGTAAAGAAAATAATATTAAAAAAAAGTCAATTATATAGGTAATTATGTAAAAATGATTGAAAAATACTTTAGTTGTATAAAATGAGTTCAGAAGTAATAAAAAAAAGATAGTTATCAAAAATGAAAATTTATATACTGCAAAGTTGTTGAAAATTTTTATAGCTAAGCAGGTACATCCTATGCTTAAAAATCTAAAATAAATATATACAGATTTTAAAAAATGATAAATTTTAATTTCTATCTTAAATACACGTAGATTCATAATTTTCAAAAAAAATTAAGAAATAATATTTTTGACCTCGCAAATTAATGTCCGGGCGTAAAAGAGCATACGCCAAGTACATGCGCGGGGAGTTCCACATAATTTTCTTCTGACTTCTTCTTTTTCCTAAATATTTGGCGTTTTTATCTATATTGGTAATGATCATTACTGATATATATATATATATATGCACAGTTAGCAGCCTGCTAAATTTTTTTTATTACAAATGGGAATGTGGTTACTTATTAAATCGTCATGCTATTGTGTGCACTATACATTTGTGGTTAGTGGTCCACATGCGCTGGATTTGAAGTACTTCAACAACAAAAATAAAAAGAAATTCGCAACCTTAACACTTATTTTATATTCCTAGTAAAATATTTGTCCATTTGCACGTAGTTTAATCAAGTAGGTCAATGGTTTTGATCAGGCATTGAAATGAGTATCAAAAGTGGAGATTTAGCTAGCTTTTGTTTCATATGCATTGTAAATCGCAAGTATGATTTTGCCTTTCGTACATGGTGGGTCAAGTACTGATACCTACTCTAGCAAACCAACATTGTTGATACTCTCTTTTCTTGCTAATTCCATCTGTAATCAGGTATTAGCCTGTAATTCCATGCGTCATCAGGTGTTAGCCTGTGATAATCAACTTCGGCTGGGCTCTAACTCATCTTAGCTAGCTGGTTAAGTACTAATGCAACAACTACACTACACTGTTTTTGGGAAGTAACAAAACTTTTAGATGAAAATTTTTTGAATTTGAAGATAATAATGTAATATGATAGAGATAATGATGAGAAGTAAAAAAAAAAGTTAAAATAGATAAGTTGATTGGATGAATAACTATACAAAAATAATTAGAAAATATGATAATTGTACAGAAAAACATAAAAAATGATTAAATATAAGATAGTTATGGATAGTTAAAAGTTTAAAATTAAAAAATTTTAACTTGATTTTTTTTCTTATTGTCAAACACACCTTGTACATATAAAGTGATACAATTTCAATTTTGGATCTTAAGCTTAGAGACATTATGACCAAAAAAATTAACTTTTTGCAAAATAGCTTTAGCAATGCTCAATATTTTTTGTCGCAAGAAGATGCTAATCAGCAATAATAATATTGCCGTTAGAATTTAGCTTTTAACGATAATAATATAATGAACATTGAAAAGAATAACTGTTTAGCAGCATATATGCATATTTATTGGACATGCAATTTATAAAGTGCCAACTTCAATCGGTTAAGAGTTTTTGCATATTAATCAGGACTTGCATATAACTGATTCTATCCTTATTTTATAAAAGATTATTTTTCATCGTTCATATTCCGTGAGTGCTAGTCACAAAGACAATAACTCTTATCATATTCCATGAGTTCAAAAATAAGATATCATATTGATGTATGAGGACGAAATGAAATTTTTTATTTCTCAAAAGCACATTCTTATTTTAAAAAATAATGACTTACTTTTCACATTTCTTGTACAATTTTTTTAGCTCCCTTGCAATTTTATCCATTCTCAATATATAAGGGCATTTTTTTCCACCCTACATTCTCTTCCATCCCTCATTCTCATCTAATCCCCATCTCATCAAAGTCATAAACATGATGAGATGCATGAATTTGAGTAATTTAAATAACATATCTTTCAAAAGGGAACGATTCCATACTACCATGAAACCCCTTTCTTTTTTCAAAATACTTTTTTGAATTTAAATTATTTATCGTGTTATCCATATATATTTATTAATGGTTCTAAAAGTCACATGTATTAGAAACCTTTTTTTTTGCTAAGAAACTATTATACAGGGTATAGAGTGTACACTTTGAAAAACCTTAATATCGACTCAAAAAGATGCTAGTTTTTACAAACTATCAGTTTCGAATCAAAGAGATTTTTGGTAGCATAATAAAAACATAGTGCTAAACAAGTTAAACGGTTTGGGTCTGGATAATTCCAAGCAACCCAGTCTGAATCAATGCAAGTATACGAAGTATGACTTATGACCAGAGTATCAAAAGAGCAGCTCTTATCTGTTGTAAAAGGAAGGCCAATTAATAATGCATCCCGAGGTATAGATTGACCTCATATCATTATTTAAGACTTTGACACAACGATTTCCAAGGGATCGAGGGTCAATTATGGTAATGTTAGTATTGCAAACGAGCTAGCTATCAAGGCATGCAACCATTTTTGGCCAATATCTGATAGATAATCTTAGCCGTCCATCAGGTCTTCTTCCTGCTTGCTGATCAACTGATGCTTAAGTAGAGAGGTAGGTAGCAAGCAGATCTAGCTATTAATACATACATGCCTTTGCTAGAGGCAGTCTTTCATGATGCCAGGGTAGGATTTGGCCCACAGATTCATTGCTTTGGAAATGTAACTGTATTAATTTTAAGCGACAACTTCAATACTACACCAATGTTTCTTATTTTGATCTAAAACATTTCGCTACAACAACCTTTTCTTCTTCTTTTTATATATGTATCTGGCCACATACTACAGCTTCCAAGAAGTCTACAACAATGTTTAATTTATGTATAAAAATATTGACATTATTAGCTAGAAAACCAAGGCCATGATCCACTTTCATGGAAGTCAATGCATCTGTAGTCCTTGAATATCCAATTATCATAAATTATAGATGGATGACCTCAAAGTAGATGCATGATGGTCCCCATTATGAAAACCGTTAACAAATCCAAAAGTAGTAGCAACCTGAAGTTCAAAAATCTACCCGGTTACATCTAATTAATGGATGGCTTAAATAACAATTGGCAATGATGTCCAGCATTCAGCTGAAAATGGTGAGAGAGAGAGAGCGCGCGCTCCAAATTAAATGCGTCTTTTTCCGGTTTGAGGAGAGTCTAGCTAAAATAAGATATACCCAGATAAATATACAGCATTTACCCGAGTGAGGGGAATGAAAGGTTCATGAATGCATGCATATTCACGCAAGAAACAATATGACTTAGGCACCCAAAAAAACAACCAAAAAATGGCTAGTGTTGCTTAATTAGCTTGTTTAAAACTGCAACTCAAAGAATAGAAGTGATTACCACAAGTGACTACTTTTTCTTTTCTTTTTTTTTTTTTTTTGATGAGAAAAGAAAACCTTATCCCCTCTCCCCAACGCTTTGGGAGGGAGATTGGATAAGGTGATCCGAGCAATTCATTGACAAAAAATGTCTGTACAGATTTTCTCGTGAATAACATGAGGGGGGGTGTCCCACCACTCCTGTTGATCCAATACAGAAAGAGAAACAAAATCGGCCAAAGCATGCGCCACCGCGTTCCCCTGTCTAAGAACATGATGAACCGAAATGAGATTTGAGGATTGAAGGATAGCCTTGATTTCATCAATGATCACCCCAGCTGGGGAAGAGATAGGGTCGTCAGAAGAGAGGAAATGAACAAGAAGGAGGGAGTCCGTTTCAATCTGGAATCTATGCAATTTGAGTTGAATGCCCCAGTAGGCCCCCAAAAGGCAAGCACGCGCCTCCAAAAGTAAAGGGTCCAACGAACCACTCAGTCTCCAACCTTTAGCCGCAATGAAAGCGCCACTTGAGTCCCTGATACCGCGGCAAAACCCATAGACAAAGACCGATAGATAATCCTGGCATCGACGTTCATTTTGAGATACCCATCAGGGGGTGTAGTCCATCTAGGGACCAAGGTACGATCGATCGCACCACCAAGAGTGAGAGGGGTGACCCGTCGGTATTGCTCAAGATACGCCTTGCACCAGCCCCAAACCTTGGAGAAATCCGGTTTGGTTCCATCAGCCCGAAGAGAGTTTCGCAAGAACCAAATCCTCCAACAACAGAGAAAGAAGAATGCGAGATCGTTAGGCCTACAACGAACCGCCATGGACATGACCAGGTCCTCAACAGTGACAGGAGACAAGGAGTGCCTGACCGCCCTCAAACATATCCCCCTAGTAAAAGCACATTCAGAGAAGAGATGATTAGCATCTTCAATAGCAGCCCTGCAAAAAGACACCTAGGATCAACATGAATGCCCCGGTTTCGCAAATTGGAAAGAGTCGGGAGTCTATCCTTAAAAAGTCTCCAAGAGAAAATGAGGATCTTGGATGGGAGCCAAGATCCTCATTACTTAACAATTCAAGAAGCCATGTTCCATTCACAACAGAAAAGTCAGAAGTTTCAATCTTGTATGTATCGACAAGTAACATACACATCAAAATTCGATTAGTCTTCATTTAGATTCTTTGCAGACGAGCAAGTCAAGTCCATGTGACCCCTTCCATATAAGCTTGATTAGAAATCTATATTAATTCTTCTCTGCCAAGAAATCAATTAACAAACTAGTATGCTTTAAACATGCATGAATGTTGTCAAGGTTGAAATGGATTTTAGTTAAACAATATAATTCCAGATGATCAATTAATAATATGTGAAAATTTTTAAAACAATAGTAGGCCAGGTTTACCATCCAGAGCATAATAATTAAATTTCATGAGATCATCAAAATCCCTAGTAAACCTATATACAGATAAAATTGTGTCCCAAATTGCTTTTATTTGATCATCTACCTGATTGATTGGTAAACAATTAATTGAAGATGAGACTTGTACAGAAACAGTCGGACATCTGAAAGTCAACTCATGAGGCTAGCAATGAATCTTTTGGAGCTAATGAATGGGTAATGAAGTTGAATCCTGGAAGATGATGACCTGTATATATCTTCTATTATATACTCAAATTGGCAGATTATGACTAGGCAGTGAAAGCCCGAGTGTTCGTTTTGGAACTCAGATATGTGTTGGTTATCTGTCACTTTTAGGATCCTCCAATTGCACACTCCCGTTGACATGAATTATGCTGATGGAAGATGCGCTTTCTTTTATCCTTGAATCCCTTCATTCATGATTTCATGTCAATTTTATGCCTCTACACACATTTCTTAGTTATATAAATGGCGAGATTCTGAAATTGTGTTGTATAATATGGACAGGCCACTTAAAGATATATAGGCCTAGGCCAAGCCCACCACGGCCGAGTTTTTAAGATTTTTCAAAGAGAAAAAAACATGTTGATCTCATTCCTTGAGTTGCAGTCCAATCACCCAAATTCTCTTTTAAGTCCTCTGACATTGGCAAATCCATTGATAGCCAGCGCCAATATTAGGACTATTTAATCGAATAAAACTAAGGTTGAACAAATTAGGAACTAGGCCAAATTTGGCCCAACTAATGATTTTTTACTTCACATGTCAGTTTAATACTATTAAAACGAGATAATAATACTACCAAAACTCCTGCCCATTTAATATTGCTAGCTAAACCCACCATATCCTTTTGCCCATATCGATAGCATGCTCCGGGGGCGATGGGTAGAATGAAAAACAAATTTGTTTTTTAAGATGTATTTATTCAATGTGACATCTTGATATTAAAATGAGGCATATCCACAACTCTCAAATTATGGAGAGAATTTCCTATAAACACCCTATTATCAGGGTAAATTTTCTAAAACTTCCATTTTCAAGGGGGAATTATAAAACCTCCATTCAATGGAAACTGTGTTATAAAATCATTTCCAATGAGGGAGAGGAGATGGTGGATTTCGAACGCAGACGGGCAGCCCTGTCCGTGACCAGCAGGTTATCACCCCGCTGGCTTCTCGGAATGAAATCGATAGAGTTAAATTAAATAATATAATAGCGATTGAAAATAAAATGGTGGGAAGGAAGGTAGAGTTGTTATGGAAAGCATGCATTAAATCGGCCCCTGAGAATGGGTTTTCCGTTCATGGAGTTGCTGTCAATTAACACAACTTGTATGTATTATCCAAGTCAGCAAAACATTGCTTCATTTATAAATTCAATTATAATTTAACTTTCTATAGCCCGTCTTTCAAATCACAGAATATTATGGCGAATGAAATGGGTTGGGTTATTAAAACCCAGGCCTGTTCTGATTCAGCAGCAACAGTAGACAAGAAAGGATTAGGTAACATCCATATATCATCACCAATTGAATATCAGGACTGTGATTCGTACATCTACGGTCAACAAATTCTCAATGATATTAATTCTCTCTACCTAACCTTGGGATTGAGCCATCTGGAGATTATTCTGTCTTCTGGCGATTTCTTATTGATTAATCTCTTACCAGAAGATTTTGGGAAGATCTCTAAGTCTCAAAAAATATATATTATCAATGGACCATCTCTAACAAGTTCGAATTCATCTAATCCGTATGAGAAATTGATTCATTAAAATCATCAAGATTGTAATTTTGGATGCGGTCATAGAAGAGACTCATTAAGCTTAGGCAGTGCTGGGTTGTTAGATGAGCCATCAAAATGCTCATCAATCAACCTCTCATCCAACATTCAATCCTCTAACACCTACCTCTTGCAAAGGGACCCCTTACCCATCCACCCAAAATGATATTTGAAGATTTTTGTTTTTTTTTTTAAAAAAAAAAAAAAGAAATAGCTGTTGGAGTAGATAAAATAAATATGTAACTAAATCCAAATTGTACACCGTGAGCATCAAAAATCGCTTTGCAATAGGTCAGTGTGTAAAGATGTAAAAGTGGGAAGGAACAATAGTTAGACATAAAGAGAACAAGTTTGAAAAGGTGATAATAAGTTCTACCCATATGAAAACACAACAAATCTCGTCTATTTTTTTCACCTCATGATTCATAAGACATCTACTGTATCTATACATGCACCCAAAAGTGCTATTTGGAGAGTATTTTTTTTTTTAAAAAAAAAAAAAAATAGTAGTTGGAGTTGATAAAATAAATATGTAAATGAATTCCAATTATACATCGTGAGCAACAAAAATACTTTGCAATAGGACAATTTGTAAAGATGTAAAAGTGGGAACGAACAATAGTTAAAAATTCCAATAACGAATTTGATGTAGTACACGGAGTGCATTTAGCTTCGACATACTCGTATGCAAAAAAAGAAATTTCGAATTTTTATAAATCTACTAATTTAAGTATATTTAACATGTGTATTAAATTTTACCAATTTTGAAAATTTATAGATATCTTTTAGATTTTTAAAAATTAATGGCTTTATCGTAATTTACAAAAATATCAAAAATGTCACTAATTTTAAAAAATTTAAAAATCTCCAAAGGTGGCAAAACTTAATATGCATCTTAAATATACTGACATTAATAATTATATAAAAAATTTCAAAAAAAATATTAACAAATGAGTTTAATACACCGGAGTACACCAAAGTTTAATGCGCCTGCCCGCTAAATCAAAAAAAGAGAACAAAGTTTAGAAAAAAGGATAATAAGTTCTACCTCTATAAAACCCACGTTACACATCGCATTTATTTATTTATTTATTTATTTTTGACTTCGATGATTCATAAAACATCTACTTCATCCATGTATTTAACATCCAAACTGTCTAAAATATTACTAAGTAGACAAATGACAATACATTGTTACACACTAATGCACATGTAAATGGATTTTCTTAACTATTTTCATAATTTATAATAAATATATATTTTTAAGCAAATGTAGCCCCTGTAAATCGTTGGTTAAAATAAAAATAGATTTTTAAACTAAACAATTGATGTTAAATATAATAAATGAGTTTCTCATCTACCGTCAAAAAATATAATGAAGGGAACGAGTTTTCCTATCTACCGTCATGATGAGAAAAATGAATGAAGTTGCATAAAACTGCTTCTATCATAGAAGTTCTATGTAACCTTAAACTACGAGATAATTGTAAGAAAAGATACCAAAAGAGTGGGAAAGTGGATCTTTTACATGTTACCAAACAGATCAGTGTACGTTGTGAAACACCAAGGTCGGAGCTTGCTGGTGGAGGGGCTGATGGCACACACCCACCCCACAGAAAAATTATCTCAACCTTTCTTAATTGATAACCCAACACCCTCCGTTTCTCTTATCAACTCTATCTTTCTTTTTTAATTTTTTTTTCCTCAAAGGTAGTTTCTATTATCAACTCTTGAAGGCGACTTGAATCATAAGGCTGAATGGTCAAGTTACCCGCCTGTTCAGGATCATACAATCAGATGGAACACAATAGGATTTCTCATTCCCCCCCAACCACAAAATAAATATATAAATTACTTCCTATTTCGAATATAATTTCCCATTTCCCAAGATGCAGCCACCTTTTCTCATCCAAATTGGATGATCCTGAACAGGCTAGAAAAGACATGGATCCACTGACTGGAAGTTTAACAGAAGTAGAAGGAAGAAGTAAAGAAAGAAATAGAGATATCTAATAGCAATCAACGGGCACCAAACATGACCTAAGGAAGTTTGCAAAGTTATCTGGAAAAGAAAAAAGAGAAAAAAGACAGAGCCAAAGCCACGAGATCAAAGAGTAAGGACCTTCTGATTCAAGGCATTTACAGAGGATTTGACCCAACGATTCTTGGGCCTCTTAGACCAAACCTTAGGCCCCAAGAAATATGAGAAACCACTTGAGTCCCACCGCTACGAAAGAATGTCCAATGAAATTTAAGAAAGAAGTAATAAATGCATTTTCGACACCTTGTCATGAAATAAAATCATCCCAGAATTAAAATAAAATTTAAAAGAAAAAGGAAAAAAATAAAGAAACCTTTGGACATCCGCTAATTCCAAGCTGTTCATTTCTCCTCCTTCCACTCCCTTATCTTTCTGTATTTACACAATAACTGTAAATGGGGCAGGTGGGTCAGCATGCAATTGCTTGCAACACAGTACAAATCAGTTCACCATGATCTTTGGGCCCCTATACTTGTCTCCAACAACGAGGAAATCATCAGGTTTCTCAGTCTCTTCCAGCCATGCATACCCTCCTGCCTTGTCAGATCCCAATTCCATGTCCCCTGTACAGATAATTCAGTCACGTAAATGGCACAAGTGACAACTAAAACATAGAAACTTGACACCCTAGAAAGATGCAGGATAATGACCATGCTCAGTCTTCAGTTCTGAGCGTTTGTCAAAAGATAAACAACAAAATTTCCATTAATAGTGGAGGATATAGAATAGCAGCAAAGAGCATTGGCAATTAAGTTGGAACATACCACTGCAATGAAGAGGTTACACCTCAAAAATATTGAAACTAGGACAATTACAGCCTCCCATATGAATTCAAGAACATTAGACATCAAATAAGAAAAAAAAAAAATCACAGACAAATACAAATATAAATATTGACAAATGAAGGTCCAATAAGATCCAAGAATGATGACTAGAATATTCCAACTGAATAGGTTGTACTACCATAAGTTTTGTACGAATCCTGATATCAAAGGGTGCAAAACGGAGCAGACCTTCACCCAAAGGAATTAATGGCAATGATTTTGATATCTCTTCCAGAGTGCAAAAACTAGTAGAAACCTATGGGCTAGTGGATCAAATAATAGCACTTTGAAAGTAAAGATCACTCAGCACCATACAGATTCCACATGCTGTTAAGCCTTAACCACAGAATGACCATGATGACCAAAGTCTAAAGATGGGTGAAACTCATACAATGTACACAGATGTATATTGATGTGAAAATATTCAAACCTTATTGGGTGTCCTGATCTGCACGCCACATTCAATAAAATAAATAAGTGAATGGAAAGTCTACGAATGCATATAACAGTTCAATGGTTGACAACAAAATAGCACATTGCATTCAGTCAGCATTTACATTGCTAAAAGGTTCATCTATGCATCACAAATATGAGTGGAACACATGACTAGAGTATTCAGGTGCAATCTGACAAAACGAAGCAACTTGGAAGTTGGAACTTAACCAATGGGAGGGCAGATGTTGGAATAGACAATAAGATAGACAAGTTTAACTTCTGAATCTATGTATCATGATGCTATTTAAATAAGCTACTAGAATTCTCTGCCGGAGCAGTAAATTTTACGTCAAATGAACAGTTGGCATTATATCAGCAGCCACACAAAATCCGTAAATCAGGGGCAGAATGAATTACAAAATCCACAACCAAAGATCCGCATGTTCAGCTTTCAGTTTATAATTTTTGAGGTGCTAGTTTTCAGTGGATGGATAGAATATATTTCATAGATTCCAAATCTTATACAAATATTAGCAAGCTGACTTTAGATACACAGATACATTCACAAAATACATCAAATCCACAAAATCAAATCAACAGAGCATAAGAACAAAGAAAGTGTGTCACATTTTCATGCAGTTTCTAGGTCAAAGTATCCAAGATGTTGAGCAAACAAATATAACAACCAGGTTTCAGTTCTTTCCAATTCAGAAAGCATTGCTGTCACCACTCGACTTTCAATATCTTACAGTTCAAATGCCCAGGCCATAAGGTCGTAGGAAAATGACACTATATATGCTATTGTAACTTAGCTAAGTAACAACCCTGCGTATTTTATATTTTTAAATTTTTTTTCTTTATTTATTTTTAATGGGCCCAAGCGTATTTGGATCATATACCAAAATTTATCAAATTTAAATTCTCGCACTTTTTTTTTTTAACAAATTTTCGAAAATTAAAAATTGTATCCTTTTTCATGTGCCTAAGAATGTGAAATAGGTGAAAATTTTTCATTTCTTAAACTTATAAAAAAATATATACAAAAATTTTTTAAATGATAAAATTTCGTATATTTAGTTTTCTGTACTTGGGCCCATATAAAAATGAAAAGAAAATATCAAAAAATATGAACATATAAGGTTGCTACTTAGATAAAAATTCCAACCATACGCATAGTATCATTATCAAAAGTTGTATACACATGTCCATTTCAAAATCCATAAGCACCAGAATAGCGTTGATAACTGAACCACGGTCCTGGCTTTTAAAATATCCGAACAATGAAATGGTAAGCACCTAGTATTCAACAATAGTGGCACATACATACAGACTAGAAACTGCAAAGGAATGGACAATAACTACGTCAGGTGTCAGCAGTTATGTGCATACAGAACTCCTTGCCCAGGTGGTATAAGATAAAGTGAACAAAGTGCTCCCGGAGCACGAGTGAGCCATGTCAACTTGAGGGAAAGAAAGAATCTAAGCCGGCGTGGCTCAGGAGGAGGAAACAAGAGCCAGACTCCTCAGCAGGCTAAACAGCAAGAACCCAACAAGACATTCTAGGATGACGAGGTTTTGCCCATTCTCATTGAGTTGCTCACTGACCCTCTGACCATCAAGTTGCTGGAGCCGAAGCCGTTAACGAGTCGAGCCTTTGTTTTGTCTTTAGGGGCCCCTTTGAATAAAAACCTAAATGATGATAGAGCTGGACTGACCTAACCCGATCTGATCTCCTATTTCTCCATGACCGGACCCATTTCATTGACCAAGAGTCAAAAAGCCTAGAACTCGTTCTTTTAGAAGTTTATCCTTCAGCGTTGAAAGCGGACTCCTCTAATCCTGCAGCTAAAGGATGAATCCCTTCTAGAGGCAGTTGACATAAGATGAAAGCGTTCAATTCAGCTCATTCCTCTGCCACGCTTCACTGGTGGGTTACGGAGCAACCGAGGGATAGGATAAGTCACATGTGTATGAAGGGAAATGAAGGGAGAGAGTTTCGCGATGGAACTGTCTTGAGCCGGCAAAAGCGCTTTGGGTGGCACGAGTCTTCATGACAAGAAGAGAAAGTTCCTCACATCAATTAATTAGGCTAAATTCTATTTAGCAACTTGCAGGTCAAAAGTTGACCAACAGTCTCACTGAGTTTTGCTACCTGACAAGTGTCTATTGGGAAAGTGCCCTTTGGTCATAATGAAATGACCAAATTAGCACACATGATAAATACTGTTCAGACAGATTCCATCAACTGGATTCCCTAGCCCGTGAGCCAAGAAAGCAACAATAAGGTAGACTAGAGTAAGAAACTGTGGGCAAGCACATGTGATAAACACTCTTCAGACAGATGCGATTATATGGATTCCCAAGCCTGCAAGTCAAGAAAGCATGGGCTCACTAAAATCCAACAATCAGGTGGATAACTGTAAGAAACTGTGGGCTGGCTAAAAACCCTCCAGTTAGCAGTTATCAGCTAAAGAACTACTTGATTCTGGCACGACAGTGGGAACATGCTGATGCACCACAATATCATGCCTCAATAAAAGTTTTAGTGGTCCATAAAACTTGTTTTTTTAATGGCTCCCGGTTTGACACCCGGGACAAACTCATTATTTCCTAGGGTCGAACCTGGGATGCAGGCAACGGTGTGCCCAAGATGCATGCCACCTGTGCTGAAGCACGGATCCATAAAACTAAACCACCAGAAACAAATCTTTTGACTGTTAAAATCTTCATTTTTGGTTATTTAGTTTTGTGGTGTTAAACTATTTTTTGGGTAATTTAGTGTTGTGGCCCATGAAAACTTATATTAAGCCAAACACAAAATTCTAAATCCAATAAACGGGTTGGATTTCATAAATGAAACAATTCAGACATTACAAGGGATTCTTTTGAAACTTCAAAGGAACCGATTCCCTGTGATCAGCGCTGCCTCCTAGATCACATTTGTTGAATATAAAAAAAATAAAGCATCTTCATGACACCAAGTTTATGTTGGTACGTTGACAGCACTATTAAAAAAATGCCAATTGTTGCCTTAAAGAATGACTTTCAGCTTTCTGTGTTGCACCCATGCATATAAAATAAACCTAGTAGGCATATGGAAAGAACAAATAAAGAACAAATTAAAAACTATCATGAATGCTGCTGTGCACTTTTTAGCTAGGAATGACATAATATGCTGTCAATTCACCATGCAGGAATCCAATAGGACAAAAAACAAACCTGAAAAACTCATGTATGGAAGATCATTATAGTATGTGCAGTGTCGTCCTTCGGCATCTGAATAAGGGGGGCCAAGCACGTCCAACACTGCACATGACGTCACTGCCGTGAAACGATGCATATTGCCACCTGCCGCTGGGTACAGTATAGAGGTATTGCATGGAGCAATAAGGACATCATCTAACTTCAACTTTGCCAATCGGACCTCAGAAGGCTGGACTGTGGGGATTACTGAATCGTGTGACAGCAAAAATACATAGCAATGGAATAAAATTAATCCATAGAAATACTCTCCTTCATCTAAAGAAATGGAACCAAGAATATAAGAAGAAGAATATGCAACTGACAAGTTGAATATTTATTATGAACTTTTTTTTTTTGGAAAATGCTAACTAAATTACTTCAATTAATCATACACCTTTTAAGAACGATGACATCCTTATTTAAGGATCCAGCATTACAGGAGATGATTGAACCTTTGAAGTGTGAGGCGAAGAAATCGAGCTAAGAAAAGTCTCTTGGTTATGCATGGATGCATGTGCACTCACAAAACTCAAAGAAAGCTTACAGTGGGAGGGGTTGATGGTCTTCGTGGCAGCGGAAATATCAGCCCAGTCATACGATTTGATGTGCATAGAGCCAAAAAGAAGCTTGCTGAATACTGTCATACCCGGATGATTATGAAGTGGAATGACACCTGACGGGGGCAAACAGAAGATGCCAATCTGCAGGAATACATGAAACTGTGATATCCACAAGAACAATGTATCAGATTGTATCATGCTGGATATACATACTGCTACATACAGAGAATTTGTCGCATTCATATAAATGTAGGTATGTTATTGGTGGGGATCCTTCAGCTTCAATGGTACTGCCATGCAGCATTTCCTGGTTCACTGGATTTGTTGGAGTGGATCCTTGAGTACTGCTGGCCCAGAAATACGGCATGTCCTGATGCAATCCGACATCTCCTGGAGTCATGCTATCTGCATGAGACAAGTAATAACCATAAGCACAAGCAAAAACAAACAAAGAAAGGGAAATAAAAAAAGGAGACATCCTTGTTGCCATAAATATGTGCTATAATAAATGATAGTCCAGTTTGCATCTATCATCACATTGATATGGACATGAAAGAAAATAAGTCGCATGCATGCAAAAACAATTATAAGATTCTGTCAAAAAGGAAAAAGCACATACATGACTCTAGATGAAAACTGCCATCAAAATGACAAGCGGAACATTCAAGGTATTCTAACTTTTTCTTTTTTTTTTTTTTTTTGATGAAAAAGGCAGCCTGGTGCATTATGCTCTGGCTATTCGTGGAGTCACGAGTAGGGCCGAACCACTTTTAAAGTATTCTAGTTATGATGTGGAATGATGCTCGATGTTATCTACATGCATATGGTCTAGAATCACAACACTATTATCCACCAATTCACATCAGACCTTAGCATGTTTTTAGCTCACCAAATATTACAATTAATTGAACACATTTAACTATGGTAATGATTCAATACAACTGTTTTAATTCTAATTATATTTTCCCAAAGCTATACCATTTATCATGTTTATCCTTGTAAATTTTATTTATGATTCCAAAAATCACATGAACTGAAAACTTTTATATACCATACACATAGTATACATTTTTCAAAAATTCGAATGGTTATACATTCGCTCTCAAAATATGCTCTTTTTTTTTTTGGAAAAATTTGAGTTTCCCATGAAATTATTTTTGGTAGCATGATAAAACAAGATGTGTCAAACAAAAGAAAAGGATTAGATTTGAAAAACAAAAACAAAAACAAGGGTGGCTGCATGGAGGCTCCATGCAGGCTTTGGCTGTATATTGAATCATCACTCAGCAAATATTCCTAAAATAATATGACCCAGGAAGTGATAAGTTGATTGGGCAAACATTGAAAAAAAAATATCATTAGAGAAGGAAAAATAATGAGGAAAAATAATGCTTTCCCTGAGTTAGCTTAGCCGGTAAAGAGGCATACAGTTGCATTTTGTATAAGGTTTAACTCTACGATGAGAGAGAAAGGAAAAAGACAACAACGGAAAAAAGAATCAAATGGTATTTCACCATCCCAATAGAATGATTGATACCATTTTAAAAAGGTAAACTACATTCAATGGCATGCCAAAGCAATATCCTATTTGAGGTGGATACCACTAACAACGTAGAAAACAAGAATAAGAGTTATAAAAAATGGAATATTCACTGCATGAGGCTCCTGCCAATACAAGGCCTACAAATAACATGCATACATGCACCTGTGATGTTTATGTAGAACTTCAGCAACTCTCGTGATCATATTGGAAGAGTACATGGGTGCATATGTCAACAGTTATGAAACAAAGAACAGATAGTAATCGAATGTGTATGTGTATATGAATACACATAATGCTCTTTGAGATATATTTATGTTGCTGACATCAAACAGCTGGAATAAAAATTGTCTGATGGTATCATACATGCTTGCATACTCTTGCATTGCCATACAGGACAAGAAGCTGCTCAGATACTTATGCATTACCCCAAATACAATGAATGTCCCACGATCAAGGATTCCCGAACAGATAAACCACCAATGCAAGCCAAAAAAGCCAAGACAATAGCGCACATTTTTCTTTATCCAGAAAAGATGAGAACTAGGAGACATTTTAAAACATAACAACGGTATCCACAATTTACTGACATTTATCTTCAATATGAAACATCATTGATGTTTCTCTCCTCCATCGTGACATTGAAATGCTGCATGCTTATAAAGAACGAGATTATTACTTCAGATCAATGGTGAGTTTTACCAATTTTATTTTTCAAAATCTAACAGATTCTCTCGGTAAGAGAAGCCATATATCTGCAAACCTTGACATCCAACTCGCCATGCATTGAACATTGTTTCTAATTTGGCCCAATATTTCCCTTCTTTCTTCTTCTTTTTTTGATTCCTTAATGCATTTCATTTATTGATTGCCAAAAAATAATTACAAGACAAATGCAACCAATGCATTGTACTGATCTTGGAGTCTATTAAAATCCTCGCCAGAATTCATGCACCTCAAAAACTAAGCAAGTAAACATAGCAATTTTCTAAAAAAATTTAAAAAAATCTAAGTTCACTTAGAAGAGCAATACACAGTTAAAGAAATCAAGCAAAGAACATATAACGTGAGAGTAAACAGAAAATGATATTCTTTGAAGAGAACAATAATTACATCAACGAGAATTTAAATTTCAACACAAGCATGCGCACGTCCAATCCTCCTCCTACCTTCAGCTTGCTCAAACTAAATTCTCGATGACAGAAGCACTTGCACGCAGAAATTCAGGCACAAGCAAATCAGAAAAAATCATTCAAAGCACGGATTGAAAAGCGTACCTAGAACGGAGCAGAGCCGTTGGACGTCGTCGGGGGAGGGAACGGCAGCCCCAGCGTGAGCGAACACCTCCTTGCACGTCTCGTACAGCTTCTGGACGACAGCAGCCGGCATGGATTTCCGGTGCCGCCTCCGGTTCTTCCTCGCCCTGCTCTTCTCCGGCAATTCGCAAAATTGCTGCCCCGTTCTCTTGATCAATCCCGTTTCAATCCTCATCCAGGCCAGAAACAAAGCAACCAAAGCAATCCCAAGAAAAATGGGAGTTCTAGAACACTTCCCAACTCGTCGATATAATCTTTCAGTTCCCCTACTGGGTCTATCCGGACTCCAGAGGGTGAGAAAGATGTGATCTTTTTTAAATAATATTATATGCTTCTTTCGATGGAGTGGTGATGGGGATTTGGGGTTTAAATGCAGAGACTGAGAGGACGAATGTGGTGTGTTTGTAGGGAGAAAAGAAAACCAGGGGCCATGAAATGCCAGATAGACTAGCGAAGAGAAAAAGTGGCCGGTTTTTTCCTATGGGCTGCAATTCCAAACAGCGGATTCGAGTTTTTATTATTTTATGCATTCTTCCCATTTTGCCCTTTTCAAGTCCCTATCTCTTCCAACCACGACTACGAACATGGATTGCGACTCGATGCTCGCGCGAACTCAACGCTTGCGCAAGCTGTGCCTTTTCTTAACATATGTAAAGAGGGCTGCTACGGTACATTTGTCCAAAAATAAGTGTTGCATATGTTAGAATATAATAAAAATTTATATAATTATTTATCAATATATAAATTTTATAGCAATTATTTAGATGTTGAAAAAATTATTTTAAAGTTATTATTTACGTTAAACTATTTTATTATATTGAATTTGTACTATTTTCACATGAAGTCCATACATATACCGATTGGGATAAAAATTGATATGTTAATAAAATACATTATTCTAAATACAATGAATTGAGTAAATTATAATTTGATTATCATATGGAGCCCATTTCAGTGGTGCTGCACCTAAATATTTCTTATATATATATTGGCAGCAGGTGCAGCGCCCGCAGTGGCACTGAAATAGGCCCCATATAATGATCAAATCAAAATCTATTCCACCCATTATATTTAGAATGATGTATTCTATTACCATATCAATCTTCATCCCAATCGAATATGTATATGAACTTCATCTAAAAATAGTATAAATTCATCGTAATAAAATAGTTTGATATAAATAAATACTTTAAAGTTGTCTTTTCAACATCGAAACCATCTAAAGTATAATTTTAATATGGATAAATTATTGTATAAAGTTTCATTGCATTTTAATATACGCGGAGCCCATTTTTTGGTCAATTCTGAGAACAACCCTTATATATGTATCCTTTTGGCAGCAAAGCAGGGCTTAAGGAAGATTTTTTTTTATTCTTTAATTTTCTGCATTTTGAATTTTTATTTTTAAAATTTTTTAAATGAAAAAATAAATAATTTTCATGCTCCAATTTATGAAAAATGTTTTTTATTTTTGAAATTTAACGTATTTAAGACAAAAAATCATTATTTTTTAAGATATAATATGGTCCAATTGGCTGCAATCGCCCACGATTAAATCAAAATCTCTCACTGGTAACGTGTTTTAAATTACTTATTTTATCGCCGCGTTGAGAATCATTTCAATATGAGTCTTTGGTGGGTTATACCTTCTAAAAAATAAAAAATCTTCATGAGTAAATTATAACAAAACACATAGATATATTTAAGTATGCATTAAAATATTATAATAATTTATAAAATGTAAATTTACGATTGATGTTTTAGGCGATTTAGATATTGAATTAACTACTTTAAATTAGTATATAAATAAAATAAATTTATTACACTAATTTTGTATTATTTTAGATATGGATTATGCATATATTTGATTTTTATGAAACTTAATATTCTTGTTAGATAAATTATTCCAAATATAATGAATTTTTATTTTATCGTCAAATAGGATCTAGGGGTCAAAGTATTCGAATGTGTCCCATGTAGTGGACTTTTAATTTTTACAAACATGAGAGCTTTATCTAGATTTTCCATCATGTTAAATTTATTGATTTTTTGAATTTATTTAGTATCTTATTTCGAATTTTGAAAATTTAAAAATAGCATGAATACATTTACAAGTATAGAATGTCTAAACGAGGCTCACATCTTTATGAAAAGAATTAAATATATGGAGATATGATAAGTAGTTTTAAAAACACCATAACTTATAGTATAATTCGCTTAAAATGAGACTTATATTCACTTAAGTATATTAATATTTTCTATAATTATTTATCCACAAGTGTATTTGGGAAATGATAAAATTTTTCAATGAAAATTTTTTGATGTATAAGTTTTTTAAATAAGATAAAATGAGGCAATATAATAGATATAATGATGAGGAGAAAAAGATTAAAATTAAAATAGATAAATTAGTCTAATATTTAATTATGTTGAAATAATTAAAAATTAGAGTAATCATGTAGAAAAATATGAATAAATAATTAAAAATAGAGTAATTATGAAAAGTGAAAAGATCTAGAATGAAAAGTTTTTTGTGTAAACAAACATACCTCGTATATTATTTATGTTTAAATAATTTATATGTTAAAACAACTTCAAAATCGTTATTTATATAAGAAGATTTTATAACAATGATTTGTATTATTTTCATATGAGCCTTGTATATATATCCAATTTAGATAAAAATTAGTATGACCATGAAATAAATAATTTTGCAATCAATAATTTTGTTCTTTTGGGCTCATCCCAAAAAGCGCCTTGACAATTTGAGCAGTATCTCTACTTTTAGTCTAAATTGTCTCTTTTATCTTAACCAATGTGGAATATTACATTTACCTCCCTTGGGGCTTCAGCGTCCGATGAGTTTCCGCTAGACACGCCAGCAGCATGTTGGAAGTCGGCTCTGGTACCATTTTGTCACAACCTGACCAACAGTCTACCCGCGTAGTTTGTCCTTCTTGGCTCATTTGAAAAGGCACCTTGATCATTTAATCAGAATCTCATTTTATAGCTCAAGCTCTCTCCTTCGTCCTAACCAATGTAGCATATTATAAGATCTTAAGTGTCTTATATGTATAATTATATATCACCACCACCCGCCCACAAGCCACAACAAATACGGGTTTGGAGAGAGGTTGGTGGAGGATGTGAAGCTGGCTATTGGAGATCGTTCGAAGATACTTATACCCGTAACTGATTATGTCGTTTTGAATTCAAGAGATATTAGTCAGATTTCAGGGATTTTTATATTGGTGGATACCGGAGAAAGGATATGCATTTCCTAACTAATACTGTGCTAAATCAATAAATGGCTTAAAGTATTTTGTGAATTATGACATAGTAGATGCATAAAGAGGTAATATATTAAAAGGATTATGATCTAATGCAACCTTTTTCCTATGCACTCTTTTGCTTTTTTAATTTTGAAAAAATGTTTTTTAAGATCTAAACTATCATTTGTTTATGATGCCAAAAAATCGCACACATGAAAAACTTTTTATTATATATTTAATTTTTAATTTTAATTTGACTGATATTTGAACTGGACCTCTAGTTCAGAATACTCTATATATACCCACATCAACTACTTATGCATTGTTCTATCAAAAAAAAAAAAAAAAAACACTACTTATGCATTGAAGCGATGATAAATTTGTTAAAATTTTAATCGAAGTGATCTTTGACATCATAAAATAGATGCCCAGTAATAAAATCATGGATAAGTCCCAGCTTTTTAATGAAAATAATGTAGAAAAAATAAATACGAAAATTGAAAAAAAGCTAGTGGGATGTGGTGCGATCAGGCCTAATGATTATGAGTAAAAAGGAAGAAAAACAACATAGATAGTAGACGGTGTAATTGTATTAAAAAAATGTGATTAAATGAGTGAGACATAAATAATATGATAGAAATAGAATAGTTTGGTGTGAAGATGTTAAATCACGTTAAATATGTGCGAAAGGATGTAAGTGAAAACTAAATTTCTTCTCTATTTTAACATCATAGCTGAAGGTATAATAGAAAATAATTAATTATGTGCTTCATTTAAGCAGTTTCATGTAATCTTTTTCAATTTTAAGATCTTAACATTTGATGTAAAATAAAATCTATTCGTTATATTTAACATGATTTGTTTAGCTTAGAAACTTCCAAATCAAATACATGCATAGGCCACACTATTACAGGATATATATTCATATATAAATTATAAAAATTATTTATTTTTATTTATACAATATTAGAATGTAGTAATATTTTATATAATTATTTATCCATATGTTAGTGATATTTGAAATGGTTTAGATGTTAAATATACAATTTTAAGTATTGATATTTAGTATTAAACTGTTTTGTTATGTTATTTTACACGTTTTTAGATGGAGCCCATTCATAGCAATATTAGAAAAATGAGAGAATTCAATATAAATGATGTTAAATAGAACAACTAAAATCTCTTAAAAAGACAAAACAACTAAAACGAATTTTTCATGAGATACTAAGATATTAAAAATGAAAGTAGTTACATACAAAAGTGGTTTCATAAAAGCAAAACCTATTAATTATATATATGATGATGAGAAAAGAATAATTTGGAAATATGCTCGTCTAGTTTGACTATAATTATAAATATACTCATATAGTTTTTTTAAAAATTATAAATAACTCCATATAGTTGGACTATAATCAGCTGCTTGTGAATCAATCTTAGAAGACATGAACAAGCAGCTGAGTATAGTATAAATATAACCCAGCGAGATAAGGCTGAACAAGCGAAGAATGCATGTCAGATGCTATCACTACAGGGGAACTAACATTTTATGATGTACTTCTTGACTATGTTTAACATTTTTTTTTTTTTTTGTCAAAAAAACTGAAACGAATTTTTTATGGAACATTAAGATATTAAAAATAAAAGTGGTTACATGAAAGAGCAGTTTTATAAAAGTAAAACTCATTAATTATGTCTACAATGACGAGAAAAATAAAGTAGTTGATGTTATAAATGGTGTAGTCAATCTTAGAAGACATGAATGAGCAGCTGATAATAGTATAAATAAATAAATATACCCCAGCGAAAGGAAGGCCGAACAATCGAAGAATGCGTGTATGTCAGATGTTATCACTACAGGCGGAAATGATATATTTTTGACGATGTTTAACTTTTTTGGTCACGAAAAGCTTTATTTAGTGAAATTAATAATTGTGTTGTTTCAGTGATAAAAATTGTAAGTAAAAGTACAACTTTTAGCGACAAAGTCAAAAAGTATCATGAATGCCTTTTTGTGATGAACTTACAATGACATAATAATATAAATTAATAAAAAAATTGAGCCGCTAAATATCTTTTTTTAGTACATATGCTTGTTTTAATTTTTCTCTTTCTAGAAGATGGGTGGACGTCAAATGGCGGCAAAAAAAAAAAAATTATTCGAGAATGGATGGAAAATGGTACCAAAGGACCTCCAGGTTAATGCTTGGTTAATGCTTCGGTAGTGCATGATGTTTCAAAGTAAATTGGTACTTTTTTGGGGTTTAAGCTTAAGTTTAATGGTTACATACTTCAGTCTCATCATTATATTCAATACTATTTATTTAACAAAAATAAAAAAATCATTTCAATCAAAATCTTTAATTAGTAGCCTGCATAGTTTAAAACATGTACATAATGGGCTCCGCTTAAGCAGTCCTATGTAACCACCCTCACTTTTTGAGATTTTAATATTTGATGAAAACTTTAATCCATTCATTATATTTTACATGATTTATTTAGTTAAAAGATCAAATTTCATCCAAATCCAATATGTGCAAAAGTCATATTTGCTCAAAAATAAGTATATTAATATGTAAATTAAGAAAAATACTTAAATTCATTCACATATATATTAGAATGTAACAATGCTTTATAAATCATTTATTCACATATTTATGATATTTTAGATGATTTAGACGTTGAAAATAATATTTTAAAGTTAATTGTATTAAACTATTTTATTATGTTAATTTTACATATTTACAAATGGAACCCATATACAGTGAAATTTAAAAAATAAATTTTTTTAAGATACTATAAATGATGCTAAATATAACTGATGGAGTAGATTTTCCATTAACTATCAAAATTTTAAAAAAAGAGAGGGTCCAAATTTTGAAATTTACTTGAATCAATTTGTTTAAGTCTTAAAATATTAGAAAATTACATGTAATCATTATTTTAGATGGAATAAGCATCAAATGTATTAATTGTACTTCTAAGAAAAAAACAATTTTGATGGATTGAGATTAACTTTGATATGATTTTTAATGTTGTGGCTAATGTGAATCTTTGATTCAATTACGACAAGAAAGTTTAAAGTTAACGTTTTAAAAATTACACCAAGATTCCTGCAAATATTAATTAACTTTTTATTGCAAAAGAAATTAACTATTGGCATCATCATCAACCATTATTGATCCCCCATATGAAAATTACTCTTTTAAGGTATATTTGGTAATAAGTGAAAGTTGTCAAGTTAAAACTTTTCAATCTAAAACTTTTTACTCTTCATAATTACCCTATTTTTTAATAATTTCTTTCTATTTTTCTATACTACCTTACTTTTTAATCATTTCTACACAACTACCAACACAACTAACCTATCTATTTTAACTTTATTATATTTATTTCTCATCATTACCCCTATCATATCACATCGTTTGACAACTTCTACTCTCTACAACTTTTCATCAAAAGTTTTATCAATTCCCAAATACACCATTAGCAATAATACTAACTAAAAAGTACAACTTAAAATTTTTTTCAAAAATAAATATCCTGCAAACCTCTTGTCGGTAGTTTACTGTGGCTGACTCACCAATACCTACAGTACGCATTTAAAAATCATATAATATATTGAATGCGGTTATATACGTCATGATGCATTTCGGGCTACAATACAATATTTTTTTTTAATAATTAGTTATTTTTTATTTTTCTTTGAAAACATGTTTTCTTAAGTGTATTTAATTTGTATAATGTTTTTTCATTTTACAATACTTTTACTATTTATTTCTTATTTTTAAAAATTCAGTTTTTTATGTTGTGAAAAATGACTTAAATGCCCTTGTAATTGATGATTTTTAAAAGTAAAAAATAAATATATGAAAGCATTATAAAATAGCAAAACTTGGAATCTTAATTAAATATACTTAAGAAAATACGAGTCTAATTATATACAACATGATGTATTTTAAGTTAAAATACAATATTAATTTATTTTTATAATTAGTTACATTTTTATTTTTCTTCGTAAACATATTTTTCTAAGTGTATTAAATCTATATATAAAGTTTATTTTACAATACTTTTACATATTTATTTTTGATTTTTTAAGAGTTAAGTTTTTAAAAGGGTGAAAAATGACTTAAATGCCCCTAAATTGATTTTTTAAAAAAATTAAATATAAAAGTATTAAAAATGGCAAAACTTGATATATGGATTAAATACAATTAGGAAAATGGGTTATTTTCAAATACAGCTAAGTGCACTTAGATTCAATGCACCCAAATGTATTTAACTTTTTTTTTGACACTTTTTCATAAAACTATTAATCTATGTATTCAACATGTATATCACTTTTTACCATTTTTGGAGATTTTTAAATTTTTATTTTTAAAAAATGAATAGTGTTTTTAGTAACTTACAATTACTAATATAAGTATATTTAATTAATATATGAAGTTTTACCATTTTTATAAATAAGTAATGATTCAATACTTACCAAAAGCATTGCTTTTATATTTACTTTTGGTTTCTAAATTTAAAGTATTTTTAAAAATATCTAAACTATTTATATCATTGATAATATGATAAAGCAAGATGTGTTTACATGATAAATGGTTTATATTTTTAAAAATTATTTTCAAATTAAAAAACCTGATAATCATAGCTTCTCTATTTATGGTAAGTTTTTTTTTATTGGTGTATTTTACATTACATCTCAATTTTTTTATATCACAATCAAGCTCAAGACATTCTTCTAATCATCAAGAAAGAGACCGCATGACTCTCATCATAGGACAAAATTTGATCCCATATCTCCACAAGGCATGTCGGCATTGCCTACTACTTGAGCAATGCTTAGACGATACTTATGGTAAGTATTAGATTATTATCTTATATAAAATTCTATTGAATTTATGTGTAACTCATGTAATAATGAGTAAAAAGATTCAAATATGTCAACATTTGGATGATTAAGTGATTAACATGTGTACTAGGTTGACTAAAAAAAGACATGAATACCTTCAAAACGCTTTGAAATCGTTTGTTCATATTGTTATATAAGATATGTATATAAGGCCACATTTTGTTAGAGTAAACACAGGGGTTTTTATGCTTACCTATAATCTTTTAGTTTAATTTTTTTTGTAAAAAACTCAAAACATTTATCATGTTCATCTATGCATATTTATTATGATTTCAAAAATTAAATCATGCCACCAAAGTGTTGCCCTTGGATGTGTGGCACAGGTCAACCGTCAACGTTGATTCCCACTAGTAGGTATGTATAGGTTTACAAATTCCCACAATTACTCGTGGGTAATTTTACAGATTTCCCTTCAATGTGGGATGTTGATAAAAAAAAATTCATGGATGATGTGAGAGTTGTGAATATGCATTATTATAATATCAGTTATCCTACTATATAAATAACAATAAAAAATTAACTCTATTGTAAAACTTTAGATGCTATATATTTTTCAAAATTTTAATAATTATATATTCACGGTCAAAAAATTCTATTTTTTAGAAGATATAAGTTTTCAATAAAACTATTTTCAGTAACACGACACAAGAAGTTATGTTAGAGAGGAAAAAATAATTTAGATTTAAAAATATTATTTTTAAAATTAAAAAATTTAAGGGTACGCTTGAAGCCTAAAAGCTTTCCATCAGCACTGAACCATCCCGTGTATAAATACTGTATAGTACATAATTGTCAAATTTGTTAAAGGGCTATGCATGCTAAGCTGATTTTTTGGCCCCACCTGTCTATGCCAGCGTCGTGCGCATGAGCACGGGCGCAAGAAACGCGGAATAATTAAAAGCCACGTGTTTGAAGGACCGCAGGAAATGAAACAAGTACTGTCCCCCCAGTGAGGGCTCAATTTCTCGTTGAAAATGCATGCATGCATGCCACCTTTTCATCAAAACAAGCCCAGCAACATGCCTTGTCTCCAAGTGTTTGTTTCCTATTTACACACATATATATATACAAATAAAAAAGACTATTTCATAATTAATTATATTTTTTGGGGAAACAACACAGATACACCATAGGGATCTATTTGGGAAGAGATAAAAATGATAATTGAAAAAGTTTTTAAAAAGTGAGGAAGAGATATTCTCTAAATATATATGATCTGAATAATTATCAAGCATAAAGAGAATAAAACTAGAATAAATAAGATAATTATATTAAAAGATGTGAAAATGATTGAAATACAGAAAAATAATAAATTAGATATTAGGTAATTTAGATGTCCTAAAAGAAAATTTAGTATATATGACATAATTTTTGCAGCCAAAATAGATTTTAATTTAGCAATGTTCCATCAAAAGTAGCCAGATGCTATGCTAATTGTAGTAAAAAGTTTTATTATTATTTGCAGCCCAATTTTAATGATTATTGTAAACGTATCTTTGGTTGCATTTGATATAAAAATGGCCATAATTAATTAATTAATTGTACTCAAATTTTAAGGCATTATTAATTAATTTAAAATTCAACTCATTCATTATATTTAACATCATTTATTTATATAGATAACTAAATTTTATTCAAATGGAATATATTCATAGGCCCTATTTGCTTTAAAATGTAAATATTTATATGCAAATTAAAAAATATATTTAAATCTATTCGCGCGCGCACACATACACACACACATATATATATATATATTAAAATGTAACAATACTTTAGGTAATCATTTATCTAAATAGTAATAGTATTCTTAATAGTTTAGATATTAAAAATACTACATAAAATTGATTTTTAATATTAAATTATTTTATTACATTGATTTTAAACATTTATAGAAAGGCTTATATACAGTGATATTAAACAAATAAAAAAATTTCCATAATAATATAAATGATGTTAAATACAATAGAGAAAGTGGATTTTATATCAATCATCTATGTTTAAAAAATGGAAAGAATTACATAGAAGAGAAATTTCGAATAAGCAAGCCCGTGTATATTATATATAGCTAAAAAAATTAGCTACATTAAATAAAATTCGTGGTGGAGTGATGACAAATCATGTCAAAAGCTATTCCTACAAAAGAGCAGAAAGTTTTTTTACAGTGTAACAAGACCCGGATCAGGAAAAAAGATAAAAGTAAGATGACAGCAACAACCATTAGCTTTGCAATAGCAGGAATATTTGTATTTGCTCCTTTCTTTTTTTGCAATTTGGTAACTTTTACAGTTCTACTCATACATATCTGTTGATTTTGCAAACACCCATCTATTGTCGCTCTTGACCATTTGCCGGTCAAGCTTTAACTTCTCTAAAAACGGTTCACTGGGGCACATAACTTCCTTAAGAAAATGACATCATTCTTCGTGTAAAATTGTCGTCCCTCACCAGAGGTCGGATCGGCCCGTTGTGGACGGTATGGGGTGTTGTTGCAAACCAAGACAGTAAATAAGATCGGTTTGCAAAAATCAATAGCTATAAGACAAAATTTGAAAAGTTACAATAAGATTGGGAGGCGAATGCAAATAGGCCTACCTATGTGGATAAATTCGAGTTACAACCTATTCGGCACGCAGGTTTTTTTTTTAAAAAAAAGAAAATTACATATATAGCCATGGGCAACTTGGGGGAATCTGACGCGAAAATCAAAAGAAACGAAGATTCTTGCAGCTGGCGGCCTGTCCGCCTGCTGCCCGAGTGCCCGGTTTGCGGGTAATGATCCCATACCTATGGTTTAGGCTTCTATTTTTTTTTTTTCAATTTTATGTGAGCTTATATAATCTTTATATGTATACTAAGATTTATCATTTATCGACATTTTTAAAATTTTTTATAGTTTCAAAAATCAATACTTTCATTTAAACTATTAATTTTTGAAATTATGATATATATAAATTCAAAAATGATAGAATTTTATATATTAACTAAATACGTATGATATCACATGAAAATGAAAATAGAAAAAAAATAGAAACCTCAAACCATATATAATATGCATAAAGGTTTTATTATATACGCATGTGTTGGATCATTACTCTCTGTTATATACCGGATACTTAACTTTGCAAATTTTGATTTTCCTAATCCACAAGTTTCATATTTGCAATAGATGGTTTCAAGTTACAAATTTTGCAATGGTGGCTTCTAAAGTTAGTTTATAACATGAGAAGAGATAAATATCCTTTTGAAAATTTATTAAAATTTAAAATATTCTTTTCTATTTCAAGAAATCTAATTAAAAAATTATTTTACGAAGAAATTCAACCAAACAACATTATTCATGTAGGCTTAGTTTTTCACTCCTTTGACATCTTAATTACTTAGCTACTATAAATTTTTGGGTGTTATCTATGCTGTCAATCATTCTTTCTCTCTCTTTTTTTTTAAAAATTTTTTTATTTATAAAACTATCCTATTTATTCAATTCTTATTTTCAAACGCAAGTGGCATTTTCCCAACCCTTTTCTATGTTCAATTTGCCCATCTTTCCTCCTCCCCTCAACTCGATCAACATGGCCAAAACAAGGTGCTTACATATACAATATAACTTGTTGGAAATAATTTTAAAAGAGTGGTTGGCAGCGGCTGTCTGTTTTTAGCTTTCCAGGCATGCATGTGTACTTCCAACGACGAAAAGGTATAAACCTGGATGGGCAGCTAGCAGCTAGTTTCCATCGGCTGTAAATAACGAGGACTTTGTCACAATTAATGACATGGACTAATTCATGCACGTTATTAATTTACTGTGTTTGGACAAAAACGTTTTCTTGCTAGGGTAATTTAACTTAGATATCAATGTCTTAATTTGTGGTAACCTCTTCAACACGGCAAGTCTGACGCAGACTGATGAAAGGAGAAACATATATATGTTACGAACAATTGTCATTCTAATCTATAATATGCTATACAAAATTAGCAGACCTTGTTCGCATAATTGTTTAATTAGCCTAAGTTTAGTTGACACACAACAATAAAGTAAACCCTGAAACCTAAAGTGATTGATGACTAAGAGCAACCAAAAGCCTCCTAAGCAGTTGTCAATATTGTAAAAGATTGTAGAATGGACCGTAGAAATCTCTTGTGCTAAAGATTGCAATTACATCTTGCTCTTATAATATCTTTAATTATACAAAGATGTTCAGCCAACTAGGCATATCTTGGTTGGCACTAGCTCTTGGCATGTATGTCATTGGTCATGAGCTTGAACCTGACGTGAGAGCTTTATCTTCTGTGAGTAGGAGTCGTTCTCTCTTTCCTTTTTTCGTTGATTGTAGAAAGACTATAAGAGGATGTAGGCTGAATTTGTAATATGAAATAAGATGAGATATATGGATTTTGGGACTTGATGTGTTCTCTTCCAAAGTCAACAAAAACGGAGAGATCTATTCACAATGCCAAATATGCTTACTTGAGTTCTAATTTTCTCCTACTAATTGAATTGATGTTGTTTTCCCTGTTGACTTAAGGGCCAAGTGCATCTGCAAAAAGGTTCCCTTGACGGAGTCCTTACTAATCTCTCTAAGACTCCGGTACGCCCACAGTAGTAAACCTCATCATCGATAATTAAATTCTTCGAAGCAAGTGCTAATTTTCTGCATATGAATTAAATGTGAGATTCAAATATATAATAATTTATCCACTTAATTATAACATCTCTTGCACCACGGAACCTTTTGCAATTTCATGCAAAATAATATCTTTACGTAAATTCAAACGAAACACTAACTTAACTACTACTTGTTTAGACCAAATATAAATATTATTTTAATTGAAATTTTATATTGGCCAAAAGTTTCTAAAAATGATTTTCAAACTTCTGGTACTTTGAATTGAATCATGACCTGCAAATGGTATATTATATTATTTTCATTAGTATTCTCATCAAGCTCCCAGACATTTTTACAAATCTTTAATCAATAATTTAATTTTTCTAATATAATTCTTAAAATATCCAGTTGATAGATGCTCCCACAGGAAATTTGAGAAGAAGAAACACCACCGCTAAAATTCCTACAGAATATGGTTGTCATGCTTCGCCCATGCAACTAGGGCCTGTCAGTGGCGCAAAGTCATAGATTTGTATCTTCTTTATCTTATTATTTGAATGAAGGTGTATTTGGTTAGGCTTAAAAAAATGTCAACAAAAATGTTTCAATAAAATTTTTTTTTACTATTTATCATTATTTTTTCATATTTTTCTATACAAACTATTTTATTTTTCAATCATTTCTTCACAACTACCCATATAACTGACATATTTGTTTTAACTTCATTTTTTTTATTTCTTATTATTATCTCTATTATATTACATCATTTTTCTATTAATTTAAGAATTTTTATGGGAAAACTTTTCGTCAACAAATTTTACCCCCGCAAATTCATCCACATTATGCGAACTCCCAGAAATGAAGTCAACCTTGAAGAGCTAGCGAAGCAGATAAAGGTGGTTTCCCCCCTACTGTGATCATTGAGCCCCGGAAAACTTCCTTGTTCTGTGAAACAGAAACATCTTTTTCGCTCCTTCTCCTCATGATGTCGCTTTCAAAGCGTATGAGTAACCCATCCTTCCTTTTCTCTTTGTTTTGTCTTGGTTCTGTGGGCTGAAACAGGAGCATAGTTCAACGCTAACAACACCACACATTTGTATGAGTCTTGTCGCCCCGCTCTGCCCACTTGGATGACTAATGCTTAGTTTGGCACCACATCCATCTCATAGAAACTAACGAACGTAATTCTCGTTTATGAATATGAGAGTCTGATTCATTTATAGCTTCCCATAAATGTGAAAATACGAATTACTTTCTTCTTCTTCTTTTTCTGCAAACGTAAATACTTTGAATTGCCAAGCTGACCTTCTCTTCTCGACGCGGCATGATGTTTGTAGGCTGTTGCTAGAACCGGGCGAGAGCAGCCAGTCTGACCAGAACCAGATCCGGGGGTCTGAACTCTGAAGTGGTTTATGTGGGCGATTGGCGAAACTACGATCGGAGAGGTTGGACGGTTTGAGTGCTTTAGACAATGAAAGCATGAGGCTGTAAAAGGCAATGTTTTAAAAACTGGATCGGTCACTGGTTTTGTGACCGGTTCCGGTTTTTCTGGTTCAACGGGACCAAACTGACAGTTGAAACCGTGGTTGAACCGGAAAAACTAACAAACCGGGATATGACCGGTTCACGGTCTAACTAGTCCGACCGCCCGGCTCGGTCCTATTTTTAAAACACTAGTAAAAGGATGAGATGTAAATTTTTCTTTTTCAAAAATACTCTTACAAATAATATTTTACTTTTTTCATTATCCGTATAATTTTTCCTAATTCGCATATAACTTTTTCTATTTCCAACACATAATCACATTTTTTTCCTCCTATATTCTCATTCCATCAAAAAGTTGTAAACGGGTACATCTGTATGAAAAGATTGTTTGTAAGTACAAAAATGTTGTCATTGATGCCATCGTAGCATCACAATTATATAATGTTGACATCATGATTTAATTAATCGTAGTTGAACCGGTTTGAACCAAAGATCACTGTTAAATAATTTAATCACCTGTTCAGTTTCAGGAAATATGTACGAAGCAATGTAATAGAAACCAGATTCGACAAAACGATGCTGTCTACAATTTGTGTTTTGGCTAGTTTACTAATTATGGAATACAGTGTACAGTACACCGAAACATAATCGGTGCATATTTCAAGTAAAATTAAAGGTCAAAAAATTATTTTTGAGGTACAACTTTTTTAATGCTAAATCATTAATAATTATTTAATAAATAAGTAAGTGCTTACTGCAGTAGTTATTTTTAGCGTAAAGCGGTTTGATTAGTGGTTATTCTGTTCGGACCAAATCAGTCGATTCATTGGTTTGATTACGGGTTAGGTTTTTAAAAATCTACATAACAATCCTCTTCTCTACCAAAGATGGTGGTGAGTCTAACTCGATTCAATTATCATATTCAATACTATTATACAAGTTGGTAAAGCAACAGAATTCGTTTCGTTTGAAGATGAACATGCATTTATTAAAATTCTCGTCAGCACTTACCTAAATCTGCAATTGACTCAGGATTAGAATATATATATATATATTTGCAACTGACATGATTTTTGAGCCGTAGGTTTGTTCATACCGTGCATGGGATTACGATGAGATATGGATGACAGTGGAATGTGACATGGTTGTAGCCATCGGAACACCTCGGAATGCAAAATTCGACCGTTGGAGATGCGGAGATAACTGTCGTCATGTTTCCGTCTCCACATTCATTCAATTATATTCTCAGGGAATGAATATTTGGGAATCGAGAAGTTATTGGAATTTACGGATCGGGTGCAAGTGGGAAAGGAAACATTTTTGGAAATTGTATAATTAATATAAAATAATATGAATAAAGTTGAAATAAATAGGGTAGTTGAAAGGAAAAATGATCAAAATACAAGGATAATAATTTTGAAAAGTAGAATTATTGGGTTGTTAAATTGTCTATGGAAGAACATATGCGCCATGATTTACCATCCCATCTCATCCTTTAAAATTATCAAACGTGCCCACAGTGGCCAACTGAGGACGACTTTTTTTTTTTTTTCCGACGTGGAAAGTTCATTTGCATGTACTGAGGAAACGTGGCACGTACAAAGGAATCCATGAGTCCCACCCCACTCCCATCTGTTGCAGGCACCCGTATCAGTTTGAAATGCATGAATGTAACTTAAGAAAGATGGGAGGTTTCATGATGAAGCGTCCAGGTGTTCATTGCACCCAGAACTACAACTCTGCTGTAGAAGCAATGGCAATGCGATGGTAGACGCTTCAACAGTCATTGCTATCTAATTGGTACCTCTGCACCCGTTCTTCAATGCCCCCATGCCCTACCCAACGAACTCCCCATCATAGCGTCCAACCCTCCCAAAACAACAGCCTCCCATCGCACTGATTCCGACCAATTGCATTGACAAGAGAATGCCACCAGCAAGGGGAAGGAACAGGCTTCTGAACTGAAGAGGTGCAGGGCTTCCCCGCAATGGAATCCATCTCCTCATCATCGAGAGTACTTATTTCCCTTGTATGCGTATGATCCGGCGCTGCTTAATATGGGCCAGTGTTTTACACTACTACTTCGGACGTTCGTTAGACTGAAATGCATTCAGCACATGTATTGAGCCATCACGTCCACTTTTTAACACGGGTGTCTACAAATCCAGCAGTGAGAGCTAGTGACATGTACTTAACATGTTTAAGTAAATGCACTGAAGATGAGTGGATGCCACTGTTCTGTCCTCCAAATTGGCGGTGTTTATTCATATGAAAACAAAACCCAACTCTGATCGTATTGCGAAACTCAAAAGAAGAAACGTATTCCATATCTTTACAATATTTTTGAACTTCTATATATTCAAACTATCATGTTATTCATGTCATCATTCATCATATCATGAAACACCTCTTTAGTCTTGGTTCATGAAAAAATAACAATCTAATAATCCATCATGCATGACAAAGAATTCTCAACTATGCCATGTGCCATGCAAGAGTCAATAAAATAATGATCCAACTGGGCTGAATTTGACCCTTTTAGAGTTTGAAATATGCATCATAAAGTAACAAGCAAAATGAGCAGAAAAGCTATATATAGACGTATGCATCAAATAACAGGACTAATAATTTTTAGAATACAATGATCAAGTGTCCCTCAATGGCCTACCTCCAATAAGTTAGACAAAATCAAGCAATCTTTGTTTCCTCCTTGGAGGCATCATTTGAAGGCTTTCCCTATCTCCCATGCATAGAAATATTGTGTTTGAAAACCTCCACTTTCATCAGGCAAAGAGCTTGGTCAACGAATTCTACCTCCATTTTGGTTACATGCGCTTGCAAGAAGTTCTAAAGCTTCGAGTACTTGCCGATCAAAAAAAAGAAGCTTCAAGTACTTGGTTAGATCAACAAATTACTACACATTAGTTTCTATGGGAAGACATCCACCAACAAACTTCCAAAAGAACTGAATTGCTACCGGTAGCCATTAAATTCACAGGGGGAAAACAACAAAAAAAAAAAAAAAAAAAAAACTGAGCGTATGTTGGCAAGTATCCATCACCACGCAAATCAGTCCTTTGGAACATCAAGGAACAGAGAGTCCTCTATGTTGCCCCAGCAGATAAAAACTGTGTACCACGCCATCCTTACAAAATCTAAAATCATGTCCTTCCTTTGCATGTAATCTCCAAATGTTAACAACCTCTGATATGGATGCACAGGACATGTAATGATGTAAAAATTTTGGTAGCAAATTATCATTACAACATGATTGTAAGTCATGATTCATATAAGCTCATTCAACCATCACCAATCAGGGTCAGGCTGAAGTTCCCAGAACTTGGAAGTGAGAGTACTTTCACGAGAAACAACAGGATGTGAAGCACGAGCAAAATCTCTAATGCATATGCGCCCTGCTGCTTCACCACCACAACTGGTTGCAATTCGACACCCATCTACAGCCATGGCAGACAATCCAACATTGGATTCCACATCATCCAGGATGCAGCATGTGAATGAATTTGTCGGAATGCCGGTGTCAGCCTCCCAGATCTTCACATATGAATCATTTGGACCTCCGCTGACAATCTTGTATGGATCCATGTGTAAATGAGCTACAGGACCTGAGTGGCCATCCATAGCAGCCACTGGTTGTGGTTTCTCTTGGCTTCTTCTAATATCCCATAACATTACTCTGTGTACAATAATTGTTTGTCCTAGTCAGCATGATAGACAGACAGACAAAAAGCAGACACTAAAGTGTCATGATTATTATTTGAAATTGGCTTCCATAAACCTAGTCTAACTCTCCATAAGTCACGGGCTCCATCATACTTGTTATTTTCTATCAAGAAAACGTCTAGAAAGAATGCTTTCATTATCCATTTCTTAGAGAATGGGCAGTGGCAGAAAGAAACCTGAATATAATGTAATGTAAAAACTAAATGAAAACAGCTGTGCACTAAACTAAAGAGTAAATTATTTGATCAATGCCCAATGGGAGCACCCTTAAATTAGATACTAAGCATCAGATGATATTTGGATACCTAAAGGACTTCGATTCCCTGCAGTCCATGCAGTTCGGATCACCCCCGTGTAATTTTTTTTTTTATATATATATTAAAAAAAAAAAACTGTACTTTCATGGGCCCCATTTAGATAAGGTCATATAAATTTTCAAATATTGTTTGGACATATCTAGATTAGGTTTTTTGATTTTTCAAATCAAACAGGGCAATTCTAATTATTTTAATAAATAAAAAAAATCTAATCTAGATATATTCAAAAAATCTTAAAAAAATTTTATGACTATCCAAACGAAGCCCATGAAAGTTTTTAAAAAATTTTGAAAAAATACATGGAGTGATCCCAACAGTTACCGCATGGATTGCCCCATGCGGTTAACCACGGAATCAAAGTCCACATCTAAATATCTTAAATAATCTATTCATCATTATTCTACTGCATCATACATCATTTCCACAGCACAGGAGCTCTTTTTATCCTCTTAGAGCCTATTGATTTGACTGTGTAAGCAATTAATGTGAAACATAATTTTCCCTTGAATACTAAAATTTGACAATGTTACTTGCTATGGTCTAAAATCCAATTATGTAATGACCTATGACAACGAAGAAATGCCATTACTGGATAGCCTTACTTGCCATCTCCACCAGTGCAGATTAAGGATTTGGAAGGCAGTGACTGAAACGAGTATATTTTGGGCTGATGCATTGCAGCAGTTGCAACCCTTTTCATTGTCCTCAAATCTATTGCAGTAACTGCAGATCCAGCAGCAATGTAACATATAGCTTCATGACATCTTATAGCGATAGGTGTACCATGAACAAAAGCCATTCCAACACATGGCGAGGAGTGAGCACCAGATGACGCATTTGCATCCCAAACCCTCACCTATCATAACAAGCAGTGACCAGATAGAGATAAGGCTACATTGAATATCTGTGGAACTACAGAATTTGAGTTTTTTCCTTTTCCTTTCTATTAACAATAAACACACTGAAAATGTAAAACATCTAAACTGAAGCAAAAGGATTTTTCTCACCTTTGCATCAGTTGAAACACTCACCAATAGAGAAGTATTATGCCTAAAAAAGGGGAAAAAAATACCACTTAAACTTGGCAGCCTAAATGCCAATAAAACAAGCAAATACAGGAAACTATATTAGTGTGATGCAAAAACAATTAAAAGTGTATTTAATATCATATTTCTCATTGAAATGATGCTATGTAGTCAGAATGTGATGATCACATGATACTGAATATGATTTGAGGCTTAATCAACAAAGAGACTTCATTGATGATTTATATTAGTGTTATGTTTAATCTATTTTGAGACACATTAGATGCAGCTACAGTTTTTCGCCATTTAGCTTTTATAAATAAGGTGCATTTTATTAGGTTCCATAGAAAGTTGATGGTTGAGAAGAATGATTTCTAGTTTCTCCAATTCTATTCATCTTCCCAATTTCCTTTATTCTCATCCGCATGGAAAAATCCTGCCTCTCATGTACTTTATTTCTCCTCCATCCTATACTACAATAATTTGGTATTAAGCCTTAAAGCCAAACCTAGTACGGATCTCTCACCACAAGAAAACCAACATTCATTATTTATACTGCTGCTCCCATCCAGTTTTCCACTCTCCGAATAGGAATGCATTTTCCATACTTCAGAATGGGATTTTTTGAAGGTTAATAGAGTTTTGATACAGTAGTTGATTTACCCATAAAACAGAAGCAAAGCTTCAACCCAAACGACATTGAAAACAAAGTCACCTGCTGATGATACTGGAGATTTCATGTCCAAAACCTGCTGGGAAAATTCTCGTCATATCCACAACATTTGACCATTATTCCTTTCATATCCTCAACATTTCAGAAATTTCCCTGACTCACAACATTTCATCTTTAATTCCCTAGACACCCAAGACCTTACTCTCAGCCCAAAGCAGACATTAAATACACGTGAAAATGTCAATTTTTCCCCCACACCATTTGTAAAAAAAAATTCCAAACGGAATCCCTATCATATGTTTTGTAAAACAGATCTGATGTACAAAAAAAATGGAGCAAGAATTTATTTCATTTTTATTTACATAATGGTGTGAGACCAAAATCGACATTTTCAAATAAGTCAATTTCAATTTTGGTCGAGGGTAACGGCATGGGCATCTAAGGAATTATAGGTGAAATATTATAGGTGTCGGGAGAATTTACGAAATGTTGTGAATACGAATAATGGCCAAACATTGTGGGTATGAGGGGAATTTTTCCAAAATCTGTTACTTGCTACATTAAGAGGGAAGAGAGAAAAGGAAGGTCATACCCAGAAACTGACAACAATGCTAGAGGTTTCTCATGCCCATGAAGTGTACTCTTCAAAGCTTTTTGTCCACGCTTTCCACTACAATTAATGGACCAAAGACGAACAGTGCCATCTTCTCCTCCACTTGCAAGCACTTCACCACCCAGCAGCTTACCTGCAAGGGTAGTAACCGGGCCACTGTGACCCCTAAAGCAACGCTGTGAATGGCCCTACAGATAATTATATGCTAAAACAGATGAATCTATGGAGGTAAAACAAAACAAGTCTGTCTAAGCATTTACATAACACGAGGAACAAGATTATGGAAGCAACAGTGCAAGTGTTATCCTGTTAGTAATACCAAAAGAAGATCCCAAGTAATTGAATCCAAATGTTTTAAGAAGCGACTATAATTAATTTTCAGCACAAGAGTAGATGTTAATAAAGACTGGCCCTGATGACTGACAATAGTCAGATTAATTCCATCTATACCTACTGCTTAATCTCAAATATACCCACAACATTTCAGAAATTTCCTGCATAATAGGTTTGCAACTAATTCCAAGCACATCCATGTCATCACATACTGTTTATTTTTTTCAGGTTAAACACATCGATCCCTATTTCCTTTTCTTTGGCCACGCCGCTACCCCTGAAAGTCATGCCAAATTCAAACAAAATAAAAACTGGGCATTCATCACAAATCCCTTGCCTCTGATTTCAGCCATTGTGCGGCCTGGATTTTGCTGAAATCATAGGGGATTGATTGGCTCGCTGCCGAGTTCAATGAAGTTCCTGGCATTTCTGGATGATTGGTGGCTGGCTGGATCTAGGTTAATGCTAAAGATGGCAGTGGGAGAGATGGATTAAATGAAGGAGTGAGCTTCGATTGTCACTTAAAGTGGAGAAAATAGTCGGTTTTGATGCTGACGCAAGGGATTGCTAACGGGTTGAGAGACTGAGCACTGAAACTCATGGAGTTTCTGTTGCTGCCAGTGTTGTCAGAACCGGATCAGACCGGCCGGTCAGACCGGTCCAACCAGGAACCGGTCCAGTTTCCAGTTCGGTTTAATCTGGTTCGGTTCGTTTACACAAAACCGTCCGAACCGGTGAACCAGCAGTTGAACCAGGATTTCCGGTTGAACCGGATTCGAACGGTTGGACGGTCGAAGCTAACCCTAGTTTCAATGCTCTATCGTCTTCAACGAAAAGGGGTCAACCATGGCAAAAGAACCCACCGCCCAGATTCAGCGGCCATTGCAAAAAATGCATGATTAGAACCGCTTAAACAGTTGACGATGTTAAACATCAACACTAGCACTAATTTATTCGCCAGCCATTAACAAGTGCCAACGAAAAGGGCAACCATAGCAGCAGAACCCACCATCTAGATTTGGTGGCAATGGCAGAAAATTGCATAATCAGAATCGCTCAAATTTTTTACGATAAAAAAACATGAAGATCAGCACTAATTTATTCTCCTACCACAGAGATTGCTAGGTTGGCCACAGAGATTGCTGCAATCGGCCAGAACTAAGAAGGCTGCCTAGGCAACATTTGGGGCTGATTTGAGCGCAGGTTTCTGATTTTTTTTTTTTTTTTTTTTTTAATGAGATGCTGATTTAGTGATTACCACTGAAATCAGAGAACAAGGGCACCGAGGGGGTTCTCTGTTTCCTGGCCAGAGAAGATGGAACCATGGCTGCAGGCAAGATGGACGACAGAGGATTTCAAGTTTCAGGCTAAAAATGGGGCAGGAATGAAAATCGATGAGGCTGAATTTGGGCTTTCAATGGAAATGCCATCGCCAGTATTGAGGAGGAAGATGACAATGTGTAGATTGGCAGTCTTGAGCACAAAGTGGTTTTGAGATTTTTCATGGCCACAACAGAGATGATTTTGGGGAAGAGGATGCAAATGGTGTGGGGTTCTGGGGGATTTGAGAAGGTGGGCCACAGTTGAAGACAGCTGGACAAGAACTTCCAACAGAAGGCATCAAGGTCAGCTTCAATGGCTATGGAGGTTTGGAGCAGGTTGGCAACTCAACTGACACATGAGGAAGGTTAGAGGGTTTTGGGTCTCTAATAATCACGTTGGAGAGATTGAAAAAAGGCTGCATCCATTCAACGAGAGGGGAGGAGGGGAGAGGTGGGTGGTGAGGAGGAGCCGTGTTAGGAGTGGAGCTAGATGGCATTTTAGGTATTTTAGAATTTTTAACTTGAAAAAATAGATGGCATGTCACGACATGGGTCTAGTTCGAATTAGATGCAAACGTAGTAGATATCTGGGGTTTTTTGAAATGTAGTAAAGTATATTTGGGATTAGGGTCAAGCATAATAGGTATATGGGAATCACCTAATAATAGCCTGACGCGTTTTGTTTATTATTATTATTATTAGTTTTTGGGTATAGTCTATCATTGAGATAGCCAGATTCAAGAATAACTTAAAACCAGTGAACATTCAAGTAGAAGAATGTCTAATTTGTCAGCAATGAAGGAATTATTAAATGAAGATAAACACATGCTATTTAATCAGCAATAAATTGTATTTACATGCAGCTTCTACCTCCCACCGCCACCAAAAAAATAATAATAATTGTAGGTCCACCACTGGATGGAACTACAGGAGATTGCACCAACTTGTCCTATAGAAAGTTTGAATATGAGTATATGATTGGAAATTTGTTTTAAGCATAGAATAGTAGGTAAACCCCATATATACTTGCAAATTCTACCCATAATTCCATTTATACACACGAACATTCAAACATGTCTCTGATACGCATGAATGCTGATCTTAATTCCACGTATACACATGTCATTATAAATCCATTAAAGTCGTTATCCTCCTTGGAAAATGACAAATATACCCAAGCCTTAATATAGTTTAAAGTTGTTTTGCTCGAAATTAAAGATCCATATTCAAATAATATATTATTTTATAGTTATAGAATTATTAAAAATTCATTATAATATAAATTTTTAGTAATAAAATCATAACCAAGGATGCAAATATTCGTCATTTCATAGGGGGTTAATGGCTCTTTTAATGAATCTTTAGCGGCACAAGTATAAGCAAAATTACAACGAAAATTCATGAGGTATAAAAGGCATTTTTTGAAAGTTTAGGGGTATAAGTGGAATTAGGAGTAAAATTCATGGGTATATGAAGAATTCACCCTAGAATAGTCAATTGGATCCAATTTATTTTGGGCGACTTTTGGGAGTTTAGATGTTTAATTGCTCAATTTGGAATTTGATGTATGAATCAAGAGATCAAAATATAGATCAACATGATACTTATGATTGTATTTAAATGCAGTTAAATAGATATATATTTTTCTTATCAGTTTTCCACAAATACAATAGCTGTATTAATTGCTGTCTGATCCCATGACATTTTTATAAATAGGCCCCTCTAATTTTTGAAATTTCCAACAGAATTTTTGAGTTTGAGAAATTTATAAACCAAGGACTTAAGTTTTTAAAACTTTACATAGAAATCAGACTTTTACAAGATTGCACTTTGACCCCTAATTTTTTTTAATTGCAAAGTAAACCCTTCTCTAAAATTATAGAAAAATCTCCTTTTTGAAATTTCAAAACATGCGTTGAAATGCCAGAAAAGACTCATTCGGCCAAACTCGAATTTTTCTTTTTCTATTGACTAGATCAATGGGGAGAATTGTTATTGGTCCTCTACTACTTTGAAGTGATTCTAGACTTTCCTTATCCCCCCAAGCCGTTTGATTGTGAGTCATTAAAATTATTATTAACCTAGCACCCTAGCCTCCTAGAACAGAGATATACACATTCCAATTCATGACAGAGAAATTCCATACATCAGTTTAACTAGGCATTCAAAATCTCAATGTCTGATGTAGTTTGTGGAGACTTCTTTTGAATCCTAGACATCAGTGGAATGAAAAATTACATTTGGCAATTTCAAAACGAACAAGATGTGTAAGACATTTAGAGCAGAGAATTAAACTGACTTTGAAATTTTATGGCCATTTTATCATTGACAAATAGTTTGAGTTGAAGAAAATTTTGAGAGAGGCTTTTTTCATCAGCATATCTTTCATAAGAAAATTTTCATGAAGTGCAACAAAGTAAAGAAAGAGTAGAAGAATATTTGTAGTAACATTATTATTTAATAATCAAATACAACACAAATTATTTATTAATATGACAAAAAGCACTGTATGATTCGAGAACAGAATTGACAGCCATCAAATGAATGAATTCTAAACAAAGCATATCCAATGGTAAAATAATTGATGAAGGAAGAAGTAAATACTGGCAACAACTGACTGATATTTACAGGTATCATGCAAGCACATTAGCCTTTTGTGTTTAAATAAACATATTTCTAAACAGTCAAGTTCAACATGGTTATTAAATGTAAACTCTATTCAACCTTAATTATTTACCTTCCACCATAAACGAATGGTCCGGTCACAGCTTGCTGTTACCAAAACATCATTGTCATTATGTCCTTCACTTCGAAACCAACCATCCTTACTGGAAAACAGTCTGTAAACAAAACAAAGTTCAGTGTTTTTTCTTCCCCCTTTATTAACATAAAAATGTCAGGACAAAGTGCTTCCCTCTAATGTGTTACTCGAGAATAAGCAAAAAATTCATGAAATTGATGGTGAGTAATTGAGGGCATAAATACAGTTAAAAGTCATGGCATCGTGAGTTATATACAATCAGAACAGATGCAAAAGGAAAGTGGTAAACTCAGTCAAGTGCCTAGAGCACAGAGGATGCCCAAGTCTAAGTTCACAGCTAAGCACTTAAATTGAACTAAAATCAAGCATTATCCTTAAGATTCATTGTTTGTCACTTATTATTAGAAATCAAAAATTCATATTGTTCAATTGAAAAACAAATCACCATATTCATAGAATATCAAACATCTAAAACATTCCTTCTAAGCTCATCGAATGCGTTATGTGCAGAACATAAATTCATCTACTTTTTATGTAGCAGATAAAATGTTTCTTGCATTTACTGTAAATATAAACAGCAGTGGCATGATTTAAATGCTTTCTATTTTAAATTAACCAGATTTAGGCATGAAACTAAATACAAAACCTTGGAAAAGTAAGTTCAATGTTGAACATGCCTACCAAAAAAATAGAAAAGAGCAGATTTTTAGAAATAACTAAGGCTAGGATTGTCCTTGACCCAACAATAACCGATCTGAGTTGCAACCCTAAGACTGGTTATGGTTCAAATGGAGCTGGTGGACCATGTTTGATGTTGTGAGTCTGTGACTATAGGAATAAATTCTGTTAGTCGATCCCAGCTTAGCTTGAACATGTGGCCAACAAATATTTATCAATAATTAAATACAGTGGAAAGAATATCAGGTCAAATTTTTTTTGTGGAATCAAGGATGTTTGCCGAAAAAACAAATTCCAATGCATTCTTAATGGACCCTTAACGCTGAACTAGTTAACCAGTAGCTCAGGTTGTAATGGTTAAACTAGTTCTTTGAAACTTCTGAGATGATACATACCAAATTTCTATGGGTACAAAACTAGGGGGAAAAAATATTATCCTACAGCCATTCAGACCCTCAAAAACTTCAAAAAACATTTCGGGGATTTAGTCAGAGATCTTCCATGAATACCACAAAGGTGAAAGACAAAATATAACAACGAAAGAGCAAACAAGCAACCACATCCACATCTCATAATCTGAAATTGAGCTACAATCGAAGTTCACATCTTACCTCATGCATGTAATCCTTGCATTATGACCTACCAGTGTTTCAAAAGAAAATCCTTCAAAATGATTCCACATTGATAATACATCCGAAGCCTACAATCAAAATTTGATAAAATAAATTAAATTGTACATAAGTAAATCCCCTAGCTCACAAATAACAATGGAGATTTCGGACCATAGACATTGGCTGATCGCAAAACTAGAACCTTCTTGGTCTTTGTTGGAAATGCCCAAACCACATAGGGCTATTTCCTCACAATATTGACTACTTATATTACTGTTAGACTTTCTCAAATTAATTCATTTTATGCTTCCGAAGGTCGCAGCTTATTAATCTCAAAATTCATGTTTTAGTTACATTATCTTATAGCTATTGATTGCCTTGCTTTCAAGCAGACATTCCATAATTAGGTTTACACAATTTGCAAATAACTCTCTAAGTGTTGATTGATTCCTCCCTGACTAAGGTCCATTCAAAATAATGATACCTCTACCCTTCCATGGTCACTTTTTGACAATAAAATACAACTTAACCTGTTTGCATGATGGATTAAGGGCCAATAAATGTTGAATGAGATCATGGAAAAGCGGAGGAATGGTTGTTTTGAATGGATATCAGTAAGGGGTAAAAATTGCAAATTTTTGTGGGGACTCATTTGCAAAAAGCACTAATTTTTGTAACTATCTGTAAAATTTTCTTTTAGTTGGCTTCAGTTTGAGAACAATATAGGAGCAAATAGAGGAGAACACTATCTCTTCCACTAAGATAAAATCCCATCCACAACATGCTTTTTAGCTTTCTAGAACTATCAACCCTAGATGTCTAATGCAGATATTTTAGGGTATTCTTGGTTAGCAGTCTCAACTCTCACTAACACTTCATTTATAATCATATCCTTGTTGAAATTCCATTATATAATATACTTCAGGTTTTAGTTCAACCAAGTCCCTTGAACTCTGAAACGATCCTCTTTTTGCTTAGGTTTGGTCTCTATCTTCCCCAATGTTGTTAGAACCAAACTAGTAAAACGACTAGTCTAGTTTGAACCGGTTTAACCTGATTAGCAAACTGAGTTCAACTAGTGACATCAGCATTATAGGCTTATAATGTCTTAAATATTAAATTATTGATAAATGATTATGGGTAATTCTCCTTTGCAATGGATTGCATAGTGCAATTCTATTTTTTAAAATCTTTTTAAAGATCTAATTCATACATTATATTTAAAACTATTTGTTTAGCATATACATGAAAAATTAAAGTGAATTTAAACTTTATAATGAATAGTCATAATTATAAATAATCTTATAAATTTAAATCTGCTGTGTATTACATGCAAATCTAATTAATATGATTTTTTATATGATACAAATATCAAAAGGAAAATATGACAGGTGGCTTGGATCTAATATGAAGTAATAAAAATAAAAATGATGAAGCATATCTAAATGTTTATATCACAGCATATCTAAAAGATTTAATGTACACGATTAAAAAAGATATGATGTACAACTTGGGTGGATATATATGGAAACCAAATATATGAAGATCTTAGGATTCCTACTCATTTAATGACATTAGTGAGGTTTTCATTAAATAATATTAATGCAGACACTAAAGCATCCTAAGATTCCCCAATGAGAAAGAATAAAATCTTTTTAAATTTGAAAAGCAACCAACAGCCATGCATAGAGTTTCCATTGCATTGAAAAAAAAAAAAAAAACCCAAGTTCGTAATCTATGGGAATTTTTTTGAACCAGTTGAAAGAGGTCAAGCCGGTTTCAACGATTCAACCGTGGCTCACAACATTTGAACAGTTTTGGTCCTTCAGACCAGAATGGGTATGAAAGAACCAGACTAGCAACCGGTTCATGATTAAACCAGCCGGTCCAGTCCAGTTCTAACGACAGTGATTTTCCCTTTTCTAATCTAAAAAAGTTATCTCGTTATGAAAAGCATACATCGTTGCATCACTTATTGTCAATGTGAGTGAGGTCGCTTGTACAAAAGTAAAGACAAAACCTTAGATGAAGCTTAACATAAACCTATTAGAGAATAAATATATAATATAGGAAAGCTTTTCAATGCAATATACACCTTGCAACTTCTTGATTTTTAAAGCAAAAATGATATTTTAAATACATAAGCAATCATAATGTTAATCAACATACATTTATCGGGAGCGCTTCTATGAAACCCCCTCTCTATGTAACCCCTTCCATTTTAAAAATTTTGATGGTTGATGGAAAATCCACTCCATTTATTGTATTTAACATCATTTCTAGTGTCTTGAAAACTCTTTTATTTTTTAATTTCACTGTACATGAGTCCTATCTATAAAAGTGTAAAATTAATGTAATAAAATGATTCAATGTTAGAATATCAACTTTAAAGTAGTTTTTTCAATATTTAAACCATCTAAAATATCAATAATATTTGGATCAATCATAATGTTAATCAACATACATTTATCGGGAGCGCTTCTATGAAACCCCCTCTCTATGTAACCCCTTCCATTTTAAAAATTTTGATGGTTGATGGAAAATCCACTCCATTTATTGTATTTAACATCATTTCTAGTGTCTTGAAAACTCTTTTATTTTTTAATTTCACTGTACATGAGTCCTATCTATAAAAGTGTAAAATTAATGTAATAAAATGATTCAATGTTAGAATATCAACTTTAAAGTAGTTTTTTCAATATTTAAACCATCTAAAATATCAATAATATTTGGATAAATGATCCTATAAAGTATTGGTACATTCTAATACATATGTAAATGAATCTAAGCATTTTTCCTAATTTACACATGAACATACCTATTTTTGAGCAAATGTAGCCTATGCACATATTGAATTTGGATGAAACTTGGTCTCTTAATTAAACAAATGATGTTAAATATAATAAATGGATTGGATTTTTTTTCATCAAATATCAAAATCTCAAAGATGGAGGAGTTACGCGAAATCACTTCTACGTAACCTGGATACATAGAAGCGCGCTCGTACATTTATTCATGGTTCCACAAATTATATATGTTGGAAGCTTATATATGTTATATATTCTCTTCCAAATTCTAATGGTTACATATTCACCCTCACATTATTTTGATTTTTTAGAAGATATAAATTTCCAATCAAAGTAATTTTACCTGGGCAAAATGGATGTGGTTTCTCTCTAGCAATATATGGTTGCAAGGTGTTGAACTCCTAAAGAACTCCTCAATGAATGGATCGTCAAATTTAAATTGGTGTAATGCAGTTCGTCTAGCCAAATATGCTACCCTAACTCCAGATATCTGTGACAAGCCAGATGATGTATACTGTAGTGGCCAATGTTCCCTGCAGACTTTTAATCAGAACTCAGAGGAATACAAGTGGCGAAACTAAAGGAATAAAAGAACCATAAACTAAGAAATAATATAAATTGAATATCTTCAACCATTATCATTGCCTACATGATACAGCGTCTGTTTGGCCCTGAGATATTTTTTCCGTAGAACTGAATGTTAGATGGAAAGCTCTGAATTCTGGCTTTCCGCAACTGCACTTCTCCCAGTTTTTACAGCAAAAATTTTTCAAACACAATCAGAAGCAAGCGGAGATGCCAGCGCTTCCCGCATCTCAGGTGCAGAACCAAGAAGGCCAGTACTTTGAGCTGTGCCCATGCTGATAGCAGAAGAGAAGGTCAAATAAAATAATAGATATACCCCAACAATAAAAGGGAATTTGTCCCAAATGGAAAATTTTATGGAATCTATAAGAAAATCCTCACTAGAACGCCAGTAGACTTCTCTTTTCTCACAACCCAAACAGATGCTCTAGTTATGCTGCAAGCCTTACACATTTATGTTATCAAAACTATTGTTTTTATCTTCAAGTGAATTTCATCACCTAGAAACCAATTGCAGATGTCAAGTCATTAGGCAGTTTCATCATCTCACATGCCAGTTATGCTCCCTAGGCTTCCAATATAACACATTAATCAGTCCACTTCCTCAAATATAATTAAAAATAAGAAAAGGGCTTTCTTCCACAATATTCTTCAAATCATTTAACAAAAGTGGAAATCTGATCATAGCAATTGGCACGGACATCACAAAGATTACTTGTTCCTTAGAACAATTTTCTTCCACAATTTGAGTTGAAAATTGAAATGAAAATAGTGATTAGTGGGAGGAACCATGAATGACATGTACAATCATAAATTCCAGTGATAACACAGATGAGTTGCAAGGATCCTTCTACAGCCAAAGGCGATATTGACTATAAGATGGGTTTCTTTCCAGTATCCCCCATACTGACTTATGACTTCAACCTTGAGGACCTAAACTGGACTTCTACTAATCAAGAACCCTCGAAACTAACCAAATAAAAATGGGAATCTCCCTCCAAACTTTCCTTAAGAAGGAGAAGCAGTAAAAGATACTTGAATGTTTCTTCATAAGCACAGACATCCATTTGCAAGAACTTCCTTTCCTGTGACAAGGATTCCATGAAGGATTTTTTTTTTTTTTTTTTTTTTTTACAATGATAAAAGCATTCCATATTCCCGTGACAACTGCATCATTCACCAATTCTTCATGTTTCATTTAACCCACGCCAACAAATGTGAGGGACTACGAACTAGAAATTCAGTTCAATCATCACGAGCTAGAAATCCAGTTCAATCATCACAAGTCCTCCTTGTAGTTGTTGCAGGGACCACTAAGATGATTTTACCCCCACTGGCCGCAAGAACAGCTGAATTACTGGGATGGGATATCTACAAGCTCATGTGGTGCTGCGCCAAGGAGCATTCATTTTCTCACTTACCCGTCACACAGTCAGACTGGCGGTAGTAAAGCCCAGGAAAGGCAAATTTTTTCCAGACGCAGAGCACCAGATGATTCTCTGCCAACGTCAAAATTCCATTGCGGCTCCAAATTCGGCTAAACAAGCACGGAGGGAATAATGAAAACCCAACAGGATGGCGGATGTGAGGTACCTGAACAATCCGTGCCAGACGGAATCGGAATAGGCCACTTGTCGGAAAAACTTGCAGGTCATGGCCATCCTGGAGAGGTCTTGAAGGCTCAATCTCCTCGCGCAGTGACCCAGCGCATCAGAGTCGAGATCGAACACCGTCGTTGCTCTTTGATTATCGGAAATAGAAGAAGAAGAAGCATCGTCCATTCCGCGACTCAAGAAGATTACCCAGGTGGGGAAAGGAGGGAAACCCTAGGACAGTAAGGAAGAGCTGTGAAGTGATTCGAGAAGGAGGAGGAGCGATTCCTTGCGCGCGCGTTCTCTCACGCCTCTCTTCCTCTGTCCGTTCGCCGTTTGTGGCGATCTTTGGCGGCGAACGGGCTTGCGCCCGTAGACTGCAGAGCAGGAAATAAAGTGCACACGCGATTGTCCATCATCGGCACTCGGCAGCAATGCGGTCGGCCCCTTTTTTTGTGAAATTTTTCTGTACTCTTCGGGGCTCCAACCAGATGAGTTGATATGATTTTTTAAAATTTCTTTTTATATATGTTTAGATAAGTTTGCGGGCTGATCATTTGCCCGGCAGCTATTTGCGAGTGGGCACAAATTATTTTTTTAGTTTTTGTAAACTTGCTAATATAAGTATATATGATTCATAAATTAAGTTTTCACATTTTTAGAGATGCATATATAGTTTTAAATTTTAAATAAAGGGTTACTCGGTCCAGGCCGAGCTCCAAGATAACAAGTTTTTTTTTTTTTTTGGTGTGTTTGTTTGGGGCCAAAACTTGTCAATTAAAACTTTTTAACCCAAAACTTTTCACTCTTCATAATTATTCTATTTTTTAATTATTTTTTCACATTTTTCTATACAATTACCCTACTTTTCAATCATTTCTACACAACTACCAATACAACTAACCTATCTATTTTAACGTTATTCTCTTTACTCCTCATCATTACCCCTGTTATATCACATCATTTTCTATCAATTTGACAACTTCTACCTCTAAAACTTTTCATCAAAAGTTTTACCTCCAACCACACACACCCAAAGATGGTAGTAGAAATACTAATGGTATGTTTGGCAATAGTTAAAAAATGTCAAGTTAAAATTTTCAATCTAAAACTTTTTATTTTCTAAAATTATCATATTTTTTTAATTATTTTGTTCACATTTTTCTATACAACTAATTACCTTACTTTTCAACCATTTACACACAACTACCCATACAACTAACTTATCTATTTTAATTTCATCATTTTTATTACTCATCATTACCTCTATTATATCACTTCGTTTGACAACTTTTACTCTTCCAAACTTTTCATCAAAAGTTTTACCCATTCCCAAGCACACTCTAAGCCAAAGTGGTATGTCTTTCTTTTTCTCATATTTTCTTCTTAAGGCGTGTTTGGCGATGAGGAAAAAATGTCACTTAAAACTTTTCAATCTAAAATTTTTTATTCTCTGCAATTATCATATTTTTTAATCATTTTTTCACATTTTCCTATGTAACTACCCTACTTTTCCATCATTTCTACATAACTACCCATACAATTAACCTGTCTATTTTAAATTTATCATCTTTATTCCTCATCGTTACTCCTATCATATCACATCATTTGATAACTTTTACTGTCCAAAATTTTTCATCAAAATTTTATTCATTTTCAGACACACCCTTAACCTTGAATACTTTATTGACCCCAAAAAACAACTCAATTGCTTTGATATTATGTTGACTTCTTCGATGACTTGGAATCAACTGAAACATTGATTTGACTTCTTGGATAAACAAACTAAATGCAACAATTTAGCGTTAAAACCACACTTAATGGTTGGGATGAATTTGGGTGCTTAGGAACAATAGAATGTAATTCATTCAATTCAAATTAAACGAAGCAGCATAGAAGTGCATTTCCCCGGCAACACCCACACTTCCTTTGTTGTAGTTTGCAGAGTGCATTCCACCCACACCATTAAAGACTCTTAGTGGCAAGATTTAAACTTTCCCGATTGCAATCCATAAAATTGAAACAAATCCAAGCAACATTTAGAAACTCGCATCCAGCTTAACAAAACACCCAAGCCCAGTGCAAATTCTGCAGTACCATTCCGAACTACCTACAAAATAGTGACAATCCTCTCTAATCATCCCCATCGCTCCCAGTCCCAATCTCTGCCTTTGCTTCCTCACCTTTGGGCCAGCCCCGGTTGGAGGCGAAATAGTCGCTCCACCACCTAATCTTGCCCCATGCCGCATCCTGCGGAGAACCCAAAGGGGGTCGAATTTTAAATCGTCGTAGGGCGACGGCGAGTCGGATCAACTCTTGCTACAACGGCAGGAGTGGGAGAATCCAGAGACAGGTAGGGGCAAGGGCGGGGTAGAGAGGAATCCAATGCATTTGGATAGAGGTTTCTTAGGGTTTGGTCGAGGTGGGAGAAGGACGAGGAGGAAGAGGGTGAGAAGCGAGAAGATAAAATGCAAGCCATGCCAGAAGGGAGAGCGAGAAATAGAAATAGAGAGGCGGATGGGGGCGTGTTCCTGGGAGTGACTCTGTAGGAGAGAGAAAAGCTAGCTTTGAATCGATTCTGTAAATGACAGTTGCTGACAGGGCCTGCCTGTTATTTTTCTGAACATTAAATGCGTCCTTGTCAGCTGCGACTCCCGAGTTTTCATCCAACGGTTCTGGTTTTTCCTTGCTCCGAGCGTCTGAATCAAAGTATAAGGGTAAGTTTGGATGGAAGTAAAATTTGTAATGAAAAATTTTAAGTGTAAAAGTTATTAAATTGATAAAAAATGATGTGATATAATAGGGGTAATAAGAAGAAATAAAAAAATAAAGTTAAAATAGACAGTTTAGTTGCATGAGTAGTTATATAAAAATGATTAAAAAGTAGGATAATTTGAATAGAAAAATATAAAAAAATAATTAAAAAATAAAATAATCATTAAAAGTAAAAAGTTTTGGGTTGGAAAGTTTTAATTAACATATTTTAGCCCCAAACAAATAAACCCTATCTAAGTTAGAAAATGAGAATGAGATCCGAAAAATACTTTTTCACTACAGACAGACAATTACTTACTTTTCTTATTTTTATACAAAATTTTAATAATAATACAACTTTTTTTTATTACCAAAAAACAAAAACACATTTACGTCGCATACCAATCTTTCCATTGATGGTCCTGACCTGGATCTTTATCCCTAAGTCACAACGAGAAATTAATTCTTATGACTTCGTTTGACAATTTAGTTTGATCTAAAAAGTATTATATTATTTGTGGATGTGTAACGGACTTCTGACAAAATAAATAACCCGATTCACATCAAAGCAGTGAATTTATGATATTATTAAATCAAAATAGAAACATTTTATCATGTTTTGCAAAAGCAACGATACCCACTTTTATAAAACATTATTTGAGAATTCAGTTGATGAATGGTGCGATATTTAAATGTCAGCAACGGTGAGTTAACGGCAAAGTCCGTCATCTTGTGGGTGAGCCCTAGTCAGAGTCCCTGTTTTTAAATTCAGATCCATGAAGTCCGTCATCTTGTGGGTGGGCCGATGCTATACGGCTGCACCTATTGCCCCACACAAGAAGCTGAAATAATGTTTCTTTAAAATCTTTTAATAGATTCACAGGCTTTTGTTTTTATGGTTACAATGGGAAATTTACATTGCAAGGTCTCTTTTTTATAATTCAGTTAATCACCCCCAACCAATTTTTTGCTCGATGGATAATATCCATATTCGAATATGCTAGAGACACCGCTCGCAACTAGTAAGACATGAAATGCTCCTCCCAGGTTAAAGTTTTAAAATCTAGACCACTGGCACCGAGGCCAAGATCATGTACCAAGTACCAAATACATAACGTGGTCATAACTTTTAGATCTTCTTTATGTGAAATTTATATTTTTTACAAATTTATGTTATATTTTATTTTATTTTTTGAAAATCAACATAAAAGGCATAAACATAGTGATTTTCAACAATCCACGTGTACTTATGCCTTCATCTTAAAATTAAAATAAAAAATAAATTTCTCTAATACCCACAACATTTATCCATTATGCTTTTTGTACCTACAATATTTCAATAATTTCTCTAGCACCTACAACATTTGTCTAATATTTCTTTCATTTTCATAATATTTCAATAATTCTGCCCGTACCCACTACATTTTGTCCATGCTGTCACCTTTTATCAGTTAAGTTTCACCCGGAGGGAAAATGTCACCGTTATTTTTTGAAAATACCCAAATTGCCCTCTACTGTGCTATAGATTGTTGGCAGCTTCGCCGGTGAAGGATTTCCTAGCACCATCAGCACATACTCGTCAACCAACATTCTAATCCAGCGTTCCCATAAGACATTCTCTCTCCCTCTTACTTTTCAATGAAATGAATTCCACACACACAAAACGCAAGCCCAACACTAACACTTCATCATTGTCGTCATGATCCTCATCAACATCACCTTTTGCTATTGTGGATGTGATTTCACTCTCGCCCACCACAGGCACACTTCCTCCAACCGCATTTCTCTCCACATCTAGCTGCCGAGAGCTATCGACCCCCACTCAGTGGAGCAGCAGCGGCTAAACTCGAACTCCAAACTCCATGCCCATGTCCTTCCATCGTTGTTGCCAGAGTCTCAGTCACTCCCAGCTGAACACAGTTTGGAAAATTCTTGAGCTTCACTTGCCAGCCTCATACTCAAGTAATTGCCAACATCCTCATTTTCCGACGGCAATGCCTGAAGTTCATTCACATCGAAACCCAATCCTCGGACCAACCGTCCCCTACTCGCTAACCCAGCGATGTCGTTCACTACCCCATCCCCTCCCACGGTCATCAACGCATCATTCGTATCCGGGCACGGCCGGCCGGGCTCCAAGCATCGGCCCTCTTTCCCCACCCTCGCCGTTGCTCCCTCCCCGCATAAACACCTCATCTTTCCCCGGCTCCTCCCAAATCCCAGCCTTGCACAAGAGTCCCTTGATCACCAATTCCAGCCCCGCCGCCGACTCATCCCCCGTTACAAGCTCCTTGGAAATTTTCCACAGCCAGCGATCGAAAGTATTCAAATACTTTGCGTAAATCCAGTTGGGCGGACGAGTCTGGCATGGACCCTAGCCCCAACTCCTCCATCACCGTGCTCCACGAGTCGTTGGCCATGATGGAATCGTATCCCCCCCTTCTCCCGCACTGCCCATTACAGCCGAAAGAAATCGACGGAGCGGCCGTCATCGCTTACCGTCGGCGGCAGCTGACGAATCCCCTTGAAGAAAGTCGAGAGGATCTCATCCAAGAGGCACCGGAGCTAGAGCCCCTCTCTACTGCCCTTGGGTTGGAGCTTGTGGAGAACCGCAATGAATCTGACGATGAGATAGGAGAGCAGCCTTCCATGAGTAGGGATAGAGGAGGCGGAGGGAGCATTCTATAAATTGAATTATGAAGGTTCAGGGGACGAATTCGTCGGAACCTAATCCAGTGCACCCGGGTGCGTGCAGCCTCAATGCACCCGGGTGCACTGCACCTATTTTTTTTTATTTTTTTTTGAAAATTTTTATATACAATGGTTAAT